>JAWJWE010000003.1:10000000-11200000 GCA_037055365.1 Polyplax serrata
CTTTTTGTTACAATACACCACCACGGAGAGAGAGCGCGAAGCGTCGTCGCGACGATGGTTGAATGCTGCGAGAAAATCAATGACGAAGAGACCGACTGCGACATAATTCAAATACACGGGGAGCACCTGGGAGTTGTACAACCGGGTTCGACTCTCAATGTCACATTCCTGTACCCCAACGTATACGGCTACAACAGGAGAGCCTCTTGTACAGTTGGCATTTGGAACCGAGGGGAGGAAAGTGGATCGGACGACACCAACGTGATCCGTCATAAGATTGAATTCGAGACAATGATTCGTAATTCACCGGAAGAAACACCACCACACCTGCAGGGTCTCTACAATCCGGATAAGATTGTCAAGTGCGAAACGATCGACTTGGACCCCTTCGATGGGTGCAATCCGGTTGACTGCAGGCTCAAGTACTCAGGCCGTCGCAGTTACTTCAATCGGAAGAGAAATAGGTGTCAGAGGATTCCAAAGTGCACGGGGGATCCAAACAAGGAACTTCCTGACGTGGTCTACGTTCCCATGAGCAATACCTGCCGGAACTTAGACAAAGCGGTCAAACGGAAGGACATTGTCAGTCTGATAAATGAAAAATACGAGATTGAGTCAAACGATTTGGAAACGAGTGGTGTTAATATTCAGTGTCATCACGGGGAAATCGACGTTCGCACGAGATTGTGCGTTTGCGACAAGGGCTGGACTTCTGTGCCGTTCGACCCGGAGGAATACAATCAGGGAAACGCAATTTATCACATGTGCGACAAAAAGTGTCACCCAGACGATACATCGCCTGTAAACAAAGTACCAATATTCATCGGTCTTGCTTTGGCGGTGTTAATTTTATTCTTAATTCTTACCTGTGAATTATTCGACCTGTACTTAATGTGCTTCAATTTTAACGATGAAAACGAACCGGAAGAAGTGACCTTCTACCCGGTATCACAACACTAGTTACAGTATGGGAGAGTAACCGGAAACAGAGACACGCTGTGAGAACACTACTTCTTTCGTTTTCCGTCGCTCTCATCCCATGTGAAAATGTCTACCGCCTGGCATTACAAGTTTCCAGTGACCATCGCTCACAGATGCAGTATTTTGCCAGATCAAAATAGTGGAAGAAAATAGGACCAATTAACAATAACAAGAAAAATGTTAAATTGTTTTTATGGAAATGGCAGAAACCGAAGTGAGACAGAAATTGGAAATAATTAATAATAAAAAACGGAAGTGACAGTGAGAGTGGAAAGTGAGAAAATTGAAAAATTCAGTTTCCTTCAAAGGAGATTTTTCTTCCGCCAGAAAGCAGGAAACGGAAGAGCCGAAAGCAGGAACGTCCGTTAAAAATGGCGCGGCAAATGGCCTTTTTAAGTTGGCGCCCTGGAAAAGAAAAGGCAAAACGGTTCAAATTGCAAATGGCAGTGGAAATGTTTTTATTTTGAGTTGGTTTCCCGGTTCCCGCCGATGGTTTCAATTCTTGGTTCACCTCACACATTTTTCATACTTGTTTACCTCAGTGTTTACACAGACTCTCGCGAGCTTCAGGTCGTCGATTCCGGTCTGATGAAAATGAAAAAAGATGACATGGTCGTTGTGTTTTTCCTGACGGTTAAGCACAACGGTCAAAGTCCCCGACGTGCAATGATCGCCACGATGGAATGCTGCGAGAAAATCACCGACGATGAGACAGACTGCGACCTGATGGACCTGTGGGGAGGCGACTTCGGCATCATCCAACCTGGCAGCGTACATAACTTCACTCTTCTCTACCCGAACCTCTACGGGTACAACAGGAAAGGGGCCTGCGTCGTGAACGTTCTCCACCGATGTTTGTCCAGCTCAGAGAGCGAAGAGATCCACTACAGGGTCAATTTTGACACTTCTGTCTCGATTGAAAGTGTTCCACCGATGCTTGAAGGATGGTACGACCCTAACACGTTCATCCCCTGCGACAGCCCTGACCTTGATCCTTTCGATCATTGTAATCCGGTTGATTGTAAGTTTAAATACTCAGGAAACCGAAACTTCTTCAGTCGTAAGTGGAAACTGTGTCAGAGGGTACCCGTGTGCAACGGAGACCCTAACAAAGAACTCCCGGACGTCGCCTACATCCCCAGCAGCAATACTTGTCGTAACCTAGAGAAGGCAATCACCAAAAAAGACATCGACATGCTCGTCAATCAGAAGCAACAGAATACTCAAAAAATGGTTAACATTAGATGCCACCACGGGGAGATCAACCCTAAGACGGGGCTATGCGTCTGCGATTACGGCTGGAAGTCCGAAATATTCGACCCGGACTCGCACACCGGGGAGGCCGTCTACTCAATGTGTAACATACAGTGCAGGCGAGACGACCCCTACTATCTGGTGCCTTACATGCTGGGCTTTGTCCTTGCACTTTGGCTCTTCCTCTGCATCATCTGCTGCGAGAAACTCTGTTGGTTCTGTCCCGGTAAGAAGCAGGCGAACAAGCCCTACAACCACCAAGTGAACGAAAGCAGTCAGGGACACGGGACGACCTGCATGGCAGTAGTCACATCGACGAAGTCTTCTATGGGAACCTTTAAGGCTCCGGAGTTCAACGTACCCCGCCATATCCCCGAGAAGCCGTTGAAAAAATTCAGGGGCCGTTCAATGGCGAGGAGTAAATTTTCCTTCTTTTTTACCAAGAAATCCTGAGGGAAATAATTAAAATTAAAACGAACAAACAGTTGTTAATGTTGCTTGCACGATACAGTGAACTTATAAATCTATATGTATATTTATATGTATATATAGTGATATTTCAGTATAAATTCAGATTTTGCAACAGAGAATGAGTTCAGTCAAAATTTTACTTTTCCTTCATTGAAAAGAGCTCTGTTTTTTGAGTCGACGAGCAGTCCCAATCAGATTTTGGAGGGTAGAAATCCAGTGCCAGTGGCATCACAAGTAAAAATAAAAGTAAACGAACCATTCATGAATATATTTTTTATTGAAATTGAAACATCCACATTGTAGGGACTGAATGAGCTTCGACATGTTTCAGTATGAAGTGGATCTCTCTGAAATCTTCCTCCATTTCCTTTCCTTTGGCTTCTTATCCCATATTTATTTACAGGGTGACGTAGGTCGGTTGGGTGGCCACCCCACAGTTGTTGTCGCGTTGAGACATCAGAACATAACCATCGTTGCCCCAGTAGGTGGACCATGAGTTCTTGATGAGCCAGTAGTCCTCGCCGTTCATTTTGCCGTATCCGACAGCAACGACGGCGTGGTCGAGGTCGATTTGAGTATTGCCTGTAACAAAATTTTCACTTGAGTCGCCACACTATTTACTATTTGGATCGTTCAGGGGATATTCAACCTACCGCATTGCGGTTCGAAGTACACTCCATGGGAGTAGAAGGAGAATGATTTATGGGAGGCGTCAATGGCAACGGAAATGGGCCCGTGGACGGCCATGGCCACTTTAAGAGCGTCTGGAGATTTTCCACTTTTTACTTGGACATATCCTGTTAGCTTCACACGGTTTGTGGTTTTGTTCAAGTGACAGTAGCCGTCCTGAAGAGAAGATTTAGTTGTATATTCTGATTATTTGTCCTACATACCTTAAAGAAGTATTCCCTACCTGACCGAGGTATGGACCGTATTCGTCTTCGGTGGGTATGCCGTTGTGGTTTAAAATCCATTCGTAGGAGTTGTAATCTAAACCTCCGTCACAGCCATTGTTTCCGGCGCCCCAAGAACAGTCAATGAGTGCCTGCTGTGACATTTTGACTAATTTGCTGTGTCTGAATGAAAAGGTAGGTTTCTCGGTTCAATGCCAACTGACAAGTGCCAATCAATACTTTTGTTTCGTTCGCCTTTGTACTTACTTAAGGAAGTAGGCTCCTTCAATAGCACCGGTAGTACCAAAGGACCAACAGGACCCGCAAACGGACTGGTCTGAAATAGTCAAAACCAATCTTGTTGAGCATTTAAATATACCGAATACAATTTGGCAGCATTCAGTTTCCTGCACATCCATCCACATCCATAAACTCATGCCGAAGCATCCACAAGCGTACCTTTTACAGGAGTGACGGCACCATTTAGTCTCCAATCGAGTGACTCTGGAAGGCTCTTCTTCATTTCATCAATTTCCTCCTGGCTGTAGGGAAACGGTTTTTGACCGTTCCCTTCCCTGAGAACCCTTTGAGGCGATCTATAGCCTCTTAGAGCTCTGAGTTCGAGGTCGGTCCTGTCTGCCAAGTGGTTGACTCCTAGCTGAAAGCTGCGTCCCGCTCTGTTGTGACTGTGTATGAATCTGAAGAGAAGATGAACCAACGTGAGGAACCGTCGGACAACAGATTATAAGAATTAGGAAAAATCAGACCTCAAGTTCTGTCGGAAAAGGTCCAATCGTTGGACGTGTTCCTTCTCGGACTCGTAAGATTTCCCATGAGTAGTTTTGAATTCTTCAAAAGCAGTTTTGACATGTCTGTCGTGGTGATGGACGAATTCTTTCATTGGGTTGAAAGTATAAATGTGGTCCGCTTCAGATCCGAAAAACGACTTACACGAGTAATCTGAAGTAAAAGACAGAAACCATCACTTCACAGTGCACATTATTTTGATTTACTTAAATTAGAATAAATGTTTGGTGACCAAATATTTTCACAGTTAGAGCACTACGCTAAATTTCACTAGAAAAAATAATTGACTATATATTTTTTGCTTACTTCCCACGTAGAAAATGTTATTATCCGGAGCATCGGGGGAGAACCATTCGTAGTCCAGATAGTAGTGATCGTAGTGAGACCCCAACAGCGTGTTGAATCCTTTCATTTCGTACCTGACTGGAATTACAGTTTGATCTCCTTTGGCAGACAAAGATTTCTATCAAAACATTAAAACCATTACTAATGGAGTAAATTGATATTATTCATTCTTATTGGTTATTGCTTATTGAGAATGGTATCTCATTTTGAGTGAAAATTATTATTCAGGTACGAAACAGACCAAACAACCTGCAGTTCAATCGTACATGTCTATACGAAATTAAGGTGCGTAAAAAAGGCTTTTGGTAAGAACCTTTAAGTAGATTAATTTCGTCTAGGATGGTACCGTCCAGAGATCCGTTCTTATTACCATTTCTCTTTTTATAAGGACAACGTAGCGACAAAAAGTTACCTTTGACCTTGTCCACATGGTATATTTATTGACTTTGTCTCCATAGGTGTTGGTAAGACTCCATTTAGAGCATGCCAAGCCATTGATTGTGTCCTCTCCCGCATACTGAAAGGAATGAAAAAATAAATCATTGTCAGCAATTATGTGTTTTCTTTGTTACAGAAGTAAAAGGATCGCACCATTAGACAAATTGATTGATACCTTTGACCTTGGAAATAAATTCAAGTTGTCATATCAACGGTTGGTTCAAATTTGAACACATCAGTTTAAATAAAAGATAATTAAATCTATCCATAAATATTTATGTACAGGCGTGTGAAATTGTACATTACAATTTTAAATTAAGTTGAATTCAAGCAGGTCGGTTATGTCGGTTATTTTACGACCATTTTGACTCAGATTATTAATTATTAAAGGTTTTATTTAATAATTTCATGGTACATGTTTATTTTTTAGTTATTATTCACATTTTGGGATCGTGACCTTTATTCTATAAAAATTTGGGATTTTTATGCCTACCTCAAATTGACTGATGTCTGGAAGGACCGTTTGAGTTTGAATTTTGTACGTGTGAGATCCATCTATTTCAAAACAGGTATCCACATTGGCGGCGTTATCCGTTGTGGTTGGTGTCACTTTGATACTTTTTCCGTAGGGGCCTGCAGAACCCAACTGAAACGTCTTGACCATACCTGTAAGAACACGTGAAAACGATAATTAAATTGACTGATGTACGTAAAATTAATGTGTTCTATTAGCATGCAACAAGAACATGGTTTATTGTCTTTTTCGAGTGAACCGTTGAGTCACCACCGCCATCAAACTGTTCCCCATCTTTCATGCCAGAAATTCCTGCAATGCCAACAATTTTTAGTTCTTATAAAAATCGGAGTTATTACTCGTTAATAACTTATTAATTTGGAAACGAGTAAACTAAGAAGAACGGAAATGGACCAAAAGGAGAAGGACCCGTACTGAGAGTGTGCGAATTTTGTAGAAAACACGGCAAAAATTTTTTGAATGACAACTCATATAAAGAAAACTACAAACTTACCTCCATAGTAATCGATTCTGCTTGAATTTGTGTTAATATCGTACCAGGCGTAGAAAGGTTCGTGAATTTCCGCATAGGGAATGTGAAGTGTACCTTTGGTAGTGTAACTGTCACTGAACTTGAGAAAGGCTCTGCCGTTGCAAACTGAAGACCGAATTTGTGAAAGAAAAATCAATTTGGTAATTTGGCAGACAAAAAAATGTGTAGAAATAACAGCGGTAACGTTTCTTACCGCTGACGATGACCAGGAACAACAGCACACAAAACAACTTGCACATTTTATCTTTGATTCTGAGCAAACTCGAATTGAAAACAACTGAAACCTTCGACGGTAGTCCTCTGACTGACAGAAATTAACTTGAACGGAGTGCCGGCAGAGGAACGTGGGAAACAACTGGCCCAAGAGACGAGTTGCCTATTTATTTATAGGCACGACTCGACGTTTTGTTTTTCTTGTCCGTAGACAAATATAATTATTTTCCTGTCTGTTTGGGTTTCGCATTTCCATCACAACACCTTACAGCCGCCAGTCACGCTGACTATGAGTAACCCAGTGAGTAGCAGTAGCAGTGATGATTATTGACCTCGTACACTTTGCAAAAAGGTACACGTAAACCGGTCCCAGCAGGTGGTTGTACTTTTAAGTTCAAAGGTATTTCCGCAGAAGTACTTTTTTAGATTCCCGCTCTGATAATTGATGACACTCTCAAACGTGTCTTTCACCCAATTTAGAAGGCGATTCACGTTCGGGTATCCATTTGTCTGCTGGCCTGTTATCAAGTAACTTAGAGTTGAAATTTAGGACGTCACAGATGACCAGTTGTTCCTGTCTCCCCGGTAGAATCTCAATAAAATAAAGTTCATTGGAAATTAATTAATTGATTCAGTCAGGGATTTTCTAGGTGAGAGCTGGAGTTCTTTGACGTGCATAAATTGCTCGATTAGTTTGGGCATTAATTTATTTTTACGCGCAATGCAACTGTCCATTTTAGAACGCGCCTACTTAAATTTTATCATTCGCCTTAGACTGACCGATGATAAATTAAGAAGAAGACATGATAAGACATGCTGTGCCATAAATAATTTACCATCACGTAATTGCATCAGAGCTTTCAATGGTTTTAAGTATTATTTTTGCTCACGGGTAATTACAAATGTCCGGAATATTTTTAGAAATGAAGATGGAGACACAGTACTAAACAAAGAAATTCTTTTGAAAAGGGTGGAAGCCCATGAACCTGAAAACCTGGCAAATCCATAATAAAAATCCCTTAAAAACAAAATTTTCTGTTGGCGTCGTGCGGGAATCGTCTGGCTCTTTATGGTTCATGAAGTCCAAAGACCATGTTTTGGGCTCGATACTAAATAAACAATACCGTTTTTACGAATGCTTGTGTACAGACGAATTTCCTTTTCGTTACTTACGTAAGTCTGGGTTTTTACTTATCGGTCAAAGGTTGGTGGAAATACTTCCTGACCTCGCTCTTCATTGGCAGTTACCGAAATCTTCACAGCTGTTTAGTAATGAAGAAGTTTTAAGAACGCTGAAGATTGCAAGGCATTAGAATCATGACAACCAACTGTTGCCGAAATAAAAGGGACATTCTTCACCACCGGCAGAACACCAGAACTTTCAACATTTTGACTTTCTATATTATTACTCTTTGTTAAGATAAGAAAAACTTGTGGTGGTAGTGTTGAATCTCAAAATCAATATCTTATGAATCCAGAACTACACGGAAACCCCGACAGTGGAGTCTTACCTCAAAGACATTGTTCCTTTTGGTTTTTTAAACTAAATTCAACTTTATAATACACTCAAGAATTCAAACGAACATAGTCATATTATGATTAAAAAATTGAATGCTTTAAATTAGTTTTTCCATTTGAATTCAGTATTCTTTGAATTCTTTCTTGCAAACGACTTGAATGGACTTGGGTACCTGCATGCCTGAGGGGATGGGCAGACATTAAATTTGATTGATGAACAATTATCAAATTGAGAAAGTCTTCAGGTGGGATCCCTTAAATAACATTTGTGTAAATTAAATATTCTGCGTTATCTTTCCAATCAACAAAAGATTCCTAGTAGTTAATAATTTTGTGAACGTCTTCTGTGTACCTTTATTTCATGAATCTTCCTGCGAATTTGATGTTTGCTTTGGCAGCTGAAAATCCTGAAAGGTTGTCTAGTTAGAAAGTCTAGGGTTGAGTATATATATAAGAGTATATTAAAGTAATAAAATTTAAAATACCTCGGTTTAAAGTGACGAATGAATGAACAAATCAATCATTGAATCGTTATTTATTATCCTTATCTTTTCTGCCGATCCGTTTACCTTCCTGTCGAATGGTGCAATATCCACATTTCTCGCAAAATTTCATGGTACATTCGTAGACAGCAAAGGTCGTCGCGTTCACCGGAAACGATCGCGTTGTGGCCAAAGACAATCCAAGGAATAAAGCCTTGTACCCCTCCTGATGAACCGTTTTCTTGAAACAGTCCATCATACCATTGTATATTGGGTGACCAAAGTCATCTGATTGAAGTCTAGTCTTTATAACGTCCAAGGGAGCTACCGTTACCCAAGATATAATACCTGTCGCACACAAAAAATGAAATAAACAACCAGAATTAGATAGATATTAATTTTAATTGGGATTCGTACCTGCGATTCCTCCTGCCACCAATTGGCTCGTTATGCTGGTGTGCGGCGAACGATCTTCCACCTTTTTGAACAAGCATAAAACATGCTCATATGTCAGCATGTACAATCCGAACGTTGGAACATCTCTGAAAGTGTAATTTAATTGTACACGAAAGGAAGTGTGTCGATTTAACCGTAAACATTCAACCAGAGTAAAACTCACCTCCAAAACATGCTCCATGTACCTTTGAACAGTCCACCATAAATACCGTGATTTTTGTAAATCTTTACCAATGCATCGTAGGGTCCCTTATACACAGGCTCAGTTTTGCAGATTTTCTTGCAGACTGACGGAGGACGCCTGGGTATTGTTACTGAAGTAGAAATAAGACGCTCAGAGGCTCAAAAATTGTAAGCATAGGGTTGTTTACTTTTTCTAAGACACACGTCGGCTACCAAATTACCCGACTGAGACTGCAGCTTAATCTTTATGACTTCTAATGGACAGGAGTAGAGAACAGCTGCTGTTCCACCTATACAACCAGCAATGAAGACGTCTCGGTGCCATGTGGAACTTGGTGGCTCTCCTTCACAGCACATTTTTCTGATGTTCGACCCATTGACACCCTGCATATTTCGAAGGCAGTTTCCGTAAACACCAAAAAATAAGGCGTTGTATACGCCACTACCGAGTAACGGATATGCAAGACCTTTGAAAAATCCTCTAACCTGGAAGCAAATCAAAACAATTTTAATTTAAAATTTGTGATTGGTAGTTTCTCCATTTTTCTCCATCAAAAGTATGAAATTTCTCATAATTGTTCTCTCATACGAATGAAAATTCTAAAATCAAAGGACCGAACTCAACTGTTGTTTACGATTAATTATACTTCTTCCAAATTAGAAAAAAATTTAATCTTACTCCTTCGTGGTTGTACGTCGACCTAGCAACTGCGAGAACTTTAGCTCCGGGCGGAAGAATTTGCTGTCGAACCTTTATTGTATCCAGAGGATGACCGACTACTAAGCCCATCATACCTGACAAAGCACAGGCAAAAGAATTACAAAAACAAAAGGAAATTACATTTGTAAATTTTGTATCAAGCATCGCTTACCGCCTGTCCATCCTGCTAGGAAGTCACAAAACGAAAGAGCCATGAAACTTATAATTGTAAGTCTGTCACTACTATCTTTAATTTATTTTCAGGTATTCCAGCCTGTTGGGGGTGACATTTTGAGTTTACAACAGTAAGTCAACACCTATTTTGGTTTTCCTTTAGAAAAAAACAAAAACGGACACATCACAAATTCTATGAGAGGACTAAATTTGTTGTCATTTTTTGATCAAATTTTCTTGAATCAACTTTTGAGTTAGTTCCATTCATTAATTTAATTAAAACTAATTAAATTATACGTTAGTAATATTCCATGATTTACAAGGAATAAGCCATATGGTCGCTGTTGCGTTCACTCCGCTTCCGAACTTCCTGTTGCCACGGCCAACCGAAATATTTAAAAATGGAGTCTTGGGACTTCGTAGTGCGGTGACCGGATTCAATTATTTAGCTAACGATGTGCACAAGAATAAGAAGACAATGGCGATCGCAGGAGGAAGAAGAAGAGGAACGAAAAAACCCAAGGTAAAGAAAGTACAGGCTGTACCCATCAAGTACAGCAGAAACTTTAGATGAGTCACAAAGAAGTCAGGCAGGTACCATAACCATAACCATAACCATCATGCATAATACCATTTATACTGTTAATACTCGTTACTATTTAGTCATCCCAATAGTTTTCAATTTTGAGAATTTGAATTTTTTACAACTTCAATTTTCCCTTCCAAAATTGGAAGTTGTTTTCGTAAAGTTCAGTTAACATATCGTATATTACAGAAATTAATTATTATATGTTATATGTACATAACTATCTGTATAGTGAGAAACTGACAGATAAGAATGCACACAAAATGAATTAATTGAAAATACTATTCAATGGATCGTTTCATAACATTTTCTTAGGTACAATAATACTGTTACTGTTATTTTGACATTGAGGCTTAAACATACAACGTTGCAAAAACACATCGTAGTACAAATAAATAAATATGTAAAATCAATACTTATTTTGCAATAAACACTCAATTTCTTCTAGAATAACGAAGGAATCACTTCGCCAGATCTGCAAGGAGCACAAACTCTACATGACACCTCACCTGAACGACGTCCTCTACCTCCATTACAAAGGATACAGCAAGATTGAGAACCTTGAGGAATACACTGGACTAAAGTGTCTCTGGCTGGAAAACAATGGAATTGACAAAATCGAAAACCTGGATAATCAAAAAGACCTTAGAAGTTTATATCTTCATCACAATCTTATAAAAGAAATTGAAAATTTGGAGGATTCCTGTCCCCTTTTGGATTCGTTGAATTTGTGCCACAACAGTGTGTCGATGATAAAAAACTTAAGTAAGCTTTACAAATGACTACACGTCACCATTTTCATACTTCACGGAGTCCATTAACACAGGTCCAGTAAATTTCTTTCAGGTAAACTTGAATGCCTTCACACACTGCACATCAGCCACAATCGACTGCACGAGTTTTCTGACATTGAACACTTGAAACATTGCAAGGAGTTGAGCTGTGTCGATTTACAACACAATTGGCTGGATGATCCCAACATTGTAGACGTAAGTAGTTGACAGAAATGTCTTTTTCTGAAATGAAAAAAATAAATTGTAATCTTAAATTGAGCCTTCTACCGAATATTCCCTTTTTGAATTTGGTCTTAGATATTTGAGGCGATGCCAAGCTTGAGGGTTTTATACCTGACAGGAAATCCGGTAATTAAAAAAATCCCATCCTACAGGAAGAATTTAACAATCAGGTGTAAGAACCTGACATACCTAGACGACCGGCCGGTTTTCCCGAAGGATCGAGCTGCTGCTGAGGCCTGGTAATAATTTGAGGACTGCGCGAAACTGTGTCAGATCTAAGAAAACCGGTGCTCAACAAGATAACTATTTTTTATTGCAGGAGTGTTGGAGGAATTGAAGCAGAAAAAGCTTGTAGACAACGTTGGGCCGAGGAAGAACGTGCCAAAATTGACGCAAGCGTTAGGGGTATATTGGCAACACTTTTATACTGTGGGTCTTTCCAAGTACAAAAAATAAAATTTACCATGATGAAGAAACTTTATCATAGAAACTTTCTGCTACAGGAAGCTGTCTCATAGTTTCTCTGTAGAATCTTTCGTATTGAATCCGTTCGAATTGTTTTTATATTTTTGGGCCTCACTTTTCTGCGAACATTCAACAAAAGAAATGACGTTTTACAGAATCTATGCTTTTGTTGATTAAAAATTCAAAATTGACTTTCAGGTTTGATGGCATTGCGAAACGATTCTAAAATTAGGAAGGAGATGGAAAGACTCGAGGTAGAGATGGTGGGAGAAACGACAAACGTAAGTCGCTTGTTCATGTTCATATTGTGTGGACGGTAACTCAATAATATATCATGCTTATGTGATGTTACGTCAATCAGAATGGTGATTCGCTATCGGAGGAATCTGACGAAGACTCTGAAGCAAGTCTGGGGAATTTGCAAGCAGGTGACTCGGAAGAAATCACTACTCACAACGGAATAATATTCCCGTGGGACCTGGAGCGAAATTCCAGACCATTAGCCGGAAATGAACTGGGAGACGGTGGAAGGAGTTTGATAGTTGAACTACCAGATTCGAACCAAACGGAAGTGTTAGTACTGCTAACAACAAATATATATGTATTTTAGTTGATATGTGTCATACTTGGTACTTATTTTACAGGAAACCAACAAAATCCGTTAAGAGAAACGCATTAAACGATCCGGAAACTAAAAATAAACTTCATGAGGCTCTGTTGTCGGCTGAATGGTTGAAGGAGACTCAGGCAGAAACTGGAGGAGAGGTGAAGGAAGACGTACAGTCTAGTGAAGTCGTAAGAAACCCTCAGGAAGAACCTGACAATGAAAAGAACGTCCAAGAGACAGTTTCAACACCAGACACTGAAATGGAGTATAAAAAATACATGAAAAAAGCGGAGGATGAAATTTTACCAAATATTTCCCACTTTGAATTCGGTAGAGAAGCGAAAACGGAAGAGAAGTCCCTCAGCAGAGAAATTGAGGATATGCTCAGAACTGAAATGGAGGAGTCTTTGAGGTCGAAAAATGGCGATGTCAATGATAAAAATAAATTGATTGAAGAGATAGAAAATGGAAGTGGTGTTCCAACGCTCGTAACACTGAACGAAAGAGAAGAAAATAACGCTGTAAATGGAAAACGAGTTGACTTTGTTAAAATTGAAATTACTGAAGAGCCGAAGGAAGAACAAGTAGAGGGTACTTTAACACCATTGCAATCTTCAAACAAAGAAGAAGTACCGACAATTTTAGAGAAGGGAGATGTCGATACTGCATACTTCGATGTTAAGAAAATAGTACAAGAGGAATTGAATGAAATAATAAACCGGGTGGTCAGTTCGGCTTTCTTACACGACACCGAACTCATTGATGAGAAAGAAGCCAACCAAATACTGAACAACGGCATTAATGTAGTTAACGTGTTAAACGATATAGGAAAACTTCCTCTGAATGAAAGAAGTCAATCACAGGCACAGAGTCAGGAATCAGACAACAGTGAAGAGAGAATTAATCAAGAAGAGCAAGAAGAAAGTCAAATGGCTCCACAAATCATTGAAAAAGGCAGAGAGGACGATTCTTCAGATGAGGAATTCCTCGACGTGGAAGAGTCGGAAGAAGAGTTTTCTTATCAAACGACTTTTGTGATTCAATCTGAGTGTGAAGATGTGAGGCAGGAAGAAAAAATTGAAATTGATGAATTCCATTCGCTGTTACTGGACGACGATCAGCTCTCAAGTGTAGAAGAAACATCACCTGCCATTACTCGCAACAGGAACATAAAAAGTACATTAGAATTGCAAGTGGCAACGGAAGAGGACGATGAAGGTGTGGAAGAGAACGAAATTTGTGAGCATGAGAATTAGTCAGAAATTAATTCCACGGCTTACTTTTGTGACACCGCACGCCTAGATGCACTCCTACTCATTCGTAATTAATATTTCAATGTTTTACTGATCAGCCCAGGAACATTGGGGTGGAAGATAGAAAATGTCTTGAAACAACTAATTTATAAGATTAATAATTCACTTTTGAATATTATTATTTCATAAACACTTGGTTGTTCTATGATGTGAAGTGATATGCCTCACCTGATATTGACAGGAACGTCGTGATTTCCTTCCGTATAAATATATATATATAAGCACTCTAGTATATGGCAGTTAATATTTGAATGCCAATTTGTTATTTAAATGTCGTGTGAATCACATGCGGTACATTTGGTACTCCTTTTCCTCCTATATGATCGATTTTTAAGAAGTCGTCATTGACACAACGGGAGCACTTCAATATGTAGTCACTTCAGTCAGGCGATTCAGAGTTGATCATCCCGCCTAACAATCTACAAGCAGGAGAAAAACACCTTCCAGAATTCACCAAATGAAAAATTTTGCCTTAAAAAGCCGTTAAACCAACTTCACCGCCTTCTTTGATCGACAATCCGTTCGGACCTCCCGCAGCGGGTACACCCTCTATGGCCCACCTCTCGTCTCATCCTGTATAAATAATGAAAAACAACAAATAATTCGAGTCGGATTTTTCTCCAACAAAGTTGATCAAAATATGACGACAGCACAGGATAGCATTTTATTTTCAAATTTTAACCCTCTGCCTTTTAAATGGAGCATACAAATGGGTATGGCGAATCGGAGAGCGCCGTCAACTTTAAGGATTTGCCCATTCACGTCCTGTTCATCATATTCGAACACCTGGACCTACGATCGCTTTTCGTTCTCTGCTCCGTATGTAAGAACCTATATGGTATCATCAACTATGAGTACCTGAACCTCAAGAGTGCATCCCTTTTGATAACCAATCAGTTTTCTGTGAAAATTCAAAACAAGTGAGTAATCAATGATACTTTAAATTCTATGTAAGAAGCAAAAGTGATTTTGATCATTTCGTTGTCGTTACAGATCATTAAGATTGTTATCTGGCGGTGATAAATACAGATTAAATTTTCACTGGAGAAACAATTATTACAATGAGAATATATATTTGAAGTCTAAGGAAAGGTGAGGAATACAGCAAAACTAACTTTTCTTATTATTCAATAACATGTAGTTATTGTATTATTCTATGAAGAAAATTTATTTCTGTAGTTTATTGCTCTGGCAATTTCAATTCAAAGATACTTAGAATGTTATCGAAAGTTATAAGATTTTCAACATTTATGTATTGACTTAGGAGACTCATGAATCTTATTTTGTAAAATAACCACATACACAAATTATAAACTATTTTGAGTCAAAAATTACTTACTTTTAGAATAAAGGAGACAGAATACAAAGAGCTTAGATTTAATTTAAATATTTTTGTTTTTAGGTTCAGGCCATGGCTGCATTTGGAGAGTAATAATTTATTTATTAGCAGAGGGTCAGAGATTCTTTCATTCAAGAGATGCAAAAAGGGAATTGGTAAAAAACAATCCCTGGTGTTTAAGGGCCATAGTGAGGATGTCGTCCGCTTTGCTGTTAAGGATGGTTTGATGATAAGTGGGGGGAAGTAAGTTGATATGAAATTGAAATTATTGTTTCCTGAATCAGTTTTATTCACCTGATTACCCCAACTCCATTGCTGAATTCATTAAATCCCCATATCAAAGATTTATGTAAAACTGAAATATTATTTTCAGTGATGGGAAGATCTGTTGCTGGAAGCCAAAGACTGGAAAACTATTGTTTTACACTAAGAATCCCATTGGATGGAATGAAAATCTCTATGTGGATTTCTCACAGAGAACACTAGTCTCAGGATTCAGTGTAAGTGGAATCCTCAAATTGTGGACCATCAAAGACAAAGAATTTACATTTGAGAGGCAGATTCAAATGAATGCAAGACTGCGGACAGTCAAACTCAGTGAGGACGGAATGCTCTGTGCTGTCGGATCATCTGGCTACAAAACATCACCACTAAATATTTTTGATTTAAACAGGTGAGACATCAAGAATTTAACAAAAACGACAAGCAAATACTACATTTCTATGTTAGAGATTTAACTGTGTTTAGTGAATAAATTGATTGAACCCTTTGCATTACATTAGATTCCCAACCTAGTATTTTTTGAGACCCAGGAATGGCATTGTCATGTAACATTGACCTTATATTTTTTGCAGGGAAGTGTTCAGTATCAGTATTTCAGAGAATTTCAAACCAGGGGCTGGAATTTTTGACATAATTTGGGAAACACCCAATGTGTTTCTGACGTGTGGGTACGACACCTACGTTCGTCTATGGGACCTCAGGTGAGCCTGGTTCTTCGCCTCGGCCTAAAAAGTGTTTTTTATTTTACTATTAATATGGCTTTTTACAGAACGGGGCAATGCGTCCGTTCCTGGACAGACCCCTTTGACAATGCCATTTATAGTTTGGCCACCGATTACAATTGGACCATAATGTCAGGTTCTGGGGTTTACAGTCGTGTTACCCTGTGGGACAAGAGGAGGTCCTCTCACGTGCTGGTAAGTTAATCATAAGTTAATAATCCTGAAATGGTAATATTTTCCCAATAACAACCTTTTGTGTTTTTCCAGATTTATCACATGACCGAATCACCATTATGTGGACCCGTCTACAGCTTCGACTTCGATCCCCGATTCATGTTCGTCGCCCTCGACTCGTCCCTTCACGTTTTGGACTTTTCAACGAAATCATCAATACCGCACATACTATAGCGTGTGCCATATGAACTTTTCTCCTGTTTATTAAACAAGTGTGGCGAATTCATCATCCAAAAAACTTTCTTCAGTCTTAAACATAGTCAGAATTAGCTCTGAGATTCGCTTAACGTCTCTCTTATATTCCTCTTCCGTCCTTTCCATTATTTTCAACTTTCTCAAGGATTTTTTTTGTGTAAACACAGTCTTTCGTGACACTTTTTTTGTTACGGTAGAACAGAACTCTTGAACTTCGCTCATCCAACTGTTAGCTGGACTTTCCAGTCAAATTTGTAAATGTTTCACTGGATGTCCAACTCTCGAGGATAATAAAAACTCCTATTTTAAAATATGTAAATTATTTAAAAAATACGTGAGTTAACAAGTTCAACAAAAGCTACAAAAACTGTTATTCTAAATATTCATAAGTAAAGAATGTTTTCTTCTCTCGTAGGTAGAGCCCAGCAATCGATCACTTGCAATTGCAATCCCGATGCTTTTAATTTTCCCGTAGCAAAGATGTTCGATAGCTGAATTGATAGTTCGATTGATACATTTTTCTTGTTAATTATTATAGTTATGTTGTTGTTGTAGTACAAAGCCAGAGTGACAAACGGTTTACATTAATCTTGTTGCCGTTTAACGTATATAGAATTATTCACGTTAGTGGGTTTGATGGAACCGGGTTAATGGTTCTGTGCTTACAATTGTTGATGGTTTTTTTTCGTTTTCATGTTCTTATTTTAGCAATAAAATTGAGGTTAGTTGGATGCACCAGTTGATACCAAAAAAATAAACAGAAAAATGCTGCAATGCAGTAGTGGAATGGGCATTTTTCTAACCATTTCAAGGTTCGAATCCTTGCCAAAGGGCGCCTTAGACCATTCATCAGAATGTCTTCATCTCCGAAACCACCGAGAAACTGTGGTTTGCAACCAGAAAATTAAAATTCTTCACTTAGGTTAACCACACTTTAATTTGACTTTCTATTTGAGAAAAGCAGTACCTGATGGGGATTTTGGTGTCTTATTGATACAATTAATAAAAAGAAGCAAGGAACATGTAAGTCTTTGCTAAAATGTTTTTCGATCAACGCATATAATAACTATTATTATTTAAATTAAAAAAAAAAAAACAAAGTTAAACTATAGTGACAAAATATATATATCTATATATATTAATGTATATGTATAAAAAAAAATTTGTCGGCATCCCCCTTTGCACGATTAACCTAATTGCCGTACATGTAATTCTGCATCAATGTCACTTCCAAAAAAAACATTTTCCGGTTTATTTATTAATTATTTATTATTAAACTAGAGCATTTCCGGTTTTTATTTATTTCTAACTGAACAAAAAACGGTGTGATTTTTTAAAAATAAGTCGTTGATTTTCTTATTGACCGTTTTGACTATTATTGCACTTGAGAGAGAAATTTGAATTACTTGTTCTATCACTTGCCATTTGTTTAATTACAGAGTATGCGCAGACTTTTGTTTTTATTTACCCTCACCCTGATGGGTCAACAGGACCTTTAACATCGCGCGCTACCACTAGACACTAAGCATCTACAAAGTCAATTCAACTAATGGTCACCCTTACATGTGAAAGTATCTTTCTAAAATTTTATTTCACACAAACTCACAAACCTATTCCTGACTCTTTGTATTCCTTTAATACTATTTATTCATCTTTCACTATGCTTCCAAGGTATAATAACAAACTTGAAATGTTTTTTAGTACTTTTTAGTTGCCATGACATGGAGCGGTACCTTTACATGTCCAGACACGTTTAAAATGGAAAACCATAAAAGTAGTAGCAGTATAAATCCGGACAGGACATTTTACAAGTAAATAGTACGAAATTCCCTCAGGATCTGTCAATAAAAACAATCACTAGAACGACACGGGGAAAACAACACTGCCAAGCAGTAAAGAAAAAAAAATAAATCACCAAAAACTCAATAACAGAAAGCAATTGTCCTGCTCCCGACAAAAGAACGGTCGGAAATAGCAGTAACATTTAACAGTGCAATCAACAATCAACAACTATATTTGGGTTCAACATCGAAGGGAACGACAGTGAAACAATAAAATCAGTAAAGACAAATTCGCCGGGATATTATCGGGAAAAACTTTTGAATTTATTTCCGGTTCAGCCGGATGATGTTGATGTTTTGTTTATATTCCACAATGGTTTTCGGTCAAGAAGAAAATACTTCACCTGACCGCAAGTGTTTACCATTAATGGTATTTGCACTGAGGAATGTTATCCTGGAATTCCTTCATATAAAATAACGGGGGAGGCAAAAATAACTCCTGACGTTGGACAAAATCTAAATGACGCCATTCAACTACTCGTATTACCCAACCTGTACCTGCACACCCACCAAAAACATTGAATTGCTGACAGAACTTTTCATCGTGCAACTGCAGTCAAATTTTAAGAGTCGCCATTTTGACAAAAATTTCTAGCTAAATCCCACATATTTCAGGGTCAACTTGTTTTAGTCCTGTTTTTACAACAGATTATTTTCCTTGTAATCGTCAAACGGGGAACGACAAATTAACTATTTTTTTTAAAACACACTTTCTTTTACCGCCTGAGATCCATTTTAAATTAATAGTTCTCATCGTTTCTTTTTCCTCCGATCTTTTATATGTTCATATTTGGAATGTTTCTTGTGTGCGATGGAATCGGCGGCGGCGGCGGCGGTGGAGGGGACGGCGTTGGCGCTCTCCAACACGATCGAAAATCCACTTCTTACCTTTCTTCTTTGGTATGAATGATGCTGAGAGAGGATCCACGAATTCAGCTGATCTGACTTATGAATTCCAAAAGACATCCGACAGCCCCGAAGTAACCCTGAATATAAATATTTACTTTTCTTTTATTCAAGACCAGAACCTTCTGTCTAATTGTCTAATTCCTTGCACCACTCATTGGATCAATTAGCTTAAAGCACTTCCGCACTTCCATGTCCTTTTATTTGTCCCTCACCATCTATAGTTTGGTTACTGAACATAAATCTAACTATTATGCCTAGTGCTACTTAATTAAGAGTACAGACTCTTGAATAGTGACACCATCTTATTTCTACCCGTCATTACGATGTCTTTATTAATATTGATAAATTATTTATAATTATCCCTTAGTTAACTTGTTCTTACCTCATGTTCTAAAAACAATGCTTTCAATGTATTGTTTGACCAGTACTCCATTGCATATGCAAGTAACTTCATTGATATGGGATTAACTCTTAGAAAATTTCCTACAAACACAACCTGAAAAAGAAGATGGTCGACATGAGTAGAAAAATAGGCGCGGAATGACAACTCACCATCACCAACATTTTACTCACCCTTTCTATTTTTTCATTGACTGCACACATCCTGGCAATCGATCCTATGTTATTCGTTATGGTGACTAAAGTTGCTCTCGCCAAATCCTCACGGGAAACGTTTATTCTCTTCTCCTTTGAGTTCATCTGCCCAAAACTGAACGCACCAAGGAAACTTCAATGTAATCATCAAGAAATATCACGACACACGAGAAGATAACACAGTTGAAAGTTAAAATCAAGAATTACTAGAATAATTAATGAAAATAGAAAATAAAATGAAAGGAAATCATAAATGTAAGATGTTAACTTCTTTGCTATGGGACTGAGTGAGAAACATCGACGACGTGGGGCAATAATAAGAAGAATCCAAAAAGAAATGTTCGCAGTCAAAGAACAACAAAAGTTAATAAAAAGAGAAATGAGAAAAGACACAATTCGTACCTGCTGGCAACCAAATCGCCCGGCAGACCGAACCTGTCGTAGTCTCCGCCGTAAATGTCGCGCACCAGTTTGTCTACTCGTGTGTGATCGCCAACTGTCGCCAGATCGATGGCCTCCTCGAAAGAATTGCATCCGGTGAGAAGACAGCAAAGTCCTAGAAATGTTCCACCTCCCAAACTAGTGCCTGAGACTCGCTTGTAATCGGTTGGACTGTATACGGCCAGCATGCTCACTCCGGAACCAATATTTACAAGCTGTCGCCACAACAGACATAAATGCGGTTACTATTAGTTATAAAAGTATTCGCTTAATAGGAACAGTACACGGTACTATACTTACCAAAAACGGATACGGTTTACTAAAATCGAACAATCTTTTCTCGCACTGTTCAGAAACTGCAGGATGTGACCAATAATAGCATTCATTTGGATTGGTCTGCTCGACGAAGAGAATTCCCTTGATCAATGAATCCAGCTCATCGAATTTTGCAAGTTCCATATTCACTTCCTACGGATAAGGGAAACCATGATTTTCGCATCATAGTCTTGGAAGCAGGAAATACATTCACATTGTATAACAATCATACTTTTCTAAAACTGTCTTCGAACTTGTAGGCACCCCCACCAGTCGCACTGACCGTCGTCACTAAATTGGCCATTCCTTTGGATTTGGCCAAAGCCAAGAAGTTTCCCATTTCAGAAGTTGGAAATCTGATAAAGTGTAACGTGCCTCTTCGACCTCGAATGGTCACATTGTCCATCTGCAGATGAGTGTCACGGTGCCCCGTTTTCCCATAGGCCGAATTCCTCGTCAGGTACCGCCGGATGTTCTTCAGCGACTCAACCTCCGAATCCGCCTCATCCGGGGTTATATCCTTCGGTTCGAAGTAAACCAGCTTGGCTAGGGTTCCCCCTATATCCATCCCGAACCAAGGCATAGCTGAAACATTTCACAATACCACAATTATAAAAAAACAATAAACCAAGAATGGCAAAAGAAAATAGCCTTTTGTCCGGTTGGTCCTTTTGTCAAACTTGTCAATTTTTATTGAGGTCGTCTTTGTATGAAACAGAGTATTACCAGCAGTACGACTAATAGAAAATTGAACTTTATAAACAATACCACATAAATTAAAATCTTTCAGCATTACATCAAATATAAAAAATCCGTGTTCATGTGACCGCCATATTATCGGTCGTCGTGCCCTATTAAAACTACAAGTGAAACCCAAATGCAGAGAATGTCTACCAAAATTCACACGACATACATTGCAATAACTTTTTTATATAATCAAAGGCTAGTGGTTATAAAAGTGGTCTAGTTTAGACAATTAATAATTTATCACACCTAAAAATAAAAACTGCCAAAATCCGACAATAAACTACACTATTCAAGTATGGTGTGCCACAGGTCCATTTCACTGGGGCAGGTCAAGCTGTACAAAATAATGATGGTTTATGGCTTTTACTTTTACACAAATACTCATCACCCTGGTCGTAAACTCAACACCAGCCGAGACGAGACCGTTATAATAGTTAATAATCACTTTAGTGGTGGTGATGACACCTGAATGGGAGAAACCATCACACCGTTGTAAAATAAAAAAGACGACCACAAAGGAGGCCTACAAAGGAGGCCGTTGCTTAAATTTTATATTGCAGCTTGTAATATCATATAATTTTAGTAAAAGTTTGTGCCACATAAGACCGATTCAAAATAAATACAATGTAATACAAATGTAGTCATTAATAATAATGAAGCTTTGACGCCTGCACAGGCCAACGAAATTATTGAATTACCTCTCCCTGTGGTCCACGTTAATTATCTAAAATTTAGTACAAGCATGACAGGTTTCGCTCCTATCGCAATGATATCTTACACCTGCCTACAATGCGCACTACCACCCATTTTCTTGAATACCGGTATGAGGCCACAATTATGGGAAATGTTACACTTGGTTAAATTTCAAATATGTCCGATTTCTTCAGGTTCAGTCTTACTGCAGCCCATGCCCTGATGTCGAATATTTAATGATCAAAGTTCGTGACTTGTGTCGACCAGACCTACACATTTATGAATGAAACTGAGCGATTTCAGAGCGAGGGCAAGAGAATTTAGATCGTCGTGACACCGTGAGAAAGTTCTTCGTGAGTGTGTCGAAGGGTTTCCTATAAACGAAATTAATAAGTGGTCTGATACGAGTCGGAAAACTGTGTCAGAATACCCGGATTGAGTCAAACTCTACAAACCATAGAAATGGTAAAGGCCCAAAGTAACGAATCTTGTGGCATGGCAGACAGCTAAGACATTCAATCAGTTTTTTAAACAAGAAAAGGAGAGCGAAATGAGAGTAAATCTTAATTTTTGTCATCTCAGGGCCTGCACAGCATCAACAACAAAATAGTTTAGTTTCAATTGAATAGATTCTGTGGGTTTTTGCGTCACTTGTGAAGCAGAGTTCAAGGTCCCTCACTCATCTTGTACAAAATAGAAACTTGACATGAATAAAAAAACACACAGACACAAGCGAGTTGTCAACGATGGTGTCCAGGTTCTTTGGATGCACCGAAGATCCAGACAGGGTTCATACCAACACTCACAGAAATATGTCTTCCAAGTGACAGAACGTCCCGTCGTGGAACGATCAAACAGCATTGGTACCAACACGATGAATTTTTTTTACGAAAAACCGATTCGTTTCACTTTTTGCAAAATTCACTTTCGTTTCCTCATGTCGTCCATTCGACGTGTCAGCTGGGAGACCCTGACAGATCCGACACCGACTCTTGCTTCATTGCTTTTTACTCGCCTTCGGTCCTTGATCGGGCTCTATCTGAATGATAGACAATTTACTTTGATAAGAAGTTTCAAAAAAAAAAAAACACTGAACTTGAGTTGAGTACATGTGAGCGGACAAACCGGTACTGGTGATTGTGAGTAATAGTAAACAGTCTAGTAATTGATAGTCTCCTTCTCGCTCGAAGCGATCCGGTCGCCGTACGAACGCGTTTAGGAAACTACTCGAAGCGAAAAAAAATTGTTTAGCAAAATTGCCTAGGTGTCCCGCAGTTGCATTTTTCAAGGAAAGCAATGTGTCGGAACTGATGGCAAAAACGTATTTGGGGAACATGATGTACCTATAAAATTTCTAGGATTCTACTATTTTTTGAAACTTTTGACATTATTTAAAACTATATAGCTAAAATAGTTTTCTTAAATACGACAGGTATTGAAATGCAATTTTTCATTAATTTTTCTATTTGATTTCTAGTCTAGTACTTTCTGTCTAGTACTTTTATCTCTCTCATACATATTTGTACAATAAAAATACCAAGTCTACTCTGTTCATTGGCAATATCCGGGTCGGGCAATTTTTCCGTAGCACCCCAACTTTTCCATCGTGTTACATTTTGCAATGTTTCTGTATATTTCCGCAACTTTAGTTTTATTTCTTTCTTTAACTTTTTGCCCTTGTTCTACTACCTGCTGCCTGTTTCATACTAATTTTTGCTCTTTTCTCTTTTAGGATGTATCAGATAATTAAACAATGAGTCAATTCCCAGTGTGATTCGATGTGAATATGCCTAGACAAGAGTATACTTAGAAACATGGGCAGGGTTCACCAGATGGTTAACCCAAGATGTACTGAAAGACAAAAAGGAACTTTGACAGAATGTCAACCTCAGTTCCTTAATTAGATTACGTTTCAATCAAGAAATTTTCAATATTATTATAAGTTTTGGGTGGTACAAAATAAATTCTATTGCTTACCTAATTTACAGGTCCTCTCTGGCGAACCATTCAGAATCCCATGGCCATTTGCTAGGGAATCATCGGACTCTGCCTTTTCCCCCATGTCATGTACGCGTAAGCAATCCTTACAGCTGCGGGGAGCCATGTTTAGGGTTCAATGATTTGAATAATACTGAAATTAGACAAAAAAACAAAAGGTACATATTAATAAATTGTCATAAATAGCATTTAGCTCATGGGTTACTTAATGCGTCTGTAATAGTAAGGTAGCGGTTCTACTTTTTATTTCCATACAAATATTTCAGTTTTACATCACCACTTAGTATTTTTCAATAACTAATCTCAAGCCGTAAAACTGTTTTCAAAAATTAGAGCCAAACATAATTTCAACTGTTACTCGGAGTCCTGCACTGCAAAAAGGACCCAACTTCTCACCGTGGTCTGTAACACTGATATATTAATGATTTTTTAAAAAGCAGGAATTTTTGTAAAATGGAAAAGGAAACAGATATTCAAAGAAAAACGAGTTCGTTGACTCAGTCAGGTTAAAATAGAAAGCCGGAAATATGAAAAGAGGAAATTGTCAGAAAAGTGACCGACTCCTAGCCCACTGAACTTGGGAAAATTATATATTGAGAACGAATGCTCCAGAAGGTTGTACATAGATTTAAAGGCTTTATAAAATCTAACCATTCCCATAAAGTAAAACTTTTCAATGCTTAAAAACTCTCATCCTTTTCGGCTATCAAGTTTCCTGCTGTTTTTTTTTTTAAATTAAACTGTTACAACATCAGTAAATTCTTTCTTTAACCCGCCATTTTAAAACTGCATGGGCAAGCCTCGACAACAAAAAAAGTAGTAAGCGAATAAATATGCAAAGAATTTCAAGGAGTAATATATCTTGAGTACAACGATTTTCTTAAGTAACTCTGTATAAAATTAATAATAGTTGTTTATTTAGGTTTTTTTTGTTCTAAAAATAAAAGCTAACCGAAATTCAATACGCGGTTGCACCATTGACGTCACTCAAATAGAAAAACCAATAAACAAGAAATTGTAACTGCATATTTTTTATACAAATATATATAAAAGGGATGTGCGTTGGTTGTTGACCCATTCGATAACCCTTGTATTTGCTTTTTATCAAAAACCCACTTAGACTAAATCGCATCGACCTTAGAGCCTGATTTTTTAGGCCTAATCGAACCGTAGTGCTATTCACAATCACAATGCATTTAATTCCCAATGATTCTCAACCTATGAATTTCACCGGGTGTTACAGCAAGCACTGTTGCAACCTATTGCCTTGGAGAAATAATAGAATATTAATAATCGAAATATATAAGTTTTACGTAATTTTTACGAAAGCTGTGGAAACCCAGGTCTTCTATTTACAATTCAAAATACTTATTAATGGTAAATGACAAAATGGTAATGAAAATTCAAATACGAAGGACGTCAGAGATGTAAAATTGATTAAAGTTCGCTTTGTACTGCAATCCAAACTACACGAAATAAAAATCCCTGCAACTGCAGTGCAAAATTTCGAAACACAAACGGTTTGCTCAGGGGATATGCAGTCGGCCTTTCTTAGATTTCTCATCGTCGTACACGTCACGTTAATTTGAAGCGCCGAAAGAGAAATTTTATTACCGAAATTACACCAAACGTCACACATCCATCACAGAAAAAGTTAGTTGTATTTATATAGACTAAGAATTAATTTCTTAATTTTCCATAATATTGTACCACAATATTGTAAATTACGGTTTATCTTTTCTAATCTGTAAAAGGTTTTACTTCTTCAGCCAAAATGCAATTAAGGCCACCAAAATCCAATATAACCCAATATAATCCAATATAATATAAGTCATCCTTTTTCTTTAAGGACGAATTTTATCCTTCAACACTTAGTTTGAGAAAACGTTTTATCAATCATTAATTGATATTTTACTCCAAATGCTTGCACTGATAGACACGTTTGGGCACCGATTACAAGTAGAACGGAAAAACAACTTCGATTGTTCCACATTAATTTTGTACTTAATTACCCACCTTAAAATGGGTAAGTCTGAAATTTAAATCATTCCCTGATGTCTAACCAACTTTATTGGGAAATAATATTGACATATTATTTCTGGAATGTCACAAACTTTCGAACATACAAGTAAATTCACCAAAATTTGTCTTTATTAAGTAAATTATTTTATTAATTTAAAAAATAGTATTTCCTTTCAGATGTAACGAAATACTAAATACTGCATTTTATTCAAATCATCTGAGTGTAGCTCTACTACTGTCTTGTTTTGGGAAAAGGTTGTTTTTATATATGACCTCATATGCTAACTACCCAAGCATGCAGTTGATTAATCCATGGGTAGCCCCGGCGACAGTCACTCAGGTCAACGATTGCCCATTATAAAACACTCACACACCTAATTATAAAAGACATAATTCAATTTTCAATGGCGGACGACATTTACAATTCTAAAAAATTAACGCGATTCCCATGTCGGCCACGCTGAAACTGACAACTACTAGTTTGTCAGCTATCTGGCCAGCAAGTAACCGCAGCAATAACAAAACACGTGGGTATTGCAGGACACTAATATTGCGCCTTTACACTTAAAGGCTAGATTATTTAACGATTCACACCTCCTTATTTTGTAAAGAAAGTCAGAAAAAGTACTCCATAATTGGGATAAACAGAAAGGCTGTGCAAAACTGTAAAAAAAGGGAACTCAACTATGTATGCACAAAATGATGGTCTCCCAAACAGGAAAAGGTCAAGGATTGTCTTCTTTTGAGAAGAAAGCAATACGATTTGATAGGTTGAATACACACATGTCATTTTTGATTTGTGTACAATTGAACAAAACTCTGGTTTTGGTCAAGAAAAGACGCAAAAACGTCTGCTAAATTATGTTTTACGTTACTTTAATAAAAAGTCCCATGCAAAACGAGTTTTGTAATTCTGCACCACCAACGAGTCAGCCAATAATCAGCCAATCAGTGATGAGTACGCCACCACACTGAAATCACATCGACAAATGCTTAGGTAACAATCACACTTAAACTATTTACTTTAAAATAATAAAAAAATGAATAAAACCGACAACAAAGTCCAAAAAAATTTCTATTGGAAAATATTCAACGAAATAAACGAAACCATTTGCGCAGGTCGTTAAAACCATCGTACCTTCACCTAATTTTTTTCACTTTAATTTACGCATTTTGATTTAATCTACGTCTTTGTGGAATCCTCAGAAACTCTCCGTCTGTCTCTGTGGTGTACTCTACGGGAGAATAAGTGACAATAGAAATTCATTAAGAGCTCTATGTTCCATCACAAAAACCTATATCAGTTCAAAAACACTTTGACTACATAAAAAAAGTAACTCAGAGATGAGAAAATCAGTTTTTAATTAAATTAAGAAATTTGTAATTGTTGAGAGGCTTATTTAAACGACGAAAACGTCACTTTTATCAGTTCCACGAACTGAGTTGTGTGAAACGGTCAGAAAACAAGAAGAAAGTTTCAAGTGTGAATCGGAAAATTATTAAAATTTAAAGGCCAAACAATACGTTCTATGATTTGTTATTTCATGAGGAGCAACGTAATTTAACCGACGACAAATTCATCGTTTTCGTTATTTCATTTCATCAATTTTTCCAAATAGGTTAATAAACACATGGCACACTAGTTTTATTTCTTATCTTGCAAATGTTGATTTTATGACAGTATAATAGTCTTGCGCTTAGCATCGGTCAATCAGCATTTCAATTCGTGCACAATTTAAATTCATAATTTCCATAAATTGTAGAAATAAGACTATTCGTATATGTATAATTACAATGGCTACCCCATTCATTTTGCTAATAATAATAAGTTATACATTTATGTGCAGTAAAATAACATTTAACCTAATTTTCTAAGCCACCCGATTATAGTTAGTTCTTCGACTAAACAAAACTGAATGTAAACGTTTTAAACGAGTTTCACTGAATTTCAAAACAGAACAGACTAAGCAATTCCAACTGATTTGGAAGACTACCTAAAAAAGGCCACAACAAGATTAAACTTTCCAAGAGGAAAACGAAAATTAAATGCCCCAATATTCTTTAGTTTTACAATAATTTCTAGATATTTGAAATATTATAAAACTCGTTCCCCGCACGATTGGGCTAAAAAACTTATATAAAAATTCACCGTTACCGGTTAAGATTAGTTCGCATCCGATTACTGGTATACTTCCACCGCTGGTATTCACTAACTGTTCCAAATTTTATAGCATTTACTAGAGTGTAACTAAAAACAGTGCGTAACTCGCAACCAAACAAAACGAAATAATTATAAAATCGTCAATGTGCAAACTTACTGAATTGAATGGAAAAGGCAGACGGCGCACAAAGTAGCCTTCAGCTGAGCACAAGCGCTGCTACTCGTCCGGCCCTAAACGTCTTATTAAACTTTCAGTGTTAAGGTCCGAACCGATGACTTTCATGTTTCGCGTTTCCACCACTACAAATAACTGCCCCACCATAAGACTAACTATTTTAGTAGTTGTTGTCCGTGACCGTCCCGGTTAGTTCTGAAAGCGACGTCTCTATTTTACTTCTACCTTTCCTTTACCCATCAACCTCGGTTTTTTTGTCTCATTTGTACTCTCATGGCTCTACGTTACTTCCTCTTTTGCACGGGTTCAGGAAATCCGTTTTTTCTTTTCCTCCGGCTGTGCGTTGGGCTTCTTTTCGTGCCTACTCGATTTTCATTATCGTTTCCTATTACATAAATCACGTACAATGAATCTCTGCGTTTTATGTATTCAATTTGACCTAAAATAATTCAAAAGAAAAAACAAAGAATAGTTCATACACTTCATATTGTGTAACATTGGATGAAACGAAGTGTTACGTATTTCTCAAACATTTGCCATGACAATTTTGTTACATGACTATGTTCGCTTATTATTTTATGGGACTGTCCAAGTTACTGGCAAAAGTGAGTCAGTCAAATAACGTTAAAGGTGTAATAACAAACAACATAATAATAATGATAAATTCGAGACTTCTGTAAGCCTGCGATTCCTACAATTTTATTTCCCTTTGCACTTATACACCAGAGAATATTAAACCGGAAATACCATCCATTAAGTTACTTTTTAACAAGCAATTCCGCAGAGTTATATAATATTTGGCATACCATCACATGATAAAGAACCTATGAAAATAAAACCGGAACTCGCGGAGTTAAGAACATACATATAAGAACTTATATTCATTCATACATTGAATAGATTCTGGGGAGGTGTATCATTTCAGAATAAACATAATTTCTATGACATGACAACTAATCTATAATGTGGTGCACAACCATGAGATTCCTGAATGGAAGGTCATTATGGCTTTGAAACTTGGCTAGAAACTTGTATGGTGAAAATGAACATTGTGCATTGAAAACAATCAATTACTTGTTTTTATATTGCTATATATTTGATATATTATACGCTCATATATTAGTGTCAGTACAAAAAATTGCTTAAATACCTTAAAAAACATCAGAAGTGATACTGAATACTACTGGAAAAATGAATCCCAACTATGGAGAAAATAGGCCCAGATTAAATATTTATTATCATATTAAAAATCTTCAACTGTTTTAATTTTACAGCATACTGCACATATTTGGAAAAGTTTTTCAATCATCTAATTATCATAACTATAATTAATTAATTATTTTATAATTATTTTACACAGCTCTCAAAAATGATATCAATAAACACTCAGATTTATGTGAAAATTAATATGTCAAACAAAATAATGTTGATGTGCCCACATTGGCAAGGCTAATATTTACTTACAAAATAAATAGTGACATAATTAGTCTGACATGATTGTATTTTGTGACTCATTATTCTGTGAATCATATTCTAAACTATTAAATATTAGTACCACATACAACACATTAAAACTGCTATAGATCTTTGCTACATTAATAATATTTTTTTGAATCCTTGCAAACAGGATTTTGCATTGAATATGTTGATTGATTCCCATAAACCCTGAGACACACAAACATGTGATAATTCATTTAATACTGTTCCTGACGCAATGATCATGTGGTTGTTGTCTCACTAGTCAAGATTATTTAGTCACCAATGCATGAGTATTTTTGTCATATAAAAATGATTGATTTTCAGATTAGCATAAAGGAGTTATATTTATTGTTAGCAGTATTTTTGTACTTGGTTGTATTGCTTTTAATATTAGAATTAAAAACAGGTGAAGTTAATTGGGGAGGTTAATAAGATAATAAAATTATTCTAAACCTCAATATTTAAAAGTTTGTGACCTACACCAATATATTTGCCACATGTCAAACTTCAAATGCTGCCTGAATAGTTGGGGTATCATAAAAATACACAAATCACAAACACTGACACTATTTGAGAAAAATGTGTTGGGGAAATTTTATGTGTCAGAATTTCACATTATTGCAAAAATTTTGAATTCCATTATTGATTATAAGTAACATGGATTTAATAACCGTTTGCGCACACCATAAATGAAACAATGAATCCTTTTTCTTTCTCAGGCCAACAAGCTACGTATCTCATAAAACTGTGCAGTAGGTACAAAAATTAACCACAAAATTTCCGTTAACGCAAATTACAAAAATGATTGGTAAAACTTACGTCTATCCATGATGTACATTAAATATTATCTATTTACAGTTTCCGTCTATTATTACGTGTCGCAAGGGATGTTTTGTCGCTTATTTATACCTTTTAAATAGCACATTTAGATGTGCTAAATAAATAAAAATTCTAATGTACTAGTTGGATATTTTGTAAACATCTGATATGTTCCCTTCGCAGAAGGCTGTGGTCGAATTTCCGAATGGCGGCAAAATATATCGAGACTTGATTTCACGACTATCAACGCGTCAGACCACTGACTCTGATTCACTCCTACGATCGGATTTTTAGCCCTTGATATAAAATCTCTTGGTGTTTGAGGTTCTTATGATTTAAATTAATGTTGCCCATTAGCAAATTGCAGTTATTTATTTAATACGAAGTCACACGCGCATAATTTTGATCAAAGAAGGCGCTTTTTTATCTACCTTCAAGTTCAAGTTGTCTGTACTGTTTAATCATGATGACCTCTTTTTTGTGTTGAAAGTGACACATGTGTTGGGAAGTGGTTTACTAAACGGGACTTGGAAAATTCTGGTTAATAAGAGTGGTACCAAAAGGAAGCGAAAAACGTTTCCGCTTTACTGAATTTTTTATTTACTTTGAGTTGGTCGTTTCACCGTTTCAAATTGCCACTACGGTATCAATCGCCAAACACATTCAGTTTAGAATTTCTCATTATAAAAAATTCCCAACCTATTGTATTCGCCATTTTGCATGGCTTTATGTTTTTTTATAGTTAGCTGGATTTTAAAAAATAATGTTCTTGAAATGCAAGAGATTTATTTTGTTATTGCATAATCCTATCCCGAATCCGGGATCATTGATATTTTAAAGTTAATCTTCCTGGGGTAACCGTTAATTAGAGAACCTCTATCCGTATGTCACAGGCTGCCTATTGTGTTCTATACAAGTGCATTCGTCAATTTGCATTATCAGAAATGAGTAATTCGAAGTTTAACAACGGCATTGGTGGCGTACCTGCAAAATATTGCCCAAAGTCCCATGTGGAATTTGAAACGTGGCGACCGGCAATGCTATGCAACGTGACGTGTAAATGCCAAACCCGATTTTTTGTCTGCCAAGTATTAATTATTCTTTTGTGTTTGATTAGGTGTGTTTTATAGTAAAAAATATGTCTTCCTCAAATTATACAACCGAAGAAAGCTCTTCAGACCGTAACGTCGAAATATGGAAAATAAAAAAGCTAATAAAAAGCTTGGAGATGGCAAGAGGGTGAGTCACAGCAGTAAATTGCATTAAGAATTGTAGTTATGCATCTTGTGCAACATCACTTTGGTTCATTCTGATTTGATTCCCCATAAATTGAAATTGGATATTAGATGTCCACACACATTCAAAATTATGTGTTTTCTGTTTTATGTGCTATGCTGTTCTTTGAATCTTTGAAATGTGCAACAATCACTGGTAAAACAAAGTTTGTTTTCTTGCTTTTCATGTGTTTGTTTTTTATCTTAGGAATGGAACAAGTATGATTTCTCTCATAATACCTCCTAAAGATCAAATTTCAAGGGTGAGCAAAATGTTGGCAGATGAATTTGGGACTGCCTCAAATATTAAGTCAAGAGTAAATAGGCTTTCCGTCCTTGGAGCTATCACATCTGTCCAACATAGACTTAAGCTCTACACTAAAGGTAAGAATAAAGTTTGGGCTGATTTTGACTGCAGTCAACTAGATACCTTAGTTAAAGGCAGAAACATTAGCATGCCACTATGAATAGCACTGCCTTAAATAATATATTTGTGTTCTGTCTTTTGGTAGTTCCTCCAAATGGACTTGTAATTTATTGTGGGACAATTGTCACAGAAGAAGGAAAAGAAAAAAAAGTGAACATAGACTTTGAGCCATTTAAGCCAATCAATACCTCTTTATATTTATGTGATAATAAATTTCACACAGAAGCATTGACCGCTCTCTTGGCAGATGACAACAAATTTGGATTTATTGTTATGGATGGTAATGGAGCCCTGTTTGGTACCCTACAGGTAATTCACAATAAACAATTGTCAGAGGTAAAGCAAAATTTTTACCCTAACCTAATCTGATGTGTGAGTAACAAATTTTATTTTGTGTTTCCATCAGGGTAATACAAGAGAAGTATTACATAAATTCACTGTTGACCTGCCGAAGAAACACGGACGTGGAGGACAGTCCGCTCTTCGTTTTGCTCGTTTAAGAATGGAAAAGAGGCATAATTATGTCAGAAAGGTTGCTGAAGTGGCAACCCAATTGTTCATTTCTAATGACAAACCAAACATTGCTGGCCTTATTTTAGCTGGTAGTGCAGATTTTAAGACAGAATTGTGTCAATCTGACCTTTTTGACCCAGTAAGTAACAAAAAAAGTAGCACTAGTTAAGAAAGATATTTTTTCTTTAAAAATGGTTTTTATGTTAATTATGTATGAGACCCCATATATTGCCATTTAATTTAATTTTTATTAATTAGTATTCATTTGTTTTTGCATTTGTATAATAAAATTCACATAACCTGGCAATAATTATAAATTCATTTGTATTACAGAGATTACAAGCAAAAATAATAAAATTAGTTGATGTATCTTATGGTGGTGAAAACGGTTTTAATCAAGCCATCGAATTAGCAGCTGAATCTTTACAAAATGTGAAGTTTATACAAGAAAAGAAACTTATTGGTAAGTGTTGAATGAAAATTACAAATGTATTGCATTTAGAATGACCAATTTCTAATCTGTTCTCTAGTAAGTAAAAAAAAATGGTGAACTTTTAATAAAAAGGCAGTTTGAAATGTTACTGAATTTGGGACTAGAATTATAATAGAAATGTATCAATCTTGGCTTTACAGGAAGATATTTCGATGAAATTAGTCAAGACACAGGAAAATATTGCTTCGGAGTGGAGGACACCCTTCGAGCCCTTGAACTTGGTTCAGTGGAAACCTTAATATGTTGGGAAAACCTTGATATTCAACGTTACGTACTGAAAAATCATGCGACAGGAGAAGAGAAGATCCTTCATTTAACTCCGGAGCAAGAGAAGGACAAAAGCCATTTCACTGATAAGGAGGTACATAGTGATACAATGTTGTGTCGACCGCATAGTTTCAGCAACTGTTTACAATAAATGATTTGTAATATTTTGTTTCCAGAGCGGTGTAGAGCTGGAATTAGTAGAATGTCAACCTCTGTTAGAATGGTTAGCCAACAATTATAAAAGCTTCGGGGCAACCCTTGAGATAATAACAGATAAATCACAGGAAGGTTCTCAGTTTGTCAGAGGATTTGGTGGTATAGGAGGTCAGTTACTGTACTATTTTATCTTTTTTAACGCCACTATTAATTATAACTTATTTAACAAATTAATCCATTAAATTAGAACCGAAGGCTAACTTGTAAATCGTCATCGATATATTGTAGATGGAATTGATCAGTAACTAAAGTTTTTTTCTAATTTTTTAACGCTTTCGTTGATGAATGAGAAGGCATTCTACGCTACAAAGTGGACTTTCAATCCCTTCAGGCTGACGAGCCCCTCGATGATGTTGATCTTGACGATTATTAAACAAGATCAGGTGTTTCTGGGGGTAAAAAAATAATATTTAACAGGTAGAACTAACTAAGACGTTGGTACTTTTGAGAGCATGCTTAATTTGACGGATTTTGTTTCACTGATTTTACATCTTCAGCATGAATATTATGAGTTTTTTCTTGTGGAGCAGTTGATTTTTCTTTCATTTTAGTACTCTTTGGTTTCCTTTTTTTCTAAACAAGTTTTCTTACAGTCGTTTTAATGTGTTTTATACAAATTCTTGAATTTTTAGTACTATTAGTTGTATTGATGTGGCACAGTTTTAAAAATGTGGAACCGTAAAACATTTGCCAAGCATTACGAATTAAAAAATTAAATTCGGTAATAGTATGTTCCAGAGTAGATGTCGGTGAGAACTATTTTTGTTACAATTGAACTTAATTAGGTTGCAACACATACAAATATTATGTTCATTTGATATCACGTTCCCTTTCTCTAGTACGATTGTACATTATTTTAGAAATGAGTTGTGGTATTTAAAATCTGGTTCCGAATGTCTGCATCGTCTGTTCAACAGTCTCGATAAAGCTACTTTCACATTAATTTAATTCATTCCAACGTCAGGCGCATTGCAGAATGTGAATTCGTCTTGTAAAAATTAAACATGAATTTCACTATTATTATTATTTTTATTTAAAACAATTAAGAAAGGAAAGCAACAACCCTGAGAAAAAATAAGTGGCACATAATATTTTACCTTTGTTTGGTTGCAGGGCTTCTACGATATAAGGTGGATTTTCAGAGCATGCAATTAGACGATCTAGACATGGGAGATGAATATGACATCGACGATTATTAAAAAGAATAAGATTGAGAATTTTGAGATGCAGCAGCAGCAAAAACCTGGAAGGCAAAGGGGATGCGAGGGAGAAGTGGACGAAGATAGATAGATAGATATATAAATAAATATATATGTATGTATATTTGTATGTGTTTGTGCGCATACATGTCAAGAAGATAATAATAGTCAAGCGAAGAATGACGAGTCGAGTGTTGGGATTAAAAATGTAATATCAAAAAATCTGAAAAATGGGAAGAAGACAGCGTAAAACATACGAAAAAAGAAAACGGAAGAAAAAAATCCCTCCAAGTCTTTTTAATTTAGAAATTATCTTTTTCTTATATTATTTAATTTATACAGAAGAGTTGGGTGGCATCGTAATATAAGTTGGAGACTATGATTTTGTATAAAGAAATTTTGTGTTTGTAAGTGTTTGTAGGCACGTTCTCTCTGTATCTGCGACTCACCACTAAACTCCCCCACCACACTAAACTGACGTGTGAGTTTTTTCACCTTGGCGGGATCTGTACATTGTACCTGCAATATTTGCATTATTGTGCCTGTATGCCCGCACACACGCTCTTGTGCACTTGCATGTAACACGGGCACAAGAGTTTAAAATGGAGATTTTAGTATTGTTAATACCATGTGATGACGGTGATGAAATTTCTCACTCGATTTGACTATGGTCAAGTCCCGGTGTACAAATTTGATTCAATTTGGATACTTTAAAATTAACATTATCCCGTGACGAAGAGACGAGTCGAATTTCGTTTCGTTTCACTCTTTCTATTTATGTTAAACTTCTCCCACCGGCATAATAGCAGAGACCGACACCACCAGAAGTAAACCGTCGACTCCCCCCGAGAACAGAAGAGGAATGAGTCTACCATCGTCAGATGCTGGGATTTCTTTTCCGGATTCTTTTTTTTCCGTTGCCGAATTCGCGAATTTCCATTTTTTGTCGTCACAACCGGTTGTACAGAAAACTACTCAAGAGAAATGACGAGTGTACTATTCTGAACAGGGCAGCGAGGACGATTTTTGATTTGTATGAATTGTCCACATGGTTCTTATTTGGTTGCTAATTTGGGTGTCGTCTTGTCATGTGATAATCTTGTGAAAACAACGAGTTGATGAAAGATGTGTTGTGGCTTGATTACAATTGATTGTTTTCATTCTTTTTACAAAAAACTAAATAATTTGAGTCAGTGCTTTTGTTCGAAAAATTAGATCTTTTTTATTGACAAAACGTACAAATAATTCCGGTCTTGTATATTGGTCATTTCGAAGAATCAATAGAGAAACAATAAGATACATATCCGACAATTTACGATGCTTTTTTAGTATCATTTCTTTTGTCTGATCCTCCTTTTCTCCTAAACGCTCTATTTTGTGTTGAACCTCACGCAAAGCGGCAGACCAGAAATGACTTTGCAACAGATGTTAAAATGGCTAAAACCTTGGAATTCACCTTGTCAGCACCAGGGAGTGATATTTTCCTAAGAATTTCCTGGTTCCACAACTTGAATTCTGATTACTAATTACAAAAAACCCATTGTAGGAAGTTAATGGGAAGTAAGTGTTTTATCACTTTGGTGGGTTTCTGTTTTATTTGTTATTTTTGATGCTTATAAACTCCTAATTAACAATTACTATTATTTTAATCATTTAAACTTTTCATGTGTTTCTTCTGCAACAGCTTGTCCAGTTCTTGAAGTGGAAACAACTGCCACATTGGCAACTAATATAAGTAAATGATAGGCATTTGAAAATCTAAGTATAGCTTTTTTAAATTTTCCACTGAAGACTTCATCTATCCAAATTTGTATACAAATATTTATTGAAAAATATTTATTGTAGTATCACAATTATCACAGCAGAATTCTCTCAGGAATTAAAATTCAAGAAAAGTAATATTATCAAATTCTGTTGTTAATAATTGAAATGTATTATTTTAAAAATTGTCTGCTCAATTAAAGGGATGTAGTAGAACTGATCATATGCTTAGAGCCTCCATTTTATTTTTCAGTTCTTCTGTCTCCTTTTTATTTTTGTTATTTTTCTCACTCTGAGGCAGTGGAAGTTTTTCTTTGGGAACTTCAGGTAAGTCCTCCAAAAGAAGTTCATTTAATTCATCTTCTAAATCATTGTCTGCAGATAAATCTAATGGTTTGGACAGAGCCTCCTCTACAAAATTGTGACTGTTTAGAACATCCTCCAGTTCCTCCATTGTGCCAGTGACATTCTTTTCGTTCAGTCCTGTTTCTTTAAAAATACCCCTTAGTGTTTTGATTCCTGTTTGGTAGCATTCTACTACTTCACTGTCCAATTTGGCCTGATCAATCTTATGCAGAATGGCTTGAATGTTTTCCAAGGCTGTTGCTCTCATTTCTATTGTTCTTTCAAGTTCCTTCTTTCTTCTGAGTGATATCTTGGCCTGAAGAAAGAACAGAAAGATTCTATCAAGTTGACCTAATAGAAGCCAGAAAAATTATTCTATTGAAACTTACCAAACTTTTCATTTTGTCTGCCAGATGTTTCTTTGCTTCCTCCAAAGCTTCATTCTTCTCTACCTCCAAGTTCTTGATGTTATTTGCAAGAACTTTTTGTTGCTTCTCTAAATTACTTAACCCCAAATCAATTTCAGAGATTTTAACAGGTTTCCCACTACTCTTTGAAAATTTCACTAAAATTTCCTCATTTTTATTGCAGATAGATACAGATCCCTCTTTGGCTAGGTATTCCAAAACAAGCATCAAATGTTCTTTATCTTCTTTTGTATTCAACAATATAAATAAATCATCAAATGTGAGCAGTTTTCCTTTGGATGATGAAGGAATTAGCTTTAATAATCTTTCACCTAAAAACTGAATGGCCAAAAAAAATTATTCAAATTTCTTTGCAGGGATTTTTTAATTTTTCCTTGTAAAAAAACAAACTGGTTACATGTTTCCTGTATCTCACCTTGAGTACTGGTATGTGAATATATTCTAAGTCAGATTGTACATTCTTTCCAATAATTATACTTTTTACTGTATTAAATGTCCACTTCACTGGATTTGTTACCAATACTTTGACTGCCCAACCTTTCCAAGTTTCAGATGTGGTAACAAAGTTTTCCTTTAACACTAGTGTGCCTGTACTGAGTTTAGAAATAATAGTTTAGTATTTGACACATCATAAAAAGTTGTGAGACTGCTCTTTGACTCAAGACCAAATATGAGTAAAACATGTCACATACCTGCTTAAATTTTGGACGACTTCCTCAAGGCAAGCTGGCATGGTTCCCTTTCTGGAAAAGTTTTCTTTCAAACTAGAAACATTCAGCACAGGACATTTCATCGATTTGCACCAACTCTCAATGAGGCCCGTCCAAAATTTCATTTTCGAGTTCCAATCAGTCGGATTAATCGCTTTTGACCGGAATGGAGCAAACAAAGCACCCATTCGTACGTCATTTTTCCAGCACTCAGGCAATTGAAATTCATCCTCTAGTTTATTGTCATATTGGTCGGGCATGTCTTCGTGAAAGGTAAGTCTTAACAACTGAAAAACGGAACTAAATTGAGCACCACTTCTGATTCAACCGAAAGATAAAAAATATACTAAACATAATTCTAAAACTTTTTCACATTTTTGTCTTAAAGTAAAAGTCATAAACTCCGAGGAGCACCAGCAGATCAGCAACCAGCTGATTTATTTTGGTATCGGTCATGTCACGTTGGTAGTCCTGACGGGTTTTTGTTTACCATGGGGCAGTTACACGGGTGTAATTTCATAAGACAAATTTTTTTCTAATTTAAATGAACATTAAAAGGAAGGATCAGATGGGTGTAGTGATCACCTCAAATTTGGCCGGGTTCTTCCGCACGTTTATTAACGTCAAATGACGAAGAAACTCGGAAAATTTAATACTCTTGTAGCGAACATCGTCGGCTATGCCGGATTGGGCAGGTCAGAGAATCAACCGTTTTATTTGATTGCAGTCGATCATCTACTAAAGAACATAAAAAATTTATTTAACTAATTCTTAGTTGTTGCAAACGCAATTACGGATGTTACTCAAGTAGTAATTCATGTGACTGACTTAATTATTTTAGTACAATAGTTCTGGGCTACCAAATTCGTAAGATCTCCAATAAGATTGATAAAGCAACATCAACGGATGTCCTCTCCATTGATAGATTTCAGCCTATGTACATTTACATAGAGGATCCCTATCTTCAAGGTAGAGTACTTTTCTGCAGCATGTTCAATTGAACAAATGTTTTTGCATTTATTGAGTATGAAATTTTGTTTTACAGAAGAGATAGCAGCTGGTGTGACACTAAGCAAGGAGAGACTTAAACTTCACAGATTTCAAAAATGGTTATATGACAAAATAGAAGCCTCATTCATTTTCAGAAACTGGTTTTCATACAAGAAGAATCTGGCATGGAGATTTATGAATTTGGCCCAGGATGACAAACAAAGTTACAGGGCTAGGGCTATCAGGTCTTTGTCCACAATGAAGGACTTGACAGGTACAAGGTATAATATTCATTTGAATAATGTTAATGAAAAAGTATTAACAACATTTTCACTATACTGTTATATAATTTTTTTTTGGCAACAATCAGATTCAGATTATCAGCAGTTGGCCCAAGTGTGTGATGTGAGAACAGCCATTGGATTGGCTAGAAGTACTGATAATGCAAAGTTTCTTTTGGATCCACCCTACTTTAAGATCAAGCCAAATAGAATAACAATAATTAAGAATTTTCATGAGTTCTTCATAGCATTAGAAGCTGAAGCTAAACATCCATGCTTCCAGTACTTTGTTTCAAAAGTAGTGAATGGCATTACAGATTCAGTAAGTTGAACTCTCACTCATATTTACTTCTTGGTTAATCTGAAAAGTAAAAATATTGTATTGTTGATTTCTGTGGAAGTCAGGCATCAAAATTATGTTATTGTTAGTCTAATACAGAATTCACTAATGAAGTCAATGTTTTAGGATAGTAAGGGTTTTGATGATGATGTAAGATTTAAGTTAGATAATAGTGATTTTATTCCAACATGTTTGGAAGCTCTCCTTCACCACTCATGGACAGAGGAAAACGCCAAACGTAAGTCAATATAATGAGAAATCTGATTGATTCTATTGGCAAGAAATTAATCCAGCATATATTCAACAGAAATAGTAAAACTGGGTGGTCTACCATTGCTCACTGAGGTCTACAAGTATTTAAATGAAACTAACAACACAGATTCCCTTGTTGTGCTTTCAAGACTCATATCAAACATATCAGTGTGCCATGATTGCACAAAAGCTTTCTTCATGTCAGGTGATTCCATTCAACTCCGGCATAATGTTTTAATTAAGGTCTCTGTCATAACTTTTAAAGTGTTTTGATTTGAAGGTTGGATCAAACTGTTGTCTATCATGTCCCGTCATAAAGATATCAGAGTGGCAGCACCGGCACAGAAAGCTCTTTATAACTTTGATTTGGACGATCCGGAAAGAAAGGACGTATTCCTTTATGCGACACGGATATATCCCTTGCATCCGACCAAAAGAACTCAGACAAAACCTAAAGTGGACGTCATCTTCGTTCATGGATTGCTCGGTGGAATTTTCATAACATGGAGACAGAGAGAAATTGGTCAGTGCATCCACAAAAAACCCCCTTGAGTTTTTTTGACAATAACATAGACAGTTTAATTTACAGACAATTGACAAATAATTTTGTACACCTTCTATTTCTAATGTATTAGCCCGGAAGAAAGTCCCTTCCTTTCCTACCCGTCAACCTGGTTTCAAGTTACAGGAGGATGGAGGGATCGCATCTTATCAAATGGACAATTCCTTGGATCAAGAGTTCTTCGTAGACGTTAGAGATATTAACAATTGGGAAAAAGTAGAAGAAAGTTATGAATTTGTAATGAGTGATATTCCAATTGATTCGAATCAGGAGTCTGTGGACCCCTACTATGGGTGACTGTCCTCCAGCTTGACTCATTTCACCGTTCGTGGAACTTGTTTTAAACTTGTGATTGTTTTAATTGGATATAGGTCATCAAAAGACAACAGCCCTTTCACTGGTGATTTAACAAGGTGTTGGCCGAAGGACTGGTTAGCCCACGACTGTCCGGAAATTCGATTATTAGGAATCAATTACGAGACCAACATTTCTAAATGGACACCACTATGTCCTCTTACACCTATGAGGTATTCACTTGTCAGTTGTAGGATATATATTACTGTATTCCTGTACAGCAGAGTAATATTTTTATTTTTCTTGCTTCAGTGGAAGTATCATGGATAGAAGTTCTCACCTGCTCAACATTTTGTCTCAGGCTGGAGTTGGAAAACGACCGATTGTTTGGGTCGGCCACTCGATGGGTGGCCTAATTGTTAAAGGAGTCCTCAGCCTTTGTGAGTTCTTTCTTGCAATTTGGTTCACTCCACCCACGAAGAATTCATTAAAAACGCCTTTTGTTCTCAGCTCGAGCCAGCAGTGATCCTGCCGTTCGGTCCCTTTATGAAAATACAAGGGGCATCGTTTTCTACAGCACACCACACAAAGGTTCTCATTTGGCTGCACTCAACGCTACCAGTCAGATGATTTTTTGGCCTTCGGTGGAAGTCCAAGAATTGAGAGAAAGTGAGATTCTATTTATTTCTGCTGTTAAATAATCCACGTTTGTTTCTCGCTCTGAACGACGTATTTTCTTGTCACTTACAGATGCCCCTGGTCTTCTGAAACTTCACTCTAAGTTTCTCGAACTCGTCAAAGAAAATCCGATCAAAGTGGTGACATTCGCCGAAAGAGAGTCCACCTACATCACGGCCCTCAAGTTTGAAGTTCGTTTTGTCGATGATCATTCAGCTGATCCCGACGTCGGAAAAAACTATGGAATTCCACTTGATCATCTCTGCATTTGCAAGCCTGCCGAAAGGTAACAAAAACAAAGAAAAATAATGCAACGTAATTGCAAGTACATGTCAATGACATGTAATTGTAATCGTGTGGGTTTTTTCAGGCAGTCATTTGTGTACCAGAAAGTGCGGCAACTCATAAAAGACATAATCGATGAGGTGGACATCCAGAAAAATAGGAACTAAATCCAGGAATTCGAACAGATTGAACTGTTATATTGAATTTCTCGTTTTCTTCTCTGGTTCTGATGGATTTCATATCAGTTGACCGTACACATTTAACCTGAAGTCGCTTCAGTTAATTTAACAAAGGGTCTTTCTTAAAGAAAATGTCAGATAATATTTCGTGAAATTTCGTAGCGTTTGTTCATTACGATTTTTTCCGCTCGCTAAAAGGATGACAACGGTTCTCCAGGGCAGTTAAATAAACACACATTAACGTGTGATCAAACGAATTTGTGTCAAACTTTTCCACTTCTCACAAGAGGTGGAGACGAATACTGGAAAATAAGGGATGCAAAACTGCAGACACAAACAAGCGTTGCAGCCAGTAATTCTAATTCAGAATTAGAAATAGGTTGGGTAATTGTCAAGTAAAGAAGAACATAGAGCTAGTGAAGAAACTAAAACATCGCTAATAATCATAAGAAATAAGAAAATAGCTGTACCATTGATCGTCTGAAGAAAATAAATGCTTCTTGGCACCAAAGGATACACTCCTGTGACGAATAGCCTGAGAAACATTTTGCCAGAATTGTTAAATCTGCCTGATTGTTGCCGACCGCCGATCTGTTTAATTGTAATAAATGTATTACTTGGGGGAAAAATAAAGAAATTCAACAACTTTTGTTTGTTTTTAATTGCCAGCCTCCCTTTGATTTTCCTGCTGATAATAATAAACATCCTTAAATTTGACTTGAAATAAATTTTTTTCGTTAAAATTTCTAGTGTCTTGTGATGCCAAACGGTTGATTTTTTTTTTGTTTAATTGAACAAAATTAAAAAATTTCTCAAGTCGCCCGCAAGATTAGAAATGATGGTAGTAAGGCACCGCATTATTAAGTTCAACAGTGATTGCTAAATATATTTAATTATCACATTAAAACGAAAATAGTAAAAATAAAGTTAGAAATGCGGAAGAACCGGAAATTGAAATTGACTTTCTCTTGTTTACTTCCGTCCTCTGACGGCTGGTGGCGAGCTGACAGATGCGGTTCTCAAAAGTTTGGTTCCCTGTTTGAGCCCTCCAGACTTTTGCAGACCAGGCTTAGGCTTGTTGTTGATGATGTTGGCGCATTTTGGAATGTGGCGCTCTGCTGCAGAGCTGTTGAATTTCCTAGAGCAATGTGGGCACTGGATGTAGTCAGAATAGTCTGAGGGCGGTGGTGGCGGCAAGTCGCTCAATTTTCCCCCATTTTTTAAGTGAACAGAAACTTCTTTTGCTGCTCTAATGTTTCTGATGAATTCCTCGTGTTTCTTTCGCCAGTTACTCTGAGGCTTGGCCACTTGCTGTAACGTTTCAGTTTAAAACATGAAATGGGCTCACAGCGCAGCTAAATATTCGGGAATAAGTGAAAAATACTTACTTCCGGTTGAGACCGCAGCGTTTTAGACGATTTCCTCACGTATTTCTCTACTTCCGTACCTTTGACTCGCTGTTGAAGGGCGTCGAAAGGTTTACGTTTCTTAGATGACTTCTGACAAACTTCTTCGTGTTTTGCTACTCTGTCTGCGGCAAAATGTCTGCCGCAAATTCTGCAGTCAACCAAATTAGAAGGAAGAGACGACTTGGTCGTCACCGCCTGCGACGAAGCTGTGGCTTTGCTGATAGGAGATGAACGTTGGGGAGTCGGTGGTAGGTTTCTTACTGTTGAAGTCAAAGGTTTGGCTGAAGACCCGGCCTGAGTGCGAGAAGCAGAAGTTCGTGTGGACGACACGGGCATCGGAACCTGAATAATTCCAAAAATAAGTCTTAAAGAAGTGTGTAGTGCCTTAAAGCACTCATGTCATACACGTGTAACCCATTTGTGAATTAGCCCAAAATCACCTGAGGGTACCTCGGGTGGATCCCGTGTTTCTCATCCGGTAAAATATGGTCCAATTAGCGTTTTATAAATTGCGTTATATTCACTAAGGAAATTGGACGAATTTTAGTAAAATTAAACTGAAATGGGAATTTTAACGTAAACTGAGGAAGGAAATTCTGTGGATTAAATAGAAAAATCATCTAAATTTAAAAAGTTAAATTAATAGGAATTTTCAACGACTAATTTGGTTTCCAATGATTTACATCCACATTCAATGGTTTACACAGAAAATTTCAAATCAAGGAGACATGAAACGCATCGAATAAGGTAAAAGAAGAAATCCACAAGATAAACTCTGAGTATGCCTAGTTCTAAGTAAGCGTACCATGCATTTCCATTTATGACCAAGTCTATTCAGGTGGCTATCACATATGACTCGAATTATCGTACCTGGAAAGTGAATCTGGAGGAAAATAAAACTACCTGAGAAGTTAATGAAGTTACAAATGAGTACTCTCTTGCAGAAGAGCTACCGTGTTAAGTCAGTCATAAAAGCCATTCTTAACAAAATAGAGGCCGTCCAGCTATTTTGAATAGTGTCGTTCCTGTGCACAAATTCCCAAAAGAGTTTGGGAGGTTTTTCACCGGAAAAAGTGAGAAAATGGGAGGCTGACAAAGGAGAAAAACCTGATACCTGATAGCATTTTGTTAACTCACTTCTTTGATCGTCTCGGTCCTCGGTGTCCTTTTGATTTCCCTTTGAAAGAGGTTTGTAGGTGCCACTGACAAAGGCACAGGTGTCGGTTTCCTAATTTTTCTCACAGGTGAGCTCACGTTTCCATTGATGGCATTTGTTGACGTCGTTTCTTTCACATCTTGTCTTGCGGATGCCAGCGTCCGCGTCCTTGGTCCCTGTTGTCCGACACTCCTGTTGGCGGTGCCTTGGGACACGAAATTCCTAAATCTTCCTTCCATTCTGTCACCACCGAATGAATTCGTTTGAATACCGTAGTCCTGATTCCTGTTCTGGTCCGATTCCCAACGGGCTGACGGTTTAACACTGTACTGTGTCAGGTATGTATCGTTTCTCTCCTCCCTCTCGTAATTTGCATTTCTCGCTTTGGAAAAGGCCGAACGTTCCTGCAGGTTCGGCACTTCGTAGAAGTTTAAATCCGGCTGACTCCGTCCGGAAAACACCAGGTTTGGTTTTTCTCTTCTGATACCCGCTATGTTCCTGCCGTCACCTGTCACGTACCGATCGACGTAGTCGTAGTCCTCGTTTCCGTTCAAATCATACGGATACTCATTCCTCCCGGAGAGGTTCGTATTGTACCTATCCAAGCTGTAGCTCCTCTGGTGCGGACCTGAAGTCCAATTTGATGCTCCTGTTCTCCTGGCTGTGCGGTGCCTACCGTCCCGTTCGAGATTTCTCGCGCTCGGGTACTTCGTCAACGGTTCTAACGGGTAACTTTTGTCGCGACCGGTAATTCCAATGCCGTTCTTTCCTTCAGTGTTTCTTCTAGACTGGAACAGGTACCGAACTTTGCCGACTCCCACGGATGAAGCTGGCGAGACCGAAGTTCCCCCACTTCGACTGCCTACACTCTTGAGAGCTCTCTTTTGTTGTTCCTCATAGAGTCTGAGTAGTTTTTCCTCTTTTTCTTGAAGTTGCTTTTGCTGGAACCTTGCCTTAAAGAGAAATAAAAACCATAAAAGTTTTCCGCCTATATGGACATTTCCAAATAAAATTTTATTGTACTCATTTGTTGACGTACTCGTCAAATGTATGTGACAAAATTCGGGTAAATTAAATTAACAATAACTGGGGTATTTAATTAGGGAATGCTCTTCTATCGAAGGACCACAAAACAGAGCCCGAGTAATTGAAAAATAATTTCTAAAACATTGCAGAAGAATTTGTTCAAAAGATCGTCGTTTAAACAATTCAGGTTCAGAATTTTAATTTCAAAGCTTTTCAAGTCGAATAGAATGTGATACCTTCAATTTTATAAACACAAGTAAGTCACATGGTAAAATAAAGTAATTAAGTCGTTAGTGTGAATTAGAGTAGAGTAGTACAGTATTATCTGAGAGGAAGGAGAACGTCACAGATTGTTTGATCGACGAGAAGATACATTCGACACTGAAGGAACACTAAAACCAAAACGTAATTTGACTTATTTGCTCAGAGAAGGTAAAACGGTAAGTTTAAAAGTAAAAAAAGTCACGCCTGTTTTTTGTGCTTAGACTAACATCAGAAGATTCACGTGCCTCCTTAACTTCCAATAAAATTAATTTTGAATTATTGTTAGGTATTGCACTCCCCTTTCATCCCACAGACTATAATTGTAATGCAGTTAAGCAACACATAAGCGCTTAGACCAACGAACCTTGTCTTATCGCCCCGGTATGTTTTATCAGTTCAGATAGAATTGAGAGAAAGATTAATGACCATGTGATGAAAATTAGGGTGTACACCAATGAAATGTATTTCAGAAACAGTTGGTCGGTTGCACAATAAAATACTACAGAGATCGATCTTGAAGGATACAAATAAATATATTTAGGACTAGACTTTCTTACAAATATATATTTAAAAATTGAATCTAGCTCGTGCCCACGCACAAACGCCTTTATTTACAGTACCACTTTTAATATACTGTATTATGCGTGTTTATGTAATACAGACAGTATAAAACATGTCGTGACATAATAGTCACCATGGGGGTGTCAAAGATGGAAGGGGACCGCAAGTCTACGTGAATTAATGACCGGAAAACAAAGCAGCACACGTGTGTGTGTCTGTGTGTGTGCGCGTATGCCTTTGAGAGACATCGGCCATGAGAACAAAGGTGAACTATATGTTACTAGACAGGGCTTCAAGAGTCGCAGACAGAAGATGCGGAAGACAACCAAACCCAAGGTTTTCTCTCAAGAGCGACCCTGCCAGTAGCCAAAGGGTAGGTGTGAGTGTGGGGGGGGGGGGCTTCCGAGAAGGCAAGAGTTTCCTGTACCGTTAATTACCAGGACGGGTACTTTAATTGATACCTAAATAGTCTGCATCCTGCTCCTCTTACGGTCCTTCCTTTTCCACTTGTTGGTCAATTAACTTGACTCCCTAAGTGAATAAATTTTGCATGTCCGATCGGACAACATAATTTCATTACTTCCCATTAATTGGTCTTCGATTTGCCTTTTTATCTCCCTGAGACAACTGCTCTTGAACTTTCATCGTCGTGAATGTACTCTGGGACAACTTTTTCTTCTTGGATCACTTATCTCCCTGAGAATGTTACACTTCGTGTGAGTAGAGTGTTTAATAATTTCCTTTCATTTATTTGTACAAATAAGGATGACATAAAGAAATAACACACCACCAATTGTAGAAGAACAGAAAGATTCCAAAAAATTTGGGGGATTAAAATCTGAATTTATAAAATTTAATCAGTAATGGTTTTGATTTTGAACTTTTGGTCAAAACCATGTTTATGTTCAATCGAAAGTCTTGACAAAAGTTGACAGGAAAAGTTTAATCAATTTCGATTATTTCCAAGTAGGTCTTCAATATTTAAATTAAATCTTTCCATTGATTGTTTGGTTAATTTGCAGGCGAATGACAAACGGGAATCCTCCACTTGGAAATGCTCTCATGGCCTCCCAAAAAGGTTGCGTGATAAGCCTCTATTGCAATGGGAAAGTAAAAAGAAATTTGGACTTTACGGGGTAGTTGCCATGATGATTTGACCTACTGACCATGGGGCCCTCTCTCTCTCTTTCTCTAGTGCCCCCAAGATGTAGTATCCAATTCTGGTTCAGGTACGATTGTGGACATAACATACCTAAGTCTACTTTCCCCGTGGAATTGCGTCGCCAGAAGAAAAACAAAAATTTAATTGCGTTACTTTCATCTCAATAAGAACGTGATTGTTGCATTTCTACTCGTCTGACATGGCTAAGCGTAACGGATACCGGCAAAGTCATCAAAAGACGTTCAACTAGAGCCGTGTAAAACTTGTTATAGTTGTAAAAGAACGGAGGGTAATCAACAGTTTACGATAAGTGTAACAGGAGTAAGAGTAAATTGAACGTATTGCTTAGCGATTTACCAGTCAACGGTTTTCCATCTAATCAATTGTATCAACTAATAAATTCAGGTGGCTTAGTTACGTTTACGTAATCTTTAAAATCAATTACCATTAAACACCTTTCCAATTTACTATTATACGTTATAGTGATATCAATGTAAGCGTGAACGTTTCAACTCGAAGCTATTTGAATTCTGGAAAAAGTTCATTGCAAGTGTAAACGGAAGAAAATTATCTTAATATAAAACATTAAGTACTTGCAGTACTCGCTGATGAACACCACAGAAAGTACGGCAGTTTGGGTTTAAAGTATGTCTTTGGTACCACCAAGTACTTCCATCCCGACTTTCTTGAAGGAACTCCCATTCGGTTCGGATGATTCGGCGGTTCCAATTGCAGCATCGACAACCGGCTAATGTGGGAGAATACACAATTATTAGCCAGGATACCCACTCGGGTATCAAGTCACATTTCCTCTACTTCTGCCAAATAAGCCTATGTGATTAGAGCGCCGTGAGGACAAAAAACTATTTCAATGGCGGTTCCGGTTATGAATACGGAATATGGGAGTTCACCTTTCCGCGCGACCTTTGTTCAATCAGGGCCGTTGACGGGTAGGAAACATTTGGAACACTCAATATTCGAGATCGTCAGGTTGTTTATTATTTAACTAACTGTATTTTATGTATTTAATTTATCGTAATTTCCTTCTCTTCTAGTGCTAACCTTCTAAATAACTTTATTTTTCTATTTCTCTTCCTTCTCGTCTGTAATTTGTACAAAACAGTATTTTTTACGCCTGAAGAAATTATTGGTACATGGATTTTCTAAACTATTGGTTAAATTAGTTTGGAATGCAAAATGCTTCAATCTTCGGTACACATGCAAAAACAATATAAATTATAAACCTAAAGCACAACAACAATAGTAATATTAAAATAAAATAGATGTAAGCACAAGGAGTGCATTTCGTTTAATGAAAAATTCACCTTGAAAATACGTCTAGTGTAGTGTAAACGATTTGTGTGAGAAATGGGGGTCAACACAAAATTCCTCTGGCGCTCTTTGAGTATCTCGTGGTACCCGTCTTGTGAAGAGTTAGAAATTTATCTTTAGCCTCTTACTGGATTTACCATGTTCTAATCTGACATATTTTATACTTTTAAACGTTTACTGCACTTTAGGACATTTTCAATTAGTCCCCGAAGTAGAAATTAATTTTATAAATGCTTGAGCGACATAGCGGTACACTACGTGGACATTAGTACAATTAAAACAGAAATTGTCTACCGGGATATGTTCGATCTGATTCTTCGCAGAACATAAATCACTCGGTTGGGTTCTTTGCGTGCACTCAACTTGAGTTGGCTAATGGGCCACCCCTGAAAATTTCAAAGCGATAAAAAAGAATTCATCCACGCGGATTGCCTTTCTTCTAGCGGGCAAAAAAGTCGGTCAGAAAGGAATCGATTGGTCAACTGTGACGAAATCTCGCTTAGCTTATTCATAAATGAGAGTAATAAAATCATTATTTTTATCTCGTAGAATAATTCAGTGATAGAAGTAAACCTCAAAGTCAGATTGACAGTTTGGTAGGAACGTAACGTTCACCTGATCGATTCTCATTTCTGGCGACAATCAGAGAGGTAGGTCCTTGTAAGAGGTGAATGGTTGAAGCACGACGGAGGACAATCAGATCATTTTAACGTAAATCACAGTGATATTGTCACCGCGCATTAATTACTTATTAATGATGGAAATGGAGTGAAATAATCAATAAGCTATTACTTTTTGCAATTTAGAAGGACACGTTGTCCATATTATGCAGATTTGGAGTATTTCAAGAAAAAAAACTGGACCTAACGTGCGTCATCCGAACCTTTTTGGAACCATTTTTAGGAGGTCTTGCCACTGATGCTCGCTGATTTGTCTTTGAGTGATTTAACTATTCTGCTATTTTTACATAATTATTATAAACGTTAAATCTACAATCAGGCAGAACTTTATTGTACAGTTCTTAGCATATTTATTTCATATGTGTTGTTATTTTACCGTCAGTTGAGTGGTAATGCTACATATTTATTATTAAATTTTTGGTCATTCATGTTATTTGTACGATGTGCCTTATAAATTAATATGTTTTGTATGACCTGGTTCCCCTTTGAATATGAGTACATTATTCAGTTGTCTTACTTTGTTATTCAGGAAGACAAACATAAGGAAGAGAATTAAAAATATTGATGAACCATAAGTTTAAACAGTATTTGCACAGAACTAGTGAAAACAGCTAAAAATATTTCAGAAGTCATTCAAGAAGCTACCAGCTGTCAAGATTTCTATTCATCACATTCTTGACAATTTAGTAATTTTAGTATTTTATGTTAATGACACCATAGAAAATTTTATGTAAAGTTGAATTCAGTTCCATAATATTGTGATAAAATGAATTTTCCATATAATTCGACATTTTGTCATGTTTTTTTAGATTTTTTGTCATCCACCTATTGTAGGCCACTTTCTGATCGAATGGACACACAAAACTATAGAATGCCCCTGACTGTCGGGTAGTAAGAATATTTTTTGCTCGGACTAATGCACAAGTTATGGGAGTCAGAAAAATTTAACGAGAATGATGATGTTATCTTTTCAAATTCCAGCCTTATTAAAAATACATTTTTTTCTCTATTTGATGAGGTTTCCATTGTCAGGGGCCCTGACCCTAATGAACAAATCAGGTGAACCTTTCTGTCTTGTGGGTGAAAATTTACCATTTTGTTTTTTCAATAACGGTTCGTATGTATGTCAGCCTCTTGAATAATCCCCTTGATAGCCTTCTTTAATTTACATGGGCGTCTCTTATTAGCAAACTTCCAAGTTAAAATTGCGCATTTTCCTAATCGAATTTTGCGAGGCAACTTTTCAACATTCCCATCAACTTGTAGAAATCCAAACTGGAAATTAAAAAGAATCTATGGATTTTATGTAGCGAACTTACTTGTTCCCTGCGAAGCGAGTAGGCTGAATCCCAAGATTTGCTTGCCCACGACTTAGAGGAAACCGATTTGGCCAAAGAAAAATAGTTACCATCCATCTGGCACATGCTATGTTTCACTTTGTTTTATGCACATTAAATTTCCGACAGAAAAAAACAAGACAAAACGTGTTATTAAAAACTACTAAATGCTCACAAAACACAATGTAATTTTGGACAATACGTAAATTTATTAATGATTTATGGATTTGAGAACGTTTTTAAAAATCAGTCCAAAAACTCCGTGTTGGACATTTCGTGTAACTCTCTTGGAGGTGCCTTGCTACTACATAAAAGCTTTCCAACAGAAATGGTGGCGTTGCATGACACAACAGCTGGCAAATTAAATTTTCCCAATTTCCATTGATCAGGAGGATGGGGGTAAACTTTAGCCGACATTTTCCCCTCTCATTGATTAACACGTGGAAAAATTTTTTTAAGCATTATTCCTTTCCCTAACATTATTAACGTGGGACAATAATACTATTTCCTACATAAACAAATGTAAGAGGGTAATATAAAAATTTGACTCGAACTTCACTTTAACAAATGTCTAAGGGTTAATTTTCGTATTATTGATTGTCTATTATACTGATTTTCTTAACTGTGTCATAGGTTATGTTTTAACTTAAATAAGTAGTTTAAATTATGTTTTACGTTAATTTTTGGCATCTGACATTGCGAAATGTGATGTTTGATGTCATTTACCAGTGAATTTGGGTATATTGGTGCTATGCGATACCGCGACTTTGGTTATCATCAGTTATTATGGTACTGTATCTTTTGATAAATATAAGTAAAAATGAAATGTTTCTGGCCGTTTGAGATAAAAATAAGAAAAATTTGTTTATTTAATACAGTCTACTTTCCAATCATTTTCAACGTGATTCAACTATGAAAAATTTTCATAAAATCTTAAAAATAATAATAATCCTTCTCGTCAATGTGTTCGGACTCATTTACGTCTTACATTTTCATCATAGATCAACATATATAACGTGTAAAAACATTAGAATATCTAATAACTAATCGTTTACGCAAGGAGTCTGCATTACTACACCGACAGGCTCGAATAAACTTTAACGCGAAAGAGAGATTAAAACCAAGTCCTGAAAAATGTGTTTCTTTACATTAAAAAATATCACGGAAACAATATTTTAAAAGTTTGTAAAGTGAAGTAGACGACTAATGTTCAGAACTTTTTATGAAACTTTATAGAATTGGTTCTAGAAAAGCTACGAAATATAAGTTTTATACAATACACAAGTTAGAAACTAAAAATCAGCAAATTCTTAGCTTTTGTTCAAATAAACTTCTCAGAGGAGGGAAAAACAATTTTTGAAATATTAAAATACCCTTCAAAAACCTCCTCCTACTCAAGGAGCTCCACCATAGCCTGCTAAACTTTGATGTCACATAAACTAATGTCAACTACATTGGCAAAACTGAAGAACATGAAAGTTCCTTTTAATGGCGCTCTAAAGGGAAGAAGGTGATTTTGTCAACTTTAAATGGAAATTCGTCTGACTCAGGTGAGTCACTTCACGCCACCAACAAAACACCTTTTTTTTAAACTTGCGTTTGCACCAATGACCCTGCCAATCGCCCACCATCTTTTACTATGGTGACTCATATCAAAGTCAAGTCATTCAAATACGGTAAACCATGACGGACCACTAAAATGAGGCCTCTTAGTAGGAGACCAATTAAAAGGTAGTTGTTTAATGTACACATAGGGTACACGTTGTTAATCTGCCTAGGAATGTTACACAATAATTCCAGATAAGTTTCAGTTTTTGTTTGACAAATTTCTTTATAGATGTAGCAACCGTTTCATTGAAGTTATCGCAAGCTTCTAAATATGTAGATCATTGTTCCATCTCAGTGGATTCCACCTTGGGTAACCTTAAAAATAACGTTCCAAAAGGAAATGCGATCGTAATTGATTACCCACCGCTGGTAGACATGAAAAATGACAATTATAGGTGACAACCTACTGACTTACCTGAAGGATCATTAAAGGTGATACCCGGTGGGACGAATCGCCTTTGAACGGAAGGGTGGAACCACGTTTTCCACTGTATGTTTCTTGCACCAGTTGTGGCATCATCAATCTGAAAAGACAAATACAAGCTAATAAGCATCTAGTTCGAGTACAGAACCAAATGAAAAACAGAAAATTAGGTGCTAAATCGCCTCACTAATGTTTTGCTTTATATAAAATATAATACAGTGTTTCAGTGCAAAGGTGAAAACAACCATTATTATAATAAGTAACTAATTAGAATGACTATAATAGTAAAACAATCGGTTTAAATTGCATTAAATATGTACAATGGTAACGCTACATTTCAGCTCGTTTCATTCGACGTTCAGAATTCTTGTAAGTCAAAGTCAAAAAGTCAAGTTCTTTTTCCGGGTTACTTAGTCTGAAAACAGATTTTTCTACCAAATAGAAACGACGCTCATCATTACGTCCCATTTTGTTTATTTCCGGCATCGAATTGTGCAAATTCGACCCAAGCGATTGATCAGAAGGTGAAATTTGTAGGCAAGGACAACGAGTGGATTGCACGTGCTACAAACACAAAACATGGCGATTTTGTTTGTTGATGTCGCGCAAGCTTGACATGTGATTTTGCGTTTGCACGTAATCAAGCAAACAATTACAACCGCTACAATTTGATGCTGTCACATCCCTTTAAAGAGCCTTATGGCGACCACTGATGGGTGCGCTTTCCAAAATATAAATAATTAAAACCTTTGTCGAAACAAATCTGAAGGATTAGAATTAAAAAAAAAGTTTTTCCAGAATTTATTAGATAAAAATCGTGCCAATCAAAGTTATTTGATGGCAAACATGTCGGTCAGTGGGTTTTGAGGTCTTATTATTGGCCCTAATTATTTTTCCGAAGTCCCATCTTAAATGTGTATTACTACCCCTAAATTTTGTATGCGTAATGCACAAATATCATGCACGTATTTGTGCATGTAAATGTTTGTAAATTGTTTGAAAATGGTATGCCTCACCAATAAGGAACTAAGGAACTCTAAAAATTACTCACAAAGTATAAAAATTTAAAATACTCGAATTGTTTAGTTATTTTTACTATGTTAGACCACAAAAAAGCCTTTTGGTAATTTGTATATGAGCAAAGTAAAGTACTCGTACCAATGCTGGTGCATTGTTAGTAACATTATTTTAAATAATGTTTATTTAAAATGTAAAGTTTTCCCGATGATTAAATCTGAAACTACTTTCATTTGGGTCAATCCAAACCGAAAAAGGGAAAAACTTTTTCGTGCCGATGGACTGACCTTCAAAGGAAGCCTCCCCGTTTTCTTATTTTTTCCCTATCATTCCATATATTATTTCTGATTCAACGAAACGGACTTTCCACCTCTCCACTAACTCCTAATTTGAATATTTCAAGAGTTTCACCGACGGTATGACCTATTAAGTTTTTCAAAACTACTCCTAAACCCGCAGAGAATGGTTTTTTGCCTTTCCGTTTCTCTTTCACATGGAACAAACGTAAATCTAATTAATTTCTGCCTGGGGCGGTCACCACCAAGGCAGAATGTCTCATGTCAACCATCAGACTGTTTGTCGAGACAATAAAAAAAATACGGAAATCAGCAAGGCCAACAGAATTTTTAATGAAGCTTATTGATTTGAAATTGATTGTTCAAGCGGCAAAATTATTCATATAATTTATAAATGGCAACAGGCTCTCGTAGGAAATCGGAGAAAAAATGTCAAACGTGAGATTTACTTCTGACTCTTTCTGACTGGATTTTGTTTTTACACGATAAAATTGTCCTAAGTGAAGTATTTCCAATTTTGGTAACCTCAACTTAGTAATGGGTTCACGCTATTAAACTAGTTCAGCTTTTAAAATGATAATTTTTCCCACTGTTTTAGAAATAGGTGGGAAATAACTGCTGACCGATTTAAAAATCACTTTGTAATCCTATAAATTTTTTACAGAAATTACAAACCTGCCCGCCATGATTTGAATTGCAGCAATTTAAGTAAAACGACTCAATTAAAAAACTGGTCGGTAGAGTTTAACTGTCCATAAGCATAAGTTTCGTATTTAGTAATACGTAAGGAACTACATTTGTGTTACTCACTGAGTTAGAGCTTAATGGTTAATTGCTTTTATTGCTACCGTTAACATTTTTATTTGCTTTAGTTAATTAAGAATGTTTGGTTACTTAGGTATTAGAATTCGAGTTTAAATAAACCAAGAGTTTAATTGAAGTTTCAATGTCCAATTATTTGTCTTAATATATGACTTCTTATCATAATAGTTAACGTAAATTAGATGTCCACACAAATGCTATTCTTGCATTACAACTGAGTCCATTGGTCCAACTTGTCGTGTTAAATTAAGACATTTAACTGAACTTTAAGTTTTAACATTAACGAGCAGTAATTATTATTAAGTTTTATAAAAGTATTAAACGTGTTGTACTTCATGATTTATGTTGCCCAGCCAAATTTTAAGCATGGCAGGTTCACTTCGCAAATTTCACTTTTGTGATATTTCGTGCGTTTAATTTCACTTGGAGGCCCTCATATCCCATTATGTTGCATTTCGTACGTTTCATAACAGAGAAAATGTTTTGAGTCAGAAATATTTGGTATAAAACAATGGCAATTTGGTGTGTTCCAGGAATTCCCGGTTGTACGGTGCTTAATTGCTTCTGACACGGTTACATTCCGGTGACGTAATATTAAATCATCAAAATTTCACTCCGTGAAATTATATACGGGTTCAAATTCGTTTTCGTACCTGATGCATCCGCTTCCAGTGGTACAACTGCGATACCTGCATTACTCACCATTCGTCACTTCATTTAATTAAGCCTTGTCTTTTTTATGCCGTATTCTTCCTAATTAGTTAAGCAAATTTTTTATAGATTTTAAGACGACATTGGTTTTATATTGCATAATTTTTTACTAATCTATAAGATGGGAGACTTTTTTAAAAAAATAACCATAAAAAAAGACTTGAAAAAATTTTCGCAGGGAATATTTAATAATAAAATAAAATGAGGGTCATTTTCAATTTTTATTTTTCACAAGAAGTAATGACTCAGTACGAAGTACATACAAATGGCATTTCAGTATGAATGAAAGTTAAAATTTAAAGGAAAAGTCTAGGTAAGTATACAGAGAACAATACAGCGACCCGCAACATTTCTTAATCACGAAGCAAAATGTAATAATTTCCATGATCAATTTTTGTTCAGCCGAAGCTTCCATGTTTGTGCTCAAAACAATTATCAATCAGTTGGTCATAATATAGATTACGAATCATTGAAGGATCTACCGCATAAGCTTGACAAATCATTTCTTTAACTAAATTCTTATTATTTCGAATTGAATTTTAAATTAATACAATTCACCCCAATAAAATGATATTGATATCCATGACGATAAGTAAGGGATAGTCACTTAATGTATTTCGAAACTGTACACTTCTCGCTTGCCGTACGAAATTAAATCTTTTTCTACCAGATAAATTACTGTTATAGATAACTGTTGTAGATAAATTCAATGAATTTAAATTCAGAGAAAATTTCGACGTCAGAAACATTAAAAAATTAAGTCCGTTAAATTTAAAATATAGTTTCTGTGGGGGCCACCCAAAGCGCTGGTGACTAAATTTTTTTCTGGTGCCACGTTCGTAAAATATTTTCATCCCTTTACGACGAATGGGGAATTCCGTTTTTTCAAATTCAAATTCAAGGATTATTTGAAATTTGACTAATGTGATTCTTTCTTTGAGGGTACAAATAAGACTTTTAAGTCAAAAATAATGATAGTTCAATTAAGTGCCCGAATGATAAGAAGAAAATCTGATGATCTGATGAAACATCAATTAAATTTTCTAATAATACGTATTAGTTTTCTTTAACAGTATGAGATTATTTTTGTCAAATATTTGTTTAGTCAATTCGGAATTGATCGAATAACAATCAAGAAAGCTATTTCTTCCTCCGCCGAACAACAGTAAAAATATTCATATTTCAACTACACATTAATGAGGCATTTTTAAAATTACTGAAAGATTTGGAATGACATAAACATGTAAGATACATGTGTATCTCTGCGTTTTTTATGTATCAAATTTCTGTGGTCGAACGTCTTTGTTTACTTGTATTATAAGTGTCTCGCCATTTCACCATCGCGGAAATAAAATAATAACGTAATTAACTTCGTTTATTTAGTTCATTTATTAAACATAGTTATGAGTGAAATATGAAGTTACGTACCAATTAATTAACTACTTCTTCCGTTTCAAGAACAAATTCATCAACGACGATTACTTGCAAGAAACGTTTTCTCACGTCCGCTCAAGTCACCGACACAACTAAAAGAATAATATGTATATTTAAATGACTTACAGTTATCGCAAATCGCTAAAAATACGACGAAAAGGGCGGAATGAGATTTCCAACAGAACAATACTCCTCGCCCGAAATTAGTTCCACAGTTTAGGCATTAGAGCCCTCCCAACAAGGTAGGCCCTTGTGAGAAACCGATCCGACGAGAATAAACCAAACAAGTGCCGAAGAACCCGAAGTTTTCAGTTTTTTTTGGTCAAACCTCCCCGTACTCATGGCAAACCCACGTGGGACGTATATGCATGCTATCGATAAAAAAGTGGAACATCCGAGGAGAGGCAGGACAGGACAGTAGACCGGGCAACGCGGGGCTAACCTTTGGAAGGTCGATGTCGGGTCATCATGAATCACGAACCTTTAGAAGTTGCATGCTGAAAGGCTTGCTGGATAACAAATGGGAGATTCATGCATAAATTCAAGAGACAAGTCGAAAAGGATTTGTGATGTTTTTAAGTCTACTGCATAACTTCCACTCCGACCAAATTTAAATTTCACTGGAGAAATTAAAACCATCAAATTTGGAAAATTGAAATTTTGGCTCTTTTCCTTTTGCAGAAGCCCCAAAAACAACAGATTTTTCTCATAGAACACACGTTTTAATTATAAAACTTCGTTGTTTGCAGAAATGTTAAATAAAAAGGTTTGTTACGGTTTTCCTACTCATTCCAGGACCCTTTCCATGCGCTTTTCTATGAGCTTCCCTTCAAAAAGAAAATATTGGTTTTGTTCTCGAATATTCCACCATTAAACCAACACTTCGTCTATTACTTTTGTAACGTTAACCAATTATTTAATTGTCTTGTGAATACAATTTTTGCTTTCTTTATGGTGAGAAATTATGGTATTTTAACGAATCAAGCATTTGTTTTGTTTTATTAAATACACTTTAAATATTTACATTTAGAATCAGCTTTGCGTTTTTTAGAGTAGTCTGCATTTCAATTTATAAATAAACTCCGTCAACTGAGTAGCTCATCAACTATAATTCCTGTTAATGTAGGAATCCTTTTTAGTTTTTTCCCTCGTTCCGTTGGGTACCACACCGTTGGACTGTCTGCTGCGGCGAGTACATTTGTAACGAATTCACGACAAAGAAAGTTGTTACGATGAAGAAGAACAACGTCAAAATTATTTCAGAACTTCCAAAACTTTTAGAACAAAAGCATCTCGGTCGGTGAAATGTGTCAGACTGAAGTAAAAGGTGAATTATTTAAACTAAGAATTGTACGCACACACAACAACTGACCTTACTCGGTTCGTTCCAGTTAATAAAAATTTTTACTCACTGGAAATAAGTTGTAAAAATGTAAGAAATATGTAAGAAACCACTTTTAAGAAAAAAGAAGGGACCGATTAAAAGAAACAATCTCACGTCAACTAAAAACACGCTTCATATTTACTCCACTCATGTTCACACCACGTCAGGTTTTCATTGTTTGCGCTTCTTTATTTTGGGTAATATTTTAATTTTCATCATTTGATGGACAGTTTTGAATACAAAAATTTTCATAACCAAATTTGAGTCTTTCAATCATTGTGGTGTTGTGCAATTTTGGATAGTTTGAGCATGGTGGAAGGGTAGGATCTACGTCAGAATTGAATTTAACTTAAACTTGAGGCCACAAAGAACTGCATGAACAACACAATAATTGTCCGTGTATTGACAACAACAGAAGAATCCAAGGACGAAATAATAAAACATTTATTTTTAGACCTGTACTAATATGGCGTCTGCGAAAAACTTCATAATTTGGAAATTGAAGTTTTCTTGTTCAAAAATAAAAAATAAATAAAAAGCATACTGAATTGTTAGAATTGGTGAATATCACTCATAAATTTTTTAAAACTAATATTTAGTTGTATTGATTCTCATATTTTTGAATAAATGAAGTAATAAAATCTGTATGTAACGGATAAGATTATTTCTTGCAAGAAACAAAACATATGCCACACAACACGCGACATATTGGGACATCAATCCTCAATTCCTTTCCACTAGCAGGTGTTAAATTAATTCAACGTACAGCAACAAAGTAGATAGTAATAAAGGCAACTAAAACGACTTACCTTTCCTGTCCGGTTCAAATCAGTTTTCAATTAAAACAATCAAGTTGGGGATCTTCGGCTGTTCCTGAGAACCCGGCAGAAACTGAACAAAACGAATCGTTCAATTCATTTGTTCAATTTCAATTATAACGTTTTTTTATTGCTCGTCAATTTCATTCACGAAGAGAAAAATTGTATTTTTCGTCTCATTTCGTTCCGTGGTTTACACGCGTGCGTTAATTAACCGCCAAAACAGAAATATTTAATTTACCTCGGAGTAGAAAACACTTTCACCCGATTTCCACGATGAACAGTATTCGTTTCACTTTCCTACGTTTCTTTCTCTCCTTCTACGGAATTTTTCCTCTTTTAAAAAAGATGTGGACCATCGGAAGAACGCAAGGTGACACACCGAGCTGAACTGCAAAAGTTATTATTCCAGGTTCGTGCTATTTATTTTAATTGTCTCTTGTCACTTACGTAGTTTAGGACTTTTGGGTGTTTTTTTGTCCTTCGTTCATTTCCTCTCGCTTAGGTGAGTCAACCGGTGCAAGTAAAAAGACAGAACGCGTGATGACGAAGGCAAAGAGAGAACCATCAGAGATACCCGGGACAGACGAGTAGAAGAAAACGAGTCGTGGAATGACTAAGTACATAGAAAGGTCAAATGAAGTTGCGATGATGCAATGAATTGCATGATTACAGTAAGTAAAGATAAGAATAGGAATACGTTACGAACACAATGGTTATTTGCAGATGAATAAATTATATAAGACAGCAATGAATATAGTATACAAATATTAAGTAGCAAGTGAAATGGTAGTTAGATACAGGCAAGACAACCGACAGATAAAGTAAAAGAATTAAATAAAACGGGAAATAGTTTCAACTTCATATATATATTTTACGTTTGCTCTTCCAAAAATAATATTTTGTAACACAAAAGTACAAATATTTCGTTTGAGGAAAGAAAAAACACGAGTAAATTAACGACAACTCGTGTTTTCCTGTAACAATTGGTTAATTTTGTGTTTAGTCGTAACAATTTATTAATTGAAATTCGTTCATTCGTTAAAACTTGAGGCGTCAATGCTTTGAGTTACGCAAAATATGAGAAACCAGGTGTTTTCCTACGAAACTTGAAAATATTATCATAGAGGGACAAGTCAGGGATTTTTCCCTGCGATAACCGACAATAAAGAATTTAGTACAAAATATACGATGAATTTTAGTACGAATCGAATTGACCACCGTTTGACTGTTGAAAGAAATAAAAGAGATTACAAAACTTTAACTCGGTTCATGGCATCACCTCACTAGTTTGGTTTCACATTTGTAAAACGAGAAGCAGCTTGGCAGTTTTCAGGCACTTGGTCTCATTCCTAAAATTGTTAAGTTATTAATGCCATGAAACGGTGAACAAAATGAAGTTGTTAATATTTTTGAATAAGAACCATAAGTTAAGTAGGAATGCCTCTCATCTGTGATCGAAGGAAACTTGTTACTTGGCACAAACCATCACCTGTTCATTCAATTTAAGTTTTTCTTCACATTTCCTGCACCTACTTGAGACTTTCGTTAAACTTCCCTCTTCAACGACCTACAGAATCCACAGATTGCCAATCTCCATTAATATTTTAATTATTGTCTAAATTTTGGTGTAGCCTTCATCTTTTTCATCTTGTGAAAAGTTTCTTTCTGGTGGGAAAACACATTATTCTCTTTAAGTTCTCCCATCCGTATATTATCATACGAACTGTGTGTGTGTATAAGTAACTCAATAAGTTTCGCTCTTCCCTTAATGTCCACCATTTTTGTGCCCGAGATAAATATATTTATATAAATAATTAACTGGCTCACATGAGAAACATAAGCTTGAACATGAGTTTTTGACCGCCGAAAGTGTGCTATTACTTTGTGGATCCTGAAAAGTTATTCATGACCCTGGCTCTTTCGCCCCGGGCCGAATCGGCAGAAAACTAAACAAAAATATTATTCAATTGGTTTGATTTTCTATTACGTGAGGTAAGAGTTCTCACACTTGATACATAAAATTCAACCTAAAACGAATACTAACATATAAGCACATACAATATACAAGCTTCGACATTTCGGAAACATAAAACACTCAACTATTTCTATTAATATTTGATGAACTGTTAACTGGATATCTCGTGGTGACAAAAAACAATTTAGTAACTACACAACAAAAACAAAATGAATAGAAATTACTTGTAACGACTGGCTATTTTATAATTACGACTACTGTGTTACAACCTGGATGATTTATTCGCTTTCTACTCTCAGATAAATTATCCGGGATTGGGTTTTTCTTTTTGTTTTCAAAAATGTTTGGGCAGTGTTCACGTTTTTCTTAATGTTCCTTGGAAGCCTTTTGTTTCTTATTTGGTAATACAACGGAATTTTGTAGAAATTTTTCGATTGTCGCACAACCTTGGAATTTTCTACTTTTCAATGAAACGTTTGGGGCTCGTAAAAAAAGTGAAGATGTTGCGACAGTTCACTTCAGTATCGTGAGATAATCGGAAACCTACACGTGTACAGAACAGAATTGAACGAAACACCAGTGAGAGAGATTCTATTAAATAATACTGGTTTAGTATGATTAATAGAAATAAATATGAATAACGAGTGCGAAAAAAATTCGAATTGGCGCCAAAATGGCGATCCTACAGAGTTAAAGGAAAGACTGAAATGTTAGAAAGTGAGAATACCAGAAGAACAATAATAAAAAAGTATATTTCTACAAGAAAGACGTGTTTTTTCCAATCATCTCTGAAGTAATACCGTGCAAGAGCCTTAAAATTCGACCCGTCGACGTGATGACATTTTTTTCTAGCGTTAAAGGCTGTATTTTATTTAGAATTAGAGTCTAGAAAAATAAAAGGAACAAATTCATTGATTCTGGAATTCAAATCTGGGAATCAGTCAAAATGAACGTCCCGCGTTCATTCTAGAAGAAGACTAAATAAATTTAGTGTTCGGTCCCTCGCCTATGTTACAAGACGCATACAACAACTCATTCGCACAACCGAAACGGACAGACAGACAAACACGGCTTGTCTAATACGTAGATCTAAAGTAGATTATCTAGTGCACATCTTTCGTCTACTAGACAAAACAAAAATAGAATCAGAACCCGAAATCTGCGCTGCAGTCCATGCCGTAGTCGCCGCAGCCAAATTCTATGTCCTCGTAGTCGTCCCAGGAGTAAGTGTCAGCATCCTGGTAGTTACCCGTCATGTAGTCAAAATGATGACTTGCCGTGATGTCGGCTTGGTCGTTGTTGTAACAACCATTGTCTGGATCCCAGTTCCTCAGCCAACCCCAGCCTCGGCCCCAAGAATGGAAGGCAGCTCCCATGAGAACTCCGGCAGTCAGGTTTCCCAGATTGGAACCTACTTCGTTTCTAATGAGGTTCCTTCCAGAGTATATGTCCTCTGGTCGATTTGACAAATTGTCATCCTCCTCTGAAAACAAAACACAAGGCATATTACATATTAGCTAAGTTTCCCACTGGTGAACTAAAACAAAAATGAATGCAACAAAATATTTCAAAACAAAGGATAAATAAAAGCATTAAAAAATCAGTAAATGGTAAGAAAGAAACATAAGAACCCAATCAGGTACCTCTACACAAAATTCAAGGTATCCTTCTACCTACGTGGAAATGAATTAAATGCAGATGTCGAATTAGTCAGTTTCTGCTGCTGCTGCTGTGAAAATGATGACGACCCTGAGGGCGACAAAACGGGCGGTGGCGGCAACTGAATGAAAAACACAGCATTTTATGTAAAAATAACAACTAGCTTGAAGTTCCTTGTATTACATGGAAGTACAGTCGAACGCCAATCCACAGGAGGCATAGCAATATAGTATATATATTATAAACTTCGAAAGCGATTCCTGTAGAAGTCGTCCGACGATTTTTAATATCGAGCAAAAAATTCATGCAGAAATTACAATATAAGGACCGAAAAAGACAAAATGAGAGCGTGAAAATCAATGAAAAAGGACCACTTAATATTTTGAAAAATTGTTAGCTTCAAAAGTCATTTGTCAGAAACTACAAACTACAAATAGTTTTGCAAAACCAAAAAAACAAGGTCGTAAAGAATCCGACCGGAAATGAGTTTTCAAGATGGTTCAAGGCTTTTAGATTTTCCCTTCGTAACGCTGCACCTCTTCACCTACAACTTATGGATTCGGGTAAAATACATAAAAATAACAGTCAGTTGCCTACTTACTGTATTGCTTATGGCCGTCATCCAGTCACTGCAAGAAGAGAAAAAACATTATGATTTTTCGTCTATTTGTGTTACTTAGGCATATGCATGATGTTATGTCTCTTTAGAGTACAATTACGTTCTACATGAGTAAACAATAGACACACACACCAAAAGGTTCCTTTCGACATCGAGTGTGTTTTACAAATGCTTAATTATTATTTTATTTTACAAAGTCGCTTTAATTTTCCCATTCCCTCTATAAATTTTTTACTTTTATACTTTAAAAAAGTTTTTTGTAAATTTCCTTCAAATTTACAAAAGTTTTGTCGACTTGTTTGATCGCGTTTCACCAAGAAAACCAAGTTTTGTTTGCTCTCGTATAAAAAATAAATAAAAGAAGCGAAACAAAATTTTGAAGATGATGTTGACAGGAACGATATTAATTCAGAAGATCAAACGAATTGGAAAGTAGTTTTCTCAACTAAAAGAGAGAAGAAAAGATGACGGTTGTGATATTTGAGAGACGGCAAACATATAGAATTGGCGTTAAGAAAGGTTTCTGCGAAAATCCCGTACGACGGAGGTTCGCTGATTCAAGTCCTAATGAAAAAGACAAAGATGTTTTTAAAGTTTGATAAGCAAAGTAGCTTTAGGGGTTGGAAGGTTGGATAAATACAGGGGTGGTAAACCAAATACCAATTTAATAGAAAAAGTACAGCAAGTGAATCACAAATTTCTTCATGAGATGAATATTCATAGATTCTGCTGAAAGGTAATCGGTTACAGAACTGGACAACGGATACCTGATAGAGAAAACAGGAACATAATTGCTCCATTATTACGTGAAATTTTGTAAATACCAGAACGATCCGCGGGTGAAGGTACATGACAAAATCAACCCCTGCGCAATGCGACGCAACGGTAAATAATGTGATGAGAATTCTAGAGGAAAAATAATACCGACATATCGGAAAAAAGCTGATCCATAAAAATCTTAATCATCAGAAAGACTGTTTAAAATAAAAAGTTTGAAAATAAAAAAGGCGACATGACGTGGAAAATTGAGAGCTTTCTGAAAATGTCTGACGCAAAGATAACTAGTGCAGTGAACCCACGAAGAAACAGACAATACACAAAATTGCCACTAAAAATTGAAAAAAACTGGGAGATTAGTTTTGAGAATTGAAAAAAATAGCCAGTAAACTTGCGGTTAGGTTTGGGGTTCAAAATCTATGAGAATTGACAGACACGACTACTTCATATCATTGTTACTATAAAAAAAAAAGTTGAGGAAAATGAACAGACATGGAGAAGAACGGTAAAACATTCGTTGATGGCAAATGACACGAGAGACACGGGTTTGACTAACACTAAACACATTACTACATAACAAAATTGAACTAAAAGTCTAATACTTGGAAAAGACTAGTGAAGTAATCCATAAACTAATTTACGTCGCAAAATCGCATAAACATAGAAGTATTAATCAAGTGGTGCTTTAATTAGACTAGTCCCAAAACAATTAAAATAGTAAAAAGGTTTTGTTTAGCGGAGAAGGTTCAAAAGAAAGTTTCTCAACATGGCCGCCATGCTTTCAAGGTTTACAGGTACTCACTTGACTTCTTCTTCGTTTTTCGCTAAGAGCCAATGAACTTTGTCTCTTTTCTTGTTTCCAAAGGCCATCAGCTGAAGGAAGTGGCAATTGGAGGGCAGTTCTGGTCTTCCAGGTATCCTGAGGGTCCATTGACCGGCAGCTGTCATTTCCGGGGCTTCTTTCACCAAAATCGACCCTTCTGGTTGATGACGGTCTTTTTCCTTGAACCAAGCTATGGTCGAGTCGTCGAACAGGGTGACCCATTCCTCTCGCCAGTCTCGCCCGAAGAGTCTTTCTGTCAAGTCGTAAAAAGTAAAACTTCGTCATGCACCAAGTTGTAAGTCAACCCGATTGAAACTAATTCAGCAGAGGATGACAGCCTTTTTTGCAAAATTCCACTTAACTACTATTCGTTGTTTTTCATAACTTCCCTCATCTTCTTTCTCTCTCTGGACAACTATTTACATCCAAAAGTCAAAGGTCAAACGTTCTAACAAAAATATCAACTAGTTTCGATCACCACTTTCTCTCGCATTCCATCCATAAAAACTTTGAAATTTGTTTTCTTATCTATTTCTCGCATTCAAATTGCCGTATAAAGTCAATCTTTTATTTCTACGTTTAATGCGTTTCATAAAACGGCCGTTTTTCTGTCCTTTTCCATGCACTTCTGACTACCTGCTTAACCTGCGGCAGCGTTTTCACGGAAAGTTCTCATTACTTGATTGCAACTCGCCTCTTTGCTGGCTCTCCACAACAGAAAAAGGCTCGCCTCCCCGAAGGCAATAATTTCTCAGCTCTCCGATAATATTTTTTCCTTCCCATTATTGAATTGTTTAAGTAATTGCGTGATTCGTTTGACAATAACCGCTTTTCCCCTGGTAGGCTCCTGTGGACCCTCCCCCATTTCTCCTGTGCTCTTCCCTTCTTTTCTTTCTTCATCATGGGAAAACGAGACAAGAAAAAGTGTCTTATCCGAAGGGTTCGGACCAAATTGGAAACAAACAAAAAAGGAGAACGAGGTCAGTCACAAAGACGTGGAACAATTCGCCCTTTAAATTATTCAGCACTCAACGGCTTGACTAATAATTCAGCATTCTCTCTCTCTCTCTCTCTCTCTCTCCCTCTCTCTCTCCCGCACTCTCTCACACCAATTCTCTGAATAAATTATTAATTAATAAAATACTCATCACCTGGTCTTACACATTTTAAACTACGGAAAAAATTATTAATTATTTATTAGGCTTAATTGTGCAGCTGCAGAAAGAAACGAGGTGAGATAAAAAAACAACTTTGTATCCGAGTTGACCTTTAAGGCTGAAAAGTTAAACTGAGGAAGAAAACACTTTTTCTTTTTCGTCTTACGAAATAGAATAATGTAATATTTCCGCGTCTCGTGAGATGCACCTAACTACTACATTTTTAATAAATATAATATATGCCCAACATGGAAGATAGTACACCTTTCCAGACACATCAGGGAAGTAACTGACAAAACAATTAGTCCTTTGCTACAAAGTTTGTCGCCAGAGAAAGGTTGAAGATACAAATGAGACTGAAAAGGGACTAAAATAATTAAAAATAAATTTTGTGGTTTCCTGGTGATTCACGGTTCACAATACATCGCGTCAAACATAATTTTTCCCTTTACCATTGTGTTCTACGTTTTTAAATATGCGGACTTCTCTAATTGAAAAATACCGACAAATCAAAATTCAAGTCAAAATCTAAAAATATAAAATGTGCTTAACAGTAAAATACATTAAATTGAAATATTTATCGAGTCGTAGTAGTTTGAAGACTTCGATTAAATATCAAGATATCCAACTATTACTAACTCAATTACGAGACAATTGGTCAGGGGAGCTACTGAAATTGATGTTCTACGTATTAAATGTACGTGAGGAATTAATATTTTGAACGAAGTTCAACCTGTTGAGTAAAAGGAAAAGGAAAGGTCACAGCTTTGTTTTTATCTCTGTCCTTTCCGCTTCTTCCCTCGGGATGACACGACAAAGGCAACGCTTAGCTTCTGATATTTAATAATAAAAAAGTTATAAAAATTTGAGCCATACAAAAGTCATTTTGGTGAACAGAAATGTCGGTTGGTGAACACGGGAGTTCTTGGGGGGATGATGGCAGACTGGCATTTTGTCGCGCTACCTGCTGATGAGAACAACGTGGAATTGAAACGGGCGACCGAAGTGTCTCTTTTGTGTCGTAAACAGTTAGATTTCTATTTTCTAAATGAACCTCCTTGCCGGATGAACCCGTGGCAATAAACAAAGCGTAAAAATGTAAAGAAAATAAAATTTATGGAGACATTAATCGGTAACGGAACGGCCATAACGTCAAATGGGAAAATATGTTCACTTTCTGAGGGAAGTAGCACCCGCAAACTCACCCCGGACCCGATCCAACTTTTTCTGTTCCTGTCCTACTTTTGTTTTTCTCCTGACAAAAAAAACCGGAAGGTAGCACAAGGGACAAAGTAAAAGGAAGACAAACCGAATATCATCGAATATTTCTCATAGCTCGACCGAAACTTTTGCACAAAATTGGAAAAGACGCGACAATCGAATTTTCTGTCGGCGACAGCGGCGAAATGGCGAAAGGATGGACGACAACCCTTATAGATTTGTCTATTTCCATAATTTCTTTTGCTATTGCTCATTTTTGCTTCCATCAACTTCAACTGAATCTCTGAATCTGAACCTCCAACAGCACAGCTATTACTACTACAACTACTACCCCTCTTCCTGATTTCACATCCTACATGTCTTCACTTTATTGATTTCCCTAAAAGCCTTTTTCCAGTTTTCATTGCCAAAATCACGTCTTGTCTCTTCTTCTCAAAGTACCTTTTTTGCCTTCCCTTCCTCTTCATCCTGCTCAGTCCTTCGAATTATTATGAATGAATATTTTTGTTTTATTCCTGACACCTTTTTTTGATCTCTTTAGTTTGTAAAATGTTGACACCAGTTGTTCTTCGCGTCTCCTGCTACTTCAATCAAATTGTAATTTCACACATATTACCATCTTTCCCACCACCACCCGTTCTCATTCTCCTTCACTTCGATGGCCCACGTTCTCCTTCAAACTGCTGGTATCCGCACTTTATCCCTGCACATTTTCCGGTTCGTGCAACCTCATACAGAACTATGAATTATTCTCTTTGATGGCTCATGAAAAAAAAAACCTAGTCTTTGGTCTGAGCGAAAGAGTAAAAGGTTGAGAACCTCGGGTCGATGGAACTCATCAGATAGAAAACAATTTGCTCAAACGTCCACAATTGGGAGTGAAGCAGTAAAGAAGAGCACAACGAGAAAGGGCAAATTAACACTGGGTAACGCAGTATGAGATGACGGGGTGTAAGGGCATTTTATTGCGGAAAATAAAACTTGTTTCGAAACGTTTTATGAGAAGCTCTTTTAGCTTTCTCTTCGGTTTAAAAACTTTCTTTTCGCCAGAGTTAAAACTTTAGAGATCGTCAACCCCATAAACATCGAATATATTTTTCGTTTAAATTTGTTTGCTCTTTGCAGTAATTCCCTGAGTGACTAGAACAAACTAAGACAACATTTATGTCACACCATGAAGTCCTTCATCGTTCTTTAGAGCGACTGTACTCTAGAAATCACAAGTTACACTTGTAATGGCAAACCAATCCACTCGCTGGCGACTGTCAAATGGATACGAAAATAAATGATTTTTTTTGACACAGAAGCAGGTGGTAACTGGTTTACCGTGGTTTTCCGGTGCATAAAGCAGCCGATTTTAGAACATATTTGTAATACATGTAATATTTTGTGATTAACTCAATTTTACCACAACTCTGAAAGGATCGAAATTGAACATCACTGTGACCTTGACCAACCTTTTCTCCTAACTGATTTTAACATTAACCTGAACAACACAACTGTACCTTCTGATGACTCTCATTCAAAAATTTTCTTCAGGAAAAATGCAAAGCTGTCGTAACCTAATGACAGTGCTCTTCGTATTTTCGCTTTTTCACTAAAAAGCAAATCGTTCCTCTCGCTCTCATTCGCGATTATCTTCACTCCCTGCAAGTTTTCTTCTCACCTCTGACAGCCCAGAAAAATTGCCCAAATTCACCTTTATTGAATTTAATTTGTTTTATTTCGCCCTATTTTCCTTGCCATATTTTCTATATACTGGCTATCTCTCTCTCGCGTGTGCACCACTTTTCAATCTTTCATCACACCTAGATTTCAACATAATTTAGACTCTCTTGAGCATTTATCTATCTGATACTCAGAGAGGAAGAAAGAAGTAAAAATTCTTAGAAAACATAGCTGGAATAGAGAGAAAGCAATAGAAAACGAATGAGAAAAGATATAAGAAGAAGGGTTTTAAATTTCGCAACACTCGTTTGCATCGTTATGTAAATTGGCAAAAGTTTTCGATTACGGAAAGCGGGCAAGAGGAAACAACAACAGCAGCAGCATCCCAAGAACCAACAAAGAAAGATGAGAAAGAGAAAAAGTCTGATTCACTTTGATTTTCACTTACTTTTGTAGCGCAGCAGATATCCTCCCTTGACTGGTTTCGCCATGCCTGAAACAACACCGTTAAACTCTTTTAAACTATTCATTTTGCATAATAAGAGAAAGAAGATCAGTACGCTGTAATGTTTAGAAAACTCAATATGAGAAAACATAAACTTGCATACCAGGAATTATTAATTTTTGCTCGGTTTCCCATAAGAAATTGAGATTTTCTTGAGTTTCCCAACCAAAGGCAACATTAAATTCTGATCGAATAAAAATGCACAAACTCCGCTTTCCTTTTTACAACACTACTGGATTACATTTTATTTTTTCCTAACATATTTCTTAATATAATTCCACGAAGCAGATACCGGGATGCAATACACATGAATCTAACAGTCCTCTTTCAAATATCGACCTTTCTTTAGGAACAGAAATATGAGATTTCTGAAAATTCAATTAAAATTTCTGTAGCCCCACAATTAAAACATTTGTATAAAATTGAATAATATTCAAGTTTTTTTTTAAATATGATATTATATACAATGTCAACAATTTTCATTGCACTTGATTCAAATAATACATTAATGTAGTTAATCTGGCATCAGTCATACAAGGAAAATTGTCCTCTGGTTCCCCTAACCCTATAAATGGGCCTCTCTTTTCCTTTAGAATGAAATAATATGTAGTATTGAAAGTTGAAATTTACGTTAAGAGGTTTAGGAACTCAAATTGCAGTTGTAATAATCTGCGAGTTATTTGAAAAAACAGTTAAACTGCTACTACTTTTAAATACATTTTAGTGGCTAAGTTTTGATCTTCAATATACACATTTAATAAATTTGCTTAGTGGACATACCTAATAGCGGTTACAAATTTGACTGCACTACCTATAAAAATATCTATTGCATATGTTGCTATGCATTTCTGTATATTTTGGTTTGTAAATATTATTTTGTAAATAGCATTCTAAAACTGGAAAATTCATTTTTAACAAAGAAGTAAATTATTTTGAATTTAAATTTTGCTAAAAATCCAATAGGTGCTCTTACTGAAAACGACTGACCTGAATAAACTATTCCATTTTATCAGGTAATTGAGCGACGGAATTAAAAACATTACATATCCTCGATTAACTTTGAGTAAAATAAACTTTTGCTGCTGAGGAAACTAATTTCAATTGAAAAATTTAAACCGGAAACGGAAAAGGAGAAACCTAAGAAGGAAGCAACTTGTATTTTCATTCTATTTTGAATGAAACTTTAGATGACCTTATTTTTAAAGCAGGATATTAGATTTTATTACGTAATTAATTTTAGTTTTTATTACCGGTTCAATTTTTCTTGGAATTAATTTCCTGTTTGAATTGGGGGGGGGAGATTTGTACGTATGCCCCCATTTTCACAAACTAAAATTAAAATAATTTAAAATACCTGTGCGACACGTGCAGAGACGGCAGGCATTGACGGAGTCAGCAGCAGCAGCAGGGGAAGCGGTGGCAGCAGCGGCCGGGGACCGACTAGGCCCCGAACCTGACCCCGACAAGGGTCCCGTGTTTATACCGTCAAATAGACAGAGAGAACGACAGCGAGAGAAAGAGAGAGCCGAGAGAGACGGAAACAGAGAGGATGAGACAGACAGTGACTTTCTAATTCATTACTGTAGGGCGGACTGCGAAAGGACTCTTTGACACCAAGAGACGTCTCATATGCAGGGTATCCATCGACCTCGACCCAGTTTAAGCCATTCTCCTGGAACAAGAAAAAACATAAAATGAGACAGAAGGACGGATGGTGGAAACTTTCAGAATGAATGAGGTCCCGAGTCTAGAGATAATGGATAGGATTCGTCACCGGACCCGAGAAAATCAGACAGAAAATAAAACATACGTGGGTAGGGAAGGTAAGGAAAAACACCTGACATGGAGGATGATATTACTAAACAAATGTTGTGAACGACATTCAATTGTGCAAGATATGAATGACTAAAATAACACAATTTTATGTAATTTATGGAATTTAGACATAAGGTTTGTGCAGGGATTGACGACAATTGGCGTCTATTCAAAGAAATTGAACCGAATAAACCACCAACAAAAACTTGTGCAGAAATAAAATAGACTTAATATTAATAATATACATTTTTTAATATGAAGTTTTAATATAAGACGTTTCCTACGGTTTGTGCAGATACTTAAACGAGAAAAAGTTTCACGTTATTCACTTCTTCCGATTTTCTCTGCAGATATAAAGCTGGCATAAAAAGAAAATATCTTAGAATGAAATTTCAATTCAACTGTACAGTCTCACTCAACTAATACTTTATTGATGTTAATGTATGTAGACACAAAAAACCGTAAAGTAAACCAGTTTTAAAGGGCTTGTAAAATTTTAGTATTTGCTTTTAAGGTCTGAACTACTAAAGATTTTACCTCAATTCTTTTTCCAGTGGACCAGTTGTAATTGAGACAAAGGTGGAAGCTAATTGGAGCGCTTCAACACTTTTACCTTTACAAAGCATTTAGTAATACATATTAATCAGAATGAACGAAACCTCTCGTTTCTTCATATTGACATTAACTGCTGGAAAAGGTACGTTTTTCTGTGAACCTGTCTAACTCACTCAATTCACCTCGGTTCCTTTGCCTTAAAGAATAATTCAGGATCAGTTTAGTAAGTTTAGAATAGTAGGATTAGTTAGGCTTTTTGTGTCCCTACCATCAATTTAAATAAATCATGTGCCATCATCATTACTAACGCGTCTTTAGTTTTACTTGAGAAGTTTGAAACGCGGCGGTAGCAGAAAATGTCAACTTTTGCCTTCTCACCTCAGCTGAATTTGAATTTTTCTCTTGTCATGCTGTCGGATGACAAAAAAAATTCAACTTCAGCTGGGATTCTTTGCGTTGCTGCTGTCCATCTGTGTGTTCCCCGAAAATTTCCCAAGTTTTTTTCTCTGATGTTTGGTATTCAACGTGATTCACACATAAAAAAGTATTTTAATTTCAGTTGTCAGAAAATCGATAGGAGGTGATTTTGGCATTACTCTGTTTCCTTTCGCCCATAGGGGAATGTGACGCTCAGGGGTTGAACGTTGCCACGAGCGTTGCTTTTTTTTTTTTTTAAATTTATGATCTTTTGCCAACCCGATGTGACCTATCTTATGTTTCACTAATATTTTTTTTACTGTTCAATGACCTCCTGTAGAGCCCATAGGCAAAATGTAAACTCATGTAAACTAGACGTCAGGGGTTGGGATGGGTGTAAGCTCTGACAGATCTTTTTTGGTCTCTCATATGTATTTATTTATGTGTAAAGTATAGTATGGAAATTTCAAGATTATCTTTCAAGGACTATGCAATTATCTATGGTTTTTACATCAATTCGTATTCTTGAACTTATCATACGTACATATATATATAATTTTATTATAGATAGTTTAGAAGTTGACAAATGGATATATTTGTGGCGTAAAAATGGAAAGCAAAGAAGAAGAAAATGGATCGAAGGTCGTCAGAGAGATTTGTCTATTCCATTACGTTTATTATTACTAAGAACTACCGAACCTCAAGGAGTGAATTTTCTTCATCATCTTCACCAAAAATTTCTTTCTCATGAAAATAGTACTTTCCCGTTTTAAAGGCTTTAAAAATTTTCCAATAGCCGTCGAATTAAAAATATTGTTGTGCACTTGACCTTACCGTAAATCACTTTCCTACACTCGATTCCATTTTATTTTTTTGATTTATTGTTTTTATTTATTACTTATTTTGTTATTCCATACTAAAAATCCACTCTGTGCTCTTATCTTTCTGACACATGTTTCATAAAGGTGTGATTGGAGGTAATGAAATTATAAAAAAAAACTGGATTCATCTATTCATAGCAAGTTTAACATAACTTGATTTTGGCTTGAGACTCTTTAATAGTATATGCATCAGCACAAAATCTTCCCTACCATCCTTTTTTGGGTAACGGATTCAGGATAAAACATTTTAAATTTCCTTATAAAAGCGAACAAGATGTCAACCCGTGTATATGTTTTCCAATTATAGACCGTAGACTGAACATGGGCAAATAAGATTCGTTCTTAATAATAGATGTCACATCCTGGTGCAATTTCCTTCATTAAAATGTTGACTACTGTCTGTATGAAACCTTCCTTATACCACATTACACACAAAAGTATGAAACATAATTTTTAAGAAAATAAAATCTTGATGGCATTGAATTAAATAATCTAGCGAAGAAACATCAAAAATATCTTCATATTCATCCACGTTCAACTTCCACTTTTCCTTTTAAATGCTTTCGACGTATTCTAACAAATTATAACTTTGTACTTTCGGTTCACACTGTCTCTCACTTGTTTCACTCTACATAAATTTTTTTAATGTGCAACCCAAAAGGAAATTTTACTTTTACCATGTACTGAAATATACTAAATTTTTATTTTTTCACGTTCAATTCATGTAGAATTGTTTCGGTCCTTTTTTAAACCTTTTCATAGTTTCAACCTGCACTCAATATGTGTCCACGATAGATTATTATAAATAACTCAATATGTTCATGAACATTACTGTATTAATAATTTATTTAAATGCTGTAACATAATTTAAAATAGAGTTTAACAGACCAAGAATCATTTTTTATCTTTCTTTTACGGTCAAACGGCTTCTATTTTGTTTATCTTTCCGTCCTCTTTTGGTTTTGAACTTTATTACTCTTCAAAGAATAAAAGAGGACAAAGAAATTAAAGGCCTTACATTTATTTTCGCTAACGTTTGATTGCAGCAGGTATGTTAAATCCACCAACGACTTTGACACAGTTAACGTCCCATTCGAGTTTTAAACTTATTTTGCTGTTGAGTGTTCTCCTTTTGAGAGACATAATTTTGGAGGTCGTCCCTTTCTGCAAAAATAACTTCCACGTTCGTGGCATTCGACCTTTGCATTTAGTTCAACAAACAACTTATTTTCGTGTGTGAAAATTTGCAACCCCTGGGAGACCGCTCCAGGGAACGCAGTCTACTTATTGATGTCCTTTTATCCCGTTCGGATCCCAAACTTAATGAAACAAGTTAAGTTCTTCTAACCTTTTCTTGTTATTCTTGTGTTACCCAGTATTTCTTAATTTACCCGAAGCTCTTGCTTTCTCCTATGCTTCTATCGATTTATCCGTCCCCCCCCCCCCCCGTTTATTTACTTCACCTCATTTTTTTCTTTCTTAACAAGATGCAAGAACACGTCGAAAAAATATATTAATATACGCAAATGACTCAAATTCACTTACTTTTCCTTAACCACATCTGTGGTTCTGTACAGTAAGCGCACGCATTTGCTGATAAACAAGACACGCAATAGAATCGAATGTAGGCGGTTTTTCAAGTTTTTAATATAACAAATATTAATATTTCCTGCTGCCATGTTAAATATTGATTTGTTATTTTACCAATCAATAAATGAAACTAATAATGAAATATTAATATTTCCTGCAAATTTTTCGGAGTTATCTTTTTGTAACATAGTGAAACTTACATTAATGATTGTTGGATGGATCATTATTACTATTTCATGTATAATTGAATTATTTTTATTTTGAGCCTGCAACTTTCACTTTTTTTAAATCAGACTTTTTTCTTTTATAATATGCGATTTAGAACGGGGTTCACAAACAAAATTCTTTACTCGTGCCCTAAGAGAAGAAGTGGAGTTCTGACAAACGGATAACAATATTTATAAAGAACTTTATGAATAACTTCATCAACTGTAAAATTCATTTCTTTGCAATAGGCTTCTCGTATGTATCACGCGGCACGTCTGTCTTCAACCTTAAAGGAATCCCTTAATCTTGGAATCAAAGGGAAGGAGAAGGAAAAGGAATGCGAAAGGGATAACAAATAAGAGAATGACAAAGGGCGATGAAAAGTTGTAAAGCTACAGTGCTCATTCCAACCGTGGAAACGACAATTACGCAAGAGTTCATATTTAGAAAATAATCACATTATTTTTATTTATATTTATTATTGAGGAGGAAGCTGCTTTCTGGTAAAAGTACCATTTAATAATTAATATTTACTCCAGATTAAAAGTGTTAGGCAATATAAAAGTTGTAAACGGAAAAAGCTGTAACATTAGTTAGGAGAAATAAATGAAAGAGGGATAAATAAAGGGAAATAAAGTAAATATGTAATTATACATGTTTACTTGGTTTGCCACAGAGATGGCGGCTATCGCGAAGGAGAATATCCTTAGCTCTGTACAGATCTACATATCAGACTTATCTATTCCTCTGGCGAGGACAAACTCATTGTGAGGTGTATGGCTATGGTAAAGCCGATCTGACAGCAGGATATACACATTACCCATCAACGTGCATCCACCCAACAAAATAATAATATGTAGGAAATATTGGGGTTATTCTCGAATCTGTCCATGTTGTCCTCCAAAATAAGTAAAAAAGCCTTCACAAGGTATACAACGGCTAGCATTTGCTAGTACCGTAGAATAATATTCCGAGTAAATTAATAAATATTTCGAATACGAATAATATGGCAGCAAGTATAACGATTGCACAAGAATCTAAAATTATGACACCAAGGGAGAGAGAATACTAATTAAAGTTCAAGCCCGGTTCAAAATCTGAAAGAACAATAATTCAGAAATCTTTTAAAACGATGTGAGCCATATTACTCCAAAACTTGGTCCAGCAGTGTCAAATAAAAATAAGTTGTACACATGAGCCACCATTCTCACATTCCTGATCCAGGACCAGTAATTTTGACACCCAAAACCCATTAGCTGAAGAAAAAAGTTTTCCATTTTATGCATGCATAAAATAATGTTTATACAAGGGTTGCTATTGTAACGCCTGGATGATAATAAAAAGGAAACTTTTATTGTTATTGCGCCATGGCAAAAAAACAAAGAAATTTCTTCCTCCTTTCAGAGGGCTTTAATTCTTGTGTGACCTTTTGTATTTGCTTCCACTTTTTTGTCTTTAGTGGGATAAAATTCGTTACCGGAAACGGAGATCCTTTTCCGCATCTCCTGCACTTCTCTGGGGAAGGACAAATATTTAGAAGCGTATACTCAACTTGTCTGGATCTACACGCGACCGGGATTTAGAAAACGGTTACACACAATATGATCTCCTGACACCAAAATCCTGGCTAATTCTTCAGGTTGTTACTCCCCCACATGTCAGACTTTTTGCCCCACTTTCTAGAACCGAACAATCTGGTTGAATCCAAAAGATCAATCGCTCCCTGACCCAGTTTAATTAAATTACGCTCGTCTTGCGAGGTTTCGATTTCTCGTTCTATTTGCTTTCTTTCTTGCCTTCTTACTCTCCCATTCAACCTTCTCCAACCCATCTTCTATTTATTGGGCTACATCTGCCTTGAAGCGTCCTGTGAGAAATTATTAAAAAGGTTTTTGGGCTGATCAGTCACATCGAAGTGAAATTCTGTTAAAACCGAAATTTATTGCACTTGACAAGAAAAAGAGAATACAATCTTTGAGGTGGAAAAACTATAAGAAGCGACACGTGAAGGTAAACATAGAAAGCAACCAAGCACTAAGCACAGAGACTAAGAGAAGAAAAGTCAAACGAAAGAACCCCGGCACTTGTTGTGTATGCCTCCCAGGACAAAGGACGCGAAGAATTGAGAAAGTAAAAGGATGAATTGTTAATGAATAAAGAAATTCAAGAAGAAAGAGACTGTAAGGATACCTTACGGTTAAGTTTAATCATGAAGAAAAAAGCTTTTCGTGAGAATCAGGAAAACAAAAAGGTTTAGTGTACACGGATGTGTGTATGCTGAAAAATAATAATGACAAAAAAGAATGCAATTGTTAAATAAAAGGGAACTAAATTTGTAGAATGGAATCTGTGACGAAACATTTATGGAACGACAGGTTGGGAGGGTAAAAGAAGAGAATGCAATTCGAGAGGCATTGAGCAACGAAGAAAAAAGCCAAAGTAAATTGAGAGAAAGAGAAAAATTAGGAGCATAAATAAATAATAAATGAGAGATAAATGGGTTGGAACAAAAAAGGAAAAGTAAGGATGTATCAATTGGATAGAAAGAGAAAATTCACCGAAAGAGACACAGATGATCTGGAACCATGAAAAACACGAACAGCCCAGAAATTCAACAATAACTTTAACGAACAATAACGAACAATAAATTCAAATGCGAATAACAGATAAAATGCGGGAAAAATCAAAATGTACCTAAATTATATCTATCCTAAACTACGAAAATAACACGTAAAAAGACAGAGTAGAAAATTGGAAAGAACAATTAATGGAGAAAACAACACACAAAACTTCTGAGCTCAGTGCTGTAAGTAGAATGCATGGCGATGATGCATTTAAAAAATAATTTTTCTGCGATACCGGGTAAGACATTTCAGATTTTCTGTACTTCAGAATAACCAAATTTGACCTAATACGATTAATCTGTCACGTCTGGACCGGTTGTACCATATATAATTTAAACATTTTTGTAATTTAATGAATTAAAATGACATTGACACCCCAGTTCAGGAAAAAAAAATATTTATTAATGTCAAAACCCCCTCAAAAAACAAAATGTCGCTATTTTGGTTGGGCAGCCGGCTCAATTTTCACTGGAATTTTTCATTGTGGATTCGTTTAAATGTCGACAATAAAAAATGACTCAAACACAGTGAAAATATAACAAGTGTCACGTACCAGTTTACTAGTTGAAGAAACGTAATAAAATCCTTTTAGGGATTTAATCGAATTTGTGTGAAAACGTAAGCACGAAAAGTTTCGAGATGTCCACTCCGGTGTGTTTGCCCTCGCTCGTGCAGAATCACTGAATCCCAGCCAAAGGGGCGGCTTTAAACTGGTCCTGAAACTGATGGAAGGACAATATTAACCCCCTGTCGGGTAGTGTCAGGGAGACGCAGCAGAAGGCAAAACGGTGGAAGCAGAAAGTCGTGGCAGGAAAATCGAAGCCAACTGATTTTCAAGCCGGCAGAACGAAGATTAACGGAAATTTAAGGCTGAATTTTTGAAAAGTTGATGTGAACTACTGGTGGTTTACATTCTCATGCAACCAAACTAACTCAATGTTACTTATAAGTACACCTCAAATAAGGTAATATTTTGGTGGTAGTAACTGTGATAATGATAATAATAATACATATAACTATTGAAAAAAATGTGCCACAAATCCAACAGAACTATTTATTAATCAGAACTTTTCGTGATCTAAAGAAAATATGATGAAATCTACAAGACTAGCGTAGACTGCATTCACCAATTCTATAATTTGTAATCTATAATTTTAATTTTGTAAGAAATTACACTTACAAAATGAAAGGAGCAAATAAGAATTAAAAAAATGTAATGGAGCTGTGTGGGATACTTATATAATGACCATTTTTTTATATAACATTTATATATTCTTTTACACTAATTATTTGTACATGTCGGAAATGTAAACAAACTACTGCCACGATACTCTACTACGAAGAGATTTATTTTAAAAACATTAGCAATATTAAAGCCTCCAAAAACAGTTCATTTTACAATTTATGTACACTCAAAATGTAAACTGCTTATTTCAACCTGTTCCGCCGAATCAATCAGATAATTTTCTTTCAGGTATCCGTACTACAATTACCTGACAAGCCCTTTTAAGCAATTCCAAGTTTTGACTTATATAGTTGTACAATACTTTAAAATGTTTGTACATTACTGAGTCGTCTTTAAAACAGTCCTTAAAAGAAAACAAAGATGTAGCTTAAGTGAGATGTAACCTTACAACACTGTTTTAAGTAGTGTTCGAGCTATCAACCTACTTTACCGGATTTCCTTCCTTAATTGTAACATCAGCTTTCGAGATACAATTGTCTCACGTAGCCTGGTTTTGGCGTTATTGGTGGCAAAAAGCTTACATTGAGAACTTCAACAACTATTATGGCCGAGAATAAGATGGTTATGAACAACAACAAATACAATATAACGTTCCCTAGGTCCGCCATATTGAGCATGTGATTGGCGATAAAAATGTTTCCTTTCTTATTCCCCGAGTCATTTCCTGAAGAGACTATAAATTCCGGAATATCATGCAGCATAAGTTGTTTGTAAATTAAATGAATTGAACGGATGAGAACAATATAATAAACTGTAGCAGAGTACTCTATTAACTGATTAAACGTTGTAGTTTCGAAAACATGAGCATACATTTGAATAAATACCGCTGGATTAAGTGTGAATCTATCCCACTATCCATATTCGTATTAAAGGCAGTTTATCTCTTGCAATACATTAAATAAAATCATTACACATTGTATTCGGTGAAGGCTAATATAGATCAACAAAGACAGTAATAAAATAAAATATTTCGAATGATAATATTAAATTTCTTCCCATTTGGGCTACCGACATTCAACATTAACATTAACATTAAAATTAGTTTTGAACCAATGCCAACAACAACTCTACACTAACTAAAGAAGACATATGTATTTCTAATAGATCACCAATGTCTACGTGAAGTAGAAATTTAACTTTGAAACGCATTCAAATGAATCTCTGAAGTTTTACTATAAAAATCACACAATTGCTAGACTTTTTATTTCAGTTTTGGAGCACTTTAGCACGAACCAAACAGTGCATCAACATGTAGGTTACGTAATAACAGTGTTGAGCACAGGACATTACTTCATCCCAATTTATGAATTCCCAAATAAAGTTTAAGTATCCTAATACAAACATGGAATCATGAACAAAATTATGGGCTTCTACTAATCAATTAAAAAAAAAAAATCACATTCTGACGACAGTCAATACTGTAATATATCAATTTGACCTGTATTGGTGAAACATATACACCATCAAAATATTAGAAATAAGCAGAATAATCACATATGTGCAACAAACTTTTTCATCTCACACATTGGTGAGAATTGGTGAAACAATTAGAAGCCAAATTTCCAAAAAAATACAACCATATAAGAAATGTTCCAGAAATATCAGAAATTTGATGTGATCAAAAATTTAACATCAATAACATTTTAAAGAAAATATTACATTTTATAAATACAAAAAAAGTTGCTTAGCAGAAATATGAAAAAGAAAGTTATAATTCAACTTGGGGTTACTTTCTTCTACTTTCCTTTCATTGGGTCTTCCCCACATTTTAAAAAAGTTATTTGAGCATTGAGAAAAATTGGCTAAATCAGAATATTAACAAATTGCTTAATATGACAAAACCTATGTTTGACTGCTTCACTTTAACAGTAAACAATTAAAAAAAATATACAAAACATACTATAAATATTGTTTATAAATTAAATTACACAGTTCAACAAAGTTGTGGGTTTTCAAGGAAACCCACAAAACTGAAGCTAATATATTGTTACGATACAGTCATACATTTTAAGTTTTTTGTGCAATCAATTTAATAATTAATAAAAGTAAGAAAATGAGTACATCTTTGCCAACAATGAAATTGTCAGGTTAACAAAAAAGTAAAACTTTATCCATTATTTAAACAAAAAATTGCAGCACATGAATAGATAAAATTAAAATCTATATTATTTTCATATGTCCTCTTGTAGTTTAGAAAAATGGCACCAGATCATATTCTGATATTAAAGTTTTCATTGTTTTTTTTATTAAAACAATAATTAATTGATTGTCACTAAGCAGAAGTAAAAATTTAGTGGTATTTGTTGAACAATATATTACAATCCATATCTTGCCAATTATTGTATTTCATTGCTACAAACAAATATTTATTGTATTGGAATACTTTAGAAAATTCTAAATTTAAAAAGAATACTTTGTTCATTTCATTATGCCAATAAAACACAGTTTCCATTTATTTACTTTGTTTACATTTCTAAATAAGTTTATCTTCACCTTTTCACTCACTTTCTATATTGAAAATGCCCTCTGAGACCTGTTTGAAAAATGCTGAAACTGCATTTCTCCTTTAGGCTTATGCTATCCATTTGTCAAGGAGCGAACCAAAAGGAGAAGTGTTTTTTCAACCTCCACTATGGAAGGATGCCTTTCAGTGGTACCGACTGGAGTTTGTGTACCCAAAACTTTGATTCTGTGTTTAGACTCATAAATAGTGCTAAAATCTAAAGCATCTGCCACCTGTTGTGGTGAAATGGCATTTGGCAAGTCCTGTTTATTGGCCAGAAGTAGAACTGGCACATTTGCTAGTCTATCATCTGCAATCAGCCATCTCACCTCCTTTATGGCAAGCGATAATTTATGAAGATCTGCTGCATCAACAATAAATACCAGTATATCTGTATCTTGCAGAAATGTAGGCCAATATGTTCTTACATTATCTCTTCCACCAACTGAAAAATTGTATTGAAACAATAATTAGAATAGAGGAAATTAATCATTAATTTTCGATAGTATTCACTCAATATTTCCCCCGGAAAAGCAGCAAAGCTGTTAAATAAAAAATACCAATCATTTAATGAATACTAACTTTCCCAAATGTTTATTGAAAGTCCATTTGTTTCCATGGTTGTTACATTAAATCCCTCAGTTGGTTTCAGGTCCCTGCTGTTAATAACAGATCCAGAGTAAATTTGTGAAACTATAGTTGTTTTCCCTGCGTTTTCTAATCCCAAAACTAAAATTCTTTTTTGAAGGCTGTCTTCAATCTGAAATTATCGGAAATTTATTTTAGGGTTATAACTTTTCAAATATATATAGTGCGCGAATCCAAAGGGTGCTTTAAATGCGGGGCACCGAAACGTCACGCTATGGTGTTTAAATAGAAGATGCACTTAGAAAAACAAAATAATTTTGATGTGCCACAAGAGTAATGTTTACTAATGACGAGAAAAATACCTTTGAGACATCCTCGAAACCCTCGTCAATGCTTGTCAACTGTCTTCTCTTCAAGATTCTGTAGCCTGTGTAAGCGCAATATCCTAAAACTAAACCAGAGCCTAATAGTAAAATACTTTTTACGGTTCTATCTGTCAGCTTGAGGTCCATTTTTACTTTTACAACCTGACCTTGAACTTTAAAATGGCGACAAATTTCGCCGTGCGTCAAGGCGCCAAGAGCAAAACAAGTGCACCTACAGCAACCTCCACCCTGAAAGAGAAATTAGATGGCCTATAAGGATTTTTTAAACTAATAATTCAATTAATAATATTTTTTAATACTTTTAAAGTAAATAAACTGCTACAAACGAAATTGTTTTATTTCTAAATATTTCATCATTCACAGAAGTGGGTATTTACTCTAAGATATTGATCTGACTTTCAAAGAAGGCAACGGTAACGAATTTGAATTTTCCGACTTAAAGAATGATTTGATTCACGCAAACGAATATAGCATTGATATGTCCATATCTATAAGCATTTTTAGGTTTCCTCAATACAGGAAAAAAATATCTTAAAACTCTATCTGCCGACCACTAGGAGTAATAAACAACTAAAACAAAATACCTTCAAGATCCACAGCTGAAAAGTTGACCGCCAACGATTCGTCAGTATGCCATAAGAAATGGAAAAGTTTCATAAAAAATTTAACGGACATCATGCTACAGACAGGATAACATAATTTTAAAAGAACTGTATTCTAAAATCGTTTTAACAGACATTTTTATATATTTTCTTTTTTTTTAAATTTTGTCCATAAACTTGTCCGAAATATGTTTATCGACATTTACATTTCAATTATAATAATAATTGAAATGTTTTTTTACACTTTACTGTTTTCAGTAAGCAACATTTTAATTCTTAACAGCATTAAACTTAGCAAGTAATGTCTTTTAAATTTTATTTGTCAAAGAAAAAAATAAATCATTTTCTCCATAGAAAGGCACACACACCAAATAATTTTGTGTCTAATTTAAAGCAGAAAATAGTATTAATAAAAAATGGAATAATGATAATAATAATTGGCAGACACTGGCCAAATATAATTCTGCGAGACGTCCCTCGCTCTCTCAAACTATTTACTCGGTTTAATGACATTATTTGTCAAATAGCTATTGTCTTCTTCACCATTGTGAGAACTATTTAATTGTCACATTTCTACTTCTAAAACTTTCGGCTATCCCATTCTGGGAGAATTCAAGCATTTCCACACAACCACTCATATACTCAGTCTCTCTCTTTCTCTCTCATACACATACATACACATATAATATTTGTACAATTATAACTACAAAACTTACTAAGGAACACACAACATTAAAAAACATTTGAATTTAATCCCTGCCTTAAAATCATTCTCAACTCTAGACACATCCACCAGAACTATAATACTTGAGTTTACTTCATATACGCCGTACGTAAATAAACTTTACTTTTTTAAATTTTCATGCAAATCGTAAGTGCACGGCTTTATCAAGTTTTATCATTGTATAATCGTTTCAGAATCAATACGTTCTTTTTGGGAATTTTAATGTATTATATGTACCATAATATAAAAAGGAAATATGTAAGATTCCTGCTCTTTTCTCCCCGATTTGATTGGAATGAAACCAATTCTAGACAATGCGTAATTTGTTGTTAAATTTTACTAACTACGCACTTAACAAAACTGGTTAATTTAATGTACTTTTTTATTAAGGTAGAAATAGTTGTTTGTGAAATGAGAAATACTTATTGTGATATTACTAGCAAGAGAATTTTATTCGACTAGAATGCAAACCTAACATAAATTTTAAACAAATAGTTGAAAGCCGTTTTTCAGGCCAATCTTCGAGTCAGTGGAGTATTGACTAAACTTTTCAACAAATAGTAATTTTAAATTCTTTTTCTACTTTCTTTTAAAACAAATCATGCAGTGACAGACAACTACCGAATAATTGTTAATACTTAAATTGGTCACACACTATTTTCAATTAATAAAAAGTAAATAATTAAATAAAAACTTTTAGGGGTAGCAAACTTAAAAAATTCGCCTAGAAACTGATAACTTAGAAAGAAAAAGTGGTTCAAATGTGGTTGAGTGAAGCATGCAGAGTCAAATTCAGTATTAGTCTAACTTACCTAAGCAAGGCCTTTTTGATCGTTTCCTTGCACTATTAAATTTCATTAAGGTGACGGGGAAGTACTTATTTTGCAAACGAAAATGCTCAAAACTCAATATAGCCCAAAGCCAATTAAACCCACGGCCCTATTCGCACAACATGACTATTACCAAGGGAAGATGAATATAAAACTTTCAGGAAGAAAAATTTAAAGGGTTTTACTTTAGTTGCACAGCCAGAATGACATAACTCTTGGTTTCCCTAAAACTTCACCAGAAAGAAAAGAAATTCGTCGGCCTATTTTCGCTTCCTTAACGCTTTTGAGCTCTTTCCTATTTGTTTTAGTTACTTTTCGTTTTCTTTTCTTGGCACCTTCTATCTATTTTCAATTCAAACCAGGGAAATGTAAAGAGCACGGAAACATTTATGTTTTGCCCGCCTAATGATTTTGAATAACTATTCATCTTCCTGGAAGCTATAATCTTCCGAGTGTTTCAAATAAAACAATTAACAACGAACTAAAGTGATTGATGGGTATGATCATTCGGCACGTAATTAATTACATAAACAATAACGTTTTGGGCTTGATGGACACCAAACGGTCGAACCCGTTACGCGAAAGTTACTAATATCATGTATGATTTTGAGCAACGATAAAAAACGAAATGTAAAAATCAAAACGGTCGTTAATAACAAAATGACAAAACATACGGTAATCCAGACTGTGAAATTGAAATTGCTGATATTTAGCGTGAAAAATATTTTTTTATTAAACAAACTTCTTTGCTGAACTTCTAAATCGAGAATTAGATTTGCGGCAATGTTTTGCATAGCAATGATAAGATTCCACATATTTCTGACTGGCTTACTTTTCTCCAGGGCATTCTAAAACTACTTTTAGAACCCACAAAGGCAACAGAAATTAAATGAGGTACTAGTTAATGCTTGGTGAATAGTGTATGTCAAAGAAAACGTCAGGTTTAAAAAACATATTTTCGAAGTGTAATTTTACAATTCCTTTCACTAAAACTACAGCTTAATATATACAAAACTAGATCTAATTGATTTTTCCCCATTTTGCTGAAGTCATGCAGTTTGTTATGTCGTAAAATTATGTATTCAGTTACGTCAATATCTAGAAAACTGCTTTAGGACAAAGCAAGATTCAGCTTACATTTAGTTTTTCATATTTAAAACGGAATTTACAAAAATACATAAAAGTACTCAAATATCTAGAATAATTTTGGTTGCAATTCTACAAGAGGATTATTTTTAATCCAACAGCTGGCTACAGATGTGTTTCTTATTTTGTAAGTGACCATCCTGAGTTAGTTCTGGTTCCCGGTTTTTCAACATCGACTTCAGGAAAGCGATTATCAATTTTATTGAAACACCCGCAAGAGAAAGCAAAATCATTAAGCGAACAATTTGAATTTAATTATTTTGTTTAACACTTGACAAAACCCAAGCTAATAAATAAATTTGACAGATAAAAATTATTAAGAATAAATGTAAATAAATTAAATTTGAACTTGCCCGATATCAAATGTAATATTTCATGTCTGAGGCAACCCAACAAAAATCAAAATTAAGGCCCGGGTCGAAAAATGTTTCCTGTCTTCTTTTAAAATGTACCATGTGAATTTAGTAAAAAAAATGTGAAAATAAATTTTCGTCAATTTAAACGGTGTGAAAAGAAATTTCATTTTATTTGCCACTATGTAAGAAATGAGTTCTTGCTGTTTCTGCTATTAACAAACCAAAAAAACCTGACGTAAAAGTCAAAAAAATTCTTTTTTTTTCTCTCTGCCCGTCGTATTCCTTTCTTAACTTTTTTGTTTCCTGTTTATTCTCTGTACAACTACCTCTTATTTCTAGGTCTACATTCTAAATCTTCCTTAAAGTCCCTACCATTAACAACAGTCCACTCTGGATCGTTGGGATCCTCTTCGACAGCGGATATGGTAGAACTTGTACTGGGCGATTCGGGCATTCTGTGATCCTACAAAAATGACACAATTCATTGATGCAATAATAAAGTTCAAGTTCCCATTCTTGGGATATTATTTTATCCCAAAATTATCTAATTTTATTAGTGACACAAGAAATCGGTGACTCCAATTAAAATTTTAAATTAATTTTCTAGTTAATTGGACTTCTTAACTTTATCATGGACCTTAACGACGAATTAAATATTAAAGTGCCATTTACTTACAATATTGTAGTTTTTAGTTGTAGGCAAATGCTGAAACGACATGAAGGGTGTATGGTCTTCCGGCATCCCCTTCATCATTTCTTCGTAAACTTCATCAGACAAGGGATAGGTGCGAGGTTCGTAAGGCAAAACCTGCAATCCAAGAATACCATTAATTTGACGTTCTTTGTAACCTAATATAATGATTTAGGCCTTGACTCAGACAAGAGTTAAAACTACTATTAACTACTAAGCTAATATTACGTGGAACCAGAAAATGATTGTACAATTGTACATTTTTTTAAATTCTTTTTCAGTGGTAGTGACGAATGTACAACTATAGTCATGGTCGTGACTCATTCGCTTGTTACACATCATTAAAAGTGTGTTAGAAGACTGTAATTAAGTATTTTCCTTATATTTACTAAACATGTTAAAACATATTTTACCATTGTGATCATCCAGCAATTATCTAACATACGTATTTTACAATACCGTTAAGCTTTTACTTAATGAGTAATCTATTAATTGCTAGCTGAAGTTTTCGTGATAGCGGAATTATTACTAAAAATATCGACAATACAGTGACGTACATCTTTACTAAATAATACTGTCATGAATAATTATTTTGTATGAAAAATTAACTGTTCAAATTCATTATTTACAAGACCCAAGCGTTATTTGCAAAGTATCTCAAATGAAATGATGAACTACTTATGACTCAACTGGGTAACGGAAGCCTTTACCTCGTCATCAAAGTCTGGAGTCGAGCATCGGTCTTCCTTGTCCTTGTCACTCGATACTCTCTCCAGTTTATCCCTCAGGTGCAAGCGAGAACTTGAAGTTGTCCGCTTCCTAACATTGACCTGCTGATATTGTTCGTCTAAGACACTAAGAGGAGTAGAGGGCGGTGTGGTTAATGGAGAGACAGTGCTACCCGACTCTGGATGATCCGGATTCAACGGCGACAGAGGATCTAAAATTAACGAATAAACGAAATCAAGCAAATCGAGCGGTGGAGGGTGCAACTGTTTTCTTTTTCCAAAGCTGCTCTTACCCGGGGTGTTGGCTCCACTGCTTTCGGCGCGGCTATCCGTCCTTCGATTCGCCCGCGATCGAACTGCAAATGGTAACTTTATGTAGCTCATAAATTTCTTCTTTTCAGATTCCTCGCACCGGTTATGCCTCTCCAGGTAAGCCTCGTCGCTAACATCCTCCGTCTCACTTTCCAAACCGGGTTCCTTGACATCTTCACTCGCAACTCCGGGTGGACAGTCGTAATCGTCAACAATTCGCCATCTGTATGAGTTAAAACACGCAAAATACATCAATACTGTGATTAATAAAAATGCCTTGCGTAGAAGAATAACAGTTCGACTCATTTCCATCCAATACTACGCCTTTCTCAGTGGTAGTGACGAATAAATAGTTTTGTCATCGTTGTTACTCAATCACATTGTATCCATCATTGAAATATATATGTACGGTTGAATGCAAAATAAATGAGATACTGGTACGCGACCTGACTCAGAAGAAACTCTATGGAAATAATATCCATAACTAACTGTATTAGGTGGTGCCTGCTCCACTTACTTTGGAGTTAATATTTCCTTATACTGTAACTTTTCGACTCTTTTCACAGCAGCCATACTGTAAGGAATTACAATGTTGTCGATATCGTATGAGTCGTCCTCCCTTCGCCTTCTTCCATCTTCGCTTCTGTCTCTTTCCCTCTTCTCGCATCTATCTTTGGATGAAATGAATGGTCCCGGTGAAGACTCCGGCGATGTTCGTCTGCTCGATCTCCCATCACGGTCACCAGATACTGTCTTTACGGATACATCGCCATCTTCCTCACTGTCACCGTCTGGACAAGAAAAAAAATTTCCACACTAATTAATTTTCTGATCTGGCAAGACACAAATTAAAACTAAACCGCCCCTTTGGTTGTTGGCCGTGGTCATTTTCGGGCACCAAATAATAACATAGGTATTAGAAGTATTTGAATATCGTAAACCAGACACATCAATCAACAATATAACGAATAACGTGGGAAATCTCCACCACCTTACAACAGCCAGCATTGGGTATGGAATTTAAAATCAATTTCACCCTTAAAATATATCATTGTCGTCATTGATATCTCAACGGTCATCAACATCACATCTTAACCACATTCGACGCTGGCCTCACTACCTTACTTCTACATCAACGAGTCTACGTCTTACCTAAATTAGACCTTAAAGAATGTTTTCTATTTTTTTTGATTTTCAGAAGAGACAAAGACAAGTGCTCAGAATTTGTCAGGTTCCTTCGTTTTCTCTGGTTGGTGGACCATTTTTTCTTTAATTCTGTAAATCAAAACATTATTAGTCGTATAGGAAAAACCAATATGCAACACAACTAGGCAAAAACTTCGAACATTCAAAAGTTGATAACTTGGGAATTTCTGTAAGTTGTGGCCACAAGGAATATTCGTTTGTAGTTGTTATCATATATCTAACCATTAACTATGTAATTTCTAACCTAAAAAATTAAACCTAAACCTAAACATACTTTAAATAAGTTCAGTAGTATGTATGATTTGACCTCCGCCACAAGGTAGATTCAATTATGTTAAATCTTGAAATGAAATTTTATTTGTTTTGAGAAGTATTAATTAAGGGAATAATTATTTAAGTATTAGTTTCAAATTTTTGTGTAGGACTATTTAGAGGAAATGCCATAAGGTATCTCAGGTATATCAAAGAATGGTTGTTTACACCTATAAGTTGTACCCGGCACCACGATACACAAATACCCACAATTGCACACCTGAGCACCCACAAACAGCCCCATGCACAAACGCCATTTTCGTAATACAATAGCACTATTCTGTAGGATTAACCCAAACACACTTCAAAAGATAAAAGTTGATGTAACAAACTCAAAGTTACTGCAAAACCACACACATACATTTGCGACCCTAAGCGTCTAGCCTGAGTCCACCACGTTGATGATGAAACTTCTTGTATTATTGATAATTGGAAATGCAAGATAGTATACGTTAAGAACTATACACAAGTTGGTTTTCGTACAATTATTTTACTCACTTGCTGACAACACAGCGGCAGTGTGTTTCCGAATCTTCCTCAGGCTCTTATGTTCCGAGAGCTTTAACTTCTTTTTCAGCCTTTGCCTCCTATCTAAGCTAGAGTCTTTGTCTTTATTAGTTGAATATTTGTTAAACTTTAATTTCACATTACATCGGTTAGCCTTTGCTTGCCACTCGTGAAGTCTCATCATGGCATCCAGATGTATCGTTAGTGAGGTATCTGCAAAAAAAACAAGAATAATGTCAAAAGGTAAAAAAAGAACTGAATTTCGCATTCTGGGTCGAATATAAAGAAGTGCAACCCATGGAACTTTAGGAAAAATTATTGTCGTAAAACATGTTATCGGTTTCACACCAATTTTACAGTTTATGGGGCAAATTCAATACACGGGAGTATTGATAACATATAAATTGCACATCTGATGTCCTATCTTGAACCTTGTCTTGCGAGAATTTGATAACAAGTCGCATTACAAAGTAAAAATTTCAAAGCTGAAACAACTGCAGTTTGACGCAGATTTGGAATGCCGCAACATTTTTTATATTTTAAAATTAAGGAAACGATTCTACAATATTGAACTATCCAACAAAGTTTAAGAAAAAAATTCGGAACCTCAAACCCTTCAACATCTTATTTGTTTTTAAACACAATGCGTTTATATATTAATTTATATGCTCTACATTATAAAAATTCAGAACGAGTCGCGAAAAATGTTACAACTAATTTGGTTGCAGGTTTACCGAAAATAAATTTATGTAGATGTTTCCTCTATCCAAATGATTGCAAGTTTCTACAAGAATAATTAAATTTCACTGCACATTAAATAGCTGAAACGATTTTACGAAATCAAAGAGGAGGGATGTAACTTCAGTATGTCAAATTTAGACAAGTAACTTCTTCAAATGTCTCAACATTATTTGATTAATAAAGTAGTATTATTTTGGGAAAGCAATATTATCCGCAAGAACATCTAACTTTAACTTTAAGTTCTTTAAATTGGTGTATCAATCCTTCAAACATAGTTCACCGTACAACCAGTAAAATGTAACTGCATGGAATGGACTATTAGTTTTGCAGTGTAAACCACCAAGAAATTGAAAAAGAAATGCGCTAACGACACTTTCGGCCATACTCAGATACTCAGCTCTTAAGGCACTTTTACACACATCATATTGGTATTCTGCTAAATTAAATTTTTCGGCTTAATTTTAGACCATCAAAATCGAAAAATTGGAGATTTTGATATCATACAACTAAACGCCCCTAGTTTAATGATGGAAACAAATTTTTGTCAAATAAATTTAATGGCTTTAAAAATACATGTATACCAAGGAAAGAAAATTTGGGGGTCAATGATAAAAAAAATTATGTTAAAGTTGCGTAGAAAGCTGCCTGAAATCATGTTCTGTGTTCTTCGAATTCAAGAAACAATGTAAGTCGATACACATCGCCTCAATAACGTTTAATGAGCCTGCACGCAGGACTGCAGCCGTAGTCGTTACCCGGGCACCAGGCACGCATAAGAACGACTCAAATTCCCATTTCCAACTAATGTCCCCTACGGGTGAGGTGCATTATAGCTTACATTAAACATGGTAACACTTACCACTTGGAAATGAAAGTACGGGATGGAAAGAGAAATCCACCGAGGCTATTCTCTCGGCTACGTTGAACGGTTCAAAACGGTTGGGCCGTGTCGGGTCAGGTCTTCCTGTGCATAGGGCACACGATAGAGGAGGCCGGCACCCGCACCTGACCGTCACCGGCCTTGCCGCCTTCTTCGAAACTAGATGCAAACCAGTGGTACGCAACAATTTCCGTTTTCTATAAGCACTTTTAACGAAAGGACGTGTCCGACATGCCGTCATTGTGGGATCACAGTTATTTGTTTGAAAAGGTATCGTCCCGTTTAGAGTTTCCTCATTCGGTTTCATGTTGATAGAAACGCTGCCTGGCAAGGAGCCATGGTAACCATTCACTGACACCGGAGGCGTGCTTCGCTGTTGAGGACGTCGCGTTCCTTCCTCCCCGAGAACCACAGGACCTTTTCCGGCCCGAATTTGCCTGAAATTAATAAACAAAAACAATTATTTTGGGTCAGAAAAGTTAATTTTTCTTGCGATATTGCATTCAACAAATGGCTGCTACTTTTTCAACGAACGCCGCCCATAGTCAAGCAATAATCTATTATCATCCTTAATGTCATCGCGGTTTGTTATTTTTATCACCTACTGCCTAAAAAATATCAAATATAATGGTCTAACGTATTTCTCTTTTGCGATCGTTAATTCTTCTCGAGAAAATAAAATTACTTAAACACAAATGCCAATCTGATACTCCGAACTGTGGTTGTACTACATCTTCATAATTAATATGGGCAGGTACAACTAATCCTCCGGAGAGGAAAATGAAACATTTTCTGAATTTTTTGTTATTATCGGAAAATGTATTCATTTTAAATTTCTAGCTTTAGTGAATCTGCAACCGAGTTATCTTTGCTTATGTTTGGAAAGAAAATAACAGTATACTACCTGTGATATTCTGTGTGTTGCCGTATCTTGTACTCCAAATCAGAGATCTGTGCCTGGAGCCATGTCCACCGACTAGCAACGCCAGCACGATCCTGAGACCACCGCCATAACGCCCTATTCCCACTGAAAATGAAAATAACAAAAACCATTAGCCTAAATGAAATAAATTCATACAATAAATTAGTTAATAATAACTCTGAGTCAATGACTAATAAGACTTAATTTGCTACAAGAAATACTTCCAGTAATTATCTTTTCATTTGAAAAAAATATAAATCATGTCACTAAATTATTTTACTCAGATTTAATATCACAGCACAATTTTATTTTCAAATTAGTTTTACATAGAAAATAGGATGATGTAAACAAGTTAAAATAAATCTTTAAAAGGGCAGTCGATTTTTAAGTTTTGCTCCTGCATAGGTTCAATGATTCGAAAGAAGTCAAATAAATTGTGGGGAATCGTAAATAACAAACCCAAATAAAGCTCATTTCTTAAGATAGCCAACACCTAATTGCGGTTACCTTACGTTAGCTGTACCCTCGACTAATTCAGGTTAACAGTCAAGCAACTGAAACTATATTAAAAACAAATAGTTAATGCATCGTTAAGAAATCTGCAGACAGGCACACAGGCTGTCAATATTTCGGTTATTTATATGCCAAAGACACGTGACATTGTGAATCAAAACAATTAATAATATTCTACGGCTTCTAAAGTAAAATGTAAGTTTTATGTGTTCAACGGTTACCCTAATTTCGGTAGAAGTAATATTCTGTAGGAAAGGAGTATTCTTTGTCGCACCTTAATAATTGGGCCTACTTAACTCATGGGTAACTGCAGTGAATGACGGCACTAAATGGGCGTTTCAGTCTTCGCTTAAAGGCATACTCAGATCCTTAGCCTAAGTCAGAACATTATAAAGATAACGATTGGGGAAATTAATTTTTGCGTTAAGCTATTTTGTAAATGTTAAATTTCTTTTGGAACTAAAAAAATAACAGCTTTTTATAAAATTTAGAGTAAAAGCTGCCTCCAAATATTAGTAAAGTTTCAACAGATGAATTACCCATAATTCATCGGATTGTCGAGGTTCAAAGTAACAATCATACAGTACAATACTATGTTTAAGTCACGAGGAGGAAGAATTGTGACACACCTGAAGAATGTGTTAATATTTCCTTTCCCAAATTACTTCTATCAAAAAATTGGAAACCGTACGTGAATCTGTTTAACCTATATTTAGGTCCACATATAATCTGCCCCATAGAAAAATTACTTTTTCCAGATTCATACATATGAGCGTGTGTTGCAGGAAAATGAATACACTTCAGTGAAAACACGATATCAAATAACCAATATTTCATCCACAACTGATCAACCGTTCAATAAGGAAAAGCTCCCCTAAGTACTTCACCTTCGGAAAAAATCAATCAATTGCACGGAACGCCATTTCCCCAATCAATTCAATGTTCAACTGAAACCATCTTTTTAGGTACTGGATTAATCTACGCTCTTTTTAATCTATTGTTGGAGCTATATTTGATCCTATTATTACTTCCATTCTTTGAAAGTGTGACGTTTAGAAATAAACAAATGCACTTAAGCCCTTCCATTCTCCCTACCTCTGACAGACAATAAAGCCGAAAGTCAGTCACTGCCGTAGTCAAATTTATCAAAAAATTTACACAACACATTTTAAATTCAATAAATCATCCTAAACATTTCATAGCCGTAAGAGAAGTTAGCACTAGTAGTGGGATTAGGTGCAGCACACAAAATAACAAAACACTTCCGGTTGAGTCTCACGCACAGCAACAATTATGCGATTTACATTCAAATTTATTTTTTTTTGTGAGGTCAATGTTAATACTTTAGGAAAGTGGAGTACTCTGCAAATAGATTAAACTACCTTTCAGATGGCAGTTGGTGGCACTTTCGGATGGCACTAGAATTATTGCCCTAGGCAAGGACAGATATCATTAAAGTTCCCGCCATTATTCCACGCCAAATAAGTAAAAGCGTTACCGTGAGTGTAAGCATTACACGAATTTATGAGTATAGTCACGAATGAAAATATAATTGTACGACTGTATTTGTCGAATTTACAATTAAATATTATTGCACTTCGACCTCCACTATTGTTAACACATTTTTTTATTCCTGTTCAGGTAGGTTTCAATAATTAGATATTATGCAAATGTACAGTATAATCCATCTGCTTTTACATATAGTTAAATCAATACAATTAAATTAAAGAAAAATGTATAATACATAATGATAAAAATGTAAAGGAACTTGAAACATACTTTTTAAGATACATTCTTTACTTACCTTCAGTGGATTGTTCATTAATCGTTTTCAATAAATTGGACGCTTTTAATACGATTTATCCCAATAACATAAATTAAGTAATATAAAGAAAAACCATTCTTTTTTTGTGTATTTTCAAATCGTTAGCTTAGAATGATTCAACCTACTCACCGAAACAGTTTCCCATAACAAAAAAATATATGTGAACAAAAGTTGGACAATATAAGATTTGAAAAAGTGAAAAATAAATAATTGGGGAAGTGTCAAGTTAAAAATTCCATTTTAGTAATTTTTCCATATTAGAAAACTATAAGCATTTATTTACTTAAATGTTACCTAGTAATTGTAAAACCAACAACGTAATTTTGTTCTTCAACATCCCAAATAGAATTAGAACGAAACATACAATTAATAAAAAATAAGTTAATGAAAATATCACCTTTGCAACAATAAAGATAGATTATACCAGTACTCTTTCTAGTCCTATTTTATTTTCAATTGCAATGCTTCCGTAAAAAGCAGAAAGCGTTGCAGGAAACAATCGATACTTCCAAAGAAATTTGAGAACTGTACTGTAAAATTTTAAATAGGCAGTTTATTCATTCAGTCAGTTTCTGTAGTTGCTGACACAAAATTAAACTGTTTTGTTTGAGATTGGTAACCCAAAATTTTTGGTAATTTCCTTTCGATACTATTGAAGTTCGATTGTGCCACATTTCAAATCACAAGAATAACCAAGTTTCTAAATTTTGGACATTTAAATAAATGGTACATAATAGGTACTTTTCTAAATACATAATGTACTTCTATGTACTAATGTACTTCTCATTTATTTTTGTGACCCTTTGGATAAAATGAGTAGAACAAGTAGAAATCCTAAAAAACTCACATACTTCAATACCAAAGCACAAAAAAGGCACACGTAAATTAAACACCCGCAATCTCTAGGTATTATTTTGTTCAAACCAACCAATAATATTTGTTGAATTTACATCCAATTATTACATTGCTGCAAGAGAAATTTCCTCCCGAACAATCGCGTAATGTAGTCGACATACATAAACGTAAACAAATTATATTCTTCTTACTTCAGCAAATTTAGGAAACCTAACGGCCCAAATTAAGTATATAAAAACGTTCCTGTCAGTTGCCATTTTGCGAAAAAATTACAGATGAACAATATTTCACATTCTACTTCCAACTTGACTTAGCGAGACGTTACCCTTAACAAACCCAAAACCTAAGTTATTTAAGGTCTGACGCACCAGTACATTATGAGTTTGTTAAATTTACACTACAATCACGAGGCTACTCAAACAAAAGAATTTAGCTAGATCTGTAGCGGAATTTCTGGGTGCTCGTTTGATGAAAACTATTTATACTCTTCTTGACTATGAAAATGGTCACAACTCACTTTTGCAAAACGGCTGCATTATAATTAAGTTCTTTTTAGCTTGTATTAGGCAAGTATTCATGGTTCTGTGTTCAAACTGTTGCGAATTGTAACCTCATCGGCAGCCTGTAACAATGCAGTAATAATATTTCCTGGTTCTTACTTCTCAGCCTTTTTTATTTAGGTTTGTTAATCATTGATATAATATTTGCCTCTGGTTGCACCACTTCTTCATGCTTCTTCCTTTTTAAATGTTCAAACGCTTAGTGGTAACTAATGGATGTACGCATAAAAAATGCCTACTTTTAGACTCAAGCAAATGATACGGAAAAGAGTATTGTGGAAATAGATAGCCAAGGAAGTGGTGGAACTCTGAGTTTAGGATCTCATTTAAATAATGACTATAGTGTTAAAACGAAGCTTTGGTTGAAACGCACATATTACGAATTACTTTGCTTATGTGAAAATATAAAACACAAAAGCTTTCAAGTATAAACATCAAACCTCACAACATCAAACGCCAATTTTTCCTTGACACGTGAATATAATGGAATAACTTTAGACAACATTAAACTCATGTACTAATGACAACTGGCAAAGTGTTTCAATCATTTCCTATTAGTTATCTACCTTTCTGGTATTTTTAAAAAAAGACAACCCTACACTGTTCACCGGAATAGCTTCGAGTTCCGCATTGACCTTTCATTTAATGCATTTGCCCCCCAAAATATAAAAAAAAGCAGCAGAAATGAAATAATTCTGCGCTGTAGAAAGGAAGCAAGCGACTGCGTACTTCACGCATGTTACGCTAGTGGGCTCAACAATATAACCCAAAATAATTTGCCATAAAATATGAGGCGCAATTATTTAAGGGTACCTATTTACATTATTCGATTTGGTTTGTAAACCGAAATGTGATTTCACAGCTTTTTTCCTCTGGTTTGCCTATGAAATTAATGTTATTAAACAGATTTGTAGATTGTACGAATCTTTCTTTCCTACAATTGATATCCAAATCTCCAAAAGCCTCTAAAAAATTATAAACCTTGAATCAATATTAAAAAGCTGTATTCCTTTGACGTTAACGGGTTAGAAACCATTGTCTACACAATTTTTTGTTCAAAGTAATTATTGTATGAAGCAAAAAAATTACGTATAGCTAAGAAAGGATAGAAATCAAATTAAACGGTTATGTACCGACCTATCACCAACTTTTAGTCGCAGCTAACATTCATTTTAAATAAATATTTTATGCTGATGTTATTCACAAAATTGAGATTAATATTTAAACAAAATAAAATGAACACATTGAAGTTATCTTTTACTTTTTTCCACTAAAAATGAGGATTGGCCAAACCTTATATAAAGACTGTGTAACCATTCAATACTTTTATCAAACAATCACAGGGAATTTGGAGTTTAAAATTCATTTCAATAACATCTCATGTTGTGCAGGACTAGATTCATTTCTCTCTTCATTTCTCAGTAACAGTAATTTTCGTTTACTGTATGAAACCAATGTTCTACAAAAGAAAAACAGCACTATACTTACATTGACTGATGACTTTGATGAGGATTATTGTAGGCTTGCATTTCATCACAGCTCTCACCTCCAGAACTACTAGCTGTAACATCAGAATCCAAATGGTTTTGTAACAAGTGAACCTGAGTGTGCAACTGATGTGCCACAGCTATCACTTCTTCTTTTTCTTCATCTGCCAACTTTGGTAGAATTGATCCTGGAAGAGGTCCAGTTTGTGGGGGCACATCTGCTGATCCAGACCCAAAATATTTCACTGCTGGATGACATCTTACAAAACCAGATGATTGGTTTATAGAAGAAATTGTAAGCCTGTTTACAAGAGTTGCTAGTGCTAGTTCTGACACACCCTTAATTTTTTTCTCCTTTCCTACTTGTTCATCGCTTTTCATTGATAGAGTTCCTTGAAGACCCTGCCTAGCTAAACGATGGGCATGTTCAAACAAACCAGTCAATTCCTCTCCTGCATGCTTTCCTATGCATCTTGCTTGGAGTTTCTTTAACCTTCTCTGTAATCTCTCACATTTCCTTTCAATTTCAAACTGCCTTTTACTCACATCTTCCAGCTTTTCTTTTGTCAAGGATTCTTTCATGTCCAATCCAGAGTCAGGCAGATGCTCATCAAAATTTGTCATCATATCATCAAGGAGTTCTCTTTCGAATGATGCCAAATCTGTCCCTGATAGAGGAAACATTCCCTCTGGCTCCACACTATCTGTTGGTGCATCCAAAGCAGTGTCACTTGTTTCACAAGTGTTCTCCATGCTTTTAATTACTTGCAACAATTCCTCCACATTTGGTGGGGGAAAATCTCCTGGTGACAAATCTGTACATGTAATAGCAGCAGTCAGATTTTTAAACAATTGATCCATGTCATTTGTAAGTGTTTTCTCTTTCATATAACTACTAGTATCCACATTTTGATTAATTGATTTTAAGAATCCCATGTTTTCTGCCTGTTCATCCAACAAAGAACTTTGAGTACTTGACTTCAATAATCCCATATTATCAGACTGGTCCCCCATAGGGGCACTACTGTTCATGCTCAAATTCTCTGCAACAATCTCTTCAGATCTGGGACTCTCTAACTTCCTGTTAATATTAGCACTTTTTAAAGGAAGTTGATTTGTATATTTTTTTAAAATACCATTACCTTTACTTTGTTTTTCTGTTGGGTAACAGAGTTTTATACTAATATCTTTCAAAAAACCATTGACAGCTTGATGGTTTTCTTTAATCTTGACTGGTGAGAGCATAAAACTTTCAGAATCCTCCTGACTGGAAGCAGACAGTACAGCTGGTGTTATCAAATAACTGTCAATGAGATTCTTTAATGATGTGGAAGGCGAGGTCTTATAATTTCGTGACTGGCCAGCCTCGGTTAGAGCTGGGGCCATGACAACCACATTGGGATGCCTCCAAGAGGCCAAAATACTCACTCCCATTCATCCATGGGATAACTAGGCCAGAGTAGAGAAATTATCTCATAAACGCGGTATTTTAAAATCACTTTACCGAATATTTTCACATTAAAACAATAGAATATATGTACTGCGCTACGTTGTATTATTATTTTATACCACTGCACTTCAAAACTAATTTAAACGAAAATACATAAAAATTACAATGCATTTATGTTTACTGCAAACTCTTTAAGGGAGCAACTCCATCTTGAAAAAACGCATTCGTTCCGTCGGATGTAAAATCCGCCATATCACTGGCAGGAAATTTAACAAAAACGCAATTAAATATCACACACAAACAATGTCATTTTTAACACACGCCTTCATCATGATATATACCGCAAAAGACGTTCAATCGCATTTTCAAACTTTACAATGTTCACATCCTTTTATTTTGCAGCATCAAAAAAGAGACTCCCACGTGATGTTTTATGTAGACCTTTGTGGAGGAAATCGACGACGAGCCAACGATGTACGAATACACGCAACTGTACAAAATCCGTCCGTTTTCAAAACCTAGGGCATTAATTGGGACCTTAATAACACCTAAATCAGTGCGCGTCACTTAAAACGATGATAATTTATCACATTTCGCTACGCTTGTGAAGCATCATAAGGAAACTGCGGGTTTTTTGCTTCACAAAAATTACAGAAACAATGGCGGACAACAGTTTGCAATGAAACTCAAATCAACGAACAAGCAAGCCAATAACTGGGATCTAGCCCAGACCTATGGCACTACATTGTACGAAAAAAATTCCCGAACCCCGAGCATTTTTCAGCTTTACATTTTCTGCGCACAAAAACAAATCGTAATTTTCAGGTCTATTGCATCAGAAAAAAGCTTTCTAACCGAGAGCTCCGAGGGAACGCACACAAACTGAATAAATATTAAAAAGCAACCATATCCAATTGATTAACGTAGTATTTTCCCTCTTCCATTTTATGTGAGCCACACCTCTGATTGGCTTGCTTTCTCTCGCAAAATGTCGGGTCCACCCTGGAACCTTTCTCGTTAAATAGCGACAACGTCTTTAAAATTTATTTTAATCAAAAATGTATATTAATTTCCGCAATGTTAAACACATCCTGAATGCATAAAAAATTCCCTGATATGTCAATTGATACTTAAAATGTTTAACAAGCAAGATTTAATTCGTTACTTAGGGTCAAGCTTTGTGGAAGTAAGAGCAAATTCCGTTTGCGCATGGCAGAACGCCGGCGCGGAATTTTAGAGGTCGTCGAACAAATTTTTTTCTCCACGTCACTTAGTTTTAGACGACGCCCTAAGATAGTTAAAGAATGCAGCAAGTAGATGGAATATTTTAACCCGTCCTTCAAGCAATACCTTACATTTAAAGAAATGAAAAAACAAGAGAAATAATATACTAAGATCTAGCGGAAACATATGAGGCTCTTTTAAATGGCAACAGATAATAGGGGTATGAGACATTAGTATTGAAAAAAGCGAGACTAGCTTAAAGTAACAATGGAATCAGAATAATTCAAAAATAAGATACTTGTCGTAAATAAATCATGTGTACGTAAAACAACACTGAAGACTTCTCATCAAACAAATGTCGAACAAAACAAACAGGTTTGATTGTATAATAATTTCTGAAAACCTAAAGTAATATCCTAATTTATGGCAATCGAAGAGTTTGGGAAATTAAAAAATATATTACAACACTTGCAAAATAGTACAGGTAATACAGGTCGTTTCCCACTGAATGGCAGAAAATAAATTGTTGCAAAAATAAAATATTGTAAATTCCCGAAAGACGTCACCCGACATAATTAAACTTTCATAGTAGGATTAATCCCGCCATTTTCAAAATGGTCCGATTAAATCTTTCATTGTATCTCTGTGGGAGCTCTTCCTCCCTCAATATCAGGGCGGTTTCATCTACATGAATGATCCCGACAATGTTTGAAAAAGGTTTTTTTCTCAAAATTTTATTTTACTTACCCAATTATAGAGCTTGAAATACAAACAACTGAATAAAAATTAAGTTACCAATAATTGGATCTAACTATTTAAATAGCTTTTTGGAGCTTTTAATATCATTATTGTGGGCACTCAATGGAATTTAGTAGCATTAGTTGCCCAAGAATGATCCCTAAAGAATGATATTTTATATTCAAAATATTCAATATCATTTACTTTTTTTGCAAAATTGGAAAATAGCATGCAGTGTATTCATTTACATTTTATATTTACTGCAATAATTTCTAAAGAAGAAATTGATATGTTACCAACCTGGTGTAGAAATGTAATATTTCTAAATAGTATCAATGGAGAGGGCAAATTTAGTCTCAGAAAATTCAGTCAACTCTCAGGGGCAGATTAGACCTTTTCAATTAATAAGCTCTGAATCAATTCAAATTTAACACCAGTTTGAACTTAGGATCTATGAACTAGAGTGAAAAGGAACTACCTAGTTTGTTAGGGCAACTTCAGAATTTGTTTCATATTCATGGTGTTTAAATATTAGAATTAAAATAAAAGCAAGAACACAATATTATTATTCAAATTTTTGAATCATTACTTTCACCATCTATAAAGCATGTTTGATTTTTTAATATTTACATACTCACTTTTTTATTTTCACAGAAAGTGTACATACCAGTGACTGCATGCAAAGCACAAAAATATTTTTTTGTGGCAAGCTTACCACAATAAACATTCTCCTCATCAGGTGAAAAGCTACTCCATTTTAGTTTAATAGGAAACTGATAAATTTAGCACTCAGCTGCCTACAATATCAGCATTTTTTTGATACTACCTGCAAATTGGGAAATTGTTAATATTCTAAAATATTAAACAGCACAATTTTCTGAGAAAGATGTCGTTGACATATTATTATGTATTACGATTCTTTAATAACAGGTACGTTTAAACAGTACATATTATCATGGAAAATAATTAAATAGTGCAAAAGTCGAACCCACTAACCAATTTCCATTGCCGCCATTCAGAATAGCCAACAAAATAAATTCATATTTACCGGACATGTGCATTTTACTGGCAGAATATTAAACGTTCTTTCGGGAGTCTGGAAAGTTAAATGCCGAAATGACATTGTTAGACACATCGTCATCTGACGAGAAAAGACATTTTAAAATACCTAATCTTCCTGACGAATTTTTAGAAATTGAGTTTTTGAATGACAATGTAAGTATTTTCTCTTATTACTGATTTACGGTTGCATAATATTTTGAAAAAATTACCCCATGTGAAAGTATTCATTTTCACTTTTGACTTACGTTTTTATTAACAGGACGGGGAAATTATGGAAATTCAACAATCATGCCCATTTGCAATTAGTACGGTAACCCCGGAGTGTATTATTAATGCACGAAGGTTAACATATGGAGATGACATTAAAGAAACTTACTCTGTTGAATTAAGCAACAAGGTAATTACTTATGATTGTACCAACTGGAAGGTGATCACAAATGAACAATACAATAACCAAATCATCACAATGAACAATAACCTAGTCTAATCATCTGTCTTATTTTCCGTAGTTTTCATCCTATAAACCAGGAGACACAATTGGAATTTTAACTGAAACAAGACAACAAGATATAAATGTACTGTTTAGTCACCTTGGAATAAAATCATTAGCTGAAAGGAAAATTAAAGTTTTAAAGAAATTGAATTCAAACAAAAACAATCATTTAGATTTTCCTTACATTGATAAAGTGACAACATTAAATACAATTTTCAAATCCTGCGTAGACATTTACTCTTCACCAAGAAAGTTATTAATTAGGGTACTATCAAATTACACAAAAGATGAAAATGAGAAAATGAAACTTGAGAAACTTTGTAGTATAGAGGGATCCAAATTCTACACTGCAACTATTTTAGAAAAGAAGATGACATTTTTGGATTTTATATTGATGTTCAAAACTTGTTGCCCCCCTATTCCTAGGTTATTAGAAAACTTACCAAAGTTGTTACCAAGGCCATACTCAATAGCTTCATCTCCATTGGCTTCTGAAAATAAAATAAAATTAATATTTTCCGTAACTAAAATGCCTAATACAACATTATGTGAAGGACTGTGTACTGGAATGTTGAAAAGCATAATAAATAAAGGCCATATAGAAGAATCATCACTGAAGTTTTTTTTCAGAAAAAGCAATGGTTTTAATTTGCCAGAAGATAATGTACCTTTAATTCTAATTGGCCCAGGCACAGGAATAGCTCCTTTTTTGGGTATGCAATAGTATTCAACTATTAAAACTTTTTATAAGGCATAAAAAATAAACTAATGTGTCTCTTTTTCCCAGGATTTCTTGAACACAGAAAACTGCAAGAAATTTACGGTACAATTTGGCTGTTTTATGGATGTAGATACAGAGCAAGAGATTTCTTGTTTGAAGAAGAACTCAATGAATTTGTGAACAGTGGAATTTTAACCAGATTAATTGTTGCATTCTCAAGAGAATGTGATGCCAATGCAAAATATGTACAGGTAGTTTATATTATTAAGTAAAGGTTTGCAGTTAAGATTTTCTGTCAGTTCTTAATTCATTGTATATATGCATTTGTTTCAGGATAATTTGAAAAGATACGGAAAAGAAATCATGGATTTGATATTTAATGAAAATGCTGTGATATATGTGTGTGGAGATGCAAAAAGAATGGGCAAGGACATCCAAAACACATTTGTGGAATTATTTGAGCATCATCAAGGTACATTTAATGGTCTAGCTGGATATTTTATTTTAATGTACCACTCATTAATGTAGTTACTTTTTTGTAGGGGTGACAAATAAAGCTGCCATTAATATTGTTAAGCAACTTCAAAAAGATAAAAGATACCTACAAGATCTTTGGATGTAGAAATTCTGCTGATTGCTGATTTTGGGTGTGAAAACCGAATCACTTATTGTAATATGTAACTTAATAAAAATCTTTGCTTGCAGAATTCTGTAGTTTTATTCTTGAGTTTTTAGCTTTTTGGATGCTTGTGTTGTTTCTTCATTGTCTTCATTTGAACTTTCGCCCTCCATGACATCCTAAGAATTCATATGTATTATTAAAGGTAGAAGTTCACATTAAATTTCTAATTAACACAAGTAATGGATTAAATTCATGATTACATTTACTACCGATACCAGAAAATAAAATCTATGTTTAGTGGCAATAAACCTAAAAAGTTGTAAAACTGACCTCCATATATATATTTTCTTTTTCTATAATCTCCTTAACTTTTTTTGCGTACAACCTATAGTCTCGGGCCATCGGATTTTTTAGCTGTAAATCTATTTTCGTTTTGTTGGACAGTTGAAGTATAAATTTTTGAAACTGTTCCTTTTCGTAGATTACTTTGGGTATGATCTTAGTCTCTTTTAAAACTTTGTTTTTCAGAGCCGTGGCATCCTTCTTTTGCTTTTTAATTGGAGGATCATCCGTACTGGCTGCTCCATCCGCAATAATGTGTTCCGTAAAGCAGTACATATTTTTGGTTAATTCGTGATCGGTCGTTTTTACTGTTTTATCAAACCTGGAAATTCAAAATAATATTAATGCCAAATGTAAGATAAGAAAGTTCCAAAATTCCACATGACTAGGACACTTACTTTGCGCTCAAAAATGTTTGTCGATGTTTAAGAAACTTATACAAAAAATATTTTGTTGCTAAAATTAGTTTATTATATGTACTTCCAATTTCTCTTAAAACTGTATCAGCAAGGGCCCCTGGGGGAACCGCTATTGTACACATCATACTTAAAATTTTTATATTAAAGTTCAGTAGTCGACAAATTTCTTTTTCTTTTTCTATCAAAACTTCGTGTCGTACATGCAAAGGTTCATCAGTGGGGAACACGAGTACCATGAGTTCGGCTTTGCACCTTAAAAGTGTTAAAAATTTTTAAAATTTATTATAAATTGAAAAAAAAACCATCACTGTGATATTGAGAATAATAGTAGTCAGCTTACCTGTGTAATGCCCATTCAATTTTATTCAATGAAACATGCACGGCTTCACATACGGCTACAATACAACTATTAGCAGTTTTGGCGTCAACGATGGCATAATTCTTGTGGGCTTCCACTTCCATCTGAAATGTTCATTCAAATATAAGATAAGCAAAGATCCTTAATGATTGTTAATTACAATGTGTCTTTTCATATATTACCTCTTCATCTATTAATGTCATTGAATCACATAAGCAGAGAATCAAATCTAGAACGTGAGAGCCATAAGGTTTGCATTTGGAGTGAACAACAAGAAAAAGAGAGATTAGAGCCTTTGTCACAGTGACGTTTTTAGTTTTCTTCTCCATACAAATGTATTTTAATTTATCTAAAACCTAACATTTAAAAATAACGTTACTTTTGGTAAAATTTAATGAGTTACTAGTAAGAAATATTAAAGCAACTTTGCTGTCAACCTGTTGAATATGTATTCCTTCTTTTGGTAAATGATTTATTAAAAGTGAAGCTATCGAAATTAAGGCTAAACAAAGTTTTCTAGGCTGTACTTCATCTTTAGTCTCTGCCTCATTGGTTTCCTCCAATAATTCAACCAATTCATCTAAAACCGTGTCCAGTATTGTTTTCACTTGAACATTGATGTCTTTGGCTTCTACACCTAATCCCAAAATAATAATAGATATAATTTAATAGAAAATAAAATTTCCATACCTACTGAGAATAGACGCAGAAATGAGGGAAAAAATAACAAAAATTTCGGTTAATAAATTAAGTATTTTCTACAGAAGTTGCAGTTACCTATTTCAGTGAGAAATTTTGAAAGTTTGCGGGTGAAGTGAAAGTTCACAAAACTGAGTAATTCATAAAAGCATTCCATCGACATTGCTGCACATTGCATATCAAATTCCTTTAGTCCTGATAAACGTAGTAGGCACTGCATGTGAATAATCCTAAAATTAAATTAAATAAATCAGGCTTACAATTTTTACGATTCATAACAAAGTAAAATATGATATATAATATACAGTATTTATTTGGCTTAATCTATTGATAATTAAAGTCCGTACCAACCTCCCAACGTACGATAAGTACTGCAACATATATCTATTTCGTTGAAGTTCACCGAGAGATAAACTTCGCGCTTCAGCTATTAATTCAAGTGTTGCATTGTACGCATACCTGTGCAGATCTCTTTTGCCCTTTAATAGGTCATTATTCGACTCCACAGCCCAGGTAACAGGCATGCTGAAAAGTATGTGGAATTACATAATTTTGTTTTATGAACATCCATAAATGAAGTAAAGCAAACGCACCCATTAAGGACGGCTAATAAACGACTAATACATTTCAAGTTCAATATCGTGGGTGGATGTACAAACAATTCGCATTTTGACTTTCCTTGATTCGAATCTTTACACTGCGTTGATTTCTTATCATCCTGCTTCTTTTTTGTCGACTTTCCAGAGCCTTTGGCATAGTCAGACATCCTAGAATACCCCTTGAACAGGCCATGCAGCAACCTGGGGGCTTCAACAGAATCACTTCGCCAGGTACACAAAACGTATCCCATCAGTGCTTCATAGACACCTAATATTTGTCGAATTTTTTCATTCTTTACTTTATTTGAAAATGGACTGCCGTCGTCATTGTCATAATTTTCCTGCAATCAAAAGAGGTAAACGTAACTAATGTACACATATTGGTAAAACGTTCGGTGAAACGTTCAGGTACTCATTCTATTAATTCTAATGATTCAAATTGCAGTAAAACGGTTTGCTGCATATTAAAGATTCGAAATCATATAATTTTACAAATTAAACGTTTCCTTACCACATCCAAACCAAAATGCTGAATGTCTGATTCGATCATGGACTCAGAGATGGAACTCAACATTTCGCTCAACTTTATCTTAATTGTGGAATCGTCTTCGGTTTTAGCAATAATGAGAACCATTCCTAGCAATAAATGGGCAATGGGTTCCTAAGAAATTAAAATTGAAACAATATATTTTCACAAAAATGTTTTTGAGGGATCTTTCTGTGGTTTACACTCAAAATTCAAATATTCGTAACCAAACTCTTACCTTAATGATAACAGACGCATCTTGACAAAAGATTATTTTACTGAAATCTATAGGGGGGATCTCTTGAGGTCCCCTATAAAAAGTTTCAAAATGACCTTTTAGGTTTTCTAGAATGTGCGGACCAAGTTTTGGATTTACGTAGAAGGTATCGCAAACGCCTGAAAATATATGGCCGAAATGTTTAATAATATAAGACGTTATTGAAAGTGTATGAGTTTCAAAATTTCTTCAAAAAGTTACCATTATATAAAATACTCTTAACACGGTGATGATAATCAAACACCTGTCTTAAAATTGTCAATATTTCAAGGCACATTCCTTCGTTCGAAATAGCACCCGATGTATTATCATATGTTGCCGAATAAATTTGTGTGATTCCGACATAATTTTGTGACACAGACTGACTTAGGGCTCGGATATCAGTTATTTTTAAAATTTTAAGCAATTCGAGAAACCCATATACTGCCATCTCCCGACATGATTGATCGCTGAAAACAACAAAACGGTTGATATTGCTGACGTTTTTGTTTTGTATAAATTAGCTTAAAAAAAATTTTGGTAGGAATACGGGGCAAAATGACCTCTTAACATTTACCTAAAAAGAGCTTTCCTTAAAAATACAATCAAATTATCTCGAAGAGCAGGTGACATTTTTGTTAGGGGCAATACGGCATATAAAACTTTCTGCCCGATGAGAGATGAAAGTCTTGCACAAACATTACCCAATAGCTGCATTATCATGGATGAACAATCCAAAAGACTCAGTGGTCGTTTGCACGCAATTCTAATCAGGCAATCTAAAAAAAGTAAATCTCTGTTTAAACAGTTATTCATTCTAGTTTTACAAAACTTTTAAAAAAATTCCTCTTTCACCTGTGAATTGAGATGAATCATGAACCTGAGATATTTGATTCACTAAATTCTTAACAACTTCCTGTGTAACGTGAGGATATTTTTGAATCAAATCAACAAGCAATGTGCTCCCCAAATTCCAGACTTTCTCACTGTTCATTTCTTTTACTTTCCCTTTGCTGCCCAATAATGAGAAAGCCAGGTTGACCAATCCTTTAAGAATGCCATCTCTGCCTCTGGAACTGAATTTCAAATTAAGGAATAAAAATTCCTCACAAATGTTTATCTCTTGTTTTTCAGCCTTAGTTCATCTTATTTCATCCAAAACATTTAACACTGAAAAACATAAACACTGGTTTATGTTTTCCAAAATTGAATCCTTATAAGGGTTTTTTTACTTCATAAGGGCTACACTTGAAAATATATTCTTACTCACCAATTTTGAATGACTTTATTAAAGATATCTTCTATATTGATAGCAGGAGGCACAATTGTCTGTAACCAGGCTGACTTTAAAACTTTTTCATTTTCTGTAAGAGATCTCACAATGGCTGATGTGAGGAGGGCCACTGTTTCTTCTGTAAAGGTGTATGATATGCTGGATACATTTAGTAAGAGGGTTACGAAGAACGGACGAAAAATAAACTGAGGATGTGGAAGACATTCTTTGAGCACCTTCATAAAGTCCTTCATACTTTTGGGACTCAAAATTCTGGTGGCATTATATATGTGATAAAGAACTGCATCTTCCATTGTTTGAATCTCTTTTAATGGTCCATCTGAAACCAATTGAATTGCCTTGAACAGTTTTATGCAGATTTTTGTAACAGCAATATAAGTTTGTGTACAAACCATCTGTAATCATTTGAGTGAGCACACTGCTGTTGTCACTTTGTATGTGATTGTACAGCTTAGAATCAAAATATTCTGCCAGGGACAGGAACACTTGAACACTATTTTGTTCTTTGGTGAGTTGAAGTAGTTGATGGGTCAATGGAGGGATTTCATTTGGTTTGAGATTTTCAAATTTGCACAACTTCTTGACAATTTTTATATGTTCTTCTGATGATAATTTAACATCACTACAACACAGAAATTATTTTTAAAAATTTGTTGAAATAAAATTTTTGTTAAAATTGTACTTGACAAAACCAACTAATGAATAAAACTATTTACTGATAATACAATTCTTTAATTTTTCCACTTACACAAACATAGATGCAATATTACTGATCATACTAGCCTTCCAATCACTCAATAAAATGGTAGTAATGACTTGGCCTTTAAATTCAGTTCCTGAAATTACTACACCATCATGTTCTACTTCTGGTTTCTCAGAAATAACAGTCAGCAGTTGTGGCATCAAATCTTTCCACCTGCATTTTAAATCAACAAACTTTAATGAACAAAGTAACAATTAATAAAAAACTTATTTTGCAAACTTCAAATGGAGTTTATGAAAAATAAACCATTAAATGCCATTTTTAAATTGGATTATTTTGAAATGTCAGACAGCTTTTTAACATTATTCAAACTGCAAACTTGAAAAAATCAAACATTTTAAAAACATACCAGGTGCATGCACTCTGTTCCTGTTCTTGTTGAAATAATTTGAGACACAAGTTGATTAATTTAATAAGGTCTGATGTAGTTAGGTTTTCTACTTCACTTGCCACAACACTTATTAGCTTATCTGCCAGATGTGAAGGAATAGTTTCCTTTTCAATGACACCCAAAACTTCCTCCATTATCTATTAAATAAGATTAAATAAGGTTTTGTATTACAATAGGTAATTCATTTCATTGTAACTTACAATTTTACAGAAGTATAATTACACATAATTAGATCACCGATTAATGAAAAATATTAAATTGAATTTACCACTGCTCTTGTGTTTTGATAGGTTGCACCGGCCAAGCCTCGAAATAAGATTTGAACTGTAGTAAAACCATTTTCTTTTAAACAAATGTCACCTAATTGGGAACAAATCTAAAACGTTCGAAGTTTCTTTAATCAAATATTCCATAATTTATTCCTATTTACGAATCAAACCATTTTGTACTTCTACCTGATTTAAACTAATGCTTTGTACAAATCTTTTCAATACATTTGGATCGGGGTGAGAATTTAAAGTATTTAATTTCTCTTCCATCGTCGGAAGCGACATCGAACATCTAACATGTACCAGTTACAAAATAATTTGGCGGAATTCTTGCAGAGGTACCAACCTAAATTTTAATTTTACTATTTCAATTATTCATTGAAATATTTAATAAATGTTGACTAAAGGCCCCATGAATATAAGTTATGAGCACTCTTACATGCCTTATTGTAATATTTACAAAAATCAAAACAATACTTCATCTCTTCCATTACCAGACTTACCAAAACTAATAGCCAATAACTTATATCCGAATTACCAGAATGGAAATTTTACTTTTGTTAAAAAACTTCTATTTTTATGTACAAAATACAAGGTTTCAAAGACACATTGTTGTTAATTATCAGGGTTACTTATAATTAAATACTTACCCTCACCGTAATATCTAATGGTCAGATGTATATGTGTTATATTAACGTCCATACGAACGTGAAACCTACCATATTCTGTGAACACATGAAAGGTTTGTAGGTTTAAGCAAATGAGAAAGGTAACACAATTTAGGGTGTAACTTCAAAACTACACTGTATCATGTCACTGTTTTATTATCTTTCAACTGTTTCAGATTTTATTAAAAAGAAAGAAAATCAGTCAAACATTTGAAAAAAGACATTCAGAACATCCCAAATGGTTCACTGATAATAAATCTGGTATCTGTATAATAAAATAAAATAAAAAGCGGGAGGGACTCTCTTGCTCTGAGAAGCACTTCAATTACATTGCTTCAAAACAAGTATTCCTTTTTATGCTACCTAAAAACTAATATACAGCAAAATGGAAATAATATTCTAATACATTAATTTGTAATTTCACTGCATCCCCTCCATCGTCTCCGACATTTGACTCACCCTCAAATATAAAATATTGAACGTGATAAACAAAAAATGATACTTGTATTTATGGATTAATATATTCATAAAAAACAATGTCAGCGAGAAGACTATTTCTTCTACTAAAATTAATTTTTCGCGATCATTAGGGCTGAGAGGGCTGAACCTGATTGGTCCAATGAGCTAAGAAATAAAAAATGTTAGCTTTAAAAGGCAAATCAAAATCACAACTTTTGTAATGACGTATTATCAGTGAAAAATTATTTGTTTCGTTTATTGGGTTCTGACGCTGTAGGCGGTGGAGGAGGACCCCGTTTCTCCAAGTCCTCTAAGTATGAAAGAATTAATTTGGTTCTTTCCTCAGGAATGTAATTAAGAATTAAATATCTCTTATCTTTCTTAAGGATTTCTTCTATTTCATGGATGTGTTGCTCGTTTTCCTGTAGAAGTTTCAGAGAGTTGTGCGTGATTAACTTGGTTTCCTGTAACAGTATATCATACAATAAATTAATCATAATAAACCTTAACAATTTTATTACAAAAAAGGACCTTGTTGAAGATTTATTTTTTATAGGATGACAGGAGGAGAAAATGACCACTTTTAAATGAACACATTATAATATCTAATGGAATTTTCCATTACCTGTAATAACTCCCTAAAATCAGCTTTAGCCGCTACATATTTGTCTTTAATATAATCCCTGAATTCCCTTTCTACTTTCTGAAAAGTAAAAAAGTAACAGCTGAAGAAATTGTTTGTTAAATAATTAAACATTAAAATGTGTCTTATATCTACCATAATATTTTTTTTAACTAAAAATCTGCATCTCACCGAAATTATTCAACTTACCCTTTCACTAGATGAAAATTTTGTATACCGAGGATCTTCTTTAATTAATTTTTTAACCTCCTTCCAAGAACTCGTTAATGTTACTTCTCCTGTTTCGTCGAGTAACTCCCTACAAGAAATTATAAGATTTAGAAGATAACTGTACTCGTTCGTAAGTTTTAATATGTGTCTATTTAAAATATCCACCTACCTAAATTTCTCTCTTTTTTTGTGTGTCAGTTGCTCAATGTGATTATTAAAAACCTTTTCTTTTTCCTCTCTGTCTAATAATTCTGCTAATTCCCATCTGTGGTCTTTCCTGAGCACCTAAAATGGGTACACAATTTGATGAGCATAAAGCTCTCAACAATACATAACAATACTGATACAGCAGTTTTATATTGTCAAAATTTACCCTTTTTGCTTCTCTCCAACTCAAATCGGCATTTCTGACGAGGTCTGTCAGCAGAGCATTAAAATGCTGTACAGCCTCATCTCTTTTGTGATGCTCCCTCTCCTTGTCTCTGTCCCTCAAATGAGTTGCTAAAGTTCTTTGAACTTCTTTCTCTCTCTCTCTAAGGCTGGCTTCCATTCTTGCTTGCTTTTCCCTGTCCTTCTGTTCTTTTTCTCTTTCTTCATCAGAGTTGGCTTCGTTTTCAATGTCCGTCTAAAAGGAAATTATGTTCTTTAAAATATATTTTACCTTGTTGTATTTGAAAAATGTATTACTATTTTCTTTAATTTTTTTAATTTTCAATTTCACCTTTCGAAACTTAATAAAAGCTTCACCTAATAATTAGTAAGTAACTTACGTCACTTCTCTCAGGATCATGTAAAGGCATATCATCTTCTTTATCCTTTTCTTTCCCCTTTTCTTTCTCTTTCTCTTCTTTCTTAGAATCCTTTTCTCGTTTCTCTTCCCTTTTGTCGCTCTTTCGGTCCCTTCGATCCCTTTCCTTATCTTTCTTCCTCTCCTCTTTAAGATGTTTAATGTGTTCTCTGAACCAGTCTTCTCGGGTTGTACTGGAGTCTACGGCTTTATACCGAGGATCTGAAGACAATTTCTTCTTCACTTCGCTATACCTCGAATGACGGTCGACATCGGGGCTCTCGTAAAGCATTTGGAAGAAGTCCTTTTTCACCTGAAAATCCCCAAGAAAACAATTAATGAAAGCAATAAACCAGACATTTGTTGAAAGTAATGACAAATGGTTAAATTAATATATTTTCCGCAAATATTTCAAATTTAAATGCTGAAAAAAATTTGAAGTCATAATTAATAGGATTTAGAAAATTACTAATTTTTTATTGTTTCTGCAAGTGAATTAAATCACTATTAACAAAATGGGTTCCTGAAAGAAATTTTAAAAATATAATAATAGTTGCGGTATCATTCTGAAAGTAAAATAAATCCTCTCCAACAAGTATTTTGATATAATGAAAATATATCTTTTGTTGCCCTTAAGATTTCCCATTGAGAAATTAATCGGAAAAGGACACTGAATGCAATACAATAAATGTGAATATCTTAAAAAAATTTTAAATCTTTTATACAATATTATTGAATTCTATCATACGTTCCGTTGGGGTAAAGCTCCTAAACCTATTATATTATTCCACGTTAATTTACGACTGAAGTCGATATTGATGATCCAACTGTAATTTAATTTTTACTTGGTAAAGGCGGTTGGAAAAGTCCAATCGTAAAAATCTTGGAGTACAATGAAGTTAGCCAAAGACTGTCAATATTTCTACTTTTTTACTAATTTGTCGTCCACTTTAAATTGCCTGTTAAATTCATTCTTGAATAAAACTATACTATTATATTGTTTTATTAAATTGCAGCTGTAAGAGTTTACTAGTGATAAAGTATCAAAAATGTCTCCAATCCAATTAATGATTTCTGTAATAAATGTAAATTTTAATGCACGTAATTTCCCCGCTAAATTGGGTTTTTATCTGAAAAGGTTAAAATTAAAATGAAAAGTAAAATAAATTCCTGAAAACTAAAACAAGTAATCTTCAAAATAAATACTGGATCGTCTGGAGGGTTGGATTCATTGGTAGACAAGCTGAAAACTCGTTAAAATCAGTGTAACAGCTAAGGAAAACATAATTCACATTATTTCAACATTGCTTTACCCCATGCGTGTGGCTGATAGCAAGCTGTAGTTTTCCAGATTCGTCGGTAAACCATTACTAAAAAGTTTTATACTTATCCATCAATACAACTGAAGTTTTAACTCTTGAAGAAAGTAACAAATGTATATGATGTAATTAATTAAAACCTATAATTTCTATGTTACTATATACTAATGTAAATAATTTTCCAATTGCCCTATTACCCCCCTCAATTTCAATTTGTTTAATCTCGCCCAAAACAATTCGACACGCATCTTAAACTAGTTTCTTGTGTGAAACATATTTTTTTGTAATATTTATTTATTTATTTAAAATAAACTAAGTAAGCAGTACCGTGAAAAAACCCTAGACCGTGAGAGAGTGCATTTGGCATTTGGATGACGACTTCAGGTGTTCAAACGGCGCTGGCTGGCCACTACTTCAAGGCGGGTCCCCTTTGCCATCTTCATTCACATTCCAAAAGACTAGAGTTGAAATGACAATCACAAATCATTAATTTTTTTTATATATTTTCAAACATTTAGATTCCTTTTTAATTGCTTTAATTACGTTTTATTTCCTTGATACGTAAATAAAATTTGAAAAATTATGTTATAAATGGGCACTTGTTTCATGTGCATAGGTCAATTTTCACCTTCATGCCATGCTTAGATTCTTTTTTACGTGATTTTTGAAATGATTTAAATCGCTTAAATATAAACGTTTTATAACAATCGTAGTTTCTCGAATAATGACTTAAAATTATATTTATTCGTTCTATATTTTATGCTTAAACTAAACCTACCCTGAAACAGAATTTTTGTCAGAATACAGATGGAAACCAGGTGAATTGCTTTAATAATAAATGGAAATAGCAAAATTCATGACGTGTATGCAATATTTAGCTGTTGTTCCTCAAAAGAAGCAAGTATTCTCTTAATGGAAATGTAACTGCCACAACACAATTTTACAGTACGCTGGAAAAGATTATAATGCAACTTTTTCGCATTTTTGGGACAATTTAATTTTTGAGATTCAAAAATTCAAAAAAATTTTTAAGGTGTAAAAGAATATAAGTAGACGTAAACTGTCGCATTGACTAAAAAGAATATTATGGGATATGTAGGAATACCTGCACTCACTAGTTTCCATCCTATCACCTGCTCTAATAATCTTAGGTAAACCTGTATTAAAGTGCTCAGTATGTGCCTGTTATTTCCCGACTATATATTTATATGGTAAATGGGAACAAAATTTACCTTATTGGAAAGTCCCAAACAAAATTTCGACCTGAAAATTCCAAGATTATTTTCATTCGTACTTACGATTTTTTACTTGGTGTCCAATGCTAAAAGAAATTATTGTACTTTTATAGAAAATAAACAGGCTGCCCCTTACAAGGGTCTACTAGCCATTTATCAAAGTTACAAAAACATTAAATGAGATCTTTCTAACAATCAAGAAACATTTCCGCACAGAAAACTTTTCCAAGTACTTATTACAAGTAGGAGAGAAAATAACTAAATCTTTAACGGTTTGATTGAAAGCTATAACATTTCTTAATTGCTGAAGAAAATTGCTAGCACGTGGAATTCTGATTATCCAGCGTACCTGTTCACGTCTGAGAACTTTTTCTTCCTTTTCCCGTTTCCTTACTTCTAATATGTACTCGTTGAACAAACTTTCCCTTTCCCGCATCTTTTCAATATTTCGAAAACGTTCCTCCTTACCCCATTTAGCAGCGAAATCACTGAAAGACGACCTAAAAATTGGAACAACAAATTTAATATCTTCCTACCATCATGCTTTTGTACAACTGAAGTTTTTAGAAAATTAATGACATTAAAACAAAGACAATAACAAAGAACTGAAATACTAACTTTCCATGCAAGTTTGCTGATTCCAATAATCTCCTAAAGTCTTCTTTTCTTTCCTTCATTTTATTTCTCCTTTCCCTCCTTTCTTCTTCTGCCCTCTCTTTGACATATTTTTCAAACACTTGTTTTCTTTCCTTTGACGTCAGAAGTAGGTATCGAGTATCGAAAACAATCTTGTGGAGTTCTTTCTCCCACGTGCTGAATGCAGAAACCTTATAATAAATACGCAACAATATTAATACAAACTATTTGGGAATTACATGTGTGTTAATACTGAGAATCATAGAAATTAATATAGGTGTCAATAATAAAAAATAACCTCTTTTTCAGCCAACATATCCCTGAATGACTTAATTCTGGTCTCCAAAGGCACGATAGCCCTCTCCCGAGCTGCCCTTAGTTCAGCTTCAATAGCAGCTTCCTTTCCTATGTCAATTTGATTTTTCATTTTCTTGTCTTCTTTAACTTCATCTGGAAATTGAAAAAAATTAAAACCTTGTACATCATCCGATTAATAATAAGCTATTAATACTCATTAAAATAATGGCAACCTTTAACAGAATTCTGTATTTTTGCCTTTTTGGCTGGCGTGCTTTCATCGTCGTCACTGCTTCCTATATCATCTTCCTTCTCTCTCTTTGGTGTTCCTACTGAATTATCCGAACCCGGTGTCGTAGAAGTCGTTGTGGTTGCTGTTGTAGTTGTTGTATTCGTTGTTGTGGACGTGGCCTGCGTGCTATTTGCATTAACAACTGCTTCAGGGGGAGAGCTTACCAATTTGTCTACCTCCGATTTGTTTATCAGGTCGTCCGGTCTTTCCCACACTGATGTTCTCGTCGAGGGATTATAGAAGAACACTCTGCCATCTCCTGTCCATACAACGCACCACGGTGTTCCTAAATGTGATTTTCAAATAAAAAATGAATGAAGCCTAAGAACAATATATTTGAGAACAATATAATTTATTTTTATTTAACCTGGAACTGGTGTACTGGATACAGGACGAGCACGATCCTGCTGTTTCTTTAATTCCACTGCCTTCTCTTCCTCCTCCTTCTTCTTACGTAATTCCTCCTCTACTTCTTCTTCTTTCTTTTTGTGTCGTACTTCATCATCATCTGTTTCATCCTCAACTCCTGGAACTTAAAATTTTATATTTCAAATGATGTAATTATCAAAACAATAGTGAACCATAGAAAGCTTCACATCCAAATGTGAATAATTGTAATCTAAAACCTCAATGAGCGTATCTTGAAAGAGAAACCAATACTTACTTTTACTAGCTCCTTCATCCTCGGAAGATTCAGATTCTGTTTGTACTTTATTATTCGTAATTAAGGATGAAGTTGCACCTGTAGGGGAGGGTTGACCCCCTGATGGCATTGTAGAAATACCCTGGGCGGCTGCCAATTTTGCCGCTGAAAAGAGAATAATACTTTTTAAAATATGTAACTACTTAATTAATATTTTTAATTAATAACTTTAATAATTAATAAATAAATAGCTCATAAAAAGTTTTCTCACTCTCTAAATCCTTTAAGGCTTGAGGCTTTTCCCATACTGATTCCCCTGCTTTAGCATTATAGTAGTATGGTCGACCATCTGGAGCTTTATGTTCTGACCACTCAGTTGCTTTCGCAACTATTTGGGGATCAATTTGTGTCAGATCTTCTATTTTAGCTGCTGGAGCTGATGTGATAGCACCTGCATTTGCTAGATGCATCTGAGGCTGAACCATACCTGGCATACCTTGATGTGGTTGAGCCATTCCCATTCCTGGTATGTAATAAAATTATTAATAATATATTATTGTTAATAATATGTTAAAAATTTGTTAAATTAAATACCTACCCATATATGGATTTCCCTGAGGAGGAACACCCCAATGCATTCCTGGGTAACCTCCATATCCAGGGGCTCCTTGATAACCAGGTGGTGGCATACCATAACCTGGAGCTGCAGTGTGAGTTTGATATTGATTTAATACAGGACCCTGCCTTATAACAGGGGGTGAAATTGTAGTTGATGTAGTTGCAGATGTTACAGGTTGTGCTGTAGATGTTGTGGTGGTATTTAATTGTGGAGATCTTGATTCTTCTTCATCATTAGATAATTGGCCTGGTGTACTTTCTGAGGTCTCTTCTTTTGTACTTTGTTTAGAAATTCCATTTGTTCCATTTTCAGTTGTACTTCTAACAGGAGCAGGAACCCCTTGATAGTTGTTTTGAACCATCATACCATCAGGAGCAGTGGGCATAACTGCTGTTCCTTGTGCAGGTCCCACAGGGCCACTTGGACCCATAGGTGCCAATGTTCCTATTGGGCCACCTATGGGTCCTGCCGGTCCCATGGTGCCACTCATAGCACTTGCTGCCATTTGCTCAACCTTTTTATAATAATAGTACCAATTTTTAACAAATTAAAATCATAAAGCTTATGACAATAAATGAAAGAAATTCCTTACTTGCTCCTGTGTGAAAACTTTGATATTTGGCCCTTCTGGTTTGGTCCAGGTAGTTTCCCTAGTTCTGGCATGATAATAATATGGTTTTCCCTCAGGTGATTTAGTTTCCACCCATATTTCACCACTCATATCCATCTGTAATTAAAGCAAAACATTACATGGATTTTTCAGAAAGCCTATTGCATAGCTTTATTTAATTAAAACAAACTTACTGGTGCTGGCATCATATTGGGTGGGCAACCCATTGGACCTGGTCCATAAGGTCCAGGGGGGCCCATACTCATTGGGCCCCCAGGTCCTGGTGGTCCTCCCATCATTGGAGGTGGCTATTGCCAAATTAAATTACAATTTATTTTATCTTTATGTAAAACTGTCCTAATAAGTATTGAGCATATAATTTGTCACTCACCATTCCAGGGGGTCCCATCATTCCTGGTGGACCATTAAATCCTGGAGGCGGAGGGCCCATTGGACCCCAAGCTGGTCTATCCCAATCTTCTCTCCATCCTCCAGGAGCACTGAATCTTCCACCCCTTCCACCTCTACCCCAGTTAGGTGGTGGTGGTCCTCTAAATCTAGGTGGTCCAGTTGGCCCGTACCCTCTGCCCCTAGCAAAAAACTTAATAAAATACCAGTTTTCTAACTGTAAATTTATCTAAAGCTATCTTTTGGAATTTATTTCTAATAAAAACAAACTCAAAGGTCAATGGAGCAATAAAAAAACAAAAGAATTGTATTATTAGTATGTAAAGCAAATACAAGTGATTTCAAGCAAATAAAAAGATGCTTATTACTAGTTCCTTAGTTCAGTAATGAAGTTAAACGTGGTACAAAAAGTTTAAATGCGTAAAAAATATTTTTAACGGAGTTTTGATTTGTATAAACATAATTGGTAAACTACCAAAGCCGGCATAGCGTGGGACAATTACCTGAAGCCACCACGCATTCGCTTCCTAAATCTAAAATCTTCTCTATCCTCATCAAATTCTTCCTCTTCCCTAAATCGGTTGTCGTCACGGTCCCGTCTATTGAAATTATTGGCATCATCGCTGAAATTGTCATCATTTTCCATTTCGTCCGACATTTTGCTGAAACATCAACCGGAAACTTGTCGTGCATTAAACTACACAACGGAAACTAAAGACACGACAACTTGTCTAAAACTAAACCGAATGGGTTATTTTCTGAAAGAAATGAATACCAAGCCCTACATCATTTTGGGGGAAGCTCAGGAGTCGGACAGCGAAGAAGAAATTGATTATTCCGATGTCTCCACTGGCCAAATTGAACAATGTAAAGGGAGGATTGTGACAGGAGAAGCACCAGAATCTGATGAAGAAATGAAAGGTTAAACTTAACTGACTTCATACTCCTTAATGATTGCAAAGCTGACTTGTTTGTATTTAAAATATTTTTACATTTTAGAAATGAAATCAAATAAAGGCAGTTCATCACACACAGTGTCAACTATTGCTGTCCCACCAACAAGGAAAAAATATAGACATCAGTCAATCCTGGTTAAAAAGCTATGTAGGCTAATCCTAAAATTTTCAATTGTTTCCTACCCAGATGTAGAAGCCTAAATATGAATATATTATTATTTAATTTTAGGTGAGAGGAATACATCATTGCATAAGAATATAAATGATTTCATTTCTCAGACAACTATGAATGCTGGAACAGAACTGAATGTCACCAACCAAAGGCTCTTGAAATGTCAAGTCCAATTACAAGATGGAGCTGAACACATAAAAAAATTAAACTCCAATTTAAGTTTTTTGGATTACAATTTACAAACGCTGCTTGGAATATCATATCTGCCCAAAATAAATATTTGTGATTATGTTAAAGTAGTAGAAAACAAGTTATCATGAAGTAGCACTTTAGACATTCACTGAAAAATATTGATTCTAAATATTTCTTATATGAAATTAAATAATTTTTGTTGTTAAATAAATAATTGTTTTTAATAAAGATGCATTGGTGAATAAAAGTTAAAAATTTTGTTTTAAAGATTATTATATCTAATTGTATAGTCAATTCTAGTTTTTTCCTTTTGGGGACAAGAGTAAAAGTGCAGTATTAGAAACACTGCTTTCAACAGATCCCTCACCTCATATTATGCAAGTGTGAATTGTATTACAATATAGTAGGTACACATCCATTGAGTCAAACATGCCCACTTACCCGGCAACCAAAACTGCCTAACCTGTCATATACTCTGAAACGGTATACTCCATCTGGCGACAAAATCCGCACTAACGTTGTCGCCAACCCACTAAAATACGGCGGCTCATTATTTTTAATTCAATTTTACAACAACAATGAGTGAAAATCAGGGGGTTATAACCGAACTTCTCACTGACTTTCACTTGCGTACTCCTCTGAAACGTGACGTAAAACCAGATGGTTCGGTTTCCATCGGTGGAAAAATTATAAATTTGGAAATACCAGACATTGATGAGATAACAAGCGATTCGGATTTTGATAATAATGAATTAAAGACAATTCAAACCGATGAGGGAGGCTCAACGGATAATGGCGAAAAGTTACAGAGGATTATAAAGAAAAAAAATTCACTCAGTGCCAGAAAGAGGTCCAGGGATTCCAGTGGAAGTTCCGTAACGGACGTGGACAAACAAAAGTTCAGTCCAGAGAAAAAAAGGAGGCATAACGAATTGGAAACTGATCCCGTTGTACTTGCCAGAAGACAAAAACAAATTGATTATGGCAAGAATACTGTAGGATATGATAAATATATTCAGGCTGTACCAAAGTAGGTTGCATCACATTACTCATCTTACAAATTAAAACCAATTAACATTTTGCAGCTCCAAAATGAATATCTGTTATTTATAAGAATGAATTATTTTGTTGGTAATAATAATTCAATTAAATTTATTCATTTAGAGTATAAATGAATTACAATCCAGCTGCATTATTTATACCTGTAATCTATTATCTTCATTAAAAGATAGCTATACATAATTTCAATTCTACATATCTTTATCTCATTTTTAGAAAGGAAAGAAAAAAACATCATCCAAGAACACCTCCAAAACATTATAAGTACAGTAGGAGAGCATGGGATGGAATTGTAAAAGTATGGAGGCAACAACTGCATTTTTGGGATGATATGGAACACCTAAATGATTCTGACAAAGAATCTGCTGATAATGATGAAAACTCCACTAAACATGACTACCCATTACATGAAAATTCAGATATAGAGGACTAATTCAAACCTGTTTATTCTTAGTTAAACTCATTGTTTGGATATTACAATTATTCTCTGATATTTGAATAAGGCAGTATAATAATGTTAACTACTAGTTTTATACACATTGTATATTTTTGAGAAAGACTGTTTTTCATATTTGCGAACATTATTGCAATCATGCTTTTATTTTAAAAAATCTTAGGAGGTATTATTAATAGTGTTTCAATTGAAAAAATATAATCACTTGTGTCATACATTTAATTTTTTAATTATTTAATTAATGTATGAATATTAGTTATGAGCTGCTTTGTAGGAACTGCCTCTTAGGAAGTTTTCCAAGTGTATGTTGTGATAAACAAATAATTATAAATTTAGTGCAGTAATGTTTCTGACTGTATTAATCAAGTAACATAATTGATATAAAATTCTTTTTATCTAATAATTATATTCATTTTTTTAACTTACAGAAATACTTTAATTCTTGAAAATATAATTAAACACTAAAAATAAATCAAATGAACACATGCATAATTAAACAACTCATGAGCTATTTTAAGCAATTCTTTTTAAGACAATCTGTTTTTGATTGTCAATTTGAGCAATTTTGTGATTTGAGGTATAGGTTTTTGGATTCAGAAGTTAAAAATAGTTTGTTTTAACTTCTTTGCCCAAAAAAATTTCTATTCCATTCCTGTGCTTAAGTTTTCGAACTTTCTGAAAAATGGTAAATTCAAAAATTATTTACATTTTGATAAGTAAAGTTTCATACATGTTGAGTTAGTGTTTCCTACAATGATTTACTCAAATCATTTTACACCAAAGCCCTTGTCAAATGAAATCTTTATTACATATGGTAAATTGTAATGGTAGGGGAGCAAATTTCCAAAGTCAAACTTTCATTTACTTAAAAGTAAATTTACTATATTTAAGAAAGAAACACAACAGTACCAGAATTAATTATAAAAGGTTTTTATCAGTTGTTAGGGTATCCAATATCCTAAAGATTTTCTCAAAATTTGAGTTGCTTTCTGCTCTTAATTGACTAATTTTAGTGTCTATATGATTTACTACCACTTGCTCCAAATCACTAAATTTATTATTAATGTAACTCTTTAAAATCTCCATATTACTGGAATTCAAATTACTTTCATTTAAATTCTGCAAAGAATCTATCAATCTTAATTTCTCAAATGAAACATTAACACAGTTATCAGTAGGTTTATTACAAAGTTCTTCTGGTTCTTTGCCTTCAAATATTTCAGAATTTGTTGTCTGTAGTTTTTTTTCACTGTTAAAAAGCCCAAGAACATTTTCAAAATTTGTGGGTTGCCTGTTAAAGCCCTTCAGATATGATGTATTGCACAAGTCATATAATGTTTTAAATTTTTCTGCTCTTTCTGATATTTCTTGATTGGAATTACTCAAAAGCTTATGCACATTCTCCAAGTTAAATAAAGTTCTATTTTGTAAATTTGATGTTTTAAATTTATCCACTGTGAGTTGAATACTATACAACCAAAGTCTGGATGGATGTTTCATTTTTCCAAACTAGAATCAAAATAGAAAGTTTCTGTTTAAGGTGAAAATTTCATTACAATGTAGTAAATCAAATTTCTAAGTTTGTAGCATTTGATGTTTCTGCTGTAACTAAATTACCAAAGAAATTATTGGCAATTAAAACTAATTTCTGACCTTTAATTTACATGAAAATATATCAGGAAGAACAATTCTTGTTTGATAAACCGCCATTTCTTCAAAGTCATCAATAAAATTTGAATTGCAAGTGTACAAATATTCATTGTCCTTTCCAAAAACTTCTACCAAGCTACTTTCTGATAAAATATCTAAATGTGTCATTACATCCCTCGTTGTGATTTGCACTTCTGGTTTGGAACTTGTATCATCTATATTTGTTTTTATCAGACATACACAGTTGTCTACCCTTACATTATCTATTAATGATCTGAAAATACATACCACAAAAATATTTAAGACGACTAACGTTATTCATCTCCAACACGGTAGAAAATTGCGTACTTTGCAATTTTGAACTACAAACAAGCAGTTCAAAAACAAGCAACTAATTACCCCATAATTTCGGACGAGTACGTCACAATTTTCTCTAATCCATCTCCGTTGCTTACCGTCCAATTTGATACAATTTTCATTTTAAATTTTGTTAACCCACCGATTTCCTAATATTTACTGTTCTTTTATTTCACCGCCTCCTCATACGACTAAATACGGAAAGTTTTTAGACCTTATTCAGTACGGAAAAAAAACAAATCTATTTGTTGTGTTCAAAAAACATTAAACGCTCAGTTGCAGTGCATGGATCTTGATTACTTCTAATAGTGTTGTAGCTTACTTAACAAACATGCTGAGCTTTCATAATTTATTTAGGAATTGTTTTTATCAGTATAGTCATGAGATCGTGCGAAAAATGTCGAGAAGACCATTTTGGTTGGGATTGGCCAAAAGTAAAATGTTCATTGTAAAAGAAAAGAAAAAATATCCGGTCGATGAGGAAAACGAATTACAAAGACTTACGGAAACTCACAGTATAATTGTGGATTCAATAATGTAATTATTACATGCAAGAACGAAAAAGAGACGAAACGAACACAAATATGAAGATGTCTATTTATTGTGTTATTTTTAAATAAAAAATGAATTTATTACTTTTTCAGGCACTTCTTAAGAAATGAAAATTCAATAGATGCACAAAACAATGACCACACTAATTTGGCTGTAATAGAACAAAAACTATTAGAGCAAAAAATAGAGGAGTCATTTATACAAAATGATTTATTTAATAGAGTATCAGCTAGTATGAGAGATAAAAGGTTACAGGAAGACTTACAAAAACAAGAAGAAGATATAAGTTTGTTTCTAGTAAACAAAGCAGAACAGACTGCAGAGTTTATAAAAAAAGTTGATGACATGGTCAAAAGAGAAAAAGTATGTTAATATTTGTTAAAACAAGTGTGATCATAATAATATCATATTCACAATTAAATTTGATTGAATCTACAAATTTCAGGTTAAAAGCTTATCCTATATAACTGAAGAAAACTTAGAGGAAGCAGTAGATAATTGTCTGAAGAATGTTGTAAACTACAATTATGCAATCGATATTAATGGTAATAAATATCCAGGAAGCGAGACCCTTGACTCTACAAAATTAGGAGTCCAAACTGACTTTAAGGAACCATCAGAAAATACTTATAACATGTAAAATTTAATGAAGTACCTGAACTCAAAGTAAACTTTCTTATATACATATAAACTCACATTTATAGAAAGAATTTTCAAATTATTTGGAATTAAAAAAAATGATCATCTACAAAATAAATTTAGTGCTTTTTGGAATTATATGTTTGTAAATTATTAAAAAAATTTGTTTTCAAATACATTCAGCAGTAAAAAAATGCTGGACAATCCTTGAACATACTTAGGAAGAGAAAATAAAAGGAAAAGAAACAGAATGTAAGAATAATAAAATGAATATTCAACAAATTATTTACTGTAATGATATTTTAAACCATATATGCTGCAAAACATTGAAACTGAGATATCAAACTAGTTGAATGTTTTTAACTGAACTTGGGTACTGTTTACCGAATTGGAATCAGAATAGAAATTAGGAACAATGCATATAGCACCCCTGACTGAAAAAGAAAAGAAAATAAGGAAGGCAGAGTGTTGAACAGAAGACCAACTAATATTCAGTTGTCAAAACTTTCAGTTTGTGCTTTTACATCAAAATGTGCTGTTTTAATATGTCTTTCCAGATTATCTTTTCTCTTGAAAGTTGAATCACAATAGGAGCATTTAATTTTAATTAAATTCACATCATGTGTTTTAATATGTCTAGTCAGTGTTCTTTTAAATGAAAACCTACTAGAACATATTTGACAAACAAAAGACTTAATATTAGAGTGTGTAACTAAATGCCTTTTCAATTCTGTCTTTGTTAAAAATTGGAAGCCACATTCATTGCACATGAAAGCTTTTTCATTTTTGTGCTTCTTTTCGTGTCTTTTAGAATTTTGTAATCCAGAGAATTTCTTTTTACAGAAAGAACAAGAATAAGGTTTACATTTTGTATGTGTTCTTTCATGTGTTCTCAAAGCGTAATTATCAGTACAAATTTTACCACATTTGCCACACTTGAATTTTGAATTCTTTGTGTGAATCATCATATGCCTATTTAATTTACTTATCATTCTGTAACCTCTATCACAAATTTTGCATTTATATAATGGGTTATCATTTTTTTCACTATTCATACTGCATGCCATGTGAGATTTTACAACTTCTTTTTCATTAACTGTTAATTTGTGGACTGAACAATAATATTGCACTTGTATATGATTAGGAAGTTTCCAATTTCTCTTCTCTGTACTACTATCTGCTATCTCCTTTATTTTTAAGTCATCCTTTGCAGAACACCATTTCTCTTCACTTAGGCAGCCTTTATTTCTTTTACAATTAACATCTTCATTAAAAAATCTCTCACTAAATACTCTTTTCAAATGGTAAAAATTTCCAGTACTTCTCTTGACAATTTCAGTGGGAAACAATATATCTTTTTCAAGGCTCTGTTTAATCACATGACAAGTATCATTGTCAATTGTTGGACTTAATTTTGTATCATCTGTTTCCTTCTGTTCTGCCATTTGAATTGCTACTGAAGTTATAACTGATTTTCTAAGCTGTGGTTCCAAATTCTTACTACAACTCTCATTTATGTCTCTCTCTATAAAATTTGGTTTGAAACCCAATGATTTTTCCTCAGCATTACACAGTAGACAACCAGTTATCTCCTGAAGTAAGCAAATTCTACATTTCGAATGACCACAACTGTCATGGACAAGTCTGCTGGCTGATGAATTAATCAACTTACAACACTGAGGGCAGACTTTTGTTAAATTTTTTTGCTTTGTTTGAAGCATTTTCATACTTTTATCTGAAAAAAAAATTTAAGCAATGAATTATTGTTTGTACATGCTTTGCTACTTTACATAAAATAATAAGGTAATATAAAATAAATATTCACACAACATATTTACATTGGCAAGTTAAATATAACAATAGTAGATATGCTGTATCCAATAAAAATCACGGTTCTTTACGTTTGACCAGAAGTTGACAAAAATTATCTACAGTATGTTTTTTATACAGCATTACACAATTAACAATCATTTATATTCAGAAACAAGCACATTCGGAATGACCATAATCGTCACAGACAATTCTTCTCGTTGACGGATACACTAATTTACAACACTGCGGGAAAACTTCAACAATGCTCTTTTGCGTAATTTGAAGTATGGTTTATTCTGAAAAAATTTTTTTGAATAATACGTACTTATAAACACGAAAATGTTTCAGAGAAATAAAATTAAAATGTTCATACCTCGATAAAAGAATAATAAGAATCAAATTTCCACATATTGCAAAATTTGCTAACTAAAAAATAAAAGGAAATGTCATCGTTAAGGTATTTTTAACGCTTTTACTGATACAGAAATAACACACATAAACCTATGTAAACTTTCCTTTTGTTGATTACTTTTTGTCGCAGAGTTCATTGAGCTCAACGAGATGTCGACAAAACTCTTCTCAACCGTCGGTTTTTCACTTATGAGAGGGAATTGAAAGTATTTTGTATAATTACCAATATGATTTTAACCAAAAGTCGTGTTATTAATTTAATAAACGTTCGATATCATCTTCGAGCTTTTTCCAAGCAAGTGAAGACTATTAAAAATAATGGGAATTGGAATGACGACGTACATAAGATTCGGAACATAGGGATATTAGCACACATCGATGCAGGTATTTCTTAAAAGTCTAGAGTTATATCAGAGTAAAATTGCAGCGACTCTAATGACATTGCATTTACAAAAAGGTAAAACAACGACTACGGAAAGAATGTTGTTTTTTTCTGGTATGATCACTCATATGGGAGAAGTACATCATGGAAATACTGTAACCGATTTCATGGAGCAGGAGAGAGAAAGGGGTAGTCATTCTTACACAGTGTTCATTATTTAAATTGAAAACTTCCCAATTTGTTGTGTAACAAAATCATCTAGGAAATCCACTTTCACAGGTATAACAATTACATCTGCTTCAGTTACCTTTGAATGGGAAAAACACAAAATTAATTTATTGGATACACCAGGACACATAGATTTTACAATGGAAGTTGAGCAAACCTTAAATGTAATGGATGGAGCTGTAGTTATTTTAGATGGTTCAGCAGGTACTTATTAGTTCAACATTAATATGTACAATAAAAATGAAACACACAATTATACTTTTCAGCTTTTATTCCCTTGACAAAATGACTTTTCTTGAATGCATAATAATATATATATGTTTCAGGTGTAGAAGCTCAAACATTGACTGTTTGGAAACAAGCCAACAGGTATAATATTCCAAGAATAGTGTACATTAATAAAATGGACAAATCAAATGCTGATCTTTATCATTGTCAGGAGTCAATATCTAAACAGCTGAATGTCAAACCATTAGTTTTACAACTTCCAATATTTAGTAAAGGTATATATCAATTTCAAGCACACCTAAAGACTTATAATAGGTATATGTTCTAATTTCTATTTTTAGCATTGAGAAGGTGCTCTTTATGATTTCAGAATACAGTATTACATTTTTTTTCAGAAAATGTTTTTGAAGGTGTAGTTGACCTTTTAAATTTGGAAAAATTTACATGGAGAGAAAGTAACATTAATTTCACAAAGAAAGCTCTGAATCCTGAAGATGGAGATTTATGGGAAAATGCAACAAAAGCTAGATTGACACTTATTGAAACATTAGCAGATCTGTATGATGAAATAGCAGAAATCATTATTAATGATGAAAGCAATTTAGAAAAGATACCTTCTTCAGTGTTACAAGAGACACTTAGGAGAATGACAGTAGAACACAAAGGTAGTTTTGTGTTACTTTTAGTCGATTGATAGTCAATAAAATTTAAACTTTGTCTTTGTATCATTGTAATGCTGTTTTAATATATAGGTGTTGTAGTATTGTGTGGAAGTTCATACAAAAATATGGGAGTTCAATGTCTTTTGGATGCAGTTATTCAGTATTTGCCCTCACCATTTCATAGTGCATCACAAAGTATGGCAAAATGGTTTGGGAGTAATTTGTGTGCCAAAGCTTTTAAAGTTCGACATGATAATTTCAAAGGACCCATCACATTTTTTAGGATTTACTCTGGTAATCTTCATAAAGTAAGTTACTTCAACGAGTCAATTCTGGGCCTTAACAATTTTTTCACAAATTTATTATTAAACCCACTAATATGTATTATCTGTGCAGGGAATGAAACTGTTTAATGTGACAAAAGGTAAATCTGATAAATGTGAAAAATTATATATTGCTTACGCAGATGATTATGAAGAAGTGCCAGATGTAGGAATGGGCAATGTATGTGCTGTCAGTGGATTAAAGGTATTGTGTTGCAAGAGATAGAAATCTGTATACTTAATATTAGATAGGTAACAGTTGAAAAGCACATAAAGCAAACACAAGGTTTCAATTTTCAATGACTGTTACTCGTAGCATACAACAACTGGCGATTTGGTGGCAAGCTCCTCCAATACTTTTTCATCTGTTACTCAAAAAATTACGGCCGAAACAAAGAAAAACTGGAGTGAAGTGTTACTACCAGGTGTCCTTATTCCTGATCCCGTGTTTTTTTGTTCCATCGAGGCTCCATCTGTAAGATATCAAGCAGTCCTTGATAAGGTACTAAGTGAATTGGGAAGAGAAGATCCCAGTTTAAAAATAACAGTTAATGATGAAACAGGACAAACAGTATTGGGTGGAATGGGCGAACTGCATTTAGAAGTAATAAGGGATCGGATCAGAAAAGAGTACAAAATAGATGCTGAACTGGGCGAATTGCAAATCGTTTACAAGGAAAAACTGTGCAACAATGTGACGGACACATTCATCTCAAAGTTACAAATAGGTAAAACGACTTATGTTGATGATTAAGAAGTTATATGTATAAATATGTAATGTTTTACATTTTTCTTCACAGGAAATTGTCAATATTTTGTTAAACTGATAATGTCAACGGTGATGTGTGACGTAAAAGGCAAAAACCAGGAGTTACTGTTGCTCGATCACAGAACGGAGAATCAGGAAAATATAAACAATATAAATCCTCAACAGTTGACCGCCATTAAAGACGGTGTGGCAAGAGGTTTGCAATTTGGACCAAAATTGAATTGTCAAGTACGTTAATAAAAATTAGTAATTTACTTGCTTTCCGTTATGTAGCTTTTTTATAATTTTTTTGATTAACAGATACTTTTCATAAAAATTTTCCTTTATTGTTTTAGGTTGAAGGTGCTAAAATAAAGTTGCATTGGTTTGAATTAGGGAGGTCAACTCCTGAATCCATTATTACATCAGCTGCAGCGCAGTGTGTCAAAAAGGTGGGCTTCACTAAAATATAGAAATATATATTTTGCTAAACCAATTTTTCTTTTAAGAAGTAAACTAAGACCTGGTCTTAGTTCTAGAACTAAAAATGGTAAGTTCTGGTTTTTGTGTACTATTAAGACTTACTGTTTTCAGTTGCTCTCAAAAAGTGGGACAAGTCTTTTAGAACCAATTATGTTCATTGAAGTAGTCTGCAGTGAAAAAGAAATGTCAGCTGTAATTAATGACCTGAGTAGAAGAAGAACCGAATCTTGTGAGACATTTGCACATGGATCGGACATTGTAAGTGTTATTAATCACTTTTTAAAGGTTGAAGTATTACTTATTTCCTTTGATAGTACAGTGACAAATAAAACTAATTGCAGATAATAAGAGGACTTGTTCCATTATCAGAACTTCTTGGATATGCAAAAGAATTACGAATTTTGACATCAGGAAGGGCTGCGTTTACAATGGAGCTTCATTCATACAGGAATATGAGTGGAGAGGAAGAGGCTCGTGCAATTAAATCTGTAACTGGTATCTAAACAATATACATTTCTGATTTAGAAGACAATCATTGGAAAGTTAAAGGGCAGGCAAGTAAGAATTGTGCCTAGTTTATTACTAGGTAGGATGGATATCCTATATGGTGGACTCAAAGTCTTATTGTTGTGACTGACGGATCCAGTTAAAGGTATGTGATAACGAAAAATCAAAAGTACCCAATAAAAGAGAGTGCTCTGAATTATGAAGTTTCATAAATTTTATGTTAAATTAGAGTCTTACTGTAAATAAACCCAACGAGCTTAGGAGACCGGTTAGTTATTTACAGAAAATTTTATAATTGTGTAGTCATTCATTTGGGAAAGATTTTAGAATTACTGCAATAACATGTACCTTTCTGGTTCATAAATCTAATTTACAATATTGCAGAACAATACTGTACCATAAATTCCGTACAGATTCTGCACTTTCATTTTATAGGTACTCCTGTATTCTTCAGTGCTGTTGTACAATGTTCTATAATATGTTAGCATAATAGCGTGTAATTAATACAAAAGGAAAATAATAATGTAAAAAACCTTAATTAATTTGTAAAACAATAATACAATACTATTTTGATATATTTATATATAACTTATTATTCATTTCACTGTATAAAACATGTATCTATTTATTTACTCAGGCCTAGTAATAAAATGTCTTTCGCTCAGATCCAAAGGGACTTCCAGGATATCGGGACTTTCGATGCACTTAAAATATCTAAACGGGTCATTGCAGTTTAGCATAAAATTACTCGGTTGTAGTAGCAATTCCATCGGTGTCTCGGACATATTCTCAACTATAATGGGAGAGTCTCTTTTAACCTGTTCCTTTATTTTGTTTTTGTTTTCACTTTCTCTTTTTTCTCTAGCTCTTCTGTTCTGGAACCATATTTTTACCTGAAGCGAATATTCTTATTTAGTTTGCCTGCAGCAAAAACTTGTATTGTAGCACGGTACTACTGTGATTTAATATATGACGTGACCACAACTTTTTGTCATACAACAATATATATTGAAATATAATTTTGGAATAATTTGTAAGCGTTTAAATCGTCGAATTTCGTAAAAGTAATAAACATACCCTGGTTTCTGTGAGTTTGAGGTAGCCGGCCAACTGTGTTACGTCGGAACTACTTAAGTATGGTGTCTGTAAGAATTTAGCTTCTAGGAAAGCTATTTGTGAACTAGAAAATGGAATTCTAGGATTTCTTCCTAGTTTTCTTCGCACCACGCCTTCCTTTCTTCGCTGTCCTGTAGAATGAAAAGTCATGATTCATACAATGATGTCTGACCCAGCAACCTACGCTCAAATAAGTCACCTATCGTTAAAGAATTTTTAAAATGACCTAAATACATAAGTTTTTGAATTTCACAAAACCGTTCAGTCTGATGGATTTCAGCAACCATTTAAAGGATTTAAATAAATGAGAGTTCATATGTAGCATTAATACCATACTTTGCACAAATAATATGTAATAATTGTGTATTACTACAACCCTATAATGGGAGATTATTTATTTTAACTTTACAGTGTAATTTTTGAAAAAGAGTATTACCAAGCAAAATTTGTAATTTATAGATCTGCTGATTGATCCGATCACCAAAAAGGTTAAAGACTTTCGAACTTACTTGGTAGTTTTGGTGGTCTGTAACGAGTACAGTTGAGCCAATCGAACTTTTCGTGTTCGCATTCTCCTGTAAATGAGGGTTGTAAACAATTTTCTTTTTTGTGTTTTTCTCCTGCCACATTGAGTATGTGATCTATTGTGAAATCTGAATTGCTCCGTTGTTGACATCTTTTCGTACAACTTGAAATCAACGACATTTTCGAACTCTGAATGATCACTTCTATCTGACAATTTTTAACGAACTGATTTGCTGATCTACTGATCTCTGAAAGGTTATACTCCAAGTCCAGACAGTGTGGTGTTCGCAACGGATGATGCCTCTACATGGGCGGCGCTTAAAAATAGGTTCACCCCAAGGAATTGACCAATCTAATCGTTCCATTTCTAACCTTTCCTATAAGGGGGATCGTTTTAATCAGATCAGATGATTCGAATAAAGATTATTTGCTACTTAATTGTTGGTTTATTAAAAGAGATCCGCCTGCACCATGAGTACCTTTTGAGTGTCGTTAGTTAGTTACCCGAATCTCATCCCGGGGTCTGGTAATTTTCTGTCCTTTTTGGATTCGTATTGTGAATTCTTTGTTCAGGGAAGATTTTTGAGGTTGACCACTTGAGACCGCATCATTTGAATGTTTCTTTTAACTGCTCTTCGTTCCGCTTATATTTCACATTGTACTGTCATTTTTATTTCGTGTTCTTCGACTTATTTTCAGTCAGTTGCCGGTTTTTCCAATCACGACTGCCGTACAGACCAATACTTATTTATATTTTTCAAGTTATTTGATTCTTAATAATGTTTCTTTGGTAGCAACAGCCGTAACAACATATATATTTTGTTATGTTAAGTTTATATATCATTCAAATATTGCAAAGCAAAAACTCGCCGCTTGTGAATTTCATTAAATACATTAGTTATTAAAACAAACGCATATGCAGGGCGATGGGGAAAGTAAGGGGAGGTTACGAAAGAGTTAAATGATTAAATTTGTATTCATTGTAACGAACAATGAAATCCCGTGAGGGCCGAAACCAATTGTTGTGCCTATCGCATAACAAAAGAGAATACACGTGTAAAATTTTTGTTTTGCCAATTGTAAGTATACTTCCTCACGATACCGAGTATCAAATAGCACATTCATATTTTATTCACGTGTCATATGAGACTAATGGGAACAAGGTAACATTTTGAAGCAATTTTACACGGGTTCACAGTGCATATGCTCGTTATTTTTTATGAAAATGTTAAATACAATATAAAGCGGATGCGTTAATATTATATTTATACATTTAGCTGCACACTTACTTTTACTTGCACAGGTACAGTTAACGTTAATATTTATTAGGCTTCTAATGTTCATAATTGATATTCACTAAGTTCCTTTCTTGTGACTACTATTCGTACTCCTACTGGAAGATGTCACCCCACGGTAAACAATTGTCCATCTAAAAGGTTCGGAATTACTACATATATATTGAAATTTCAAATGTTTGCTGGTTGATTAATGAACACTAAATATAAAGTATTTATTTTATTTGTAAAATTTACATGTAACTACATGTTTTATTACTTTTGCACGATAGCTCATAACATGATTCTTAAAGATTGACAAAACAAACTCAATTTTTGGATTATGTCAAATAAGGTTGAAAATGTTTGGTTACCATTGTCGGAAGAGCAATGCGGCAAGTCGGGTTTGTCCAAATACATTGACAAGCTTTAAAACTAATTGACGAAGCGTGCCATTCGCCATTTCAGGGAGTGATAGCCCTGCGTAAACAAAACCTCTTGATACCTTCCGTCCCTATTCTTTCCTTTTTCCAATCATCAACCGGCAACAAGTCAACCGCAAAATATTCTTAAAGTATTACTCCCTATCATTACTGTTAAAAAGTAAGGTGTGGGGAATGGATCACCTTTTCGTACAAAACCGAACATCTCAACGTGTCGAAAAAGTAAATAAAATTAATGGTAGGGCTACAATCTATATTTCAGTCCGTTAAATATAAATAGAAAATAAAAAATCAATATGTGTTGGTCCGAGCAGAAGAAGTTGCTAGGTAGCCTGGTAGGAGGAGTACAAAGGGAAATCTCAATTTGCAATGCGAGGTCGTGAAATGTTTAAAAAAATTCAAAAGATGGCCAGGTTGACAGTAATTCCGGTTGTATCTACTAACGGCCAAATGGATTTGTAACATGTTTGGCACCAAATCTGCTTTACGGAATATTTAAAATGGATTACTACAGTCGTTACAATCCAAGGCTGTTAAATTCGTGACTAAATACTCGCGAGACAGTTATGTGACAGACATGGCACATTGCGCATTTGACCGAAGATTCTTTTAGGAAGGATCTAGTGTTTTAGACGATGTCCCTGTTATGTGACATCCAGTACAGTGTCTGCTTTTGTCTATTTAAGGAAAGCATAAAAAAGAAAAGGGTGCACATCTATAAATCTGAATTTTTTTCCACTTAACGTTGGAGATTTTCAATAATTTTAACTGTAATGATTATAATATATTGTCCCGGAGGATGGAACGTTAAATTTCATTTGCACGTACTTAATTCCTCAAGACGCAAAAATACCTGTAAACTTAATTTAAAAGAATTATTCACTTTTAAAAATTGACATGAACATTGGATTCGTATGCAGTGATCGCCCTAAAGTGATTTTACATACCACATTTGAGATAGATGAATTTGCTATTCTACCGAAGAGCGCGGTAGCAAAAGTTCTCTATACAAACAATCCGAATATTATTCAATTTGGTAAAATAGATGGAGAGAGAGGGTCACTTCCTAAGAGAAACATTGTTAGCAAATTATTTATATACAATTTTCGGGTTGGTCAAACCCTATTAAGCATGATGGATGCTCCATTGCACTGTAGACCCTCCGCCATGCATTTCCCATCTTCTTTCAACTATTTGTTTTCTGTTTCCCCTATCCTAACCCCGGAATGGGTAGGACTGTTACTTGAATTCTGGATGTTCCAATGCAACGGCATAAGTCTCCAGGTACTTTCTCAGATCGCATCAGCTTTTCAACCTCTCTGCCACCCTCTAGGGAAAGTGTTTTATAACTATTAATCCCCATGTGTGGTCCTATCAAATAAACATTCGCCTTTCTTGGCTTTTTCCTACTTCCACATCTGTTCCTTTTGTCGTCGCCATTGTTTTTTTATACTTTAGCATAGATCGCTTCACCTGAATTTATTACGAATGAATTATTGTAGATTGCACATTCGATTCGATAGGTCAATTGGCCATTTTGAACATATTCATGTTATCATTCTAGGATGGCTACTATTGATTGATTACATGTTTGATTAATTATGTACTCTTACTTGTTTTTACTTGCCACTCTATTTTTTTTTGCGTGAACAATTTCTAAAAAATGTGATTTCTATACTTTTTAGTCCTCATTGATCACGTCAAATTTCCCTTTTCCTTCTTGCGCTTTCAATAAAATTTCATCAACTATTTATTATATGATAGATATACATATAAGTTTTTAAAGAAACAATTCTTAAAGAACAATTTATACAACAACGTATATTGTACTATCAATGTAAAGATGTAATAAAATAATTGTCAATGCCTTCATAGATTTTGAAAACAATTGATGTTGATACTGACAACATACCTGAAGTTTATTAGACCAAAAAATTTATTTTAAATTACAAAATTGCAAAATGCTTTGAAAGCAATATTATTATGCCTCCCATATTTTGTTTTCTGCTTTTCTCTCGTTTGTACAGTGTACAGTGTAGTAGAAATCCGTGTGTCGAAGTATTCTTTTTTCATTATACATTTCAAAAATAGAATATTTCAATTAATCGTTTCGTTGCCTGAAATAAATATTCGGCGTGTCGGTTTCTTCTCAGAGACCAACCCGATTCAATCGGTTATTTTGGTTCGGTTGTTTTATTGTCACGTCATGTACATAAACACACATTCGATGGGGACATCGATATTTTGTATGCACACTCGAGAAAAGAAGACCGAATGCCCTTTGTTACAAATGAATTGTTCTCATTCGCTCAACATGAGAACAAGAGATACAAGTATTGATAATAATCGGAAAGTGATAACCGCAATAAAAACGGTCACCTTTTTCTCGGGCGATGTGATCTGGTCAAAGGAGCAGGAAATGCGCGGTTTTTGTGGCAAATCACAAGGGCACCGAGAGTTGCAACGAAACTCGCCGCCATTGTTTGCTATCGTTTGTTTATCTCCGACAGGCGGATTCAGGTTCAATTGCCCGGCAAAGTTTTGCATTGTCCGACTACTTAAAAATGACAAAAAGAAAATCATTTTCATCTTTCTTTCGTTCTAGGGAGAGAAAGGAAGTTATCAAGCGGCGTGTGTTCGTACAGTCACATAATTATCTAATGACTGATGAATAAATGAGAGGGGGCCAGAGCAGTGTGAAGGAACGGCGGGCTCAAGGTGAGCGACTGCTACGTCGTCTGATTCTTTTTCATGTCAAAACAGTTTTTCTCTATTGACTTCATTAGTAGCATTCGCTTTTCGTGTGCGAAGTCCAGTCCAGTTCGACTTTGACAGTACTTCAAGGAACAGGTTGGTGTGTTCTTTTTTCATTTATTTTCTCTTTCGGGGTGTCTAAACAAGGTGAAAGCATAACGATTCTTAACTCAACTTTTAGTATTTTTTAACTCAACAATTGTATATTTTCAGTTGGCGGCACTACATTCGAAGTGAACTACCTGAATATTCTTATTGGAATATTTTTCTGCTGCAATATTCTTCATCTACCTTAAAAAAATTGTTTTCTAGACGAGCCGTCGGAATCGATTCAACATGTCGTCCACAAAGACCGTTCTGACCTTATCTAATGGAGCGAAAATGCCGATTGTCGGATTCGGAACATGGCAGGTAAACATAACAGCCGGCTTGCTTTTAAAGGATTTTCTGTATAATTTGTAATGATTGGACTCTACCTCAAATTGAAAGTAATTCTGTAGAAAGTGACATTAATGTTGGAATGACCGGGTTATTGGCTGGACGGGGCCTCTTGATTCGTAGTGATTCGTATAGGTAAACCGTGCCTTTCGTGTCTTAGGAGTGCCTTTTGGGCACAAAAATTAAATCTTCCGGTATTCTTTCCGATAAACATTTAGACATTATATTTTTGTGCTGGCGCAACTGTTCTATCTCCACTTGTTTTATTTTTGTATTTTCTTCGTTTTCTTCAATTTCCAGCATGACATTGTTGATTAAAGTCAACTCTCTCTCCATCGTCTTCCTTAAAACTGTACTGTTTAAAAGACATTTGTGCTTGCATTTCTCGACTTTTCGACGGTATCGAACCTCATATCGGGGATTGAACAATCTTCTATCCAATCTAACATCGGGATCGGATGGGCCCCAAGTGTCGGCGGGACGGAGAAGCGATAATAAATCCTTCATTTTCAAATATTTAAAAAACATAACTAAAAAGCCACCCACAATAGTAAATAACATGAAGCATATAAGAAAGTGATATAAAATTCGAGGGCCTGAATACGATCCAGTAACAATGATCGATAGAAATGAAAGTCCCGAAGTAAGTAAACATATAAACCATAGTAGTTTATAATAAAATGGTGGACGATTGTGCTGCAGGAAGAAAACATCATCGGATAGCCTTTGAAACCCGTACAACACCAGAACACATAAAAACAAGAAGACAGCACAGAGCTTGCAAATGTTTATGTAGGAGTGATAGTAAGGTAAGAGGCTCTCAAACTGAGGAGTACCCAACAATATACAAACGGCGATTATGAAGACAAGAATGAAGAATCTCGTGTAAATAAAATACGAAGGGTTTATGATTTCAGAGCTTAGTGTGCCTTCGATTATAATAATTTGTAAGGTTGCCGTCTGTAATGTGGTGCCATAAGCAATAAGAAAAAATAAGGAGGACCACACAGAAGTAGCCGCAAGCAGTCCCAATGCTTGGGGATACAAAACTATGGCGTACAACTCTTCAGGCAAATCTATGAACGATTGAATGGTTGTGTTCAACCGACAGAGCAAAAAATCCAATAATATAAAAAGGAACGTATTAATGGTGGCGTACAGGACTAACTGGATCCAACAAATGTAGGTCGTCCTTAGCCCTGTATTGACGGTGACGGGAGTATATGATCCAAATAAAATGTTGCCAGCCTCATGCAGTTTTAAGATGAATATATTCGTGGACACACTATTCAACCAAGGCCTCAGTGATAACAGAGTCTCCCACGATACATTGAAAAACTCATGGATACCATGCAGTCGCATTGTGCTAAATAAAATGGCGATAATCATGAGTATGAGGGAGGAAAAGCAAAATAAATTCCAAATTCGGACAGCTCCGTCCAGGTCCTTAAGACTCTTTACAATTAAAATGCACAGCAAGACTACCGACAAAATTAAATGAACTATAAATTTAATAGATGGTGGATTCAAAAGCTGGGTATGTTCGGTTTCATTGTACGTGAGTACCATATACTCGAAGAATAGAGCGGCCGATAAATTGTTTAATTTCCTGTCATAGCATGAGTCGTTAAAAGCTAAATTTGGACTGTCGCAAGATTTACATTCGTCGATTTTTCTCATGCCAACACAATTAGGGGTAACGTCTAAGTACTGTCGCAAACATAACATCCACGGTGGAACCGGGTGATTGTATATGGCCACGAACACATAGTAGAGCAGAAAGGTGCAATAGTAAACGTTTAAGACGGCACCTATAAAGGTATTCAGCAAAAGAAATATGCCCAAACCGTAGGCGATGGGCATCATTTCGCCTAGAACGAAGCAGCCCCTTTGGGTGAATTGTCCAATGAAGATTTGTGTGAAGAGGACAGGCAAGCCGAAAAATAAGAACATTATTACTATTTGAATGACACTTGCTCGCTTCTCCGTCGAGCTTTTATCGACGCAGGCGAATTTTGACAGAGACAACCATGTCGTTGTATATGCCACGAAGAACATAGCATGTTGCCACTGGCTCTTCCACTGAAACTTGGAATCGTCTTGGACACCATCCGGAGACTCATCCGACACGGAGAATGTGACAGCACTTTTTGAATGAATCGAATCATGGATGGAACCTGTCGAATCGGTTTTATATAACTCCTCTTTCTCCAGTGCTGCTCTGTTTTACACGTCAAAGTCGCAAAAATAATCCCAAAGGAATCGAAGTCCTCGACTGCAGTCAACGGTTCCTTGGTAAAACGACAGATTGTTGATGTTTACCATATTTGTTATTATTTCAACAGCACGAAAAGATTTCAAAAAAATACTCACTGAATGCGAGAACGAATGCTGCCACCAGCAAAACGCGAGATATGTTTGTTTACAGATTATTAATACAAAATGTATACAAAAGTGAAATGTAACTATCGAAACAGAATTGGCAACCATGTTTTCGATTTAATGGACAGTCCTCCCAAGAAGCAGCAAGTTGCATTCTCTGAAGTATGATGTTTATGCACAAAACATTTTACTCCAGCAAGAGTTATCCAAAAAACTTGATTGGAATTGAATGTTTTCGGTTCAGTTAGTTGAAATTAGAACTTAACACAATGATAGTAAGAAACATAATATGCAGCCTTAACTTTTGATGAGTTGTATCGGCCTTTTAAATGTCACACCTGTGTGCCGCATAATTGTTCTTTATAATTATATTAATTATAGCCTTGTAATTAGTAGTTGCCTTGTCTTGACCTTCAATTTTTAGCGACGTTGTCCGTGAAATTCTTATTAAGCCTCCATTACATGTATTTATGATGATTAAATCACTGCTCTAATGTACCACTGGAAGAGGAATCTGACGTATCTCAATTATTTGATGTGAAACATTTATTTTAATATTAAAGATGAATATAAAATACCTACTTTAAAATTTACCTATATACACGTTTTGATATTATTTTGTTTAGGCCACCGATAACGAGTTGGAAGAGGCTTTGGAGTGCGCTTTGTCCACTGGTTACAGGCACATAGACACCGCGTATGCCTATCGCAACGAACATGTCATTGGAAAAGTTCTTAAAAGGTGGTTGGATGCTGGCAAAGTTAAACGTGAGGATCTCTTCATTGTTACCAAAGTAAGTATAATTTTGTAAGACCAGAATCGGTGTGTACACTAACAATAAATTGTTTCCAATGTTGAAAATAATATTAACGCAAATTATTTTTCTCGATAATATTACATAAACTTATAATATTTTATAATATTTGCAAACTTCATTTAGTTTAAAACATAAATTATTTAATTTGAATCGAATATGGTCTTTGCGGTTTAACGTTTTCGGAGTTAAAATCGTAATAGGGCACGGGACAATTGCATTTTAATTTTAATACATTAAGGTAAACATAAAATTTCATAAATCATTATTAACAAGAACATTATTAAGTCAAAATTTTTGTTTGCGTGATAGTGTCAATTAATTTAACAATAAGAGTAAGGCAAGAAAATCAATTTTATATGGTTTACATACGTGTAACTTAGATATACATTATTGGAAGAATCAATAGCGACATCTCAATCATTGGAACATTTGACAATCGACTTGTTTCACTCAATGTTAACATATTTCTTTACAACAACACTAAGCAGCTGTTTCGGAGATTGTAGTGTATAATAAAAAGAAAACGCAAATGACAACTTACACTGATTTTCATTACATGTACTTTCTGTAATCATGTTTACACATCAGGAGTTTGACGGTGGGCGAGTTTAACATTCGATATCTATTCTTATATATTTAATGATTAGAATTTGCGTATTTTGTGCAAAATTGTGGATCATCAGAATAAATGAAACCGTCCGAATCAACGCAGTATATTTTACCATTCCAAATCTGTTGAACTGCATAGTTGCCATTGGGCTGACAGTCGAACATGAAAGCATTTTGGTCTTGTTGGGCCATGTGTCTATCGTAGGCACAATTGCAATTGGTTCCTTCTTGGGCGACAGCTTCTGTTAAGGGTGCATTGTTGATAAAAACGCATTTAGTTCTAAAGAAATAGAAAAGTCAACTCAAATATGGATCATGAAGGAATTTTATTTTTTTGTATTTATTGATGCGACGTACTTCTCTTTGAGATGCTGAACTCGGTGGTATGAACCATCAAAATTACACTTTGGCATTACCAGGGTAACGTCCTTTGTCCCATGATTTTCCAGCATCAACTTAATTTTTTCCTGGATATGGCGTTCACTGTCGCATTTCCTTTGGTATCGCACACCAGCTTGATTTTTATTATCTGTGGGGTAATGTTACAATTTTTCATATAAACATCAGCACAAAAGTTTGTTTATTTCATGTAAAAATAAGCAATTTCTGAGACCTACAGCAGGGTAAAAATTTCATCATCTCCATTGGAACAACGGTACTGTAGGGAAACCCCGTTTTTGGTGAAGCGCACCAACAAGTTCTGTGGTCACATTGCAAAGGTTCGAAATTGCCCTTCGAATCGCAGTGGAATTCTACTTGAGTTCTACTTATTTTATTTAGTTCGTTCACCAGACGGCTGCAAACTACAAAGTAACAATGTCTTATCACTCTACATAATTCATTGAATTGGTTTTGTCATGTACTCACGGCAGTGCATGTCCATCGCTTTGGACCATTCTTCCTCTCCAAATATTCTGTTTCCAAATTTGTCGGTACAGAAGCATTTCCCACCTATTCGTTCTCCTTTGCACTGCTTTGGAGCGAAGGAACCGTCGAGAAGACAGACAGGATTCCAATATTTTTTTTTGTTCCATATTTCATTGGTGAGTTTATAATATTCACAGGCTGAGATGATTATATACGAAATATTTACAAAATACGAAATGTGAAGTAATTATAAACTCCAAAAGTTATAAATAATGTTTGCAACCAAAATTTATTACTTACTGTAGCTAACCAACATATATATGTATATATTCAACGGGAAGTACGAACAGAATAAACAGGAACTGGAAGAAAACACGAACCTAGCCTAACCTAACGAACAATACTAAACAAGAAATACTTCTTTCAAGCCACGTTCTAAGTAATTTTGAAACCATTAGGATTTAGGAAAGGAGTAGGTGAAAAATATTTATACATTTCTATTACCTACATACATGTAATTATTAATTGCGTGCATCAGTTGTGGCAGACAACTCAAATATACTAGTTACGTACTCTAATGAGTTACTGCTACTTAATAAGTTCTGTTGCAGTGAATAACCTACAGGAATGTTACACAAATTCAAAGTGTCACTTCACAGACCACCCCAATTCTGACCGCTGCCTCTCAGACAACGACACTATAAGCACATCCTCGACGATATATACATGTAAGGCAAGTTAAAATAAAAATTTGCGTAACAAAAAAAAACAAATAAGTAAGACAGTAAATCCCAAGCACATCCAAAAGTAATGTTTCTGGCAGTCCTCGCAGGTTTTTAGTGAACGGAATAAGAATGGAAAGCGCCATTTCAAATTAGAAATTTCATGAACAAACCTTGATTTGGATCGTTCTGACATTGTTTTTTCGATTCACATGAAAGTCCGGGCTGACATTCGGCAGTTTCCTGACAGGATTCTCCCTCGCCTACAATTCAAAAACAAGTGTAATTCACTGCAAACCCGAAAAACCCCCAAAAATCCATAATGTCAGGGGTACCTTTTAATGTGACACATCCCGGACAGCATCCTTCGATTTTCACTCTTTCCCTGAAGAACTCATTTGGACCGCATGATTTTTCATTTATTTCCGAATTGCAACTAATAAATTTGGGACAGATGTGTTCTGTATCGACTGAACTGATTAAAAAATAAAAGGTAACTATAATCCTATGCATCGTGTCAAGAACAACGCAATTAATCGATACATAAATATAAAGAGTTATATTCTCCGTTAGCTAACTACTTTTTAACGACATTTTTATGTCACCGAAGGAAACTTCTGGCAGGGAATTCTTACAATTAAACAAAATTTAAAAAATTGTAGAATAATTGTCACTGAGATGATTTTTATCTAATCAGTTGTCCTCGTGTTCTCCGTATTTAATCCAGAACTTTATCTGCAGATTTAATTTGTGTTACCGACCTTACGAATTCTATATACAAATTCTATCTCATATCCATCTTAATGAAATAATGTAATGGTAGTGTGTTACGATTGATCGCAACAATTGATGTGGAAAACTTGGCTTATGAATAATATTTAAGAAATCCGACAAGGCAAATAATTTTAAAAATTAGGGGAATGATGGTTACAATTTAAAAAACAGGCTTATGTACAGTGGTTTACAGAAATGAAAATGCTGTAACAGAGACATAGGGTAAAGATGTTGTAGTATGTATTGTAATTGTAGTTACGATTCATTGGAACCCAAGGGCTAAAAAGAGAAATGACAGACAAATAAAATACTGTTATATTAATTTAGAAAGAAGTCGATATGTTCTGCGTTTACAATTGTCCCACTCCTATATTAATTAAACAACTTTATATTTAAGAATTTAATGTAGTCAATGGAAGTTTGAATATTACAACCATTCTTTCAAAAACTTTACGTGTCCCTGTTGGTCTTATTAATAACGTTTTTTCTGCAGTTGCCGAATATTGGAAACAGACCGTCCGATGTGGAAAAGTTCATAAATTTGTCGCTTGCCAAACTACAATTAAGCTACGTGGATCTGTATCTAATTCACACTCCATTCGGTCTGAATTATAGAGATGATGAAACTATGATACCCATGAAACCAGACAACACAGTTGATTTGGACCTTTCTACAGATTTACAGGCACTCTGGAAGGTAAATGATAGCATCCCCCACAGTTGGGCCTTGTGAGACGAAAATTATCTTTAATTATGTATTTCTTCGATAGAAAATGGAAGAACAAGTCGATTTGGGAAAGGCAAAGGCTATCGGAGTGTCTAATTTTTCCATAAAACAAGTCGACAAAATTCTACAGGTAGCCAGAATTCCACCTGTCACCAATCAAGTGGAACTGCATATATACAATCAGCAAAGGGAACTTCAGGAGCACTTGAGCAAAAAAAACATCACACTAACAGCTTACTCTTCACTGGGAACCGCTGGAACAATTCATTTTTTGGAGCAACTCGGCACCAAGTAAGTCAACAAATATTTAGATTTGTAAGTTCAATCAAGAATTAATTTTGCTTCATTTTATTGTGATAGATGTGAACTTCCCAATCTCATGGAGAACCCGATCGTTAAAAAAATAGCCTCGGAAGTTAACAAAACAAGTGCACAGGTTTTGTTACGATTCATCATTCAGAGAGGAATTGCGACGATACCCAAGAGCACGAATCCACAACGTATAAAACAGAATTTCGATGTGAGTAGAAAATTTCCATATGGGATATGGATTGTATTGTGCTGTATTTGTCCAAATATACGGAAACATTATATATTATGTATATTTTACTGTAGTGGATCTGATTCCAACACAAATCATGCCACAAAAGCATTGCATACAAATGCAGTGTAATATTTATATTTTCCATTTGAAATTGCACTATAATATTTTACTTAAATTTATTATTACCTTATTTCTTATTCTTCTTTGCCTCTCTTTTTAGGTATTTAACTTTGAGCTGACACCAGATCAAATGAACAGATTATTTATTTTGGATAAAAAAGTCAGAATTCTTCGTTTTGAAGAAATTTTCAAAAAGTATGACATAAAATTAGACTTTAGAATTAGTCAGAGTACACAAATGAATACACATATTCTTCTTACTAAAGTCCTTTGTTGTACTAAATTAATTTTTTTTTTTCAGTGTTGAGTCTCATCCAGAATATCCCTTCTAAGAATGACATAAAGTACTTCATTTCAGCAGTAGATTGCAAAACTAGTGTACAAAGCAACATTGTTTGTCTTAAAATTTGTTAATTAAGATTATGTTGAAGTGTTGGTATTATGGTGGAATCTAATTAACATGTTACACAATTCTCAGAATATCACAAATAAATGACATTAAATATACAACTGTCCACAGTTTTATATTCCTCAAATATCTGTTGCTTTTCAAAATGTTTAAAAATTAAATTGAAAATAAAAAGTTTAACTATTGAAAATTCAAGATGTGATGGCTGAATCAAAACTAATATAGGGTTACCTTTCACTTCTATTGCTGATTGTGCCTACTAATTTATATTGCTCACATAGGTTTTTAAAGATATTTAGGTAAAGTTAATTGGTCTCTGACATATCGTTTTCTGTATATTTTCTTTGCTTTTTTCTTTTCATCTAGATCTAGGTACTCAGTATTTCATGCTGATGAAGTAATAACGCATATTTCCAAACAAGTTGTAAAAATCACTGTAATACGTTACTACAGTTTGAAAGTAACAACGTACAACGAAAATTGAAAATTGACGTGGAATTTGAAAATTTTAAGAATTCGACAACTTTGAAATCCGGCGAAGTCTTCCACTTCATTAAGCCATAGCAGTGACGTCACCTATTATTGACTTCCTCTACTGTGTTAATTTTTTATGGAACTTTTATTATATCTATAGAGTTTTTATTTGTGAAATTTAAAAATGATGAAAATGGAAACAGATAAAATTATTGGCGATGGAAATCCTAATTCACAGGTTTGTGCATCTCTAGTAAATGAGGAAATGGTTTCTTTAAATTGGGTCGCTACCACGGTCATTTTTATTCGCCATTTTGTGTTCTTGTTACTGGATTTCTTTTTAAATTACATTTCGATGAATTGGAGAAAGAATAGAATTAGTAGGGGAAAAGCAACTTAACAATAATTTATAATAAAAATAGAATTGATTCCTGGGACTCAAATAGTTGAATCCGGGGAAAACATCTTCACATGATGATATGACATTATTTCTTCTATTTATGTAAACAAGGGAAATAATCTTTTATTATTCTCCAAGGAGAGGTCAATTCAGGCAAACGTCAAAACACAATATAATTAATCAAATTTAATGGTACTCTTCAATCTTGACCATATATATTCTAAGTTGTTGAATTTTTTTTTAATTAAAAAGCATCACTGCTAATTTTGTACTTCACCATAAAGTAGCATTTTTTTGTTAAAGGGAAATCCAGGCACAAATATGCCAAACTAGTAGCTTAGGCATTTTACAATTTGCCTCTAGATATTAAGTATTGAATAAAGTAATGGGAAATATTAAGAGGAAATGTTTTAATTAGTAAAAATTGATTGAAAATAAATTATTGTTAGTCTAGGCCAGGTATAGGTATAATTACACTGCAAAAAGAGTTGGACAATCATTAGTTACATTTGGAACCATTTTATTCAATTTCTTTATGACACCCTTGGTTTATATTTTACATAAAAATAAAAAAATTAATTTTTCCAATAATTTTATTAAAATATTATTTCTAGAAAAATGTATGGTTAATAGCAAAAATCACCTGTCTCATGATGAAAGTAACCATTTATTCATTATATTAAATTATAATTTCATTATTTTGTTTATTATTTTACATTAGGAAAATGTACCACATCAAATGTAGTGCACAGTATAATAATATATTGCACATATACAATATCTATAAATGTACATTACAATATATATTACTGTATTAATTTAATTGTAAGCAGGTACAATTTTAATTATTTAAATTGACCTCCTGCGCTAAAAAAATGCGCTCCTGTGCTTTTAAAAAATTTGAATAAAATTTTACTTTTGCATTGCAGTTTAGTCCAATGACAATTCTGTATGATCCATCACGTAAAAAAGAGCCGTCATCACAGTATGTAACAGAACGAGAGAGTTGTATTAAATTTTTTGAAAAATGGAGCGAACAAGATCAAATCGAGTTTGTAGAGCATCTATTATCAAGAATGTGTCACTATCAACATGGCCATATAGACTCTTATTTGAAACCAATGTTACAAAGAGATTTTATTTCGTTATTACCAAGTAAGTGTGACATGAACTAATGAACATAATGATAAAACAGGAATGAATTTAATGTTTTATCTTTCCTACACTGATTGAAGTTGGATAGTAATCACTTGAAAGTTATCAAACAGTTTTATTTGATTTTTGTCAGTAAAGAATTTCACATTATCTTAAAGGATAAGAAGAAATATTTTACCTATAAAGTTCTCTGTCATGGTGTATGCCTATGTATTGTAACTTAAATGTATGTGTTAAAATTTATTGTAAATGTATAATTAATTTATTTGTACATAGGCAAATCAAGATTATGATGAAAATTATGCATTTGAATCCAAATCCACAATAACTAAAAATTGAGTTCAGGTGTTACTAGCTTGTTAATGTGTTGCTGAATGTTGAGAAGTCAATTTATTATAAATATTACTGTATTAATACATGCTTGATTTTATAAATAACACTTGAAATTGGCATAAGGTCTATCACAATTTAACGTTCTTTCGACACGTAACTTTTTAGAGAGAGGCCTTCATCATGTCGCCGAGTGTATACTTTCGTATTTAGACGCAGAATCATTGTACTCCGCCGAAAGAGTCTGCAAAGAATGGTACAGAGTGATCTCAGAAGGTATGCTGTGGAAAAAATTAATAGAGCGAAAGGTTCGAACAGATTCATTGTGGCGCGGACTGGCCGAGCGAAGAGGCTGGTGAGTTTATACTCATACATGAAATACGTTTACGCGTATGTACTCGTACTTACAATTTTTCTTTTCAGGATACAATATTTGTTTAAGCCTAAACCTGGCGAAACATTTCCACATCATTCATTTTATAGGTCATTATTTCCTAAAATAATTCAAGACATAGATGTAAGTGATCGTTGCAGTCTGATTTTCATATTTTTTTCCCCTCACATTTCAAACACATTATCATTTAACGTTGCTTTTCTCTTACAGAGTATAGAACACAACTGGCGAATGGGACGACACGTTTTGCAGAGAATAAACTGCAGGTCAGAAAATTCAAAGGGCGTCTATTGCCTGCAATACGATGATCAAAAAATTGTATCCGGTCTTAGAGATAATACCATTAAAATTTGGGATAGAAAGACATTGCAGTGCGTTAAAGTAAGTTTTTTGAAACAATTTTTATATATGTTAGAGGAAGGATAAACTGCTGCAAAATATGTCAGAGAATACGAAAATTGTCAATTGTTTCATTGTTTTTTAGGTATTGACGGGGCATACGGGTTCAGTGCTTTGCTTACAGTATGATGATAAAGTGATTATTAGCGGGTCCAGTGATTCAACTGTTAGAGTCTGGGATGTAAACACTGGGGAAATGGTCAACACGTTGATTCATCACTGCGAAGCCGTTTTACATTTACGCTTTAATGACGGAATGATGGTTACGTGTTCCAAGGTAAATTATTTGTGTTCACTGTATTTTTGACAGATTTATGACTTTCTTGGACAGTCACCTCAGGTATCTGCTTCTAACATCCAATTGGAGGCAATGTAAATTTTTTTTTTGCATAGGATCGTTCAATTGCCGTGTGGGATATGACTGCCCCTACAATTATGACTCTACGGACGGTGCTCGTGGGACACCGAGCAGCCGTGAACGTTGTAGATTTTGACGAGAAGTACATTGTGAGTGCATCGGGTGATCGAACCATTAAAGTGTGGAACACATCAACTTGCGAGTTTGTTAGAACTTTGAACGGGCATAAGCGCGGAATCGCCTGCCTTCAGTATAAAGATAGATTTGTCGTTAGTGGAAGTTCCGATAATACAATAAGGTAATTGATAATACCCAGATAATAGAAGGGACTTGTGTAATTAATTGGTGTACCATTACATTAAATTATTTACATTCCTATTTGTTTCCAGACTGTGGGATGTTGAATGCGGAGCCTGCCTTCGCGTTCTCGAAGGCCATGAAGAATTGGTACGGTGTATTAGGTTCGATACGAAGCGAATCGTCTCCGGAGCTTACGATGGCAAAATTAAAGTTTGGGATTTAGTTGCTGCTTTAGATCCCAGAGCCCCTGCTAGTACTTTATGTTTAAGGACTTTAGTCGTATGTTTTGATTCACATATTTTTCAATCACAATTTGTTCTGAGGAACCAATTTTGACTTTGGGTATTTTTATGAAATAGTTTAACCTGGGTGCAACTTCATACGTCATTTTTAAAGACCAATCTTTTTCTTATTAATTGATTGGCTAAATTTGAGTTTTTAGCGTTAAATTTAAAAGAGTATTGTTATACATGTAGCACTTAAAATTCACCCATTTACCTTATGTGAACCATTTCCTTTCTTTTATAGGAGCACACAGGTCGGGTGTTTCGATTACAATTTGATGAGTTCCAAATAGTATCAAGTTCACATGACGACACCATTCTAATATGGGATTTTCTAAACTTCATCTCCACGGATGGTACAATGGCCGGTCCTGGCGGTGGTATGCCCACTTCCGTCATGTCTAGTCCCGTAACAGCTTCTGTCACGGGACATAGGTCTCCATCTCGTTAGTGTCGAACAACATTTTAAGCATATGAATAAAAGACCAACCAGTTTTAACTTAACTTATATCCTTCCTTCATTTCAGCGTTCGAGTGACGACGATCTCTGGAAGATGGGTCGCCGAGTTGGTAGCGATGGTAACTCCACGGACTCCATTGAAGAATCAGCTTGGGATCAACCCGTTTTTCTGTTTATTTGACGAACAATTCGAAAGAGATAGATAATAGCTAAAAAAATACAAAGCAAAAAAGTTTTGAAAAATATATTGTACGAATGGGAAAAACAGAATACGAATTCAGTGAGAAACAGAAATACAACAATACAACTACAACTACAACAATAATAATAATAGTAATAAAAATTATTATTATTATTAAAATAATAACAACAACAAACAAGAATTCTCTTTTTTCTGTGTTCAAAGACCATGGTGGTTGGGGTTTCATCAAGTACTGCCTCAACACAATAACAAAAAGAGTAGTGACTCTTTAGTTTTTTTAATAATATGGTGCCTTTGTGTTTTTTCAACAAAAAGAAAGCAGTGGGTCTAATGTTGGTCATTGTTGGTAATATTTTTTCGTGTTTGAAAAGAATTCTGTTAATGATGCTCGAAAAAACTTGAATCTCTTGTTGCTCATTCAAGGTGATAATTTAAGTTTACTCTAGTTGAAATAAAGATCAACAAGTAATTTATTTCTTTGTTTCAAACTTTTTTAAAATCTGTATATTTAAAATCTGTATATTCTTTCAGCGGGACAAAGAAAAAGAGAAAAGGGGTACGGGGCGAGTTGTGATAATTCATTAGTAATGCCAAGCTTTTTGTTTTACACATGTATAATTATTTAATTATTTAGAAATTGGGCCCGAATTATACAAGAGTGCAGAAGACAAGTAATTATCGAGAAGAATAAAATTTGGCGAGACCCCATTTTACTTTATTGTAAAACATTGCAAAAAACACAAAGTCGCAAACCACAACTTCAACAACCAGCAAAAGAAATATATTTATGATATTTTGTTTAAATAATTGTAGAGTACATTAAATATTTGAAGAAGTAAAATTACTTGAAGATTACTTTTTATTTAACATTATCGAGCATTCAAATAAAAGAGAAATGCCAAGTTCTGCACAAAGAATAAATATATTTTTTTGCGACGTGATGCAGTATTAGATCTATTAAAATCTTTTAGATTAAGTTTATTTAATTTATATCACATTAAACAGGCGCAAGGCAAACGATTTTGTTTTTTTTCTTTTCGGTCCTTTTATCATCGGTCTAACAAGACAACAACTTCGTTGCAATTTAAAAGAAAAACAAACTTAGAAAAAAACGAATTACTTTATTTAAAAAAATAAAATAGTACTTTGATGATGTTAAGACGCTGACGTATAGTTTTAGTTTTAATTATTGGATCTCCTTCCGTTCTGCGAATATGGAAACAATTATATTATATAAACGTAATATAATTATAATATATATATATATATATATATACTGTAAATTGTACTCATAGTTACGCGGTGGCGTGTAACATTTTTTTTATAATGATAAACGGGATTTTTTTTCGTTTTAATTTAATTAAGTTTTAAGATAATTTTTTATTGAATTGAAATCGATGTTCATAACACCGTAAGGTAAAACTACATTAATCTGTACGGAACCATTAAAACCGTCTGCAGTGAGCCAGTATAAAATTTTTTAAACGGCTCTTATGAGTGTCGCGTAACTGTGACTGTGACCGCGTGTGTGGGAGTGCAAGTGCGTGTATGTGCGGGTGCTAGATGTGAGTGCCCGCGTGTTTGTGTGCCTATGCGTAGCCAAGTGGTTTTTAAAAGTTTATTGCAAAACGCCACCGAAAATTTAAAATAAAACATCATGTTGAATTTCAGTGTCGCGCAACTGAGCAAAACACAGCTACCTTCTAGTGTCGTTGACATTTTTATAAATAAATTTCAATCTGAAGAAAATTTACATAAGTAATTACACGGACATACATTTCTGAGCTAATTTGCTTACACGTATTCACAGAATAAGATCGTAATTCATTACCGGAATTAATAACGTAAATGAAGAATTGATAGTAACGACAATGATGGCAATAATTGTATCATCTTGTTATTTCTACGTAATATTACTACCATTATTCACATAACTGATTCTAATCTTTAATACCCATTCTTTGGTAGATTGCATTTTGGCTACGTTACCATTGAATTCATAATTGAAAAACAAGACAACGAAGTGTACAGAGTTACTAGTTATTTAAAATTTTGAATTTCACATAATATGTAGTTCACAAGGTATTAATGTAATTTCAGGCTTTTGATCAGGCTAAATTTTTGAAGGATTCCCGGACTTCCTGTTTGAGTAAAAATTGAAAAATTGGAAACCTTAAATTTACACTTATTCTATTTCCGTTTTATTTTATAATTCCTACATGTTTTGTTAAACCTTGGGCGGGACTGGTAGTCTATATTAATGTTTGATGTTTCCCTCAAAAGTAAGTGTGTTCCATATTCTGTAATTGTCAGGAATAATAAGTTTGTCCAACTGTCTTCCCCATGTTTACAATTTACAATTCAATAATCTTGCAGTCTGATTAATTTTTTTCTTATCATTCATATTTATGTCTTAATCCATTTGTAATTGACAACTGATCATCTATATTAGGTATTGTAATTATTCGCCAAATATAATTGTTAAAAATTGACACGGTTGGTGAGAAAAAAAACCTATTTCAACATAAATTAAGTTGTACACAGAATGACAAAAATCTACATTTTTGTTTTGTTTTATCTGTCAATAAAATTGTAAAAGAAGTATAGATTAAATTTTAATAAAGTGTTTCATAATGTGACAACTGAATCCCTAATTTAGTTACTGCAGTTTGTAAGTTTAGCCAATTTCACACCTTTTCACTGTACCACAATTTATATATAAGGTAATTAGGTACTTTAATGTTAATTTGAAAAAGGATAATTTCGATTTTGCGAATGAATGAAGTTTTTAAAAAGAACTTTTCACATCAGTTTGAAAGGTCATTTTGATATTTATCATTACACCTTTTAATCAATAATTTTTTAGAATGTTTCCCGGTTTTCTCATTTTCTTCTCAGAGGATACAGGTGTTGGCAGGTATTTTTGGTAACAGACCTAAGAGAATAAATTGCGAAGGAACTTTGACAACACTTGTTAAGGAGTTCCCGAAGAGTAATAATGCACATTTACTGTTCGGAGGAAGCTCGGTAAGTTTTGAGTTCCAATGAATTGTGGTTCATTAATTTTGAGCAAAGAATTTCAATTAGAGCGAAAAGTGTAATTTGTAATTTTTGTTTCATGAACGTAAACGGATTAAAATAAAAACGGAACCTCGCTCGCGATTGGTCGAAAATTATAAAAATAATAATGTTTGTAGAGTGCAGCACAATAAGCTTGAAATGTGAAATAGAAAATGGCGGAAGAACAGGTGAGAAATTTGCTGTTGCAATAACAAATATTAAATAAAATGTAGGAAATCCATGTTAGAATCGCTATTGTTTCACATATGGTTTGAAAAATGGGAATCCATTTTTCGTAGATTGTTAAGGCGTGGGTCCCGTTCGGAATTTATGTCACGTTTTACGCATTATTCAAATTGCATTCTAATGGCACCGGAACGACTTTACTTCTAAGGGACGCGTCCCGGAATATCGCATTTTTCTATCACCGTAGAATAACAGTCTTGGGTAGTTATATTTTGATCCCTCACATTCCAGATTGCAATTGTACGGTGTCGATAAATTACATTGCGGGACCCATTTTGTGTGTCGCACGCAACTTTTGTAGCAAGTTAACAAGTATGTTGTCCCTTATATGTGTACTTTCAGAAGAGGGGCAATGATTTTTCTGTGAATATTTTGTTTCTCAAAACCCGGCGTCATTTTATTTCCAACAGAACATTGCTAGACAAGAACAAGTTTTGTACTAGAAATTAATTACAAAAGAATTTAATATTTTACATACAAAAAATAATTATATTTTTGGTTTGTTTCACAGGAGATAAGGCAATTAGAATTGCTTTGTAAGCAACTGTATGAGTCTCAGAATCCTGCAAATCGTGCTGAAGCAGAAAAGGCTCTGGTGATATTTCAAGATGCACCAGATACTCTTAGTAAATGTCAGCTTCTACTGGAAAGAGGTGATTCTTGTTATGCTCAGCTCCTGGCTGCTACCACCTTAACAAAATTAGTGTCTCGAAGTGCACAAGGCCTTAGCAGACAACAAAGAATTGATATACGTAAGTATCTGTTGTTTCTTTATAAAAATCTATTTTATTATATATTATTAATTGATTTATCTATGTATAGAAAAACTTGTATAATGTATTCTGCAATATAAATATGTTTTAATAACTTCATTGACTGGAAAATTACTTTGTAGGCATTTATGTATTGAATTACCTAGCAACACGTCCAAAACTGCCAAATTTTGTAATTCAAGCATTGGTTACATTATTTGCTAGGATAACCAAATTAGGATGGTTTGATTGTGAGAAAGAGGAGTATGTGTTTAGGAATGTTGTTGATGATACATCTAAATTCTTGCAGGTATGGAGAATATTTGTACATTCTGTATTCTGACAAGCTTTTGTTTTATATTTATTTTTACTTAATTAATCTCTACAGGGATCAGTTGAACATTGTATGATTGGTGTACAGTTATTATCACATTTAGTGTGTGAAATGAATCAGGTGTCTGAATCTGATGCAAATAGATCATTAACAAAACATAGGAGAATTGCAACTTCATTTCGGGATTTGCAATTGTATGAAATATTTGAGCTTTCATGCTCATTATTGACAACAGCAAGAGAAAACTGTAAGACATTGAATTTCAATGATGAGGCTCAGGTATGTATTATTTACTTTTCATTCAGTTTTTATAACAGCAGACATTAAGTAAAAGGATAGATATGAATTCCATATTTTATAATCAAATTGAACTTGTCAAACATTGCTTAATTGTATGAAAAAGATCAGGTATCACTTATTATACACTAATATTTATAATTATTTAATTGCAGCATGCTTTAGTAACCCAGCTCCTGAAGTTAGCCCATAATTGTTTGACATTTGACTTCATTGGTACATCACCTGATGAAAGTTCTGATGATCTTAGTACTGTTCAGATACCAACCAGCTGGAGGCCAGCATTTCTGGATTTTGCAACATTGAAACTGTTTTTTGATTTGTACCATTCCTTGCCTGGAACACTTTCACCTTTGGTATGTCATTTCCTGAATTGAAAAGCAATATTATTAGATAATTTCACAGCATTCATGCTTAATTTCTTTGATTGCTTTTAGGCCCTGTCTTGTCTAGTTCAATTAGCCTCAGTCAGAAGATCTCTATTTACAAATTTAGAACGGACAAAGTTCCTCACTCATCTCGTCAACGGTGTGAAGCATATTCTTCAGAATCCGCAGGGTCTTAGTGACCCTAGCAATTACCATGAATTTTGTCGCTTGTTGGCTAGACTGAAATCTAACTATCAGCTTGGTGAACTGGTAACAGTTGACAACTATCCTGAGGCTATTCAGTTAATAGCAAAATTTACTGTGGAAAGCTTGCAGGTATGTTGTTTTGGGAATATTTGTAAATAAATCTGATGTTCCTTTGATGTTTGGCATTCAATTTCAAATTAAAATACTTCACAGATGTGGCAGTTTGCTCCAAACAGTCTTCACTACCTTCTTAGTTTATGGCAGCGTATGGTTGCTTCAGTACCTTACGTTAAAGCTCAGGAGCCTCATCTACTGAACATCTATACTCCAGAAGTGACCAAAGCATATGTGACTTCGAGGTTGGAATCTGTAGCCGTGGTTCTTAGGTAGGTACAGAATTGGTTAATTTTCATTTACCATTACTAAATGTCATTAATGTAATAATAAAATGTTTAGGGAGGGGTTGGAAGATCCTCTGAATGATTTAGGAATGGTGCAACAGCAGCTAGAACAGTTATCTGTGATTGGGCGTTGTGAATATCAGAAAACTTGTACCTTACTGGTGCAATTATTTGACCAGGCCGCTCGAGCCTACCAAGAGGCTTTATCTGTCCCTTCGTCGCCTTCCATTGAAATGAATATACAAGAAGGTAAAATTAACAAATGAAATAATTCCTTAAATATTAACGACAATATTTGCCTAAGATATATATAAATTTTTTATAGGGAGGCTCTCTTGGCTAGTGTACATTATTGGATCAGCAATAGCTGGAAGAGTATCATTTAGTAGTAGCGAAGAATTGGATGCCATGGACGGGGAGTTGGTTTGCAGGGTGCTGCAGTTAATGACGCTTACTGATTCTCGTCTGGCCCAAGGAGGCTGTGAGAAACTAGAGCAAGCCATGCTTAGTTTTTTTGAACATTTTCGAAAAATATATGTGGGGGACCAGGTAATTAACATTACAATAAATTAAAATTTGTAATTCTATGTAATTCCTTATTTACGCTTAATATTGTAATTTCAGATACAAAAGAATTCCAAAGTTTATCGACGGTTATCTGAAGTTTTGGGGCTTAGCGATGAATCTATGGTTTTAAGTGTGTTCATTAGAAAAATGTAAGTTTTTGATTACTAAATTTTAGTTTAAATTAAAAATAATTGTGTATTCTTAACTTTGATTTATACAATATTTGTTGGGTTAACTGCAAAATAATTTTCTCGTTACTTGAATTTTAGAATTACAAATTTAAAATATTGGGGAAGGAGTGAACAAATTATTAGCAAAACTCTTCAGTTGTTAAACGACCTGTCAGTCGGATATTGTAGCGTTAGGAGACTTGTCAAATTAGATGAAGTACAGTTCATGCTCAACAATCACACTGTGAGTCCAGTTTTTTTTTATGTATTTTACGTGGCGTGAATGTTTATGTTTAATAATTATGTGGTCAATCAATTTATTTTATATAGAGCGAACACTTTCCATTTCTTGGAAATAATGTAGCAGTTACCGAGATGAGATGTAGGTCAATGTTTTACACTTCTTTGGGAAGGCTACTTATGGTCGATTTAGGAGAAGATGAGGAAAGATTTCAGAATTTCATGTTACCCCTCACCGGTATGGATGTATAAATTTCAATAGACGAATATTACTACTTTCACTAGTTGTATGGTTAATCTTTGATTCTATTATTCAAAATTTAATACTGAATTATTTCTTTTTCAAGCGACCTTCGAGTCCGTCGGAACAATGTTAGCCTCTACTGAAACTCCAATGATAGCAGCTGAAGAAGCAAAAAATGCTCTAATTGGTCTGGCACGTGATATTCGTGGTTTAGCATTCGCTTTTAACACGAAAGCGTCATATATGATGTTTTTTGATTGGGTCTACCCCAACTACACGGCCATCCTTCTTCATGCAATGGAATTATGGTACCACGACCCTCAGGTAAGGTTACTCTCTTTTTATGTGAATTTATAAATAATTGGTAAACTAAGCCAGTGCGACAGCAATTGTTTCTATTCTAAATTGTGATATTATAAATAAATTGTGACTTATTTTTGGAACATTATGTTATTTAAGGTGACTACTCCTGTTTTAAAACTATTTGCTGAATTGGTTCAAAATAGATCTCAGAGGTTACAATTCGATGCATCGTCACCTAACGGGATTCTGCTCTTTCGAGAAGCTAGTAAAGTCATTTGCAGTTACGGTGAGATATGTTTTTATTCATTGAAAGATTGATGTATAGAGACACTTTATGGTTAACATTATGGATCAGATTATGATGATATTAGAATAAGGGAAACGTAAATACGAAACTTATAAAAGTTTTTAAGCGAGTTAAAAAAAATTATTTTTGAGTCGTATTGCGTGCAATATATTTGGTGAAATTGTGTGACTTCGACGAAGATATTCCACTTCAAATGTTTCTGTTTTCGTTAAGTCTTCATGTACACTTCATTGTAGGGCTCTATGTACTCATTTACATGTAAAATTGAAGGAGAGTTGTATATATTCTGTCTATTTTATATAATTGACTTAGTATCTGATAAATGTAGCAACGTAGTACTTAAACACATTACGTACATAATGTAGCAAACTAAACAAAATATTTTTTTTACTTATTGATCTTGTTTTCTAGGGAACCATATTCTAAACGTAGAAATTTCAAAGGATAAAATTTACCCTCTAAAATTAAAAGGCATATCCGTCTGTTTTTCAATGTTGAAAGCGGCCCTCTGTGGAAACTATGTTAATTTTGCAGTATTCAGATTATACGGGGACGAGGCATTGGACAACGTATTGAACACATTCGTTAAACTTCTTCTGTCGATCAATTTGAACGATTTATTAGTGAGTACCACCATTTCCAGGCATTCGTTCGAACCGTTCAGAAATGTTTATCCAGGACAATCCCATTTAATTGTTTCTTTTTTAGGATTATCCAAAACTGTCGCAAACATACTACGTTCTCCTGGAGTGCCTCGCCCAGGATCATATGAGCTTTTTATCGACACTAGAACCAAATGCCTTCTTGTATATTTTGTCTTCGATTTCAGAGGGCCTCACTGCTTTAGGTGGGAACATCAATTTGTTTACAGGTACTTTCCGCAAAAGACAGAATTGTTTGTGACTCTGTACGGTTGCCGTGAAAAAATGTTCATTTGCACGAAACGTATTTCTGAATCCCCTTATCCATTATTTCAGAATTGAATGTACTGAAAATTACTTCAATAACCAATTTATTTCTGCCTTGTTCAAATCAAATTTTTAGTTAAATACATTGAGATATTTTATATCTCATTATTTTTAGATTCATTTCAAAGTTTCACGGCAATTAATGGTAGATTGTATTTTAGAAAAATCCCTTCCGAGGTATGGACCAATGTTTTTCTCTCACATCTGTATCGCTGCCAAAATTTTATTTTTTTCTTGCATTTATTTTATTTTGTATTATTTTATTTTAAAAACTCAAGAACATTCTGTCTTTTAACGATAGTACATTATGATTTTAATTTGCGTTTGAGTTTTTTTTAATTTAATATTTTGTCATTTGTTATCAGCACCTTCGGTTGTTTTCACAATGTAACGATGTACTTGGCCTGAATTTTACGTTTCGTTTTTGTTTTTTCCGGACAGATACGATGATTTGCACAGGGTGTTGTGCGACCCTCGACCACATTGTCACCTACCTGTTCAAACAGTTAACGACAAAGGGGAAGAAGACTCACCATGGACTGCCTGCTCCAAATGACATGTTCCTTCAGGTGTTAGAACGGCACCCCGAAATTCTTCAGCAGATTCTGAGCACCGTACTCAATGTGATAATGTTTGAAGACTGCAAGAATCAGTGGTCCATGTCCAGGCCTCTTTTAGGATTGATACTTCTGAACGAGGAGGTCGGCATTTATAAACCCAACTTTTTATATTTAAGTCAGTGAACGTGAACAATTTTTTATGTTAATCATTATTTTTTATTATTCTTATATTACAGTACTTTAACGGGTTAAGGGAGCAAATCATAAGAAATCAACCGGTGGACAAGCAAGCGGCGATGTTGCAATGGTTCGAGAGTCTGATGGATGGCATTGAAAGAAATCTGCAGACGAAGAACCGGGATAGATTCACACAGAACCTGTCTCTGTTTAGGCGAGACATAAACGAGTCGTTAAAGAATCCAAATATGCCAGCAGCGTCCGTCTGCGACATGGTAACATCGTAGGGACTTTGGTAGAGTACCGTTTTGGCCAAAGTCAAAGAGAACGAAATGGAACACAACAAACGCCATTCCTTCTTTTTCTAACAGCATATTAATACTGATAGTAATAAATAACAAAACTTTTATAGAAATATATAAATATTTAAACTTCATAAATAATATAAATAATAGGGTGCGCACGTGTAGGTGAATTTTACTTGTGTGTAGGTCTGTATGTGTGTATGCGAACGAGTGGGCGCATATAATATGTAACGAAATGAGCAGATAAGACTTTTAAATTGAAGAAAATGATGTGATGAGACAACAGCAACTACGGAAGTTGTCCCTCCCAGTGGATGAAACTAATTTTTTTTATCAATATTATAGAATAGTAATTTTTACATTTTGTTGGACAAAATGTCGAGTCTCCGAATAAGTTTTGTAAATATTTTAATTTTATCAGTCTTTTGCCAAATGCAAACGAGACGCTTGTTTCTTTGGTCTGATTTTTAAGACCTCCTCATCACCGATATTTGACCTCCTGCATCACCTAACTACTCTTCCAAAGGACTCTAAAAACGACGAATAAACGACAAAAGAAAATTACTTTCTGGTCCAAAATGCAGACACGGAGAGAATTCGAATGTATTTGAGCAAGAGTTAGTTCTTTTTTATTTGTTATTTTTTTCGATCAGGCATAACGGCATCATCGACTTCGATTTACTTGTAGAAAATCCGCTGGAAAATAAAAGATTTGTAAAATAAATGAACGAATGAATCACGACAATGTGAAATGAATCAATCCGAAAGTTTGAATGATTTTACCAATTGTCCTAATTGACTGGAGATTATGTGTCGAATTACAATGTAAACCGATGGGGATTCATTAGTTTTAATATATAATAATGAGTTATTAATTTTAATCAGACGGTAATATTCGAGTTTCCTTGACTCGATGAATGGATACTGCAAAGATTTTTAACCACTCAAGCAATGAAAAAGTTTGAAACCCCTAGGCGTGTCACCTGTGGGATATTTATCGAACTAATTTACAAATAACAAAAAAGAGAGTTCGACATTACCCACCAGATGTCATAGTACATTAGATTAGCTTTGTTTACATAAAAATTTCAGAAGATTCAACCAACAATTACAGCATTTGTAATAAATTTTATAACAAAACAAAAATTTATATGTTCTAATCATTTCGAATATCTTATGATATCCGTGCCAGATGGGGAAGAGAAGAAAATCTAAGTCAAGCAATAAGAATCGCACCCACTAGCTAATTCTTAAGTGTTTGAATCTGAACTCTAATATGTTATTTTGAGAATTTTGATCAGCCATAAACTGATTTCTTGATCGATTCCTGACTCCGTAATGTTGTGGTACCCTGTAAGGATTGGTACGATGAATGAACTTAAGTTCAGACTCACGGGAAAGCATAGGTTATAACAAGCTGCTTGTTTCAGAGGCTAGAGTATTTCTACTTAACAAATCGTCGCTTTATAACTTCAAGTTATTATTTTCAAGTGAATTCTCCGAATGAGAAAATTATTTGATCAATTGGACGAATAAGTTTTGCCAGGTGTGAATCAACATCCGCAACGAAATTGATTGCCGTGAACGATTCTGTCAATCGATCTCCATTCATCAATGATTTTCTTTCGGTCGAAAGTTTCTAGTCTATCGGATTGCAACTTCGACAGGACATGGATTCCTCACGAGGAGTGCAGTGGATGCTTCTGCTATTTGGTAAGATCGGATCCAAGAAATGAGTTGTTATTATTCTCAAACAATAGTACAGCCAAGAGACATCCACGTTAAATTGTCTAATTTGTGATAAAATTAATTTAGATTTCATTGCGACTTATTCTTTCTTTTTAATTCCGGGTAATTCTGCGTTTCAACAGTTTCATTTCGTGTTAGACGATTTAATTCTTCCATATTTAAATTTTCATTCGGTTTTTTTCTTGTTGTGAACAGTAGACAATGGGAAAAGCATTTTCATTTTCACAAACATCAAAATTTGCTGGCTGTTAAATCGTCAAACTGCCCTAAAAGTCGTTAGTTTGCCCTACAACCTACAATTATTACAAACCTTGTTTTGTTATTTGGTGTCACCGAAGCGTGCCAGTAAAACTTTCTTTGAGCCCCTCGGCATCCTTCACTCTCTCTCATTCGTATTTTACAGTTCTGTTGTATTTTTGTCTCGATCAATTTTCTATTAATTATTTAAATGTTTATTCCTTTTGTTTTACAACTGCAATTTCAATATTGCTCTCTTTTCATTTACATAATTCAAAGTTACCAAATAAGTAGTATTTGCATTATTTACAGTTTTGGTTTCTTGGTGTGCCCCATCTTTCGCTGCTCTCTCTTTACCAATCTCCTTGATCTATTTGAAAGCTACAGAATATTTCAGATTGGTCGTTTTGTTTGGTGCTTCGAATTCTATAACCTTTTCCGGCAGGATAGATCCGTCGCGATGAGTATTCCTGATACCGAAAGGAACACAACTTTCCGATAAGTTTATTCCTATGTTATTGAGTACTTGTTTCTCTTATTTTTTCAGAGATAAGATTTTTCGTGATTTTCACTTTAGAATCCATTGAGATTCAACTTTTCAATGAAGTTATTCCTCTTGCTGAAAAGTTCCTTCCGAGTTTTGGATTCTTTTTAAACTTCCCCTTCAAGACTGTCCCATTTCGTTTTATTTTATCATTTGGGATTTTACTGCGCCACATCAGTTTTACTTACCTACACCTATCTGGATCTCGGTGTTCGAGACACATTTGTCATTAACTTTAACTTTTGTGCTGCACAAGAGGGAGTACAGCCGGGCGAACATAATCCCTCACGGTGTAAATCCTGCAGTTAAATGTGAGACACTTTCCTCTTCTGCTGTTGCAAGATAAGAAAACAAGAAAAGCAGTTTATGTTACTCTTGCACACGCTACATTTGTGTCCCAGTTTACGTTATACTAGTTAAACTCTGCAAGTATATATTTCTCAGTAGTATGCGTCCAGTGTAAACCGTCGTGGAGCAGCTCGCCTTGTCCATCATTTAACACGACTCTCTACGGTAGAGTAAGATACCTCCTCAACGGACAAACCGTAAGTTGTAAAGGGTCATGTCCTTCCGGAACAACAGCAGTACTCACGTGCCAGGAGTTCTACTCAAAGAACAACAATAAAATCCCTCGATGCCTGAAGAACGGCACGTGGAACTTGGAACTGCCATTCTGCGCTCCAGGTAAACTTAATTATCGCTCTTTCTTTCTTTTTCTTGTTATTAATTCTCATTTTGTGCACGTTCATGGTCTCGTTGTACAAACGTATTAAAGCAGACAGCAGTAAATCTGCAGGCCAAAACAGCTTTTCTTTTTTTGTTCTGATGTTCTGCAAGTTTCCTTGGAGTTTTTGACAGTTTCGCTCGGTTCACTTGATCAGAACAATATTTTTCAATTTTTTTTCAACTTTAAACATTCTGCTCCAACTTGATATTTCTCCTTTCAGATTGCGGTAAAGGAAATTCCGTTGCTCCTCTCGTCGTCTTCGGTCAGTCTGCATCTCCAGGAAGCTTCCCATGGCACGTTGCTCTGTACAACGCCGTAGAAGAAGAACATGAATTTTGGTGTGGAGGAAGTTTAATTTCGCAATTCGCGGTGCTCACAGGTACTGCGTCATTTCATTATTCAGATGCACGAATTGGTTCAGATTTATTTTATTTCTCTGATCGTCATGTTTCAGCGGCTCACTGCACTTGGCAAGTTAAACCGGAGAAACTTCTTTTGGCATTTGGAAAATTTCGTAGAGAGCTCAACATCATGGAATCGCATGTTCAAGTGATTGAAGCCGCTAGAATAGAAGCTTTGGAATCTTACCAAGATGCATCAGGAAACTATAACGGTGACCTGTCTGTGATATTTTTAAAGAAATCCGTCGAGATTAATCGTTTTGTTCGCCCGGTCTGCCTGGATTGGAATCTGGTTCACATTGACATACAATTGTCGGAAGGTACCATGGGAGCGGTATGAAACATCTCACTATTTTTGTTTTGTGCCTTTCATTAAGAACTTGTACAGCAATGAGTGTTCAGTGTATTTCTTTCTTTCTTTCTTTTAAGTCGTCTATCTTTGTCCAATTGCTCCTCTTCTCTAAAGCCTACTCCAGGTACTATTTCATTTGATGAAAATTCTCCGAGAATAAAAACAAATTTTCGTAGTAACCAAGATTCAGTTTTATTCAATTGTGTGTGTGTGTCTTCCAATTTCAGGTTTTGGGCTGGGGCATTACAGAAAACGATACCTTTAGCGAACACTTGAAACTTTTGTACCTTCCAGTTGTTTCTGACATAAATTGCATCGCACAACAGGAGATCGATTTCAGGAAATTTGTGACGTATACATCGTTTTGTGCAGGATTTGCAAACGGTGCAAAACAGTCCTCACTGTCTCGAAGGAGAAATTCATTCAGACTGTACTTACCTAGGGTATTTAAATTTCAGGTTCAGGAGTTTGTAACGGAGACAGCGGGGGAGGTCTGGTTTTCTGGGACGAAGAATCTCAGCGATGGTTCCTTCAGGGTCTGGTCAGCGTCAGCCCACGGAAAAGTGGCACTCCTCATTGTGATCCTTTTTATTACACGGTATTTACAAAGGTACCTATAGTTTTTTATTAAGACGTGCTTAGTACCAAGACATCTTAAAGAAATGACTATTTTTATTTTTTTTAATTAGGTTAGTTTGTTCGTTAACTGGTTGAAGAAACTAAAAATTGACAAAGATCCAAACGCGGTCGCAGAAGGGACTGAAGGAGGTGAACCAGAAATCACCGGCACAAGAACTCCTGAGAGAACAACAAACGATCCTCGAGATCCTTATAGCCTAATAAGGAAATATTTCGAAAAATATCCCGCTCAAGTTGGGAAAAAACAACTGAATTTTCCTCACAGTCAGAAAATTTTGGATCTTCTGCAGCGAAGTTAGTTTTAAGGCTTGTTTACTACCATTATTCTTTATAATGGGTTTGCAAAAATTATAGTTGCTTAAAATGTAACTTCAGCTGATGTGGTCGAAGGTTTCACGCCACAGAAAGATAAGCAAACGTGTTGAGAGTCAACTGTTTCTTTTTTACTTCAAAAATCGTCTTTATTATCACAATATTTGTTCCTATTTAATGAATGAAGCGTGTCACTTGAAAGACTCCATAGAATGAATTGGCGGTGCTGGTGGTAGGCCCTGCTCACACAAAGCCAAATCCTTCAAAAGAATTTCCCTATGTTTTGAGTACGGTAAAGGTGGTGGCGGGGGTGGAATTGGCGGTGGTGGGGGGCATAGCCTTTGCATGGCCTGCAGGCTGTTGCTAGAAACTGTTCTTTCTAGGATTTCCCCCCAGTACTTCTCGCTTAGACCCTCTAAATCGGTTCTCGGAGGCGTTGTCGGTGGCAGAGGAATTGTTCCGTTGCTGCTGGTGCTGCAGCACCTGCTTCGTTCATTGAATTTTTTTTCTTTCTTGAAGAAAAACTATAATTAAAAATATCTAGGTAGTGCCAAAGTACAGAAAGTCGACTGTAACGTATTTGTCTGCTGGTTAAAAGCTTACCGTAGAAACCAGGAGCTGTTTGGCAGTTTTTCTAAATTCGCTGTTGAGCAACCAGTAAAGTATTGGATTCCAAAAACTATTACTCAGAGCAAGCCAAGTGACGAGAAAGTCTAAGAATGGAGGCACCTTCGAACCAGTGCATGCAGCGACCACTTCTTGGATTGTCCAGGGTGTCACCATCACAATGAACCCGAGAGACATTGCGGCCATGGTCCGGGAAACATTCAAACTGAGTCGACGTTCTCGTGCCACGAACTGTCACCATAAAATAAATTGCAGCTTGACAAATTATTAATTAATTATTAAATAAGGAAACTCACTCTTTCGACCACCGAAGTTCGAGTGTCTACGGGAGATGCGACGGCCGATTTTGATACTTTTTGCAGTCTCAATTTGTTCACGTGGAAGGCAGATCCGTAGCAATACATGAGAACCATGGTCGTTGGAAAATAAAATGAACAGGATGATAAAATTCGCAAACTGACCCTGGCGAAAAAAGGATCACAAGCTAAAAGGCCAGTCGGATTGAAATAATAGCCACCCTTGGGTAAGACCATTAGGGCAAACAGGCTCAGTGTGATGATCCAGGTGATGCTGATTATGGCGACACAACCCTGAAACCAAAAAAAAGATCGTGTACTTTTATGATTTATAACAATTTTAACGAGCTGCGAAAGTAAAAGGAACGTGACTCAGATTAAATCCATCTGAGCATTTAAATTCCATTTCCAAACAAGTGAGAATCTCGAAAGGACAGCACAGAAGTAGGAAAAAAAATAGAATATTCAAGGATAAATTAAATCAGTTTAAATGGCGGAACCAAGAGCAATAGTGCGCGCAACTCAATCCACCAATGGCAGGTAAACGCGTCACCAAACAGGGCAAAACAAAAAGCAAAAGACGGCGTAGAAAAAGTCCGCGAGTCTTTTGTAAATGTGTCAGGCTAACAAGATGTCACAATGGCACATGAGACAGGTCGCACGCCTGAATTGCATTGAAAAGTGTGTGGGAAAACTTGAGAGAGACGAAATGGCATCTGCTAGAATAAAGGAAGTGAAGTGACAGAAACACAACAGAGAACCTCGAAGGAAGAAAAACAGGAAGCGGCAGGGACGGAAGTGCCTTAGTCCAAGTTCATTGAGAAAGAATAAAATCCTGCTGGACACCCGACCCATTTTCATTGTGCCCTGTTTTGTGCTCTGGACCAACTCCAAGACTCCCTCTGTCCTAGATAAAAACTAGATAATCGAATAAAAATTAATACATATGGCTGTTGGCTTCGTCTCCTCTTGGAATTAACTCCCGCACACCAGCGTACACGGTTCTTTCCTAATTCTTTCTATTTATCCATGTCTATGACTACTCATTATCTAGCTCATTCCAATTGTTTGTCTGACTTATTTACTATTTAAATTTCTGGCTCCCCATACTCTTCCACCCCTGCTGATTATCTATTCCATTTATGTAGCCTTTTATTTGCCTTTTATATTTTCCCTTGATTCTTATCTACTACTATTATTGTTTTTTTCTATTCACCCTTATTTATGTCCTTCTCGCTTTATTTTTTTTCCATCAACATCATCGGTGATTTTATTTGTCTTCTTCTGTCGCTGTATTTCTTTTTATCTATGTTTATTCACCGGTCGGTCCTAGACCCCAAATTGGACCGTTTCAGAGTTGCCAGTCGTGTTAGCTTGTTGTTCGTTAGCTTCATTATTTTTTTTTTAAACTTTTACTACAGTTATCTGGGATTTATTTTTCTTTGTGATATCACCATCAGTACGTTGGGATTAAGTCTAGAAAAAAAACCTGTAGTGTAACAAGGCAACCACTTGACTTCAGTCTTAGACGTCTGACTTTCAGACGATGTGTCGAATGCCAATTTTTTTAATGAAAAACTAATTCATCGTTTCAGTTGTGTTAGTTCTCCGTTTTCATTCAGCCTTGTCTCTACGCTATAACATTCATATATTTCTTCTATCAATTCCCTCAATTTTTGATTTTATCGACAATGTCTCGTTCACAGTCTGTCTTCTTTCGATTTTTCTCGGTATTTCTGTTTGAGTTTTCATTCGTGCCTTTAGTACTTACTGCAACACTTTAATTAAAAATTAGGGGAACACATTTTGAAATGGAAATTTTTGCTGTTGTTTTCTGAACCGCAATTTAAGAGAACGCATCCTGACAAGGCTTTCAACGACGTGAAAAATTATATTGGGCATTTTCTTAAAAGTCATGCGAAAGAAGTAACACGTACAAAAGCTTCGTATTCCTACATGTTTACGATAAACAAGCAGCCACGGAAACAAGTAGGACTTTGTACCTTTTCTAGTATCTCTCCCGTATAAATCGTCAACCATTAAATATATAAATAATATATCTTATTTGTGCCAAAGCGGTACTGAATGATTTCCAGGTGAGAATTTGCACCCGATACTGATGTTTTTGAGTGTTTTTAACCCAATTAAAGGAACTCATCCCTCGCGGAATATTAGAAAATAGTCGTAAAAATAATATTAATAATATTATAATAATAATAATATAAATAATAATAAAGGGCAGCTCTTACAGACTCGACTGACTCCATCAGATACGCTTCTTTCATTTCCACTTGACTTTTTGTTATCATTTTTCTATTCTCTTCACGCCCACAAATGTAAGAGTTACATTATTGTTATGGACCTGTCCTTGCCGTGTCAAATTCTATCCTTCTTAAGTTCTCATACATTTTACAAATCTGTCTGTGATACCCAACCGTCATAAATGTGTAATATTGTTTTCTTCTTTCTTGTGACAAAGTAAGTGTGTCAAAACATTGGTTTCTTGTCAGGTTCCTGATGTCTAATGTATTCTTCTGTTGATACTTCAAAATAGGTAACATTGCAGCTTTCAGTTCGGTGGATAGTTATTTGAATTACTTTATTTTCTAACAGGATAATATTACTAACAACACTTTCTCAGGCACTTAATGTAAATCACATTTGCCAGGGCGATGGAAATAGTGAAGTCCGTTACATGTATTGTACGTATACCCGACACAGTTCTATTTTATTTTAGTGTATCAGAAACAAGTCGACGTTTCCCTCCCATTTCTTACAATTAATGTTAATGTACACTGCGATGACCATCCTCAACTTATTCAAATTTATTTCAATAAATAAATAAACAAAATGATAGCTGCCGTTTCCAGCGTGTTGTAAAATCGCCGATGCTCACTCAATTCAATTACAAGTGTCGTTTCTTATTTCGTTTGAAGAACTGGAAGATGGCTTGTGCCAAAAGTTTTAATAATTGAATTTGCGGTTTGAACGGCGCTTCTTCCTACTCGGAAAGTCTTTGTGACTTAAACCATCGTAATAAGCGATAGTTTACTGACCGCCTGAAGGACTCTTTTCAGAACTCCATTAAAATCCAGCGTTTCCACTTTTAACAGGGCTAACTGCCATCTTCACTTTCAAACTTTGCCAACCCCCGCCTGCAAGTTTCATTAAAAGCTTTCCCTTTTTTATGTATCTTAGTGCGAAATATATAATTAATTGTATTATACTTCTGGGAGGTCGAGCTTGCGGCTTTAGGGACCGAAGGCCGGCTGAACCTGGTCAAGGTAGTTGTGAACTTTACTTTCTCCTGGGTAAGTTCAAACCCATTCTGCAGTTTTCCGCCCGTAAAATGTAAGCTTTTAAGGTAGGGAGAAGAACTCCGATACAGAATATTTAAAACACTCGGTCTGCAATGTTATTTTGGGTTGCGCAGCAGAAGAATTAAGAGTTTAATTTCATTGAACATTCAATATGAAAGACCTCTCGTGGCACTTGGCGTTTGCTCTTTTATTTATTAAATTATACTTCTTACTTCATTTTTGCTGGTCGAAATACAAAAGGTTATAAAATGAGGGTTGTACCATCATTATACCATCCATATGTGGATCAAAATGTAGCGAACTATTTGTGAACTGGCATTTATCCTATCCAATAACTTTTGTGTATTACTCTTTGTTACGGGTGCTCTACACACTGATACATACAAAATACATGTAAAATGCATATATCGGTTCCCGCATAATGTTTTCCCTTGTGCAGTTTAGCAGTCATTAGACATCTTCCCATTCACTCCAGCTCTTATTTTCTTCGGAGTCTATTTTTCCTACATCTTTTTCCCTCTCAAAACCTTTCATGTACACATTTTTACGACTTTCGCATAATTTACATTGAAAAAATTCATATGAAAATCATTTTATGAATTACAAAAATTATGTTTTTACCCCGAAGGAACCGATGTCGAGCCAAGTCACTACATGAAAACCAGCAGGATGTAGACGGAGATGACTTTTTTTCGCCTCGACGTAATTTGAAAATAGCAAAAATGAGAGAAGAAAAAAAAACTGGATGGAGTGGTACATTTGGAAATGGCAACTTCCCAAATTCCATTAATCATGGTAATTTATTCTACCCACTCGAGCACCTTAAGTCGGTCTAAGTGGTAACAACTTGTCACTCCGAGTCGTTCATCACGCAATTTTTCATTTCACTTTGGTCCAGCCTATTCGACGTGAAACCACATGAAAGTTCATTGTGAGAGAAACGTAAGTTTCCCTCCTTTCTCAGACTCACGACAAAATTGTAGACTTACCTTCTTGCTGGAACGCTTGTGGTAACTGACGGGATGTAACATGCACATGTACCGATCTATGGCCATGCAGATGAGAATGACGGCCGATTGCTGACAGAGCGCTCCCCGAAGCAGAGCCTGCAACAAAAGAATAATAAATTTCACTCGTATAGTTTTATACTCTCCGGAGAAAAAGGTAATTTAGAACTCTGGCGATTATTACTTTAGAAAAAAATAATTAACCCATAAATTATTAAGTGGTAAATAATTAAGTAATTTAATTTAATAAAATAGCTCCCCGAAGGGAATGAATGAGAAATTTTCGAATTAAAAGAATGAAATTTTCTAGATTTAGACATTAATCATCTGCACTTGTTACGGCAGGAGGAATGTTGATCACTTCCGTTTTAACGGCTCGTTAATTTTGACTCCTGTGAGCAGGGGGGCAGTTAGCAGCAGAAGAACAACATGGTGTGGCAGAAGAACGAGCCCAAACATATTGGAAAAAAAAAGTAAAATTTCTCGTGCCACAACAAAAGGTGGTGAGTTTAGTCTGGCGAGGGCCCCCCGGGGGCCCCGGGCACAACGTGCCAGGAAGTCATTTTGAGGGCCTTGTGAGCCCCTCCCCCCTGGAGAGGTGGAACCGTTGGCTCTGATCCCGCAGCCAAACTTTTAATCTTCTTTTCTCTCTTTCTTCTCCCTTTCGGTTTGTATCAGCAATTTTAAAATATCAGTCTAGAAAATAGTTCTCCCGCAGAATAACACCATTTCTAATAAAAATGTTGAATTTAGAAATGAGAGTTTTACTCAGATGTCTTTCGCGGAATTTCAATTCAGAAGACAAAACGAAATTTCAAATTTATCGGTTCACTTGGCAGTGTCAAGAGAATCTAGCTCTACTTCCTCCCGGAAATTACACTGACATTTACAGGTGCAATATTACTTGCAAATATTGTTCTACAAAATCGGAATGTTTATTTCAAACGTTTCTACTTATTTGATTGACAAGGCAGCACTTATATGTTTACTTGCTAAGTTAGCATTACCGAATTATACATTAAGGACAATTAAATGTAAACTACGCCAAAATATTATCTCAAAATCTGTTATTATTTATTACTTCTAAACGAATGTAACACAGTTAAAAATTAAATATTTCACAGGTATACAGTACTAAAATGGCAGATACCATACGTAAAATACATACACGCTGTAGCGATTTAGTTCGAATGATACAGCGTGAATTATTAGTAACCGTGTCGGAATTGATGCAGAAAAAGAATAAATCTTCTCGATCAGACGCAGCAAAGGGAGAAAGGTCTTGCAGAACGAATAACCAGAGGCCAATCCAAGACGTGATCAGCTTTTTGAAAGCAAATAAAAATTAATGTCTATAGGAAACAGTGAGAGGGAGAGACAGTAAATACCTTCAAAATGAAAAGCAAACTCTTGAATTAAGTAAATAACATAATCTGTTGACTCGGTGGTCTTCAGATTCGGACGTTAAGTCTCGGCTATTGTCCGTGAGCATGTGTAAATAAATCATGTATACATCAGTTAATGCCCTGGAGGCTGGTTAAAGGCCTCGCTCGACGATTTCCATTTCTTCTCATGCCACCGAAAACCAACTTGTTTTTCAAGGCGATACGTTTCTTCTCGGTTGCGTCAAACTCTGCCTACAGATAATGACAAATAACGACAATATAACTTAACTTCGGTTCGGGTTCAAATCAGATAGTCTGACGTTTCCTTTCCTCGACTATTACAATGGTAATAAACGTTTTACTTAATGTAAAATAAAATAACTAGTTTAGAAACAGAGCGGGAGGCGATCAAGGGTAGTCTTTTGCCTTCCGTGAGCCTGAAGAAACACCCGCAGGAGAACAACAGGAATCAGACATTTTTACAAGGATAACTTGATCTTAATGACACTAAATTAATTTTGTAAAAGTGTAAAATGATACGATTAAAAAGTGTTTTCGGTGTTTGTACATCCCCAAGGAGCAGAATCCAAACGGCGGTGAAAAATCGATCAGACCCAAAAACTGAAAGTCAAAAGGCGAAGGCCAAAGTGGCAAAATTTTTTTGTTATTTCATCTTTCACATGATGCTGCGCGTTCATACAATTTTCTTCTAGTCTTGGTCGTCCACTTGTTAGCTTCCCAGTAAACGTTTGGCCCCATCTTTTGTCATTAACATTTTCATTGTCTTATTTTGCTGCTTCTTCCCTGGAGTGTAGAGTGTTGAGTTAAAATGAACCTTTTGCATAAAAGGTTTCTCTCTGCGGAAGGTTTGTCTCAAGGTAAATTACTTCCGGTCCCTTCTCCAGACCTTTGAGCACTAGATTTTCAATTTGCTTTCTAATGATTATGTAAGGTTGTGAGTACACGAAATAGTTTGAGCTTTCCCCATGTTTTCTGTGCGAGACATACTGCGATAAAGTTTGAAAGCATAACGTAAGAACAATCAGAAGAGAGGGAGTGAGAAATCGTCCCATCCTTCTGCATGTCTCATTGGGTTTCTATTCTTGCCGTCTGGACGTTGAAATTCTCAAAATTAAACAAACAATTAAAACAAACAAAAGAGAGACACGGTGCATTGAGAGCGAACCAAAGAGAAGATTAGACAATAGGTAGACGTTCATGTTAAAGCCCAATTTAATTGAGAAAATGATGAGATGGGAGACAGAACAAAAGAAGATAAAATACATGGTTTACAAAAATGAAATGCAGAGTGTCGTGCCGTGGCTGTCGTTTAGTTTCCACAAAAAAAATTATGGCTGTTAACCAACATCAACATTAACAATATAGTTCTTTATGACATTTATTTATTACAACATTTATTAAAAAGTACAACTTGACTTACTTGAATCTGACAGAATAGCTCGCCATATGGCCAACACCTGTAGAGAGCCGGCAGGAATCCAAAAGGCGTCACCAGGAGTCCAATGGCAAGGTCGTTGCTTGCGAGGGACGTCAGCAAATACCTCGGCTGCGAGTGAATGTATTTCGAATATCTCCGACTGTTTATTACAATAATTACTAGAATGTTGGCCACGAGGATACCCAAAGAGAGAAGAAGGACGATGGATGCCTGAACGACATCGCTTATGGTGAGGTGGGACATTCCGCGGACGGATGAGTACCTGGGATGGCTGCAGCTGCTGTTCTGCAGGGACGGTGCCGTCAGCCATGTCGTTTTCTGTTCCATTTTCTGGTTTCCTCCCATGCACCCGATGACACTGTGCCCTCTCACTCTTTTATCTTCTTCCTAGTACCCGGCTTAGTCATCGATCGAATTATTCTATAGGTACCGACCGCATATGATAGACACCGGGCCACTTTCAAACTCGCGGCAGCACTTTTCTATTGCTTGTTGTTACGTCATACCTGACGGAGTGTATGAATTCAATGTTTTTCTCTACTCAGGTATCCTTCACCGTTAAAATCATTAAAAAAATACTCATTTTAACTTTTAATATCTACTTCCTTCTGCCATATTTCACTACCCGATCACAACAGTCGCATGAACTTCTCTGAATAGTAGTAAAATAAGAAATTTTAAATTTCTAATATTGTAAATCACGGTGTTGAACACGAACGACAAATCTTTTATTGTCGGCTACCATACTTCTTGCGTCTGTTAAATAAACAAATTACTACCCATGTTAAGTTACATTGGAATTACTTTCGCAATGATGCTGGGCAATTGGAAGATTTTAACAGAACGACGGAACTGAGTCTCTGTCTTTTTCGCGTGTAAAGTTCAACAAACCGAATCCATTGTTAAACTACACATTAATCACAATAGTGAGACACTGTAATGACTGTATTTCGACAAAAATAATAATAACCGGAAATGCCCTGCGACAGCCGTAAACGACAATTAAATAATGGCGTTCCACTTATGTGTCACTTCACTTCACCAACTCAATTTATAATTCTGAAGATTGCGGTTTCACCCTGAAATAGAAAAAAAAAACAAATATAAACTGAAGCAAAACCATTATGAAAGACAAAAATATGAAAGAAAATGACCGCCGGAGAGCATGATATCGGGAGAGATTTGGGAAAAGCCACCGTAATCTGAAAAAAACGGTAATTTCTCGTGAAAAGCAAACCCCATTAATCCCTTGATTAATGGACATATTTATGTTATTCACAAAAATATGTATGTTACATATGCCACGATTATTCTTTTGTTTTCCATAATACACATTTGTATTCACTTTTTCACAGTTCAAAATCTTCTGCGGTCTCGAAGACTCCATTAAACACTTTCCATATGATTCAATGTAATTTCAGAAAGAAATTTGTTCGCATGCCTCCGATCTCCAATTGCAATGGGCATTAATTCAATAAAATATTACAATAATAATTTTGTAGAATTTTGTTATTGTTGTTAGGAAACAACAAGTTTCCGAACACATAAAAACTGCGTCTATGTGTACAGTGTGTCGAGGTTCATATTATAAAGTCAATCTACCGTGAATTTATATTAAAGTTAAAGTGCCTTTGAGGTAATACTTATAAAATTTCATAATAACAATCGATAGAATTGTCGAACCTAAAAGAAGAGATCGTCGAAGTGAAATAAAAATGAATACCACTCACATCTCACATCAAACATCCAATGATAGACATTCAACCGAAAATTATTTTCCTGGAAGCAATACATAACCTCCGAAGTGATTTTAAGTCAAATTTCTTTCCTTTCGGTTTGATAGTTCGACAACTAGTTTTAAGAAATCATTTCAAAATTCCATAAATTGATTCCTCAGTGGACGTGAACTCCGCCCGAAAACAAAAAGTTTCACTCGCAAGAGTGCGAGAAAATTTATGGAAAGAATAAAAGGATCGGCTGTCGCGACACGGTTGTGAAGACAGCAGCAAAAACGGGCAAATTGAAAGAGAAAGTTTCGGGTAGGAGACGGAATGAGGGAGAGAACAAATTGAAAAGAGAAATGGAAGAGGAAGAATTTCCGTTTCGAACAAACTTCAAATGGAAAGTGATTGACTCTGAGGATTTAAAAGGGCGAAACACTCTTTTACCGTGTTAAACACGCGGAAAGCAAACGGAAGCGGAGCACAGCAGATGATGGTGAAAAAACATAGAAAGAGCAGACAGGTAGAAAAGTTAAGAAAGTGCCAAAGTCGAAGTTGGTGGCAGGTGCCACGTGAAGAAGGTTAGGCACGAAAGCCACAGAATGGAGAACTTCCGACAAGAAAACACACTGAGGTTGTTGTCCGTGCGTCAGTTCAAAATCAAATTTTACGTTCGGTACCGTGATTTTTTTGTCATTTTCAATCCTTTCTCAGCCTCCCAGGAGTGACACAAATACGCTATCAGAAGTGACAGGTGACTAGGGTTATATCAGACCCTGGGATGACCCTAATTTATCACCTGGTTCCATATTGATCGAACCGGATTTTTCTCTCTGCGAAATTATTAAATGCCGGGTAACACCTGAATGCTGACGCTTTTTCCATATTTCTCACTATAATATTTTACCCACCTCGGTATTTATATTCACCAAACTGCCGTCAATTTCTAGTCTTCCCTACTACTTTTCTCATTTTCTTTCTCAAAAATAATTTCCCACGTTGAAATTAAGAAACCAAAAAGTTTTCCTCTCAAAGAATAAAATTTCAACTACTTATTTTCTCTTTCACGTAGTCTTCACCACTGTGGATCTTACAATATTAAGTAACAAATTATACATTCTGATGGAATGTGAAGAATCTGAACGTTTTTGTTTGGATCACATTCTGCAGGGAGAAACTGGCCGGAACGAATATTATACAATTTCTGTACCACATGATTTTCTGATCGATGAACGGCAAAACAGAAATTCAAAATTACTAAGAGATAAAACTACATTAAATCATACATAAAATCTCTAAGTCTTTTTGCTGTATTGAAACCTGCCTACGTCTACCACGAGACGTAGTGATGTACATTACGGAGATACAATAAGTGAACGAGAAGACGTCAACATATTCACAGATATTTATTATTAATTTTTCGTTTTCAACCGTCAGTTTTGTAAACCTTTCACTCTTCATATTTGTAATATTTAGTACGTACTTTTAGTAAATTTTTGTACTATTTAACAGAGAGAAAGTAAAAGTTGTTAGAATTGTTAATGGAAATATTGTTGTCGTTGGAAAAATGTCCATTTGGATTTATGGAAAAAAACTTCAGAAGATTAATACCTTTAAACAAAATTATTCTATTTTGGTAAGCTAATTAATTTTGTTGATGTGGGATGGATGTGGGGGGGGGGGTAAGTAAAACAAGTGTCTATTTTCCAACAAGAGTGTTTTCTTCAAGTGCAAAAAAGATAAAGTAACAATAAGGAAGTTTAAGATGAGTGGAAAAACAAGGGAGAAAGAAAAGTGAAATGGGAAACGGAAACAGTTAAACTTTGAAATTGCCAACATTCCACAAATTACACAGATTTTACCTGTCCGATAAATGTTAGAAAAATGTTCATTTCTACATTATTTTCAACACCTTTTTAGAAAAGGTGTACACAATTACGAGCTCAAGTGTAGGGGAGTTTAAATAATTTTGAAACGTCTCAGGAAAAACAGTGCTTAAAGTTGTTCAACTTTAGTCTAAGATTTGCCTTTCAAGAGACAGTAAACCATTTAGAAAATGAATTAAAACCACCAAATCAGCAATGGCGGCTGGATGGAGGGTTCTCTTCTTACTAGGAACTATTTTTTGTTTTAATCGGTTCAGTGAACAGTTTGGTGATGGCGAGCCCAAAGCTCGGAGAGAAGAGATATAACTCCAAAAATGAAAAGTTTTATTGAAACTAATTAAATAGATTAACAAGTCGCGGCTTTCCGAGATAAAACTTTTTTTAACGCGGAGAAAAAGACGAACGCGGTCTTCGATTCGATTCGATTTCGATTTAACTCAATCTCAATTTGAGATTTGGGAGGCTTTGTCCCGCCTTGTTCATCCGCCACTGTCACCGTTTGCAAAATTCAATTTCCCAAAACTAATAAAAGAAATCAATAAATGGCAGGAGTTCGACGGATGAAAGATCGAGATCGAACAATTTCTCCCGCGTTTTCCTCTTATTTCTTTGCTGTTGCTTTGACTAATTCTTCTGATAGACAGAATTACTTTGTCGGTTTCTGATGAAACATTTCAAATGCTGGCAAGTTTCCTTTGGCTTCTTCCACATTGTCAATCCGACTTTCAATACCATCCAAAATAACACAAATTCTTAATAATAGCAGCATTAATCTTCTCCTCCCTCAGGTTATGCTTCACTTATTTTTAAACACTTCTACTTGATCCTTTCTAATTCAATAAACGTGTAATCGTGTCAACAATTACTCTAAATTTCAAATCTTTTTTTCACTTTTTAAAATTGATTTTCAACTTTAATGGTGTTTATAATTTGTAATGAGAAAGTTGAGAGGTGAACCTAATATTATTCAAAGGTACCTATGTTATTCCTAATAATTAAGCACAAAAACTCAGAATTTCAATTAATTATAAATATATGTATTGCTAAAAATAATACTAGTGGTATAACTTGTTTAATGAACTGTTTCAATTAAAATCTAATCTTGGTTCCAATGAGTATAGATAAGGAATGAGGGTAACATTATTTAACGTCTGTTGGTGTTGTCTTGTCAACAAAAACTGACAAACAACAGGAATTGGCGAGGTATTGCTGCTGCCGTGGCTGTAACGAAATGAATTTCCTCATTGGAGAATACGCAACAAACTAAGCTCTCATCAAAGATGAATAGATTTAGATTCCCATTTTGACAGATAAATAATTAAACTTTAATTATTTCCCCGAGATGTTTTTAGCGAATAAATAAAATAGAGCCATCCCAGATGTGATAAAATGAAAATGAGCAATATTATTATTAACCTAATTGTATTAAACAAATTTCGGTTGCATTTCTATTATTTCTCAACTGTCTTCTTAGCTAGCGCCTTTTATTACAGACGAAATGCAAAACGGCTGATTGTGTCAATGAAACATAATGGCAAAGCAGAAAATTAATGTTAATATTTGGATTCACTAAATTTTGCTCAAAAACAAAAAAGAACATTTTTTTCTGAGAACTCCATCGCTTTTCCACAACTTAAATTTTTCCTATGGAATAATTGTTTGGAATTGAGTACTTGACTTGACTTATCAGTTCAATCAGTACGTTTTGAGCCTTTAAAGCTCTGGTTACAACTTTGAGTTTGATAAGTTCCCCGCGGTCTCAATTAGATTCGAATGCCTATTATTACTTTCGCAATTAGGTTCTTTATTTACTTATTTTTTTTTTATTGATTTAATTCTCTTGTGTATCATCCAACTTTCTAAATTCTCCCTTGCCACCATTGTTTTTGCGTGAGTGGTACTTCCCTTTGGGGATTCAAACAAACGTAATTAGCGGGAAAATTTTGATATGCGAAGAGAATGTAAACGACTGCGTTGAAGAACCTACGCTTCACAGAAGACAATTTAAAAATTGAAAATCCGGAATAACGCGACGAATGACTGGTAATTTTAGTAGAATGGAATTAATATGTGAAGAAGATGGTACTACAAAATTCATTGAAGAAACCGAAAAGTATATTCATTTTGCAAAAATGAAAAACGACAGAAGAGCACCGACGTGTTTTCCCAAACAGATATTTATAATATTTGTGTTATTCAACATTGGGATTGAACAAACAAGATTCTTGTTCTTGAGCAAACACGATGCCTTCGAGTACACTTTTCTTTCGAACAGATTCTGTTGACACGGAGAAAACCGCTCGTTTTATATATGAAAGTGACAGCATGGGCACACAGATTGCGTGAAAAACAAAAATAAAAGGAGCTTCGGTATGAATTCTAGATGCATTATAAACGAATAACTTGGTCTACTTTAATGGAAATTAACCGCAAAAGAAAAGTGTAAACTTACAAGATAATGGGCGACAACGTGGAAGAAAGGTAAATCCCCAGGAAGAAGGCCCAGGAACGTCGTTGTCGTCTTCCTCGCAGTTGTAGTTCATCTCGAGAGGGCAGCCGAGGGACTGACCGGGGGGAAGAGGTCCGTTGCAGAGGGCAGCAGCAACGGCACGGGCGCGGGCGCATCATCCCCCTGTAGTCCCCTTCGCCACAACCACCCATAGCCCCCCAACGCCATGTGTAATGCCGCCATTGTGGAAACCGTTTTTTTTTCTTCAAAATGGTGTGTAACGGAAAAATTCGTTACCGAATTTGATTTCGTTGAGGAAAATTCGTTCTCTCGGGTTGGTTCCCATAAAAAAACATAATTCACCTTTGACCCGGAATTATTTTCATTGATGAAAGGTAAACTAAAGAAATACTTAAATCTGTGTTATAATCTGTGGATTATTTACTCATCCCTTACAAAAAGGTTACTTTCAACATTTGTTGAAGCAACTAGAGTTTTATGTGAATGTTTTCAAAACCGCCAGTCCCTGAATTTTTTCGCTTTTAAAGTTTTAGTTTGCAATGGAACTTTGGAAACCTGAGATTAGTACATGAAGCCGGGGTTATTATATTTAAGTGGAGTCACTATTTGTAGATTATTCTTGTTTGAGTGACTGTTGTGGGAATCAATACAATACACAGAACCACAAAGCCATATAATGGCTTAACTAGCAAATTTTGCCAAATAGTCTTACAAAAATAAAAATTTACGAAAATGAATCGCAAAAGCATTAAAAAATGAGTCTAGTTGAGTATTTTTTTAGAAAAAAAATTGAGAATATAATAAAGAAATTAACAAATGGATAGAATTTGTTGCAGTAAAAGCAATATCTTAATATCATTTTAAGACAATCACCGATGGCAGTAAAACAACATAAACACGGTTGCGAAACTCTGAAATAGTAACATTGCAAACATACGAATTTAATGAGTCTAGTAGAAGTTTACATCAAATACAACCAACGAATTAAAAATTAAATAATTCAGAACGATGAATCTGCTTCAGAAGTCCTATTGTTGTGCATCAAGGTACATCAAGAGAGAGAATATAAACAAAATAATTTATTACTACAACTAGTAAAGGTGTACTCGAATGCCGCATTTAGTTTCCTTTTGGTTCATTAAACTAATTTCAGTGGGGGAGACCTTTCCACGGCACAGTGGAAGGTAGGTACTCTCTGATGCAGTCATTGGGAAAAATTTGTTCCTTGGTTTATCTCGGTCAGAACCGTCCTAATGAATTCCTCTTATAGCAGTGTTCTCCAGAAATCTCCGTAGAATTGGATTTAAGCCAAATTGTCCTATCGAAAGTTGAGAGAAGGTGGAGGCCAGGGAGGGAAGTCATTTACGGTTAGCCTTTAAAAGACTTGGTGGACTTTTCTAAATAACGACTTGGGAAAAAACATTTGAAAAATATGAAACGGGAGCCTCCTGATGAAAAAGGGGGAATGTTGACAATTAAATTTAAGGGCGCCAAACCAAAATGACACTTCACAGACATCGTAATTAACCCGAAGTACAGGAAGCAGTCGGTAACATACTCCTTTTTATTATTTTGGTTAACACCATTTTATGGGACAGTCCATTTTATGGCTGAGAGATACTTAAGTTTGAGAAGAAAGTTAAATGGATCTTTGTTTAGGAAATCCAATTTGACAAAACAGTGTCCAGCCAAAATTATATAGTTAAAACTTTTAATTCACAGTAGTAATTTCATGTTACAAAAATATGCAGAAGATTTTTTTATTTTGGAATACAGAGAGTTTAGGGCATTTTAGTTGTTAATAAATTATGTCTTTCTTGCCAGAATTTCTTTACATCAAGGGGTACAGGGCTAGTTTGAAAACAATAGTTTTCACTCGAACTAGTTTTCTAAACTGCTCCTTCAGTCCATTTTACTTGTACTTTTCCTTTTGCTTGAATTTTGATGTTATTCATTTTTTGTGTATTTTATGTACATTAAAACACAAGTTTATAGGTTTTCTAATTCATTCTAGCCGTCAGGTAATGTTTATCCAACTAGAAACACAGCATGTTGAGCCCTGGAGATAAGTGAGAAGTAGTATATTTAGAAAAAGCCGAACAACCAGCAATAAAATTTTGAGAGAAGAAGCTTTCTTATCCTTAGGTAACAAGCTTCATAAATTTAGAATTTTTGTCTGAAGAAATATATAAAAGTAAATCCTTATTTCTTACTACTCAGGAGTTGCTGTAAAAACAATTTATACGTACAGGGAATCTTCACATCAGATAATGTGTTTCCAAGAAAGACAGATATCTTAAATAAATTGGGAAAATTACTCAAAAATGAGTTAGGTCCTGTTATTAGAACATATAAAAACGTTATTAAATAGGTCAAACTTAACCGGCAGAGATACGTCTTAAAGCTTTGGCTAAACAAAATTTAGTGCCTAAACGACCTTTAGGCAGTGACAGCTAACCTGGTAGTTCAAATTCTTCAGCATGAGATAATCCACGCCAAGAGCTCAAAGAATAGGAATCAATACGTGAATATAACCGATATTCAGAAAATATCAAGAATTTTAAGTGGATTGATGCCAAAAAATCTAGAAAACCAGGAACCAAAAACTGGAAAACTTTGCTATCAGTCACTGAGAAACAAAAAGTCAACCCATCACAAGACAACAGAGTAAAGTATACCTCCCTCCTAGTATACCTATAAAGTGTACCTTCCACAGATAAATTAAGAATTGATGAAAAGTAATGACAACAAATGACAATTTAATTAGAGTTGGAGACACACAGAATGCGAACGTCTTAACTGGCTACAACCTTGTCAACGCGATGACATAAGCGGCCTCGCATTCGAAAATATTACTGGACAAGGATAATCGGTTTAATAATGACATGACTAAATGAGTACAATACTTTAAAAATAAAATATATTCTTAGGAAAAGCCCTAAAACATGCATCAGAATGAAAAAAACTTCGAGAGTAATTTATTTTTTGTAGTGATATAAAAAAGAGGGCAGGATCAGTTTTCAGGTTGAAACACATTGTATAGCATGTCATAAAAGAAGAATGCCGCAGGATATTAGTCCAAAGTACGGGTTTGCCAAGTGATACATCCTATTTCTTTTTAATTTGAGGAAGCACTGCCAACATTAAGAGCAACCATTGAGTACAATAGTACAAAGGTGACAAGTCCTCAACGAAGGACCATTCTCTTACAATAATGATAAAAAAAAGTATGTGAAAGTTAAATATGGAAAAATTGTCGTGTTCAGTTGACATAGGTCAAAGGTGACGGTGGAAATTCTATGGTGACCCTTCAAGCCACAGTCAAAACAACTCAGTTCAACAAAAACAGGTCAAACAACATAAATACATAAATACATCTTTTTCCAAACACGAACGAGAGAGATTAAAATTATTTTAAAGTTTGATTTTGAAAATACGGTGAGGTGACACGTGGACGAATGACCCGACAGAAGAACGGCCAATGCCATGAGTCGCCCTTTGACCCTGTCGTCACCCACGAAAACATTCAAATTTCTTCAGTTTGTCTTTCCCGACATTTGAATTCGGAAATTCCATTAACTCGACCACAACTCCCAGCTAACTAACCAAAGTAATTCAGCTTTCGGTTAAATTGTTCTGGTCTCTCGGTCTGAATTATTTCATTACATAACATTAACGGTTGTAATCGCTCTAGAGACGCCTTCGCTGTTTCTCGCGACACAAATGTAATTTCCAGCGTCAGTTTGTCTCAAGGAGTCGATCATGACCCATGAGCTGACGGTCAACGATTCAGGTCCCCCTCGGGTGTGCACCACGACGGATGAGTCGTCACCTGTAGAAATAACATTGATCGATTTTGATTGGAGAAAGAAAAGTAGACCAACTTAGGTTCATGTTCAGAACGAAAAAGGTTTACCGGGAAGCGTCTTGAAGAGTCCGTTGAGTCCTTCAAACTCCCAGACAATTTCCGGTACGGGAAATCCTTTCGCTTCGCAATCCAGTGCCAATTTTTCTTCTTTGGGCACCGTCGCGGGGTCCTTGGGCTCCGAACTGATTTCAGGTGCGACCTTACAGGGTCCGACGTGTTCCAACTCTGTTCCTGCCTCTCTTAATTGACACAAAGACCTGTAAGTAACATTATCTTTGCCGCAGGAAACTTCTTCCTTAAGACACAGGCACACAGAATCTGGAATTTCCTGCCCGTACAAATAACATATATTAAAATAAAAATTCTACTCTCGCGGCGGGAAAGTCTCAATTTTGTTTTACTCTATTATTTTAAATATGAAATAAATACTCACTCCAGCTTTTACATCTGTTCTGAGAGCACATTCCATGTCTTCGCCGCAAACGCTAAACCTTTTCAGACTCGTGTCGGCAATGTCGGTAAAAAACTTGAGATCCATGCATTTTTCCTTTTCGTGAAGCAGGCAAACGCCTTCTTTACAGCAACCGCAATGATCTTTGATGAGGCCGTGCACACACTCATGAGCCGATTTCGGACATTTTTCAATGTCGCAAGTCGGACATGAAGACGTCGGAACAGAAGAACATGTTGTGATGAGGAAGGCTACAGTTAAAAGTATTTCGAAAGATATATTCATTTTCTTTGACTCTTGAGAGGTAAACAACAACAACAACAACAATAAGTTCGATTAAATTGTTTCGTTGACACACAGTTTTACTTAAAGATGCACTCAAGCTAAGCCTTTTTAAGTCAAGTGCCCGCGCTTTCGTTTTGTATGTGTAACAACCGTGCAAAAAATAGAAGCAAACTGCATTGCATTTAAGAAAGCTCGTGTAATTTATAGTGCGTCTTGCGGGGTTACGAGGAGGACAAGGGGGAGGACCGAGAAAGCTCGATGTATCACCAAAACTTATTTCCAAACTTTCAAACAATAGGACAAGTTCTATTCTAACGAGCATCCTCCGCCCTTTTATTGGTCTCTTTCTTTGCTTCTTCCAGGTAGGGCAATTGCAGGTTTAGGCATCGAAATGGACCAACGTTTTATACTTTGAGGAAACAATCTTGGACCAATACGGGCAAGTATTTCACTGTTCATTTAATTTGTTAAAAGACCTTTCGTATCCATCGATTCATTCGTACTTACCTGACAATTATTTTAACTCCCGTTTGAGGTATTTCTTATTAAAGAGGTATATCTTCCAATTTATTTTTTACAGATTATTAATTATTGTTCACACAATATTAAATCGAAGTAGAAACATTTAAGTGGAATATCGTTTTGGTTTTTATGTCTGTGATCTGCGACCACGTCTTTTTCAATGTTAAAGAAACTTGTACACTTGGTAAGTTACTTTTTCATTACTTATTTTTGAATAAGGATTTCTTTTCTCAAACTCTTTAACTCCTTAGTCACTATTTTGTGTAATTTATTTTTCTTCGTTGAGAAGGCAAAGTTCATTAAACTGCAACAATCTTGTCTGCTTGATTAAGCTTTCAAAACAAGAGCAACCACACAATTGTTTAATTTAATGATGTATTTTTATTTATATATATATTTTTCTTAACATCTTTTGTTCGAGCGAAACATTTACTTTGTGCCCTGCAAGGCAAAACGAATCGTTTCCGCTTATGCAACTACAGGTGAATTCCTACAGGTTGTTGACTTTACCGGTCAAAAGAAACGAATTCAATTGTTTTTTCTTCAGTCATCGGACTGCAACCTGGACATATTGATGCGATATATCCAATGAATGAACAGGTAGTCTAATAGATTTCAATCAGTTGAACGACCCTTCCTGGCATCCTTAAGGCAGTAAGGGTAAAACCGAGTACTACGAAAGGTCAGAGAACCTTAAACCCTAGTGTTTACGTATTATGCAAAAATATTTTTATAGTTGTCTTGTACAACTGAAAAGTCATTATCTGAAACAAATTCTCAGTTGTATATTCTCAATAGGTCTTTTGATCTGAGAACAACGGAAAATCTTATATTAGGTATCGCTGCAGTTTTAATCTCATTTGTGTTCTCTGATCCAAAACAATGACACCGGATAAAAATTATCAAAACGACCTATGTGCTGCCTTCATTTATATGTAAGTTGTATTGTTGGAGGAAGGCACTTATTTTCTAACGATTAAAAATTACAAGTAAGAAAACATCGAAAATAAATACAATTTCATTTTACTGGACAGTCAAGAGTACGTCACAGCACACTTATTCTGTACATTGCACGTATTTAACAATATAACAATAAACAATAATATGTTAGAAATGATGGATCGGAAGACATGAATTTCTGATCGGTTCTGACACTTCAACACGGTTCACTTCAAACAGAACTGTTTGCCACATTTGAAGTTTTGAACTTGGTGCTTTGAGTGTCATGAGTCTCTTCTCTGCAGTTAGGTCACTGCATATTGTTGCGTGTTGCAAGGAACAAAATAAACTCATCATTCACTTAGACAAAACTGATTAAATTTATTTCAAATTTCTCTTTTAAAAAAAGTTGGGATAAATTCTAAAAGATAATTCTAATTACAGCCATATACAGTGTTATTATTTATGTTAATATTGTGGCGGCATTAAGTTAAAATCGTGTGCCGCATTCAAGAAATAAGTGTATATGTATGTATATATATATATTTATATATATATAAATATATATTTATAAATGTGAATCCTATCTTAGGAAGCCAATTCCATTTCTTACATATATCATGTTTCTTTGGCATTTATCAACAACTGCAAAAATATAAAACCTATTATTGGTGATAACAAATATATATTTTTTTTAATTAGGTATAAATACATTAATATTAAAAAGAATTGGCCTTTTACAAAAAGAGAATATACTTTTTATATATATTGCACGTCCTTCTTTAATTATATAAAAAGTTGTAGCCTAAATGTTAAATAAAGCATTTTAGTTAAACTCTGACGCGAACATATTCATAGTGACTTAATAAATTTTTCTGTATAATATAATTAATTTGGATCGAAAGAAAAGAAAGTTGATGTTGAATTTCCAACATTAAATTTTGCCAAAAATAATAAAGAATTAATAAAACAGAAATTGTGTTCCTTCTTTCGTAGAGGACAGAGGCAGGAGACGAAGCCCGGTGGCAGTTAAAACTACTAGTAGCTACAAAGCATCATTTGCAGTAATTAAAACTAGCCAAGAAGGTCGTGCAGGAGACGTCATCTTAAAGAAATAAGTAAATGCCTTGCAAATAAAAAAGATGAAGAAGAGAAAATTAAAATAAAACGAGACCTTCATTGGCCTCCATTGCCATACTACACGACGATGACCTATTTCTATTGCTTTTCAATGCAAGTAGATTTGTATATATATTTTTGTGTGTCTGAAAGTAGGCAGTTCCACCATACAATCCAATCATCATTGATTGACTCGCTTCTTATCACAATGATCTGCGCGTACGTATACGCAATATATAAATACATAAATGGATACGTAAGTATATTTCCGTATATGTACACTTAAAAGTTGCCAAATTAACAAAAATATTCAATCTATATACATGTGCGCTTATGTATGTGTTTGTATACATATTAACGTGTGCGCTTTGCCAAAATATATATGTACAAGATGCTTTTTACTTTTGTTAATGACTACATGTTGTTTGCAACAGCACCCATCCAATTGTAAAACGTTCACAATTCCTTAAAAATTTTGTTTCTATTCGTAGTAGTATCATTTAAAAATTGAACCTAAATTCTTGAATGTACATTTGAAACAATTTTCCATACACATTCAATTTTAAATCGTCTAGTAGTAAACAATTCATGGCTTTCCGGTGTGCTGTTGTATAACCTTATAGGTGGATATTACTTTTCTTTCAGATTTTTAAAAGGCGAACGTTTTTTTCATTTAATTAACGTTGCAATTCATTATTTTATTTCTGTAAACCACCATTCCGAGGGAATAACCACTTGACAATCACTCGAATTTCCAATCTTCGGTTGAATTGAAGTGACAAAAATAACTTCGACGGTGGTTTCCTAAAGCGATAACTATGCTAACGACGATGGGTGATATTACACGACCCTAAATGTTCCTTTTTTATGCACGAATACACACTACAATCCGAATTGCTCATTAACGGATATTGGTGAAGAGGTTTAGAACGGAACGATTCTCCTTTTGCGTTCTTGCCTTGCTGAAAACACTCCAAAACCTGAGGGTCTCGTCTCCGGCACCTGTGACGATTGATTCTCCATCAGGTGACATGGCCAAGTACAGAACCCTATAAGAGTGACCCGTCAATTTGGCTACTTGAACAAGACTTGGATACTTCCAGACGAGAATTTGATTTTGCGAGTAGCCGTGGGTGCTAACCAGTTCTGAGGAATGCTTCGACCACGCCAAATTGCACACCTGAAAGTGAAACGGTCGTTTTTACTAGCACCATATACTAACTTTGGGAAGAGTTATGTTGCACTGTGCTAGGGAATATATCTTTTTGTTCAACTTTTCAACTTCAAACTTTGTTTGGCCCTTAAAAACTTGGTGGTGACAATTCTCAAAGAGATTGAGATGTTTAAACTGCTGGGCCATTGCTGCATATAGCACTTGTTCAAATAAAAACGATACTAATGTTGACACTTTAACATTAAATTTTCATCTTCCCCAATTAACATTTACTTCTGAATAAGTCACAATTACATTCTCAGTTGTTGGGGATTGAATCAAGTAAATATATGTTGCAATGATTACTCACTTAGTTTTGAAACTTGTAGTTAAACTCAGTTAAATACAACTCTGAATAACAAATGAACAGTACCTGAGAACCAGTGTCAACACACTGCATCGGTTGGGCTGTTAAGGTGTTCCAAAATCTAATACATCTATCAGCAGTTCCACCAGCACTGGCAAGAAGTCCATGATGGTGGGGTGACCATGCAATTGCTTTGACTGCTGCAATGTGTTCCCCATAAGTCTGCATGGGTGATGATGAATGCAAGTTCCAAACAAATAATCTATTATCATTTCCTCCAGAAGCCAGCAATTGATTATCTGGAGACCACCTGCACCAGAAAATGTTTTTAATTGCACACAAGAAGCAGAAATCAACATTTGATTTTATGGCAACCAGTAATGAGTAATTTGTTGCATAATGACTTACCTCAATCCACAAACTTCCTGCCTGTGTGCCACTAATCTTCTGTGTGGTGTTGTTTCAGGTGTTCTGACATCTCTTTGTAGAATGGACCTGTCTCTACTGCCTGATGAGAGCACTTCATTATTCCAAGCCAAGGCTCCCACCCTGGCAGCATGTCCTTGCAAATTGTTAACCTGTTTACCAGCTGTAACATCCCAAACTTGCACCTGCCCATGATGTGTACCAACTGCCACTAAATTACCTCTTTCATTCCAAGCTACTGAGGTCACTGAATTTCCATCACCAGATAAGTCACATAGTCTTGTAACTTGGCTATTGCATGCAGACCACAAGTAAACACAGCTCCCCAAACCCACACTCAAAACATTTTGGGATGACCAATCAACAAGATTCAAATAGAAATCATCCTGTAATTCAGGTGCATCCAAAACTTTAAAAGGTATCCTTGATATTTTTCGTGTTGCCTTCCTTGGTGATCTAAGCAGCTTTTGACTATAGCAGCTTACGGGAGATAAAGAGTACGGCGAAGTTGGTTCTCCATAGTCCAATCTCTTTTTGGGTGTTTGATAGTGAAACAAATTAGAGCCTTCGATTGTAGACAGTGCTCTCCTTTCATCGCAATTCGTTTTAATGTCCTCAATATTGGAACCCAGAACCTCATTCTTGAGCAAATAGGTGTAGGCTAATCCGTCTCTACCCGTTTCTCCCGATTCTCTGGCTTTTCTCAGAGCAGGTATGGAGCTGTTTTCAGATATCATGGCGTATTTGGTTTCCCAATTCTCCGATCTAGACGGTATAAATCTATCCGCGTTGGGGCATTTGGTTGGAGATCGAAATCTCTCGACCGTTGGCGAACCAAAGGGTGGAACATTACATCCTCCAACCTGTGGTACATCTTCAATAAACTCACACTGCTGTCTCATGTAAAGTCGTTTCTCGTAATCCTGATTGAACATTTTAACCCGACCGAATTCACACTGTTACTTTTGAACGAACGACACCTTTATTTTACTTACAAGAAAAGAAAAACAACCTGTAAATAGGTTCGAAAGCCTATTTTATGCTTACGCATGCGATTTAAAACTTGCAATTTATATTATGGCTTTCCACGTCTTAATTTCACTCAGGCCCGCACAAAACATGCACGTTTACAGTACAACGGGTTTGAGCGAGCTGTGGAAGCCACTACAACGGTTTTTCCTCGCCCGAAAATATTCGTTTTCCTTTCGAAAACGGAACACGGCAGTGGCACAAACATCGAAGGCCTTTCAGTTCGATTGTGGACCCCTGCTTTTAAATTTTCGACGCGACATCTGTCGTCAAATGCCTGAAGCATCCATTTAAATGCACAGGGGTGACCAAAAGTCAACGTCCAAAAATATCGATTGATGATTCATTGTTACTGTCCCTATTCAAAAAAGTGTTTCAATTTCTGGCTGGCATTTTAAAGAGTAAAAATTAATCATTGCAAACATTGAGAAAGTTAATAAATTAAAACAGAGAAATTCCATCCATAAATGATCCAACTTCGTAACAATAGTAAAAATCACCTTAACACAAAAATATTATCAAAGTATGAAGTTCAAAAAAACTGTCATTTGAGTTCCTTTGAATAATAAATAAAAGTTGACGGTGAAAAAAGACATGTTTCTAGTTAGTACTAATATTATTGTAGTACTAATGCAACGTCTAATCAAACTATTTGTTGTACTCTATCCAAAAATAATTTTTAAGAGTACAAGCAAAATTAAATCATGCAATTAATAATATTAATTTATAGCGAAATAATTTTATCATAAATCTTTCTAAAATATTGTAGACATATCGTTTCAAGTTTTTGCCTAAGGCAATACAAAAGCATTTCTTATAACAGAAATCACTCTTCAGCTTATTCTGATTGCAAGATTGTAGTAATGTACTTTTTTACAAACTAAATAAAGGTAACAGATGTTTCTTGTAAATTAGTGGTCCGAATTTTGGGCACTAGAATTCCACAATGCTTAGACATTTGTGCTTGCAATCGATTTTACATTAGATGATTTCATTGTTTTAAAAGTCCAATTTTTGATAGTTAATCAAGTAAAATTTTAAATCTACTTGTTTGGAATTTCTGTTTCTGAAAAAATTAATTAAAATTGTCTTTCGTTTCTATATAGTTACAAGAAACGGTTACCCACATAAGCTTTGTTACTTAGTTTGAACTCTCTATGACGACGTTTGTTAACTGAAAATGTCGCCAAGCAGTGTGAATTTTGTCGACAATTTGAACTCTTACGTAAGGCTTATTGACAATCCGTAAGATATTTTGTTTTGTCGGTGCACTAAAGAATTTAATTCGCCCATTTTGTGTGTTTTGATATGTCAATACCAAAAGAGATAAATAAAGCTGATCCCTCCGAATCGGAACTCAAATGGGTGACCTTTCAACAACATGAACCTCTAAGTGGTGTGGATAAATTCAAATCGAAATTTATGCAAAATCCTCTGGTGCCAATCGGTATGTTTTAATTACAAAAATATGATTTGTAGCTTATTAGAGTTCATATTTAAATGGTAGTCTTTTCACAAAACAAATTTATATCATAAAATAAGTTGTGTGTTGTGGAATACAGCTTCTAATTTCTGAATTGCTGAAACTATTTCATGTTATGTAAAAAATACCATTCAATTGTTTATTTAAATTTTATTGTAATTTTTTATTTAATTCAAATTTAATTTCAGGTACATTAATGACAACATTAATATTGGGTAAAGGACTATCAGCTTTTATTAAAAAAGAAAGTGTTCGTCAACAAAAATTCATGAGGTTAAGGGTGTTATCACAGGGATTTACAATACTTGCAATGTTCGTAGGATTACTACTCACAAAGCAAACTTAATGTTATGTATTTAATATAAATTTATGTAGTTACTATTAAAATAAAAAATTATCTCAAAAATTAGTAGTGTTCACCATTTAATTTTATTTCATATGGAGTCTGATACAAATTTAACAACAACATAAACCAATAACCATATTAGGTGTCACTCACTCCAAGCCAGTAATTAATCATTAAGGTGGTATCCAAGGTCTAAGATGTTTACATCGTGTACTCCCTTTGCTGGACCCATTTTTTTTCTTATTATCAAGTTTTTTAAGCCAATTTTCAAAGGCTTGTTGAGCTTGTAACAGCCTTTTCTGAAGCATTACTTCTTGCTCCCTTTTGGCTAATTTATCTAATTCCCTAAACAAAAGACTGGATGATTTAACTGGATTTTCAGTATCAGTTTTCTATTCATTCATACATCAGAGGTTGTGGTTCCTAAAATCACAGTTTGATACCTTTTATTTTTTATTTCCTCTTTAATTTCCTTATCCTTTGAAGCCTTCCAATTTAAATAAGAACAATCTTTTTTTTTCTCCTCCTCAATTTTCTGACTGAACCTAAGCTGTCTCTCCCTTTGTTCCAACTCTTTTTTTTTCTGAATTGCAATTTCCTTGAGTAGTTTGCACTTCCATTGTTCAAAAACCTACAGCAAAACAAAAAAGTTTGTTGGTATTTACTGGTGACTAATGCTGCCTATTACAAGTTTAAAATTTAATGATGTCATAGATATGTAAAATAATCATTGACCTTTTCTGCAACTCTTTTTTTTTCTTTCTTTTGCCTTTCCAACTCCAATTTTCTTTCTTCTTCCATTTGTTTCTCTTTCATTTTATTTGCAAGATCCCTGTCCTTGATTTTCTTCCAATCAAGAAATGCTTTTCTCATGGTTTCCTTTTTATTCATCACTGGAGTGCTGAACAGAATTACACAAATTTACGTGAAACGTGCTATAGAACCAACTTTCAACTTAAAATTTTAATAAATTTCATTTACTCTTACAGAGACTCATTTTCTTGTTTTTTTTTCATTTGGGTTTGGCGTTCTTTGTTTTTGAGCCATTTTTGAAAAGAATGTTCTCTTTTTGCTTTCATTTCTTTTAATCTAACTTCTTGTTCAATGTTTCCCTTTTTTATTGCTTGCTTAATGTTTTCCTTTCTGTTATTCTCCCGAATTTCGCCTGATTTTCGAAAATACCACTCTTCATAAACTGCCTGCGCTAGAAGTTTTCTGTGTGTGTGATCTGTAAAATTTAATAAGATTTGTTTTTTATTTTTTTAATAAGTGTACATGCAGTAAAGGAGTGGAAAACTGTTCCCTCGAAAGGGCATTTTACAATATGAATTCACAAAACGAAGTGGTTCGTTAGAGCGGGAAGCTAGGTAAAAAAAAAGTCTTTCTATATAAACGCATACCTAGCCTGTCTTCTGTCCAAGCTGTCCTTATTTCTTGGCGCAGCTGGTCGAGTGAAACACTTCTAGAATTAAGTCTGGTCGTAACGGTTGAAGCAGATTGAGTTCGGCTAGGAGCTGCAGGTATCAAATTTGACCTTCCAGAGTCAACAGGTTCAATTCCTACAAGTTTGAGGCTTCTTTTGTATTTGGTCAAGTCACTCTCCGTCCTGCGACGCGCTGGTTTCTCATCTTGAAGGTAAGATAGTATATTTTGAAAATCCTTCGTACTCCACAAACCGAAATTGTTGTCACTGAAATTTTCGTGTAGGTAGAATCAACAAAATTATTTGTTTACCCTGACACCCTAGGATTTCAATTTTAATTTACAGAAACCAACTCACCGGTTCTCCAAACATTTCTCCCTCTCCATCATAATGTTCACAGTATTGTACAGGTCTAACACGCTATTGTTCATTGTTCTCGTAGGGGACATGATTATTCATTCTAGTTCTTCCAGAAGTTCGAGTTCCAGTTCTTTACCTTGAACTTTTTTGAAATTTTAGTAGACTGGGAATTATTTCAACATTCAAGCATAGCTTTTCAATTTTTTCCACTTTTTTTTAACTTTTTGATACATAGTATTGTAATTTATTGTATTGAATTCGACTCGTATTGCGAGTCAGCCTGTTTGTTTGTGTTTGATTGGTCACCATTGCCATGGCGATGAAGCTTCGAATCTCTCGATATGCGAACTCCACTTCCTTGATATGTCAATAACACGTCCAAATCTGCGGGTAGAAGGGTAAGACCTATAAACGCTTGAAAAGAAAAAAATTAATTCATAAAAAAAATAAAAAATATTACAAATCAGTTAAAAAAACAATATTATGGTGTACCGGACAACTCAAAGTTCCAAAAATATGAACAACTTATTATTATTGTATTAATGTTATATTCGTGTAACATAATGGATGAACGATGCAGCTGAATACTGTAATGAAGAAGAAACAAAGAGAAGAAAGAGAAAAATATATAAAAAAAAAGTATAAAATTTTAAGAAGAATTGTACAAGAACTCAATATAATCAATCATTCAAGGGATGTCAACCATGGTGCCCGCTGCTTTTGAAACAGCGGAATTGTTTGCAATAAAATATATATATTACATAAAATGTAAGAAAAATACATTACATTCATGTTAAAGAAATAAGACATTTCTCAATTTTCCCCCATTGAAAAATATACATGGTGCAGTATCATAAATATCAATATCTCAATAGTTTGTCGACTTTACTGTAGTGATCTATTCATTTTGTTCATCACGTAACCGGCCGTGGATTTTACATTCGTTGAACACCAACCATCAAACGCCCCTACTCTTAGCCCCTCCAAAATGTATTCATTATAAAACTGTGAAATTATTCTTGCAACATTGAATATAAGGTGGATGCTCAAGTTGTTGACAACGAACAAGATGATGAAATTGGTAAGTAGTGAACAGCATGCAATATTAAATGTTATTACGAGAAAAACAATGTGCTCAGTCGCTAATATAGTCACTCTGGTCAAATGTAAAGAGTGAGAACACTTTCAAATCATATTCACTTTTATTAATTGGCTAATATTATTAAACACATTATTTGAATCTTTACTTAAATTTAACCCAAATTTAACAATTTTATTAATGTTTTTATTAACTGACTTCGTTTTAAGGTCGCAGTATAAAAACATTGGTATTGTCGTATATTTCAAGTCCGGTTGGGAATAATTGCCAAAGCTAATTTTAAAGCGTAACAACAGAAACAAATAAATAATTTAAACCAGTAACATGTAAGTTATGTAAAACGTCAATAATTAGTAAATTACATGTCGAACTGTTGTAATTTCATTGTGCAGAACATGTAATATTATTTTTCGTAATAATAAATTGATAAACTCTTCTTTTACATTTAATAATTAATTCAATAGTTTATATTGAAACGCAATTCCAGTGCGCCTTCATAATAATATACGAAAATGTAACTTTTATAAAATTTTGTATTATTTGCACATAACCTCCGTTTAACGATGGACAGCACATTTTCTTTGAAATTCTATTGAGGCCATTGTCACCGAGCACTGATAAACAATAAAGACATTAATGGTTAAACTGTAACTACTACAGCACTATTGTAGATTATAGTGGTAGTAGCTGTTTGAGTGACAACAAATTAAAAGAATCAATTAATATTTTTTTCAACGTTTTTGGAGTTTATTTATAAAACAATCAATATTCGAAATCACAAACGGGTCATCTGGCTCATCAAGTTGTCAGGCAACGTGAAAATTCAAAGGCCCAATTGTAGATTCCACATATTTTCTATTACTTTTCTATTTCCTCGGTCAGACGCAGCACTCAAGAAGCTAATGTCAGTTTGGCAGAAAATTAAATGGCTTGGTTGGACATTTTTTGTCCTTTACGTCAACCAATCATAAATTAAAGGCGGACCTTCGAAACGATCAAGCGTGCATGTCCATTATGTAATGAGACCCTGATTTTTCCTTCATTGAACAAAATGATTTAATTCCTGATTTTTTTATTATTCACTCACCTAAAAATCAGTACACTATGAAATAAATTATTGTTACTTAACCTTGTTAAGTAACAAGGTGTGAAAATTATAACTGTACGGAACGTACCTGCAGAGCAAACACCTTCTACAGGGTTAGTGTTCGACGTTTCTAACACATTACAAGGTTACCTTTAGGGTTTTAGGTCACCCAGTTAAATAATTTCGTTCATTGTTTTACTTTGACGTTGGTTTTCTTAATTGTGTTACAGTATCAGCGGCTTTCTGCCTCTGCGGTGTCAAATTTTCTCACATTCATACCTGATAATTAACTAATGTGCTATCCTATATTATTAACAGGAACCGGTGAACTCGTTAGGTTTATTCTTTGTTTGCTCTTTTCTTTATAACTGCAAAGTAAATTTAAATTTAAATACAAGTTTCCTTTTCTTTTTTACAAACTTATTTTAATTAAAAATAGTCTTGGTTTCACACTTCAAGCTTTTTTTGTGAATATTCATGTTTCAAACCTTTACTACTTTGAACCAATTATAGAGTAACCATTTCATGTTCTTTAATTGGTGAAATATTAAAAAATGATATACTAAATAACGATACTTTTAGATTCTGGCGATTGGACTCTTCAGCCTTTTGACCGCAGTGTCATGTCAGTACGAGCAGTCTGCTGGTTACCAACAATTTCCTAGATCTCATCTTCCCATCATTAAATCCGATGGTGTTCAAGTCGGTCAAGATGGCTCTCTAGGCTTATTCCTTCCATCCGATCCGGCCTCTCGACGGGGTGAAATCTACGAACCCAATGCCAAGCTAAGTGCTCTCACTTATCCGACATCCAGAAACGACTATGAAGTGACTCCTGTGCATCAAAATCCAGAATTGACTTACCAGAGATACCAACAAGAACCCGTTTACTATCATCCTCAGCAGTTGCAAAGAATGGATCGCCGTTATTTTACCCCCCAGGAACTGGCTGAGTACGAAGCTCTCTACAGGGCTAACGGAGATCCCTATGGCCATTACAAAGGGGAAGGTTTTCCTCACAGGCGGACTTACCAAGAGGCTGCTATAAATCATCAGCCGCAGCAGAGAATCCACGCATCAGCACACAGCGTGAGACCAAATCCCGAGGGTCATCAATATCAAATTGCGTACAATCACCCATCCCAGTACAGGCCAACATCTGGTGACTATCAAAAACGACAATATGCCCTGCAAGAAGTGAGTCCATCTCCGTATCCGGCCCATGCTGTCTAAAGGAATGATGCGAGCAACCATCGTTGGTCCTTACTTGTGAACCTTCGAACCTTTTTTAACGGGGCAGGAATCTTTTACTGCTGTACCGCACAGTTTTCTTCATATTCCGAATTCAAAATCCGAATTTAAAAAAAAAAATGAAAGCCGAATTTGTGACACACAGACTGACTGTTTGTTAGTTTACGTTTTGATTATGAAATAAAATATCAAAAAAATGAATTGAAGCAAATTTAAAAAAAAATAAAATAAAATAAAATAAAGTTAATGTCAAAATTTGTGAGTACATAATTTGAAATTTGAAGTTTTTTTTCTTATCAAATATTCCCCACTTTCTTTTCCTCGTCAACTGAAACAATTTCTTAGTATTTGTATTTGATTGTAGTTTGCTGATTAATGTTGAACGCCCTGGCCTGCAGTTATGTTTAAATTTGTAGATTTAATTATTTAGTATGTATTATAAAAATTAACTACGAAGAAGTCACAATAATTTTTATTTATAATAATCATTTAATTGTTTTTAATAAAACAATTACAGTTTAAAGACAAACAATATTGTGCATAAAACATAAAATGACAGGAACATAGGGAATATAATTTGTTTTCAATTGACTTTAAAACGAACTGTACTTTTTGATCACATTTAATAACTATTGATTTTTCGGTGGATTATTTCCTACTTATTAACTAATAGCTTAATGATACATACCAAATTAGTAATATTGTACTGCATATCATGTTAAATGAAAATAAAATCAAATAATGGAATTAATTTTAAGTAGCAGGTGAAACGTTTACCGGTGTGTATTATATATATATTATACATACATTATACATACTGTCTGTACGTTATACTGTTGTGTCCAACAGAACGTGAACAACTACAGTTCAGACGAAATGAAGTCGAGCCAGGAGATTCTCGCTGAACTCCGCGAGAACGTAATGGAAGCGAAAGAACAGCTTATAGCTGAGAAGAAGGCCTTGTACAAGGTAGAGGAGATGTACACGAGCGAGAAGGAAAAATGGGCCAAGGAAATAAAAACAGAGCAAGTGAAAATCCACAACAAAGAGAAGGAGCTTAAGAGGAAGGAAAGCAAGCTGGCGACAATCAAAGCCGAGTACGAAGAAAAACTTAAACGGTGCGCGGATTTGGAAAGCGAGAACGAGAAGCTCCGAAAAGAAATCCAGAAGATAAAACAGACCCAACACACCGGAAAAGAACTCTGCGAAATTTCCAGGCTGGAGAAGATCCTGTCGAGAGTGCAAGAACGACAGAATGGCGTCAAAATGACGAACAAATGGGTCAAGTCGTTGCAAGAGAGAGACCTGAAGGTTCAGGACACAGACGACGAGAGCAAACTCAACAGCGAAGTCGAGGAGATGACGTGCGAGTGAGTTGCTTTTGAAAAAGTCAATCAGTCAGTCAGTCGGTCGATTCATCATATTTCTCTTTTGCACTTTTTTGACAGTTTCTCCACTCAACTGAAAACGTTGGACGAGAACCTGAGGGAGATCGAGGAGTTCAACCTGAAACCAAAACAGCAGAAGCTGCGGGAGACACAGGAGACTTTGGCTCGGCTCAAGTCGGAATGCGAAGAAATGGAAAAGAAAAATAAAAGTCTGGAGGCGGAAATTGCACTTCTCCAGTCGGATCCGAAGTCGTTGCATATCTGATTATGTGTAGATCCCAATTAAACAGGTAATTAGACCGGTCGTCCCACCTGTGCGGGATCTGGTACTTACTTACTTCACTTTGGCATTTAGTTCCTCTCATAAGTGTGTCCCTGTCACTCAACCTGACAATTGGTGACACAAGCCTTCCAAAAATACCCATGTAACATGTAGTACCTAAGAGAACTATCACCCAACAAGTTCACCAAGCATTATTGATGCCCACATATTTTAATAAAATATAATATAATACAATCCCCCAAAGAAAAAATGGTTTTATTTTTCAGACAGCCAGAGAACGTTGTAGTTTGTTGTAGTGGTATGTAATTCTTGAGAGGCAAATAAATATTTTCCATAATTTAATTTTTTTTTTCATTTTGGTTGTACCTGGCTAGACCGAAAAGGTTAGGCTCAAGTTTCAGGTCATCCCATAAACCTGTCAGAAAAAATGTTCGCATTAAACAATGTATGAGTACATAAGTTGAACGATGAAGTTGTTTACTCTTATTAAGACACCAAATGTATAGATCAATCATTGGAAGGGGTGTCCACCTCGTGGTTGCTGAGGTACGCGGCCAATTTTTCTTCCCCGGACCGAACTCCATGGCAAACCCTGTTGTTCTGACGTCGTTTTAATAATTACAACCAGAGTTTTTCGTATTGTTCATATTAAAGCATTTGTTTTCGTTGGATATTCACTGGACATTCAAGTCCCTGTGTTTGCGTGTCATACGTGAAATTGGTTTCCTCGGCCGCAATTTGAGGAGACAATCCGGGTTGTTTGAACACATTCGAAGAAATCGGTGAAGTATATAATGAATTATTCTTTTATTCGCACTCGAACATTGCCCGAAATTGAATAATTAATACTTCGGTCTGAGAGTTGGGTTAAAACATTCATTTTCTACTTTGGACGGACTTTAGGAATTTTCAGTGCCTTTGGGTTTGCCATCGGACACGGGCAAAGGCCAAAGGGCGGAGATGGCCAGGCTTGTCGCGTGGTTTCTCTGGCATTTCGCAACAATCGCCTGCGCCGTCTATGAGACGGATGTCCTCGTTAACCTGACACTTGTCTTCGTCTCCTACCATCCTTCCAATTGCATCAAGCTGATACACAACAGAAACACGACCGACATGGAAAATTACCAGGTTTTCCAGGTGTTCAAAGCACTAGCGTCGAGAATGAAGGAAACGGTAGGAGTCTACGCCTATGACGTCTACATGGAAACTCAAAAGGATTCTCTGGAAGGCGACCAAGCAAGACACAACTGCTTGAATCCGGCAAAATATGTCATTGGTGAACCATTCTCCAAGAACGACTTCACTAAAGTGAGTAATCAGTTCAACTGTGAAGTATCCGAGTTGTTTTGCTAATTCTGAAGAAATGAATCGACGGAATGAACTAAAATAAGAATTTATTACTTTAATGTCTGAGGCTAACAATAAAATTAACATTTATATATAAATCATAAGATTCAGGTTTAAATGAAGAGAGAGATTGAATCTAACAATAATATAAGCAATTACTTGAATAGAAATGGATTTTTTAGGAAATATATTTGAACCGTGTCCGTTAGAAGATACGAAATCAGTCGTATATGATACAATAAGAAAGACAATGACATTTATTTGTTATTAATTGGTATTACTTGTTATTGATTGAACAACCACAATCAAACAAGCAATCAAAATTGAGTACCACTTTACATTTATGTACGCATTATTTATAAGCACAACATTTTCTTCCTCTGTTTTACTTTTGCTGGTTCCTACACTCAGCCAAGCATTTTCTTCTAAAATACAGCAACTCTAAGGAATCTAAAATAACAGAACCTGGTTACTTAACCTGGAATACGATAAATTTGAAACGAACTAATTTGAACCTGATTGCTTACCCATTCCAATGTGAATAATAATAAAACTTTAACTTAAATATTAATGTGCTCTTCAAATTGGACTTATTTATTCTATTTAATAATCCGTTAGTACATTAGAGCAGACCGAGAATCTGCATAAGACTGATATTTATGACTGAATGGCAAGTCCAAATCAGTAACATGACAATAAGATGAGGCACAAAAACCCCAAAACTTTTCAACATTCAAATTCCACTTGTTCACCAATATTTTTAGTTGACCAAATCTGTGGCCATGGACAATGGTTTCTGGTTTATAATTCTCAATTCTTCCGTGAGTGAGTTCTTCGAGGATGCTAAGACGCCATTTAACAGTGAATTGATTGTGGCCAAAATCAAAAGTCGAGATCGCATCGAGTTCCGCGAAGTCTATAGAGTCGATGAGAACTATCCTCGTCGAATTTATAACTATGGTGTGTGGACAATCGAAGAAGGTCTTTTGTTAAACAAGCAGAGGCTTTACGCCAGACGATCAGACCTGGAGGGAAAACTCATACGAGCAGGATACATTGAGGTGACTTTCTTAGAGTTTTTATCACGGTAATCCACAGTCGAAAGCTGGAGTTAAACAGGATAAAATTGTTTTCAGAATTGGCCCATGTCGTCGCTGAGGAATGGTCTTTGGGATGGTTTTTTTCCAAGAATATGGAAGGAAATAGAGGCACAAATCAATTGCACAACACAGCCTTACAGGTCGGAAGGCAATGTCGTGCACTGACGGTGAAGAATTTTTGAAGAAATAACCAAAAACCATTCTTTTCAGATCGGTGGACAATGCTACGGGTGTTCTTAAAACGAACGGTAGCTGGAATGGTCTGGTTGGTATGCTCCTCAGGGGTGAGATTGATGTCATAGTTTCCGAAACAACCATGGACTACGATCGATCGACAGTTCTCAAATTCTCTCGTCCTATTCTCATATCGAAGTATGAACCGAACTGTACACCTTTCCTACTCTTTTTACCCACTAAAACCAATTCTTCATTTTTGTACTTCAGCTATCAAGTCTTCTTCTGTGCCCTCGCAAGCGATCTCAAATGGACAGCCGTGTTGTATCCGTTTTCGCGTAGCACTTGGATGGCAGTATGTTCGTGGCTAATAGCAGGCACCCTGACAATATCAATATGCCACCACCTTGCGAGGAAAAGAATACCGAGTTACATTAATAAGGAAGAAGATGGGTTTACTCCTGTAGTTTCGTTTTTCTTTATTCTGCAGTCTCTGTGTCAACAAGGTGATTCACCAATAAAGCCATTGGACCCGCTACCTAGTCAAAAGCCACTATACTCTATTGTTCTTTGCTGTTGGATTTTTTGCCGCAACTCGGCATAAATATATAAATTTTTAACGGTTCACCTGCCACCTATTATTTCATTTCCATAGCGCTCAACTTAACTTTAATTATTAATTCGCTTGGGGTGGTGGTGCCCAAGAGTGGCGGCAAAATGAACTCCTTTTATTTCAGGTTATCCGACGGTTCCTCGGCTCGCCTCTGGCAAAATTATCTTCCTAACTTCGTATCTGTTGTCGGCCGTTCTCATACCTTCTTATTCGGCATGGCTTATATACTCGTTGACTCACCACGTACCAAATAAGCCTTTCAATAGCTTCGAGGAGTTTTTGTCATTGGGACGGTACGAACTAAATATCATCAAGCATTCGGCCGAGCAAACTTATTTCAAGGTGATTTTCGTATCGTTTCTCTCCAAACTCGCCAGACCGTGAAAAATACTTTTTGTAATTTAATTACATCACTTTACAGAGGTCTATGAACACTTTGCACCGAATGGTGTACGCGACCGTTAAAAAGAATAAACAACGTGTTCAAAGCGTGAAGGAAGGCCTGGAGAGGACCTTCTGTCAAATGGGACAACAGGCCTTCTTCGGAGTTGAGGCCATTGTTAAGATGTACCTGCAGCAGAGTACCCTCCATTCCTGCTGTCACATAGTTACATTCTCAAAGCCGCTGTCTCCAGTCTACCAGTCTCTGGGTTTCCTCAAAGATTATCCCTACAGTCAGCTTATTAACTACAAGTAAAGCCTTATTGTTTTCAAATGCACTATCTTTCATGTCCGACGCATGATTTTCAACATTTCTTGCTCAGGTTACAGAGGCTGTTCACAACGGGGGTCATCGACAACATACAGAAACATTTTCACTATAAACGGCACATGGCCCAGTCCTACAAAGAGGTGGAAGTTGGCATCAAAGACGTTTTCCAGATTTTCATTCTTCTCCTCTTGGGCTTAGGTTTTGCAATGTTTTTCTTTTTGATCGAACGAATCTACGCTAGAAAAACCAGACGTAGCAAATTGAAAACCATATTTGTACCTCACAAAAGATTTCGGAGGAAAATGACAAAAAAATTTATATATTAATTAATATGCAATATAAGATTTAATTATTAATCGGAAAACATTGTCTGAAAAGTTAATGAAAAAAAATTTTGTAAATGAAAAAAAGTTTTAGGATACATTTTCTCGTTCTGAAACGAAACACGACCATAAGAAATCCTTCTGGTTTTGCATTAACTTTTGTCAGGGTGAAAAACCTCAGACATGGTCGTCCTTTTGTATTTTAATAAAAGATGCATTAATATTACTTGTAATTAAACTATGGAGTGATTAAAGAAATTTTTTTTGATTTAAATTACTTTAAATTACCATAAAGTACATAGATTAATTTATGAAATTTAATTATAGTAGAATTTATTCATTTCTTATTAAGTTTTTTTGTAAACATTACTTTATTGAAACGTGAAAGTCCAGACAATATAGAATTTTAGAGGTAACATGTTGTATATGTTTTCAAAATTTCCTTGAAATGTCTTAAGAACATATTGTTCTTTGCTTCAGGTAACTATTAATTTGAAACATTAGTACAAGTCGCTTATTTTCAACTTCTTACAATTTTATTTTAATTATTCAAACCGAGGGGGGAAGAAATCAAATTTCCTTTGATAGTATTGCCAACGTCCGACAGAGGGATATCAGTCAGCACACTAACGCTGTTGGCGGAAATTATGAAAAACAACTGAGGGGATGTGGGGGCTCCGTTAGACTTTGGCCGGGGGAGCTTTTCAGCCAGTTGCGGGTTCGCGCGGATCGATTTTACGCCGCCGCCGACGCCGCCATACTACTAGTGTAGTACTCGTTGCCTCAAGAGGCAAAACTTGAAGTATATATTTTAAAAAAATTAAAAGTGCGGATAAAGGTTTTAGTTCCGTCAGTGCCGTTTTAGGTGTTTTAGTTTTAGTTTTAATCTTAATACTCACACTGGAAGTGGCAGACACGACGCGTACACGCGCGCGCTTAAATAATACGGATGTGAGAGCACGAGCCGAGGGTTGTAAATCGAAATTGATCGGAGAAAATGGTCCCTGTTTTAAGGTTTGTTTCATTTCATATCAATTATTTCAGGCATTTTTATTCGTTTCATTCCCCGGAACTTGATACACTTCGAGTGATGTAACGAAAGAATTCCGATCCCCTCTAACGGAGGTGACCAATTCAAAATGGAGGACCAAAATAAAAAAATTGAAAATTTTAATCATAAACTGAGCTTCGAGAAATCGATGACCCGATTTAATCTGTGGATAATAGTTTGACCCCCCCCCCCCCCAAAAAAAAAAAAACAAGACTATATCACATCCATCATTTTTCCATCAGGTTGATTTGACAGGAACGCGGGTCCATTTGAAATTTCTAGACACAAGAATTCCTTTACAGTTTCTTTTATTGAATTATTGAGTTATTCAACCACTCAAGGCGAAATTAATGACGTGGAACTAGAAGAAAAATCGTTGCGAAAATCTTGGCATTTAATTGATCGATTTAACGGGCAATATTTACGGTTTCATCTCATTAACAATGCATAAAGTGCACTGGGATAGTTTTGAGATAGAAATTGGGTCATAGCAAGTACAAAAATAGTACAAAAATACTTTTCAGGTTTTCAATGTCTAGTAATTCGTTCCGATCCCCAAAATTGAACTGCAATTATTCATTTCTTTTTTTGATGTGGGAAGGGAGGGGGTAAAGAAATTTCATTATTCCACTCGGAATTACATTCATCGATCAAAAACCAAAAACGGAAAGTTTTAAATTAGAATCGAGGAGAAAAGTAGCGGGGTCTTGGGAACTGTTGGCTGGTGGTGATGGTGGTGGTGGTCGGACTTACCAGAGGAGGTGGAAAGGACCCAATTCTGAGAACTCCATTTTGTGGAAAGATTTGCGTGACTGTTCGCCTCTGGTCGTAAACTAGACCTCGTACGGAAAAAGAAAAATAAAAAACGAAAAGGTTCTTTTCAATGGCTCGTTGAATATTATTGGAAAGTTTTAGATAATGAGAAGAGAATAGAATTCAACGGCATCGAACGGTTGTTTTCGAACATTAAAAAGTACAAAGAGTAAAGACGTCGTCGGGTCAACAGACGCGACCTGCGAGACACACAAAATAAATTGAAAAACCGACAAAAGTTTTTGAGGTAGCGAAAGCCGTATGAGGACATCGACACCAGCCAAATGTCGACATTTGGGGGTCGAACTCGCGGGGATGGATTTGGTGGTCAAGAAAGTGTAAGGTCAACAGAATATTCCTCTGAATGACTGTCGTTGTCAGTTTATTTATTTATTTCTGGGCCCGTTTTAAATGGACTGAGTTTGATGAAAGAAAAGTCTCGAAAGGTTGAAAAGATTGGAAGACCTGAGGGGAAGCGAAGCAACCAACCGAAGGGGATGGAAGACTGCAGAGTTATACAGGACAGATCGATAGCTTAGCTGTAGTCGTAGTATAAAGGCACTCAGCTTTCTCTGATTCGCCCTCGTCCGTGAGAAAACAAGTTTCGTTGAATTTACACTTAATTTGGACCCGTCAAAAGAAAACAAATAATCGTCAACCTCCTTCATTTTGTTGAGTGTTAAGTAACACATGAAACAACTCGTCCAGGTTTTCGTCTCCTGATCCTTTTCCCGGAATCCAGGGAACGAAATGTGGTAAACACTTTGACATTTGTGTACTGATAAACAACACTTGCGACATTTATAACTTGCCATCGCATTTGTTCACGCTTCGTAGGCCCGGAGGGAGAGATATTTATGATGGATCATGTAACTTGTTGTGAAATATAGTGTTCTGAAGAAGAATTGAAGAAAAATTGATGTTCTTTTCATAACTCATTCGGGGTTAATGTAATTTTGTTGCTTTTCCACATTTTCGCTTAAAATATTTTCAACTCGTGATATAATATTCGAGCAGAGTGTGCTGTAAAAATATATATATGTACTGTATGGTAGAATAAATAAATAAAATACAAGTTCTGAAGCTCATATAAAATTAATTGAATAATTAAAAAAATAAAATTGGCTAAAGGTGTTGTAAACTATTATGCACATGAAACAGATGCATTCTCAAAATGCACAAATGTGATGCACTCTCGGAAAACTTCAAATTTTAATAAAATTAATACGACTATTGTTGCAAAACATTTTATAACAAAATCGTTCCATTAAGTCTTGATGATTCTGCACGATACTCAAAGAACTTGAACTCTGATTTTATCGCTTTTTGTTGTGAAGCTGCAGGAGTTACAATATGGTTAGTAAATGGTGATAGGAGTGCCTCACGTTCAGTCACAAATTCTGAAATACCACCTGTCATCAAATTTTAAATTCTCCTGAAAGCTCACATCAGTATTATAGGGTAATTGTGACTACCGAAATGTGCGAGCGTGTGGGACGTCAAGTGGGCGGGTTGTGTGTTAAATTGGCTTTGGGAAAAGGTCAACCTGTGAAGCTGTCCCAAAGTTTTCCTCGTTCGCTTAGCCCTTACGTATATTCTTGTGTATTTTCAGGTCGAGGGCTGTTCGACAAAAAGCTGTGACGTCAGCAAAAGGACGAAAAGACTGATGATGACTTCATGCTGTCACTCTTGAAACGATGGATGATGAAAATAGGAAACATCTATCGACCGTCAAGCTTCCAGTTTTTGCTGGACCTTCCTGTTTCTGTACTCTAAATGAATTGTCTGCAGCCACGACTGCCGCTGTTGTTTCTCCTTCTTCATCATCACCATCGTCGTACTCTTCCATTCTTTTCTCTTTCGAAATTCGATCTCATGAGGTGATTTGAGTCTGCTAACCTCTGTGAAAAAGTCTTCGACATGTGTTTTTTCCTAGTGTTTTTCGCAATATTTGTTGTGGGAGTGGGTCATACGTTCGTTCTGGACGGGTCCCCAACTTCCTACGCGCAGTTCAAAAAGTGGAATCCAGGGCTCAATGGGACGTTAGAGTTCGAATTTAAAACGAACCAGCCCAATGGGCTTCTGCTCTACACGGATGACGGTGGAACATACGACTTCATTGAAATTAAACTGGTCGAGGGAGCCTGTCGGATCAGGTTCAATCTCGGTGGAGGTGCCAAAATCATGGCTATAGGAGAGAATCTGAATGACGGACACTGGCATAAGGTGCGAGTGAAGCGTATAGTCGAAAGAACATCTCTCGAAGTGGATAGGTCCATGATTATGGGTACATCCCGAGGAAAAGAGTTTTATTTCGGGAATGTCGCGACAAACTCAGACGTTTTCTTTGGAGGTATGCCTCCATTTTACAACTCCAAGTTGACGCTATTGGCATTGCCTAGTGTCATATTCGAACTCAGGTTCGTAGGAGCCATCAGGAACGTCGTGTATGCAGACGAACATAGCAGTGTTCCTAGGAGGCAAGAAATGAAAATAAAAAATTACAAGGTGAGAAAGAAAACATAATAATTATACATTCGTTACTAATGAAATTGATGGAAAATTAGCCAATTTCTCTTTCAGGCCAAAACATGTTTGTCACGAACCTTTTCTATTTTCTCGATCAGAGTCACTTTAATTTGCAAAATGACAAGTTTCAGTTTTCGACTTTCATTGAATTGTCACTTGTAATTTCCACTTCAATGAAATCGGTGCGAAATTAAGCAAAATTACTCCACCATGACACTTAAAAACATTGGTACTTAATCAAAGTTACAGGCTTCTTGAGTAAATTTTGCGCAATTTGAAACAAATTTTTAATTCCACTAATTTACCAAACTTTAGAATTTTATATGAAAGCTCGTTAGGAAAAACTTCAAACATTTACGATTAAAATTGCTTTAATTAGTCATGACATCTGAAATTTATTTTAAATATTTGTTAAATTGTTATACATTTCCTTCACTGCAACCAATGTGGAGTAAACTATGTGGAATTAATTCCACACGGTCACATAAATGACTTAAGTAACTCTGGATTTGAAATGCTTCATTAGTTGTTATTTATTTGTCTTCGAAGAGCGTCCACCTCCGCTTGAGACTAAAATTTTAATTTTCTTTGTTTCAGTGTTCAGGTTCGAGATGCACAAAAACTAAAGGAAAGCTGAAGGTTGGTATCCAAAATTAAAACTCCACAATTCAAAGGTACAAAAACCAGGAACTTTTATATTCATTTGATAATAACAAAATTTCAGTAGGCGGAGCAAAAAAAATACTATTTATCGGTATGACAGAGACAAATTACCTTGTTAAAGATGTCCACACCTTTATATATATACTTTTTTGATGTTCCTATTTAAGGAGAAATGTGGAGGAGTCAAACGAAGGGAAGAACCTAAACAATCGTGAGAACAAAGGATAAGAAAAATAAGTTTCTGAAAGAAAGAACGAATCGAATTAAGAATCGGTTTCGGGGAAATGAGGCGGAAAATCCAGTCGGCAGCAGTCCGTCTGGAAATTGTCGAAGTTTCGAGTCAAACTATAAGCTCAAGAGGCGGCCATTAAATAATTTTTGAAAGCTCAAATGGGTTCAATCCAGCGAGAAAAGACTAGGAGAAAATTCGAAAACAAATCAGGGTTTTGTTGGTTGTTGGTATTCTTTCTCCTTTTTCTACCCTCCCAGTCCTTAAGAAAAAGGCTCTCGGGAAAGGCTCCATCAAAAAAATAACATTAAAGAAAAAACATGATTTTTCCCAGTGGACATTTTAATTTGGGGAATTGGAGTGACGCCCAAAAAACCTTTTCAATTACGATTTTTCTTCTGCTCGGACAATTCTTCAATGCGACGGAAAAGGTTTTTATATTTTGCCGACAGAAATCTCCTGTCACCTTTGCCCCGAATACCACCACGTACAATACTTGCAAACCATTTGTGGAGTTTTCCTTTCTTACTTTGGAATGGATGAAGAAAGCACTTCCTTCAAGTTATTCTCTGAGCTTAATGTACTGCTTTAGCAACCGTCACGTCGATCTATTAAAACTTTGAACGTTTACTATTTTTGTCTCTGATGGTTTCACTGTTTCTTACTCGCAGATTGTTTGTTCGCAAGAAAATATTAAATGAATCGAAAAATTAAGAACTCAAATACTGCAAATTCAAATGTTACCTAATTAAAAGACTTGTTATTTTATAAGAATTTGCCTGAAATAAAACTTAAAAAGCACTTGGAATGCTTTTGCAATGTATTTTGCTATTTAAATATTATTGTATTCATTATTTCAACTAAAATTTATTGAATATGCGCACTGCGACTCTTTAATAATTTTTCCATAACAGTTTTAATTACCTACAAAATAAACATTAATTACACACGGTAATACTTGTTAAATATCATCTTTTATCGTACGTAATGGAAATTATTTTTGAAAATTGTGGTTCATATGAAAGAGTTCAGTTTTTAGTTCAAAAACTCTTTTGAGCATCAGAGGCAATCATATAAAATAATACATATAAATAGATAACCTCACAATACTCATTTGCGGTCGACAATTGCTGTAGGAAAACTTTCCAAACGGTGTAAAATCCAAAATAAAAGTAGAAGAAATCAGTTTTTTCAGTCGACTTTCTTCCGACAAGAAAAATTGTATTTTTCCTTCCTTTTCTTAATTTTTTTATTCTTTTCTTCAAGTCTGGGTTTAATTTAATTTTTAAAACAACGCAAGCACATCGCGAAAAGTTTGGAACCTTTTTAATTGCACACCTACAGTCGAAATTCTTTCGCACTTGAACCACCCGCAGGGCCTCATCTCGGAAAAGCTTATGGTCTGCCATTCGAAGAATCTGACTTTGCCAAGATTACCTATCGTTGTTCACACAAATGTCTCGATCTCAAATTCTAATTGATGATAATTGTTTCAGGGAGAACGACGTAATGCGACGGATGCATGCGAGGAGTATGACCCCTGCCAGCACGAAGGTATCTGCATATCCACAGACACAGGGCCGATATGCGAGTGCCGTAACAATGACTACGAAGGAACCTTCTGCGAAAAAGGTATTGTCGCACTTGTCTGTTCCTTGTTTTTTTTGGTTTAACGGCCATTCTCACATGTGCAAATCTCATGCAAATTTTCTCACCATCTACCTCTCCACCGCAGCCGTCCTTTTCTTCGATTTTGTCTCCTGACAAAGAAATCCATATTTTTTACATTGCAAATATTGGTAGGAAAAGCTCGATTATTTCTAAACGCGGGTGGATTTTTATTCACCTGCAATATGTGACATGTAACATCAATTCACAAATTGCGTTCGACCTTTTTAGGATCGCTAGTATTCCTTATTACTTTCTTCGTAAAAAAGAATCAAATTTTTTTTACGTTATGAAATTGATACCTCTAGCTCGCCGAGTTGCCCCTTCCCTCCATTTATTACCTTTCAATGTATTGAACCTGCTCACTCGTTGCCGATCCTGTCAGGTATTTTAATGGCTTCCACTTCGTATTACCGTTGTTGATTCGACCAAAAGTATAAGTTTCATTAATTTTTCTTCTCTCAATTTTTCTTAACCAAACCCACAGCTGATTCCGTGCGTAAAACACTGTAGAAAAGTAAAATATTAAAATACCAATTTATCTTTCTTATTACTTTCTGCTGGATTGCAGGTTTTTTAGTTCGCTCCTTGTATAGAAACCTATTACTGTTAATATTACTTTTTTGTACATTTTCGGCAAGCACATACTGCTTGTAAATTAAACCTCAATTGAGTCACTGAACATCAGCATTTTTTGTTTTACGGGATTATTTATATTACGAACAAATTTATATGAGTTTGAACAAATAAGTAACTACTCAATTTAGTGTTCAGATATTCAGATGCATTCGCAGTTGCTTTTCGAAAGTCACAATTCATTGGCAATATATTTTGTATATAGCACGCCAAACCCAGCTGAGGTTTTTGAGACGTCAAAATCTAGAAAAGGCTATCAATTTTGATTTTTGCGGTCACGCTGTTCGGCTGCACCTGAATTGCGTACAGCAGGTGTACAGTTATGCCGCGTTTCCTCAAATACAACTTGCAGCCTTAATTCATCCCTTACGAGTTTCCAATTTATCTTGTCACCGTAATTTAGAAAAGGTTCATTTCGTATTCCACCGTCGAACTGCCAACCGAGTGACGCTGGCCTACTTAAATCAGATTCTTTTCCTACTTTCAAAATAATTAAAATTGTCTTACTATCTCTCTGTCCGTGTGTTCCTTGTGTTTCCTTTCAGTATTTTTTCTGCCTTCGTTATCCAATAAGTTTACGTAGCTGAGCGGAAGTGGGAGATGACACTTATATTAAAGTAATCTTGCAATTCGCATTTATGTCCCGCAATTTTACCCCGTTTATTTTAACGATCATATTAAAATGGTGGGAAAGTTTTTTTGTCAAATCTTTTTGTTTCTTTCTTCTTATTATCACGTCGTTTAAATAAAGGATCAAAACGTGGGACAAAAAGGTTAAAATGCTCGCTTTCCTTGTTAGTCTATCGTAGGTAGGAACAACAAAGACCGAAAAATGGCCTTTTTGCCTAGAACCACTTCAAATGGAAAAACCCCGCAGAACGTCCTCAGACCCTTGTGAAACTTGGGAATAATTACATTATCGGCATCCGTTTAAATGGGAGAAAGGGACACATAGAGAAGTATAAAGAGATTCAACAAACGGAGAACAAATGGAAAAGTCAGGTCGTGTGCCACGGCAGGAGGCAAAACTTTCTTTTTGGCAAACCCAACAGACAGAAAGTTGTAGAAAGTCGCGTGTTGCAGGAGGACCCAAATTTTACAGTTGAATTTCTCCGGGCAGGGTGGCATCCCGTTTTGCATTTAAAATTGTTGACCTTACCGATTGTTAAAAATTGATTTCCCGATTAGGAAAATGTGGGAGGTCGCGGACAGTTTTGCGTGAGACAAGTGCCATGAGGCCCCCCCCCCCATGAGTTCTGGGGTGGAGAGGAAAAACAGGAGAAATTCGCAATTAAATAAACATAAATTAGATGGTTTTATCTAAGTACACGAACAACCAGGTGTGGCTTTTCCCTATCAGAGACTGGTGTAAATGCAATTCTGGTTGACTGCATGCAGAATAATGAGGATGTCCGCGTTTGATTCTTCGTGTATAACCAGCAAAGCTGACGCTATAATAAATTTAAGTAGAACACAATTATTAAAACTGGACAAGCAATGTAATCTACGTAGTTTTACTGGAAGACAAATGAAGTAATCATTTTTTGGATCACGATTATTTCGTACGAGGTAAAAACGATAACAATAACATGTATGTCATAATTATTTGAATTATATGTGTTGTTTAAATTAGCAGTTTTGAGTGAAATAAAATTATTTCTGGCAGATGAACCTTCATCTGACGTTGTTTGCACATGCTAAATATTATAAATTAATACAAGTTTGGTGTTTAAGTCTACTGTTCCAGACTACTATTCAGTTATCCAAGCAAGACCTTCTATTTTTTTCTCGAAATGGTTAAAGTGTTGTTCTTATTGTTGCCGGCGTTAGTTGATCAACTGACATAGTTGAGGAAACGCATGATTTCACAATAATTGTGCCACGGTTAATTTATAAGTAGAAAAGACTCCGAGACACTTGTTCGGAGACCCATAAAATCAGTTTTTCCCGTTTATTGAAGGGTGACTAATGCAGTTTTCAGCATGAACGACACGAAGGTTAGATTGATTAAAAAATCTAAAATCTAAATCTAAAATATTCCGCACTTAAGTGAACCGACCCAATATTCTTGTCCATTTACATTGAGAAGAAGAAAAAAAGAGGAATATTTCCGTCCGCCATCTTGACCTGTTCCACGGTGGTTGCCGGCTCTGTTCCACTCGGCAATTTTATTCATCTCTCCAAAATGGTGGCAATTTTCCTCTCCGTCCGGCACTTGCCCACTACCCTCAACACACTAGGACGTGACTTATTCTATTTTTCTATTTCAATTTTTCCCGCCAAGACGTTTTAAAATAATCGAGATGAGTTGTGTCCCAATGGAAATGCCTTGACAAAGTCCGGAAAATCGATTGACGCGCTCCGATTTCGTAAATTTGGCAGCGCCGCTCACCTTCACTCCACGGCGAAAGTAAAAAATCTGAATTTTTGCTGTAGAAATGAGAGCACTTCTGATGCCATGAAGCCTTTCTTTTCCTTTTTTCACAAGGAGATTTCTTCCTTTGGGAAGTAAACGTGACTGCTGATGCATGAAAACGTGGGAACTTGAAACGAGCAATTACTTCCGGTTTAAGAGTTGTATCGAACGATAGCAAAACCCTTCAATTTCGCGAAATAAAAATTTATTTTGCTTTGCATTTCAATAAAAAGTACGAAATTATTTATTTTCAGGAAAAGCTCCTTCGGAAGCGACTTTTCTTGGCTCCGAATTCTTGTCGTACGATCTGAACGCGACAGGAGGAGTACCCATCGTCAGTAGCCAGGACGTAATTTCCTTCAGCTTCAAGACAAGGTATCCGAATGGCCTGCTCTACTTCACAGGTAGGTTAAATCAAAATACTGCGGCCCCCGAGACCTGCAATTGACTTGTTCGGGAACACTAACTAACCCAACCAAAGGGTTTTCGAAATTATTTTTTTAACGAAATACATAAATTTACGTCGGAAAATTCAATTCCGAACTTGGCATTTGATGTGACGTAATTTAAGAAAAATAAAATATTTCACATACATGCAAATCTGTACTAAACATTATCATATGTATTATACATTATAACAAGAAACAAAAACGAAATTTTAAAATAACAAACTTCACCAGGCTCATTTATATTTGCGGCCATACACGCAAATATGTAATGAATATTAATATTAGTGTATTCAGTATCGGGTTGACTTACGTATCTATCTTACGTTTTTGTAACTCAAGAACTGAGATACTTTCTTAGTTAACATATGAGTTTGTACACAAAGATAATGATACATGAGATGTAAAAGGCATTATTGGACTCAAATGAAGGAATCCTTCAGCAAATCCAAATGTGAAACCGCCTAAAGGTAAAATAAGCCTGATCGGATTTGCAAGATTTCTTCCTGTTTTGCAGCAATTATATTTGCAACTTATTTTTAAAAATTTACTACATTGACGCCATTGAAGAATATTATGTTGAACACTATTTCTGAAGAGAGCTTTAAATAATATATTTATATATATATTCTTGGGAGATCTTGTTATGTGATAATTCCAAAAGCCATTTGCACCGAATGATGTCATTTGAAAGATGGAGAGCCAGGGCAGGTTATCTTAGGACACTTTTATTTCTCTAGAGATTACACTTCAAATGTAAGGCAATGTTTCATCGTTACCTTTGAAGCGTTACAATTACAAAGTTTTAATACTACTAAGCACACGATCCGACAGAAGTCTACTACGCTTAGGCAGAGTAAAGCAGAATAATAAAGTTAATAATCTAACAAGAAAATCGTCTTTCTATGAACACTCCCAGCAAGAACGCTTCTTCGGCTTACTGACGTCCCTACGAATACTTAGTAAAAGCAATTTAAATGAAGTTGTGTTTTTTACGATCGTAATCCATGGCCTAGTGAACCACCGAACAATTTAAATTTTCATTTGTTTCTTCACACCACTCCCATGGTGATCTTATTAATTGCATGATTCCATAAATCATTTATAGTTTTAGAATTTTTCTGTTTTGTTAATTTTGAAGCCGACGACTTTGGCCAAGAAAAAGTCCCAAACGAACCATTTCGAAAGGTATTATCCATTACGTACCCGACTTATGGGGGTGATTCCGTCATCCCTGGAAGAAGAGCTGAAAAATTGACGCAAAAAATTTTTCGCGTTTAGCGATTTTCCTATTTTTCTATATTTTAGCAGTTCTAATAACACACAGTTCTAATGAATCCGTTTTCGTGTGTGACCGTCAAAGCACACAGACCATTCATTATATTCTTACAATTAATTTTTTTATTATTTAATTTTACGACCAGCAATTATGTCACCGCATGTGTTATGATTGACGTGCAATTAAATTATTATAAATATGACAAAAGAACCATAATTTTAGGGAATTAATTTTCAAAGGGTTGTTTTCAATTTTGTTCAGCTTCATAGTACTGCGATTGTTTTTGTACTTGTATATATCTAAACAAACCCATACAGCGAAATTTATATTCAATTATGTTGAATTCAATTTGAAAGAAAGTCGAAAATGCTGGGAAATTTAAATTTTGTGCAAATGTGGAATCCAATAAAAGTCAAAAGAATGCAATAAGATTCAGAATAAAAAATTATACGTAACGTTCGAAATTAAAGAAATTTCGCAGAGACATAAAATTTGATGGTCATCATATCTCCGGATGAAGTCAATGAACTCGAATATAAGAAGCATAAATTATTATGTTTACATTCAATACAAATTATAAGGGTACAAGTACTCGAAAAAAAATTGCTTATAATATGTGAGGAATTATTCTATTCAGGAAGAAACGTGTAAAAAAAGGTCATGTACGTTAAGAAAGTAACGTTCCAAAACATTTACACTCTACCTTAATACGATTTAAGTTTTAAATATACATATTTTTAAACTAATAACATTACTAAACGATCTCATTATTTGGTCATTTATAAAGAAATGGGATAAGGAAAAAAGCCAAAGGTGGTTAATTTTTAATATACAAAAATCATATTGTATGATTAAATAATCATATCATAGTTTCCAATGCTACTAAATAAAAATACAAAAATTTGTTGAACAATCGATACAACCGAACAAAACGGTGATTAGATACCAGTACAATTGTTCAAAAATACAATCTTTTATTTGGTTACGTTCACCAAGCGTCAAATCAAACCACTACATCTCTCAAAAGAAGGTTACTGGAGTAACTTTCCTGTTAGACAAGGAAGGTGTCCTCTGGAAACGATGTAGAAAGGATTTTGGACAAAATTCAGTTGTATAAAACAAACTTTCTCTTATTACCAAAATAAGGGAGGACGAGGCAGAATGACGGGTTGATGGAGGAACACTGAAAATTTCTTAGAAAGTGAAATACTGAGGTACGTTTAATAAAGTAGAAATAGTGGTGAAGTACAACTTCATTAAGTCAGTGTATAATTAAAACTAAATGAACAAAATAGCAAAGTAAAGAAAATGGGTCTAAAGTACGTTAAAATATTCGTAATGTACACTATTTGTATTACCTTAATAAAAGTATTAGTTTGCTAATACTTTAGTATACTTAATATAAATAAAGCTGTCCAAATTTTACATAATTTAATAGAAACTATGGTTTTATAAATTTTGTTGTAGAAAATAGTTATTAAAGTGACAGAGGAGGGAGTTCACAGTGAAAAGCAATCAATATTTGATTAATTTTTTAATTTTTTTCAGGTCATGGAGAGTCTTATTTGAATATAGCTCTAAAACAGGGTGGAATAATCCTGAAAATGGGAATGGGAAATGAAAATCTTGAGATGAACATTAGGCCACACAAAATCAGGTTCGACGACAACCAGTGGCACACAATCGCCGTACGCAGGAAGGTTCAGTTGGTGAGTACCTTCTGATTTGTTACACCTGGCAGAACTATTTCCTTCAATGGTTGAATGGCCAAAGTTCTCCACGGGTATAAATCCACCCCTTTCGTTTCACTTTCGGATCTGAAACCACACTTAATTGCGATTTATATGGATGGAGTGCAGAAATCTTTGATGCTCTTATTTCGTTCCAGATTATACCATACATAGGAACGAGCTTTTGCAGGGTGAGTCAGTTAATGTCTCATTCGAGTGACACACAAAATATTCTGAATCTCATATTCGTACCATTTCATCCCTCTATGTATTTCTTAGGCGTTCTCTTTCTTCTATTTCCTGGCAATCTACGCCTTTGTTTCCATTTCCAATAATTTTTCTACCTTTTTCACGAGTTCTCATTGTTAATTCTTTCCCCTCTTTCTTCTTCTCTTTCTGCCCTCATCTTATTTCTATCTCTTATGTCTTCAAATTTAACATTAACGTTAACATCTTTAACCTTTACATTATTCTTAAACTTCAATTCCTTTAGCTTTACGCTATGCAAGCTCTACATGTTGGTCTAACTAAAATGTCTACAAATTTCAGATCTTTTGTTTTTGTAATCTGTCTCTTTGATCCTTTCTATACCTTTTACTAGTTTTTTTTACCTTCTAACCTTCCTATTTTCTTTATCTCTCTGCTTTTCATTATATCAATAATCAAATTATGAAGGCGAAGCTTCCCGCAACCTTACATTCAACAATAATAAGTGCTCGACTGTCAGTACTTGTTGATTTGATTTAAGTTTTTTCTTTTTGATATATGTATTCCAAATGTGTGCAAAATATATGGACCACTCAATGTATAGTACTGCTTGAACTGGGACTAAATTGCATCATTTTGTTATAGTTATAGTTAAAACGAACTTCTTGTCATTTTTTAATTTGATCATTACTGTTTCTTATTTACTGTTATTGCAGTCCATACATTCGTCGACATTTTTTATATTAATATCTTCTTTACCTTTTGGTAATTTCTTTCACTTGACTCCCCATGTTCTGTCTGTGGAATTTTCCTGCTTACTTATTAAAACAAGAGCCTATACGTATCATGTTACAATAGAAAACAAAATATTTTTTACAGCTCTATTCCCATTCCTTGTATTTTTGGTATTCTTGCGCCTCGCCCTATTTTTTCCTGTGTGCTCCTTTGTTTTCCAAATTTTTAGTATTTGTATTATATCTGTGCGCTTTTATTTCCTGTGACTTGTGACAGTTCGTGTTTTTGTGTTATTCTTAGCGCTCCCTCAACTTTTTATTTCCATTTATGGATTTGTTAATGTCCGTGTGGTGTTGACTCATTCACATTAAAAGTCTGTGATCACTTCATATTTTTAATGTTTTACATATTTTTCTGTTGATCCATATTATTGTTATTTATTTATTCACTTAAAATTGCACAACCTATTTGCCCGTTTTCTCATTATTCATTTTCATATTTAATCTTTCACTCGCGCCCACGTATAATCCTACTGTATTTTCCTCTCGTTCTTGTGCCTACGTTTTTTTCACAAAAATATATTTGAAAGATATTTTCAAAATTTTTTCCTCCCTTTCATTTTTATAACTTTTAATACGCAATATCATGCGTCACTGTACTTCACTTCCTCAGCCAGCACCTCTTCCTACAGATGCTATAGCTCGGTCGTTTTATATCTGGTTTTTCTCAACCTTTTCCATCTCTCCTGAGTTTTTCATTTATTTTTTTATTTTTGAGTAGTCCGTTCCACTATTTCTCTATATCGTTCTTACTTACCTCATATATGAACTATCACTTACTTTTATTGTCTTCCTTCCTCTTCCTATGTCTTTCTGAGTAGTTTCTATGTTAGCATCCGGTATTTTTATTTTATTTTTTATTGTATTTCCAACCATGAGTAGGCTGCAAGTGCACTTCATTTTTCAAATTTTTTCAAGCTTAGTGCGTTATTTACATTATATATGTAATTACCTCGTCTAGCTGACTCTGACGGTGGATGGAACTTATTCGGATCATTCGCATTTGCACGGCCACTTCAGCATGATTTACTCAAGTCAGGTGTACGTCGGGGGTAATCCTGCTTCTCAAGCATTACCAGGGTCTTCAGTTCCCAATAATTTTACTGGATGCCTAAGAAGAGTGAGTAAAAATGTTATATTTAAACGGCATAAACGAGTTTTTAATTTAAATAAATGTGCTAATAAATAAAATATAAATGTGCTAATTCTCACAGGTCGAGTTTGTAGCCGACACATTGAAAATCAATTTGATCGATTTAGGGCGCACCGGAAGTAAATTTTTAACGGTTGTCGGTCACATGGAATTCAAATGTCACGAAAGAAAATTGGAAGATCCAGTTCAGTTCTTGGACAAGGACTCGCATCTAGTAAGTTAGCAATATTCTGTTATTGATCTAATCAGTCTGAGGACTATTTCTAATTTTTTTTTCTACTGCTACTGCCACCACTATGCCTACTAACCAAAAACATTGTTTGAACGTGTTGCTCCACTCCACAAATTGGGAAGAATTTCAAACGGAAAACACTTCAATTTTTTGTTTCTACTGAGTTTCCATTCCACAGGAGACTTGCCAAAATTTTTAATTGTTCATTTTAAAGTTCTCCTTTACTTGATTTGAGTTTTACTTTTTTCCAATTTAAACTTTCATTTCCACCGGCGACTAACGAATTAAACGAAAAACTAGCTGAATGCTTTAGGAACATGGGAAAATGTAAAGAAGTTCCGGTTGGACTGTTGCAAACTTAGCGGTACGAAGTTAAACATTCAGTGGTCCTCACTAACACACTAAGGGTTAACATAACAGGTTTAGGTGGGCCTTGGGATGGGGGCCCTGGGATCGAACCCTACAATTGTACAACATTTGGAAATTTCATTTTATTCTTATTTAACGCCGACTAGAAGTATGCGTTTAGTTGCATAAATAACTCTAATTCAGACTAATTAATTATGTAATAATATATTCAGCTACTAAATAAAAGGAACAAAACTTCTATATGTTTGAAATAAAATTAATAGAAAAGAGCATTTTCTTGTGGCTTGGTTAGAATACTTGTAAATTTTAATTCCTGTGATTGAGAGAAATTTTCAGCCTAATGTAGTTGATTATTTTTCTTATCATAAATAATTTAATTTGCCCAATTTAAATTAGACTCAAACCAAGGGTTGAAAGAGTTAAAAGAAAACCAATATTAATTAATAGAATATGTTTGTACTTCCCGAGTTATTAGTCACTTTTTCTAAAATAAAATAAAGTAAAATAACATTAATAATCAATAGATAGTGTATTAAAAATTTTAAAAATATTTTAGTCCAGGTAAATTAAACAGTTAAATAATAGACTAGAGATTTAATAAAAAAAATTGATTGAGTTTGGAAGTTTTTAATTTTAAAACAATCATCTAAAAAGTTCTCATAAATTTATTGGTCTTAATTAAAAGGATGCCAAAATAAAGAAGACAAGTTAATTCTGGATGATAACTAATTCTTGATAACTAGTTGATAACGACTTGATAACTAATTAATTTTTCTAGCGGCAATTTAAAGTCCTATTAACAAAGCCTAAAAAGTCATGATATACCACTGTCAATTACCAACTTTTCACAAAAGCAACAACAGCATAAGTTATGTGCCTTAAAAATGTCAAAGGTATTAATTAAACGTAAAGTTTTGGGGTAGAAGAATTGCCAACAGTAAACCTTCCCTAGTCAACAGTAAATGTTAACAAATTTTCAACTTCAAAGAAAGCGACACGATAACTCAGCCTTTAAATTCGTAAAACTACTACAAAAGAATATTTCCAGACAACAAACATTGTTTTCTCATCAATAACCAATAATCTAAAACTAACACTGCACAATCTTATTGTGATTATTGCACTGAATTGAAGGGGACATGAGGCAGATTGTTGCTTTGTTCCCTTTTTTCATGAGCAATATTTTGACAATAAGCAAACGAACATGGCGTCCACACATACATATTGGGATTAACTTTGACTTGCTAAAATTTGCCTTCAATTTGATGAAATTTATAAAATACACAAATATGCAATGCTGTATGTAAAGCTTACAAAATGTTGTATTATACAAACAATCGAGGGAAGAGTTTAAGGTTTTACACTCAATTTTTTTAAAGACATGTGTGTCGTCCAATAATTTTTACAATTCTAACTTCATCAGTGCGTAAAACTTCTCCTAACCCAAATGATACATTAATTCCAAAGGTGATTATGTATGTTATATAATAAATTATGTTGGCAAGTACAATAAAATGTGGCAGTCGAGCAAAGTTACTCCCATGTTTTTCCCGCGCAATGTTTCAAATATTCAAAAATACATATATATGTATACATATACAAATATACGTATGTATGTTACATAAAATGCTCACAAGTGTATCATATATAAATTGTAAATTTTAGATTTATTTTTCCTTCATAGGCACCTTCTTTGCCTACTTGGGGTTTGGTAACTTTTACCACCCGCGAGAGCTACTTGGTAAGACTTCTCTCTCTCTCTCTCCTCAATACAATACAAACTATGATGCTGTAAACATGAACACACCAAAACACTGTGGAATTAAAATTTAACGAAAAGGCTCGTCGATTCTATATTGTACATACAAATGAACACACAGTTTTAGTTTGGAGAGCGTTTTTATCGTGTCAGCAGCTTACATAACCGAACTGTGAGAAATCGTAAAGAAAAGTTATTCTTTTTTTTATAGCCGTGAAGCAAATTGAAACACTTGTATTTCTTCTTCTTCTTCTTCTTCTTCTTTTTCTATACTTTTTCTACTTTTGACTCACCTTTTGTTTGGAGGTTCGTGTAAGTCGCCCGTTAATGAAACCTTCTTTACGATCCAAATCTCCTTTGAGGACCTTTTAACGGTTTTTAAAACGTGACTTATTTCATCCACTTTAGAGGTAAAAATTAAATTGGTGACCTGTAAAAACGATTTTCAGTCAAGTTTTTTTACCAAAAATGGAATCGGACGTTCTTGGGCGTTCTTTTCGCTTCTTTTCTTGGCTCACTTAATGTACTACTCTTCTTGTTTAGCGTTTCTGTAACTTAAAGCAATGTGTTATTATTTATTTATTTATTTATTTATTTTCTATTTTGCATTCTCTTTTATATAAAAGTTCACATTTGTTACTTCGCACTGCAGATTGCCAAGCAATTTTGATTCCGCACAGAAACGGTGCTTTTTTCTACGCCGACTGATTTAGATAACTTTGTTCGGGATGGTTTCTAGCGTCACCCAAAAAAAGTTCATCTGTCGAATCGGGTTACAGATATTACATACAATAACTTAAGACATGTCGTTGATAAATTACCGAGGTTTTCCTTCTCTCGGTAAGAAAATTTCTCTCATATCTGTTTATTCTGCATAACTGCGATTTCTGCCTACTCGTTTCTGCGTCACCCCCCTCCTCACCCTGCTCTTTTCTATTTTCTCTATTACAGATTTCTTTTCGTCTACGGCCATTTCCTTGATGGTTTTTGTGATTTAAATGCTAAATTTTAATTCCACATTGATGCGGACGGAAAAGTGCACATTAACTGTAGATTCTCTGCGGCAAGATTTCCCTTTTACCCTTCACAGTTGCGTTCTCGAACCTTCCTATGAAAGAAGAATCCTTTACCTTTTCTCTTAACCTATTCTACTAAGTTTAATCTCTAAGGTAATCGCATGACAATTAATTGTACGTCTTATTTTCAAAAGAAGGGTACTTTGATGGTATAAAAGATGAATAAACAATCTGTAAGAATCTAGAGTCTGTGAGTAACAAACGTAATGTGGAGGTCATTTTAAATTAAAAAATTTTTACTATTCAATAAAAAACCTTGAAAAGGAAATATTGACTTTTAAAAAAGCTTAAAATAAGAAATTAAGGGGTATATTTATGATGGAAATGTACAAAACAAATTATTCACAAATCTGTTTTAAGATTTGAATACAACCAAAAGTTACAGTAACTAAATTTTTCTTTTTTTCTTTTTTATATGGAGAAACTTCCCTGGAAAGCCTTTCTTAAAGTCTCTATATTCAGTTATTTACCCTAGTTACGTACGATTTCCTAAACCTAGGTTCATTATTACATTTCCATGTTCATAATTCCTTATTTCTCTTAATTTGACAAATAATGTATCCTTTTCTGTAATATCGATCGAGAACGCAACCACAATCACAAACCACAACACTCATGACATAGCCTTAACCACCAAAAAAATTTTGATAAAAACACGGGGAGGTTGACTGGTGTTTAAATAGATAATCATAGAATTGGTCTCGTCCTCTCCGTGTTACAATAGAGTAGTCAGCACATGTGAACACAAATCTTTCAGAAATGCATTTTCCAGCGTGAAGCAACTCTCCCTGCTCAAAAAATGCTTTTTATTCACACGTACCAAGTAGGCTTAGAAAGGAAACACGGATTAAATATGGAGAAAATTCACTTTGTCGTACCCGTGGTTTTCAGTTTTTTAAATATATATTTTACCTTTTCCAACGACACACACACACATATACACACACACACTTACACATACACGGTCACATCCAATTCCGTTGATTTTACCGCACTGATGACCTTTCACGGCTTTTCTGTGACACACAAACACTCTTTTTCTCTCGTTCACGAATACTCACAGATTCACACAGCTCATTTAGTCTTCTCGACCCTTGCGTATTGTCCCAACAACTCTGTTCGTGTATGTTTTCCATAATAATATTTATTACGCAATAAAAATGAGTATTATATTCTTCAAAAGTGTCCACACTCGGGAATGGTATCCAAACAGCTGTTTGGGAAATTGTTGCCGAGCAGTTAGCAATTCATCCCGGGTGTGACAAGATTGACCCAGAATTCCACATGGCAACTCATTTATCGTGACGTCGTTGCCGTTCCAGTCACCCACCCGTTTGTCCGAAGATCCTCCCGAAAGTCTGACATTCAAACAATTGCGCTGACACGGCCAGGCTGAAGGTGCGTCCCTGCGCCTAAAAAAAGTCAATATGAACTTAAAATATTATCAGTTCCATTGCATAGGCAATTTTGCTGCCGCATCTAAGCGTCCTTGACAGAGCCATGTATATCTCTTGGGGCAATATTTTCTTTATTTCAAAAGGTCCATCGAACTTCGGGCTAATTTTAGTGTGCAGTCTGTCAAATGTCAAATCTTTTAACTTGAGCTTCACCCCTGTTGTAATGTATTTTGTCCTTTAGCCGGTTCGATCATCCTACTAACTCTGTTTTTCTCAGGGTTTCTGGGCTTATTGTTTCATTTTGTCATCTATAGGACGAGCAGATCTAAAGGGATGATGTCCCTTTTGTCTCTTGTAAGTTCAATTTGGGTTTTATCGTCAATTTCAATACGGTGCACTTCAACTCTAACTGCTTCTTAACAATGGTGGGCGGATGATGTGTAGCCAGAACCTAACTTTTTTACCGTTAACTATGAAACCTAAATATCCCATCGAGGTTTTCATAAAGGAACACTTCCTTGTATTAATAGAAAAGCTGTTCTTGCTGTCTTTCCTGTTTGTGTGAAGACCCTCCCGAAAGTCCTGCAGTAAAAGAATTGCGCCCACGTATACGCATAATTCTTTTAATTTAAGAACTTTGTTTCAAAACAAGTATTTTAAATCTCTGGCAACGGCACCACGATTGAAGTATTTTTCCTGGCTATTCCGGTTTTTCTGAACATTTTAAAACTAGCATTGAACCAAATTAAGATTCTGTACTGTTAGCCATGTGGTCGAAATAGCACTATTGATGTGTTAAAAAACTATATGACTATTAGCAAGCAACACAAATCGATGATCAAACTATCCACAAGCACAAACACATAAATTTATAATAGTTTAAATGAGAAAAGAATAACAGGAGTCGTATAGAAGGAACTTTAGGTAAACCCAGAGTAAACCCAAAGGTTTGCATCAATTTGTTGTTAACCCTGGCACTTAGCAGTAATTTCTTACGTTTATGGGAACAGCTCTGTCAAACCAGCACAACAGGTGAAACTAAAAATTATTTTAAAAAATAAACTGAAATTTTATTTGAATTCTGTTCTAAAAGCACAACATACACTTTAGCTTATTTTGTATGAAATTTTTAAGTTTTCCCTCAAACATTGTACTCAAATCAGCACGAAAAAAATAATACTAAAATGTAGGAAGTGTGAAATGTGTGAAATAGAGTCGTAGGTAAAAATGTTTACATCACTCTGCAAGAGTGTTGCTTTTGGTAACAGGAAAATGTCGCAAGGGTAAGTACCGATAATCAGCAAAAGAAGAAAACAGAAAATGCATTGCGTGCTTGTCTTCCTGCGTGTCAAGTATTGCCACACCCACCTCCCAAATAGACATAAACATACACATGTACACACAAATATGCAGACATGGCACAATTATAAACTATGAGAAAAGTGAAGCATGGTTTAGTGATCAGGTGATGGTTAATGTCGGCCTGTTGTTAATGTCACCTGTCCCTCACATAAGTATATACACAAAAACACAAAGCACATGGAAGCAGACGTAACGTAAATCACCCTGAATGCTTCCAAGGGATGCGGCAGGTACGATCATCACCCTAAGCGGACAGCCAAAACAGACTGGTTTAAGACCGAAAGGTTTCTCCACGTGCTCAACTCATTCGAATTTTGAATTTGAAATTTTTTAGGTCCTGCCTAATTGGGATGCCAAAAAATCCGGGACGTTGGCATTCAAATTTCGGACTGTTGAGGACACTGCTCTCTTCATGTTCAGCCGGGGCTCCGGTTCCGTCCACGTGAGTACATAAATCTTTTCATTCACCACGTATTATTTCACACTTTAGATACATACGACCTGCTGACAAATGACTCATTTCAGCCGGATTTTTTTGGATTTGAAATGATAGAGGGTCAGATGTTTTTACACTTTGACCTCGGTTCAGGTCACACAAAAGTTAGAATCACAACCAGGAGGATCAACGACGGAGCTTGGCATGAAGTCAACCTGAGACGAAACGGACGAGAGGGTCGAGTTTCAGTCGACGATATGATAGCTGACTTTACCACACCGGGTATATGATTATCATGAGCTTTTCATGAAAAAAAAGCTCAGGTAGGACGTAAAACACCTAATTGTTGGAAATATCTGCAGGAGAGTCCACTCTGTTGGAACTCGATGGAGGCCTTTTTATTGGTGGGGTTGGCAATCCTTTGTCTCCGGTTGAAGTCCCCGTCTACTTCTGGACTGGTGTCCTCCAGCTTGGTTTTGTCGGATGCATGAGAGACCTTATAGTGAATGGAAATGCTATCGATATTGCCGGATATGCTAGGCAACAGGACACGAGTAAGTAGAATTATCTGGTACCTGCTGTCTAGTATTGTCGATTTTTTGTAAGGGAACGTTTACCATCTACCTACTTATTTTTGCAGCCTCTATCAGAGCATCTTGCCACGTTCAGTCGGGACAGTGTGAGGCTCAGCCCTGTTTGAACGGTGGTGTGTGCAAGGATGGCTGGAATCGATTCACCTGCGATTGCAGTGCAACAAACCATGGAGGACCAATTTGCGGAAAGGAAGCTGCCACGGCATCATTCAATGGAAGTCAGTACATCACTATCGGACTTCCTGAAGGAACAAAAACACAGGCCGAAGATTTGATAATTAGATTTAAAACTTATAAGAAAGAGGGCATGATATTTAGCACAAATAATGACCACTTCGGCGACAAGCTCGAACTGTCCATTCAGGGTGGAAAATTAAAAATGTCTTTTAGAATAGGTGGACTTGAAAAGGTAAAAGGTCCAACTAAAGAACCTTCTGAAGTTGCCTCATTATTTCTATTTATCACGTTATTTAATTTATTTCTGTTACAATCCAGACAATTTCAACGGGACAAAACCTCCAGGACTACACGTGGCACGTCATCAAATTCAGTCGTAGAGGAAATTTCTTTTACCTTAAATTAGACAACTACCCAATAATTAGAGGTAGTTTTAATAAAAAAACAATTCTATCATTTTTCAAAGAACTGTCAGTAGGATATCATCATTAAAAATTGAATGCAAATGTATGTTTTCAGCCGAGAAAGATTTGGATAAGGACAGCATTCTGGAATATGACACACTTTACTTAGGATGTTACCCGGTTATTGTAAATCAAGCCCATAAAGTAGAAGGCTTTGGTGGTGTTATTCAACAATTCTCATTCAACGGATTTCCTTGGCTAGAAAGATTAAACATTCCGTATAGGATCAATCAGGTTCGGGCTTATCCGAACGTCAATGTCACAGCAAGATTTCTTAAAAGATACGATTCTACACCGTATAGGACGGTCACCTTTAGATCGAAGCACACCTTCGTAGGCTTTCCCACTCTAAAGGCTTACTCGGCTACTAATATTTTTTTCCAGGCAAGGACTTCAAAATTCTTATAAACTAATACAACTGAATATTTGTTGTCTTAATAATTTTGTCTTTTTGCAGTTTAAAACGAGGGAACCTAACGGGATTATTCTTTACAATGAGGGCAAAGGGCATGACTTCCTTGCTGTCGAACTGGTGAACGGCCACATTCACTATTTATTTAACTTGGGAGACAAAACTATCCGAATTCGAGACAACTCAAAGGCAGGATTAAACGACAACAAGTGGCATTCGGTTGCTATAGGCAGACCAAGAGTCAAGCAACATACTCTACAAGTGGATGATACCTTCGTCATCGTCACCAATCCCGGGCACCACGAAGATCTAGACCTAACCAATCTCTTGTACCTGGGTATGATATGGGTTATAATAAGTAGAAATGTTCCATTACAATGGTAGATCATTAGTAATTCGATCTCTTTTGTACACTAGGTGGAGTGCGAAAAGAAGCCTACAAAACACTTCCGAAGCAGATTCAATCACGCCACGGTTATGAAGGATGCTTGGGAAGTCTTGACCTTAACGGAGAGTCACCAAATGCTGTCATTGAAGCACTCATTCCCAGTAATCAAGTTGTTAAAGGCTGTGAAGGTAATAATCCTTCATAAAAACTCTACTTTATTGTACAATAAATAATTTCTTAATTAAAAAATAATATTTATCTTGTCAGAAATGGGCATTAAATGTGACAGCAGAGTGTGTGAAAACCGTGGGCAGTGTGTCCAACAATGGAATTCATACGAATGCGACTGCGAAGCAACGTCCTACACGGGCCCAACATGTAGCGACGGTCGGTTAACTTAAAAGAAACCAAAAATTATTCTCAATAAAGTTATCCATAATAAGTAAAAATTTAATTATTCGTCATTACAGAATCAACTTCTTTCGAGTTCGGCCCTGGAGGGGGTATCATTTCGTTCTCAATTCCGGAAAACCGACAGGTTGAGACGAAAGCTGACGCCCTCACATTTGGATTGATCACAACAAAAGACAACGCCATACTGGTCCGAATAGAAAGTGCTACGACGAGTGATTACATTCAACTGGAAATAGTACGATCTCTATGAGAACTTATTCAGATTTTTAGGGTTACAAGCAGATTTATAACAATGAACTTACTTTTTTAGGTTGAAGGAAACATTCTTGTCTTGTATTACTTGGGAACGCACGAAAATCCAATAAGTGAAACAGGTGTCAAAGTGGACGACGACACATATCATGTTGTACGTTACACTAGATCTGGACCGAATTCGACACTTCAAATTGACGACTACAATGTCCAAGAGTACAACCCTAGTGGACCCCAGTTGTCCGTTTTCAATACCCAAGGTAAAGTTCTCGTCGGGGGAAGATGGGAAGCAAACAGCCATGCCATAGAGAGGCCGTTTTCTGGAGTTTTGTCAGGATTTGTCTTTAATGGCCAACGCGTTTTGGATTTGGCCGCGGAAAAGGATCCAAGGGTGACAGTCGTAGGTGATGTTCAGCCCATGAGCAGTATTAGTAATAGAATTCATGTTCCCCCACCTACTATGCAACAGGTGAGTTTTATGCCAAATGCCTTACTAGTATTGCTACATTGAACTAGACCTGTGCTTTGATTATTTATTTTCATTTTGCTGTCTTTTCTAGACACCGGCATCGAATCTCCCCGGTTTGATGGACGATCTTGTCTATTCGGGAGCCGGTTCTGGGTGTCAAAACGATGACGAAGATCAGTGTTTGGCCGTCTTTGACACTGGATCTGGTGATGACCTGATCACCCCCGTGTACGTTCCTCCTACAAGTATTCCCAGCACAACGAAATCAGCTGCAGGTAAAGTACTAAATGAAAATCAGGGTAATAAACCATGCGATGATGAAGACTGCTTTGTTGGATCTGGAAACGGGGAACCGACGACGGAAGACACGTCAAGCGAGTCAAATAGAGGTAAGAATGAAGAAAGTAAAAAAAGATAACCAATCAAAGGCGCAACAAAAAATTAACGATTGTGCTTTTTAGGTTCAACAACAACCGTCGTCGGTACCACACAAGAGGAGACTACAAGAGGCAGCAGCGTAACAGGTGAAACGAGTTCTTCAACACCAACGGAGACCACGTCTACAACGCAGTTGACGACGAAGACATTCAAGACAACGTTTGGCGTAATTACTACATCTTCGACTACTACAACGACTACATCAACCACGTCTAGCACTACAACAACGACGGAGTACATAGAACCCCCTCAACCGATCCCGCCGTGGTCGTCATCGAGGCCTCCGTTTTACAAGAAGCGAGACCGCATCTCCTCTGAATCGGCAGAGAACACAGCTCTTGTAATAGGCATAATTGCAGGCACAATGATCGCCGTCATACTCATAATATTAATTATTCTGCGTTTCAAGCATAAAAACGCGTCCTCTTACAAGTCAGAAGAAAACAAGTGCTACCAGCAGTCCCAAGGTCCCAACGCGGCTTTGCTTCCGCCTGCATGTAGTGGTCAGTTCGACCAAAACGGTGCCCTCCGTAATGGAAACGGAAAAAGTTCTAGAAAACAAAAAGATGTGAAGGAGTGGTACGTCTAAGAGCCCATATGAAACCATCTCAGAGACTGAGGAAACTTTTAAAAAACGCACATCTAACTCAAAAATTAGACAGAAGAATTGCACGACAGGCAACGGTCAAGATACAAAGTTCGCCTTAAATGTCTGAGCCGAGCCAAGATAAAATGATGCTACACAAAATGTTTATAATTAATTGAAAAAGACTTCGAAAAATGTGGCTTAAATATTCAAGGAGGAGAAAAAAAAGGCTGAAATGTGCTTCTTTCGCCGCCTTGCTAAAGGACAGAAAACCACCAGCCAAAAGCCAATGGCCAATATCGTTTTTTAAAATGTTAATAAGAATTATAGCAGATTTCTAAGGCTTCATATGATCCGAAGTAAAACTCTGAAGGCGTTGTCATCGTCGTCGCAGCCAAATATTTGAAAGGTGATGAGTATGATCCTGACTGGAAGGCCATGATTATGACGGAACATAAATTCAAATCATACCTTCAACTAAAAGAAACGCTAAGCTGATTTGAGAAATAGTTAAAAGCTTTAATTTTGTTTCGCGTAGTTGACGGGGAAGAAGAAAGGAGTCAGCCCAATGTGGCTTTAAACGCGAATATGAAAATTTTGGCGGGAAGCTAAAAAGTTTGACCTCTTTCTTGGACGTTAATTTTAATCAGAATTTCCCGATCGCAAACATATCATTGGTGTTTTTAAGAATAAAAAAATATTTGATTTGCAAATACTCAGGGTTTTGATATGTAAGTAGAATTTTTTTAATCTTAACGAACGTCACATACAACAAAACAGGAGGCGACTCCATCGAAATGGGTGGAAAAGTTTTCATGTTGAAGACGGATGAACAAAAATAGATAAATTATATAAGATTAGGAAGAATTCATAAATCATTGTTATAGTAATGATTATTTTCATCAATACCACCACCAGTGTAATTACCACTACTAATACTATTATTATTACTTGTACTTTTACGTGGCACCTGACGAAGATGGCGAGAAATAGGGAACGAATTACTTAAATCCACTGTCACCGAGTTTGTTTGCCCTTCAAACTAACTCTGACATATTTCAATGACCCCCGAACACTTCCAGTGTTTCAAAACTCTGTTTTTTGTCATCTAGTTCAAGCAATCATTGAACTTTGATTGCAGGAAATGTCCGTTTATTAATTTTATTTGTTGTGAAAACAAGGTGAACTAAATTTTTCCAGCTCTACTACTTGTTTGCAGGACTTTCTGCTTTATTTTTCAGATATTTTCTTTCTCTTTTTCATTTGAACATTTCCATACGTTCTTCTTAGGGTCTTAAATGCGTTTCCCTTGGTCAATGTCACAAGTCAACGACCCGTTTCGCAATAATATAAAATTTTCAAATTTTGTCAAGAGATTGACATCGTAAAAATGCATGTCACACGTTTAGATTTTCAGATTTTTCCTGATTATAACATTTAAAACTGAAACAAAATGCGGTGTAAACTGACCGTCAGAAAAACTACATCATTTTAGGCGCATTGGTTTGTCCACACGAGAAAAAAATTTAAAATAGATTAAAATGTGCGTACATTTCGTCCATATTATGCAATCCGGCATACACTTCTCAGTAAAAATGTTTTGATCAATTTTTCCTGACAAGGAGCCGACTTCTAGGCCGGAACTATGAAGACTACTGAGGGTAAATCATGCAACGGTTAATATATATATATTACATATATATACATAATATAAAATATATTTTTTTGGTGCTCAAAATAAAGTTGTAGATTTTTTAATTATAACATCTCTTCATTTTTTTTTAAACGTTAAAACCGATTAATTTTTCGACAAAATTAAATACGGAGAAAGTTGTTAGCTCGTGCAAGTGACTCGTATGGAAAATTAAGAAAAAAAAATACAAAAGTGTGTCGTGTAAATTGTAGCAATATGTTAATAGTATACACATAAAGATAGATATTATTACCATTTAAATAAATATTTAAAACAATGTCTGTTACAATAAATAATGACAAGTGGTTGAAATAATTTCTTCATTACTTTACTTAACCTTTTTTTTTTTGAATACCCAGGAAAAATGCCCATGCACAAAGGAACCGTTGGGACGGTAATCCAATAGTGAGGGACTCGAACCCCCTAAAAAACCTGAGAGGTCCACCAAATCCTTGTGTTGGAAGTGGCGAACGGCTTAACGCTACATCGCCTGCTTCCCACGGATTTGTAGTTGGTGCGATACCAACTTTCCACAACACTAGACGTCGCACGGTGCCGCTCATTAACCTTACATTAACCTTGGCTTAACCAAAATCGAATAGTACGGAACGGAGATCTCAATTCTGGTGTCCCTTGTGTCGGAATTTGAAGTTCATGAATAAGGAATAAAATAACATTTTAACATTTTGAATATTATTATTTCTAAAAAAATTACAACTTACTAGTTGGTACACAGTTTTCTCAACGTCAAAATATGATTCGTCCATGGTATGTCTTGTACTGCTGCATACTTTAAAAATTGCTTATACTATTCTACTGACCAAGATTCATGCTTCGTCGTCTGTTTTTGGTTGACTTTCTTCGGATTTCTCCTCAGATTTCTCTATTATATCGGTAACCCATTTCAAGTCCGTATTTTGAAGAACCGAAAGATGTGGAAGGGCTTTCGTTGCAAGCTCTTTGATGTTTGGGTGCGAATTTTGCTTTGCTTTACGGAGACATTCCTACAAGTGAACATAGAGTTTTATTATGTCATACACATACCGATACAACAGTTAAATGTCCTTATTCCTTCGAATGTGCAAAACCAAATGAGTGTCAGAGGTCTTTATTAAGTCCTTAATCTCACGATACATTAGTACATATGCAATTTCAAAGAGTAGTGAAATTATGACAGGGGGGGAAGTATAAGGTAAATCTAAATTTACCCATACACCCAAAATAGGGGTTACCTCTCCAAGCTGTAATACTTACCAAGATATGTAGAGGTTTGCTATGCATCATATGATAGTCAAATAGGGCTGTCAAAGCAGGATGACTGAGAGAACAAAGTAAAACTCCAGAACCTTCATACATCTCTAGGAGTTCTAAACCTTTTTGAGGATCTCCGAACTTAAGAAAGATGATCAACAAATTCGAAATTGTTTCGCCCGTTAGCCTGAAATAAATGTATTGATAATATTGAGTGTTAAACTGTTAGACTGATACCACACCGTCAACGTGTAACTTTACAAAGGCCTAAGAAGCAGGTATCATTTTAAAAACATTTTAGTATTTTTTACATTAAAGCATACTCATTTTAGAGACTCAAAGTCTTTATTATCCGGACAATGAAGATTTTTTTCAATGTACCAAAAAAATATGTTTCTCGACTTTTTAATAGTAATTTTTCAAAGTAAAACAGATTCTTGTTTGTTTATATTTATTTTTTGAAAACCTAAAATCCGCGATACCTACTCAGTATTTTTAAGATTCTCGTTGTATTTTATAGTTTTATAGATGTAGTTCGCAACTTCCACAAGTGTTTCCGTCACTTCTTTATCATTCCCTTCATAAATTTCCACCATTTTCACGATTGTACATGACAAGTCCAAGCCTGCAGTGATGGGTAAATTTTTAATGTCAGCCCACAATACAGGTAAAACCGTCAATTCTTCTATTCTTTTCAACTGGGTTAAAATTGACTGAAAATGTTAAAACGAAAAGTTAAAAAAAATACTCAGCCGGTTGATGTGTATCTTGATTTGGTTCAATGAAATCAACTCACCTTGAACAAATTTGTGGTTGGAATAAAGACTGTGGGTACTACATCTTTGTAGAGATTAATAAAGCACTCAATTGGTTCTGCTCTAAGAATCAAAAATAGGTAGTTTTTACTGAAACATTTCAAAAGAAGAAACAAATTAGTGAAAAGTAATTAAAAAAAGTCATTATATAAGTATGTATTACTTACTAAAAATTGTTTTGATCAATGTTTTTAGCCAAAAATTTAATGTTATTGCCTTCCAACAAAAGTTGATACAGTTTATGGGCTAAATTTGAACTTCTCACATGTGAATCAATTACATTCATGGCATGTGGAAAGAAGTTCACATCATCTGGATGTACTAATTCAAGTGATTGCCCACTCAAAAATTCCAGAGTATTACCAAAAATACGCCTCAATTGTCCTTTATCATTTGAAAATTCCTGCACTGCAATGTTTAACAAATAATAAAAGGAAGCCAAAGAGGGTTCTATACCTAATTTTCTAAACTCTTGTATAATGCTCCTTGCTTTTGTTATTCTTTTGCGGATTTCTCTACAATTGGTTAACAACAAAAGGACTTCATTAAGTGTGAATAGATCAGGTTTTACTTCTTTTGAATCCATTTCTTTCAATAAATTCTGCAACAATTAGAATTTTTCTTAATTGTTGTGAATTGAGACTTGTTTTGGTTTATTTTGAAGTACACTTAGATACTCACAACAATATAGTTCCATTTTTCATGTGCCGCCATTCTTTTAACATTAGAAAACATTCCATTGTAAACTCCTACAGAAAGTACTATATTTTTGTCAATGGCAACTTTGTAAAGTTCAATTGCTTTGTCTGTCTGACCAAACTTAAGCATTCCTTGTATTAAAGTAGACAATGCCAGTGGACAATCAGCATTCATTGTTGAAAATAATGTTTGTGCAAAACCTTCATTCCTAAAACAATGGAAACATTAAAATTTCGTCTTTATTCCTTAAAAAAAATTTTAACCTTCCAAAATGTTACTGAAACTTACTTCCAAGTTTCTTTGGCAGTACTTTCAACACTGTACCACTTGGCTTCCAGATTATTTTCATCCTCTCTATCATGTTCATTATAATAACAAACCAATTCCAGTAAAATTTGTTTAGTTTCTTCTGATAAGTCTACATTAAACAAAAAATGAAATTTTAATACAATTTATTTTAGTTATAGAAACTTCAAAACATAAATAATGAAAAAATTTTATTGATATAACCAGAATATGTTTAGAAACAGAACAACACTTACCACACCCCTTTTTCTTCAACAGTTCATAAATAAACATTGCATCCGAAACATTTCTTTCATTAATAACTTGAACTAAAGTTTCCTCAGAAACATCAGAATCTTCATTATATTGTGGTTTTGGTGCATATGACTGTATAAACACACAATTTTATTTGCTTCATATTGCATTGTAATTAAAAACTCAAAATATCTAACCAAATGCAAAATATTAAACCTACTTTAATAAAAGGTTCAGAAATAACTTCTTTAAAATACTGAGGATTATTTTCAATTATCCATCTTGCTGACTTTCTGCCTGATTCCAAGGAAAGAGCCAGTGTCCTTTTTGAAAAATTTGATTTTGATTCAAAATAAGGATCATCAGGATACTTGTAGTGGTGAGCAGTTGGATCTCTCTTAACAGTCTTTGCTATTGCCTACAACAGAAAAAATAAGTCAAATTCCTGGCCTGTACTAGTAATTGAGAATAATAACTAAATACCTGTAATATATCGAGAGGTCCCCTTTCAATTCTCTTTGGAATATTCAAACGTAACCATGATTCTGTTGCTGTACAATAATTAGTAAAGGTGTACTTAATAACTGGTGAAAGCAGTAACCCCACTCGGAGCCTGTCTAATCTATAAGTAAATTAAAACACGGTAATGAGTATTTTTTTCACTTATCATTGACGAGTTAAAAAAGGTTCAGAAAACTTCAACGCATACTTTCCAACCATCACGAAGAACTTTTACATGTATCAAAATACGTTGTAAGTAAAACAAGTTGTATATATTTAATAAATCCATTCGCGATGTATTCCATCGAATAAGATCTTTTAGTTGTCGCAATTTCGTTTGTTTGCGACAAAAAAAAGGCGCCAAGAGAGACAAAATAACAATCATACATTATAAGGGACCCGCCTTAAATTGAATTCTATTAATATAATCGTAATACAAGATACCTAATTTAGTTTATTCTTTAAAATTTGATTTGAACAATGTCTCACGTTTAAAATAAAAATATAAAATCAATTGCATGGCAAACTTCATTACAAAACATAATACATTTGGAACGAACAAGTTGCAACGAATTTTGAATGTTCCTAATTTTTAATTTAAAATATTTAAAATTCATTTTATTGTTTCTCGGATCCGGGAGTTCACAGCCGACATTTCGTCAATATTCGACCGACGATGCCTGTCGCATGATTTCATGTCACTATACTTTTGCTCTCGCAAAGATGACGAACAATATAAATTGACGTATACAATGCTGAATTAGAAAATAACCGCTCTTCACGATTCTAATCATTCTACTAACTAGCCGCAATTATATCTAAAACATGGTTAAACATACGTATAAACTCTCAAGCTTTGGTGACGTGAAACGTCTGACGGGAATTGGTAAGAAGGTGAATTACGAACCTCGCGTTTTCCTTCTAATAAAGCAGTCGTCTTTTTCAATATATGCATATCAGGCAATATAAAATACAATTTTGTAAATTTAGATGAAACCCTGGCTGAGACACTCTTGTTCGGAGAAAAATTGTACGTTTTCAACGAGAATGGACTCAGGGTAGGACGATTTTCGTTGAAAGTCGAAAGAGACGATAAAGAATATGAAAGTTCCAAGTGCCTGTACGTCCACATATCAAATCGCGCTTTCATCGATGGAAAATTATCAGAATCCATTGTGACAGGAACAGTCACAACTAGACTAAAAACCCTCGAGGAAATTCGTTATGAGTACGTCACTGGGATATGTTTGCTACGCCACATTTTTCATCCAATAGTACATACTTATGTCAATATACTGAAATAAAATTTTATTTTAACATGAAAGATGTTGAATTGTTATTTGAAATATATTGGTTATTTTATTTGTTTTGCAGGTGTAGCGAAGTCCCGGGAACAGGAAAACACGAGAGAATTATGTTTCTACTACGCGAAAAGACAAAATATTATGTCTCCCTCACGAACAATGTTTGTGGCTTGAAAAGTCAAATGTCTTCGTCGATCCCTTTTGTGGAAGCTCTCGTACGTAAATTTCGTAAAACTGTATCTCAGGTCATAAACGTTACACTATTACTTTATTCATTTATTCTAGGGACTTATTGGTGAAAGTTCAAACGCACTTTTCCTTAGGATTCTGGCACTCAAAGGATACGAAGGTATAATCTGTTTGAAAACATTAATGTCTAATGGGAAACAGTGTCGAAATTATTATGTAAGTAACTACTAACAAATTTTAAGTTATTTTGGTAATTCAGTAAATGATTTTGCCGTCATGAAAATGGACATGTAACAACATAAATTGAACGCCACGAGAGTAATACTAATTACGAGCATGAAAAGCTAAATTAGTTTAATAATCCTGTTTTTACAATTTCTTTGATTGAATTGATAACGTGTGGCCCTTGAAATCCAATAAAATATGGTATGCATTTCCCTCCTGTATAGGAACTCCTGCTCTGATTTGAATACTTGTCTTGTTTCAGGTTACAAAACTCAGCGAGCAAATTGTGAACCGCACCAGAATGCAGGTTCTTGTTGTCTACAGAAACATAACAAATAATAAGAAAATAAACCTTACAATGACACTCGCTCTCACAAGGGCAGGACAACTTATTTATTTGTTCTGGTCAAATTCTAAGTATTTTCTTCATATCGACCCTGACGCAGAGGTATCAACATCCAGATTCTACTATGCGACTCCAAGACTTGAGTACGTCTGGCACAAAGACCTGCAGTTGTACTCTATGTATCTGGATAAAGTGGTAATGTAGTGCCTGGTCCTTTACTGACGGGCCCGGGCAATCGGACTGCCTGATTTACATGTACTACCTTTTATAGGATCAACGAAAAATGTACTCTCGGTCTTACAAGTACGAAATCGAGCCCCTACGAAGAATTGTTGGCGACTTCTTTGAATACGTCCTCTTCATTAAACCGACTGATGTTGTTTGCTTTGCAATTAAATACTTTACTGTCTTCGATAACAAATACAAACCTTCAGGTTGCCTTTCTAGAGTGCAAAGTCCAACTGGGTGCTTTGAAGAACAATGTTTTGAGGATTTGCCAGTGGGTGAAGAAGACGAAATGTCTTACAATTCCATGGGTGAAAAAGAAAGCTTTTTCTTTGGTGGAGAATGATCCCTTTCTCAAAATCAAACCCTTGGAAAGACATTAAGCGTATTGATAACGCAAATGATAGCTTTTAATAGACATGCTAAATTTTTACGATGTTCACAGTATGTATTTTTTAATTAGGAATTTTATTTCAAACTTTTGTATTTCCACATTGGCACTTAGTTCCTAACATACATACCTTCAATATGTACATTATGCAACTAATATTAAATTTATCGTAATATGTAAGATTACATTAATTTCCCTCTCAACTGCTTGGAAAGTTTTACTGAAATTGAATATTAACCTGCACTAAGGGTTGGAGTCTGGGAGGACTTAGAACGTTTAGAGGATTTTTAATTCACAGATTTAAATACAAATGACATTTCTTCATGTCCATTATATATTTGTTTAATGGCAAAAAATTAAACCGAATTCATTGGTAACAAATCGGATTAACAAATTCTGAAAAAAGTTACTTCATTTTGCAATCAATTTTGCCATGGGATAAGCTTCGGTGAAAAAGTTTGGTTTTTTAACTCATTCAATATTTTGCAGAACTAAATACACCTGTCTTTTTCTTTTTTATTTAATAATTATCATACCCATTCAAATGTAATGTGCTGTAAAACAGAACGGTTATTTTAAAATGTTTATATTTTTTTTTTATTAACCTCTCGGTCAGCACAGTATTTCATCTCAAGAGATGGTAATTGTATACAAGTGCTCTTTTATTTTTACTATAAAAGTCAAAGTCAAGCAATAAATTCAATCCGAATCGGTTTTGCCAGAAAAGAAATCCAAAAAATTTTTGCATTGTTACGCACTAGCAGAGGAAACCCATGCAGTCTGATGCGAGATCAAACTAAAGTGATCGTTTCTTCGCCCTCATTTAAAAAAACATTTACATGTACACTCAAAATGAAACAAACAACTGACCAAATCTTTTCTTATAAACACCAGCTAACGACCTCATTACCATAACAAATATAAAATGTATTCATTTAAAGACAAAAACAAAATTAATAGTGCAAATACCGAAAGAAAACTCAAATGGGTGGTAGCCATAAATTGTTCAAATTTGTCTGCTGATTTGAATTTTAAAAGCTCGTGTGACCCACTCCAAACTTAAATAAACATACACCAAAATTGACTATTCAATAAATAATGGATTTAATTAAAAATTGGTAGAAACTAAAGCTCCCGGACGATTCGGAGTAAAATTATTTGTTTTGACATTCATTTGCCATTTTTCTAACTGTTCTTAAACGAAAGTACCAGTGAAAACCCGGTCGTTTATAGTTTTCTTGTGTTTTTATTAAATTCTAAACCAGAGGCACAATACCGTTTTAACACACTTATCTTCACTATGACGAACGTGCTACCTTTTGACCCTTGATAACAGTCGGCTTATTTCTCAATAATCCCTTTTTCCTTTTGCTGTTCTGCAAAATGTAAAAAATGTAAAACAAAAATTTGAATTTTGGAACTCATACTGGTTAGGAAATTGTTCTAATGTTGTGAGGAGTGAGAATGCTTACTTTTTTAGATATGAACATCCTAACTCTTTTAATTTTCCTGGCTGAAACAGGAATCCTCGGCCTGTTAAATTCATCAGGCTTCTTAACCCTGATATAAAAATTATGTTAGTAATGCGTATGTACCATTCGTAAAAGTAATATGTTCGGCATTAATTTTTGGTACTGACCTATATACTCTGACTAGCCAATGTTCTGTGGTATAAGCCTCTTCGAGGTAAGTAAGTTCAAAATTTTTATTACCAATAACTGCATTTCTCGTTCGGTCAAATCCCGGAGGACTCCTGTAATCCATTTTCAATTCTCCGAACCTGTAGTAACTTAATTTATACATAAGTGAGTTTAGAAGTGTGGGAGTTCCCTCCGAATCAACGCGAAATTCTCCCCTGTCTGTGAAATAATCTGCCTCCTGAAGTATTGAAAAAAATTAATCAATAAGTTTAAATATTTTTTTAATCAAATTTTCTCTTGATCATTCTCTTTTTAAAAGATGTAACAAGAACATACCCTTATGTCTTTCGGATGCTCCCCTTCAGCAATTCTAACCATCCACAAGAATTTATTTATATCATCACCCGAGTAGCCTATAACTCCGCCAAAAATAACAAGGACGTAGTCCACATCCAATGCTGTCATTATTTTATAAGCTTCACTCTCATTTGAGGACATGGCTTTGCCCACCTAGATAAATTAAAAATCAGTCATCCTCAGGACCTAATTACTTTCTACTAGGCTTTTAGATAACAGACAAAAAATGCTGGCAGTAGTATGTCTTAGAGATTTTCTTACCAAAGCAATATGACTATTATTCCAAGTGTTGTTATCCACCAATGTGGTTCTATTCGCCATTCCGGCTATTTGGTACCCATAATCCCACCAACTCATGACCCTTGCATCGTTGGCAGTGTTTTGTGAAATCCAAAAATAGGCTTCCCGAAAATCATCCAAAATTTGTCTGGATCTGCAATATTTATAGTAATATATTTAAATTTCCATAATTTATTGTTCACATGACATAGAACACAATGAAAAGGTTACGATTGACACAAAAAAGGATCAATTTTGTTCTTAGTTTTATCTGTTTTTTGTGCAGCTCTATTGAATAAAAGTGCATTTAAACTATAACCTTGAACCCAGCATAGAATTTAGTATGTGTACAAATCGCATCACCGACCTTTATTCTTCAGACCTACGTTGAAAATGAATGTAAAACTCAATATATGTCATAGTGTGTATTTTGTATTGTATTCTTCTCACTTCTTTCATGTGAGGTCCCAAGAAATTTGAATATTTTCCAAATTATGAAAGGATATTCAGGGTTTTGGATGACTGAAAGGAAATTTGGATATTGTTTTTTGACTCACCCATCTTGGCCGTATGAAGCAAGAACAATACTTGGACTTGAGTATGCATTACTTGTCACCCAGGTACAGTGAAAGACAAACATGACCAAAGTCAGAACAATTCCCATTGTAACAATACTCCTTACATTTACACCTAGTCCATCAGATTCCTTTTGTTGCTCATGTTTCATTTTTCTGAGTTTCCCAGCCTAAATAAAATGTCTTTGTGACTAATCTTCTTTGCCCAGTGTTTAACGAATAAAGAAGAATGCCTACCTTGTCATACATGTTCCTGCTGCTCTTTTCATTGGATCCTTCATCACTATCACTGTCTTGCATAGTGGCCACTTCATCTTCTTTTAGAAACAAACTGAATAGAATTGAAAATGCAATACCGCTCAGCATGCAGACAACAGGTGTCAATGTCAAAATTAGACGAACCATAACTCCAGCAAAATAAACGGCACTCAGAGAATACAAAATAACTGAAAAAAAAAGAGTAAAATAAAGTGAAGTGTTTCCTGGACGTTTCAGGATCAGTTCCAATCCAAAACTAACCGAAAACTCTTTCGTCGTTCACATTTTTAATACAGTACCACAAACCCACAGGAAACGTGGTTACCAAAATGTGGAAATCAAAGAAAAATGAAAACCAGGTAGTAGGTTGGTGCTCCGACACTGATGCTATTATGGGAATATGAATTTTGGCATATCCCGTGTCCCATAACGAATAAAAGCGGCCGCTCCAAGGGGCGATGACGCCAAAATAAGTCAGGACAACCACCGTCAGAAAAACAAAAACAGCTGCACTAACTCCACCGACTATAAATACATATTTAAAATCGGCTTTTGTCAAAATGCTCTGAACATGTTTCAAGGTTGCAACTGCAATCAGTAAAGCAAAAACACCTGAAAATAAAATGATTTAAAAATTAACGTCCTTCAAGCCTGAAATAAATTTATGACTAAGGTGTATCATAAAATCATGTGTAAAGGTATCACAATATAGAATACATTACTTTGATCAAACTAAAATTTAGTCAATGCATTAAATTGTAAAATAATATTACAACAAATAATCATACCAGATGCTGCCATGTGTTCACTAGTACGAATTGGTTGAAACCCAACAAATGGAATTTGCATGCTAAGAAGCAAACCCAATACATAAAATGTAGTGTATGATGTAAATACTCGACTGGAATACCTTCCCATAATTAGGAGAACAAAGACATGAAGAGGAATTAAATTGATTATAAATACATATCCTCCCCATGCTGAAACCTGAAAAAATTTTTAAAAATTGATATCTGTAACAGTACACACCAAATTAGTTACCCTATAATTAATATCAGAAGGTTCATAATGAACATCAAAGAACAATGGTCACCAAACCCAGGGTTATCACAATATTACTCTAAAAATAAAAAATAAGAATGAAAAATATTGTAATGTAAATACTAACCATGTAGAAGTAAGACAATGCTGTTAAACTGGCCCAATATATTGATCCTGTTTTGACTGACTTTACCCACAGAAAGTATGTTAGTTGAAGAGCAAAAATGGCAATACCTTCATTGTCATAACTTCCAGCTACAGATCTACTTATGTATCCAGGAACTATTGCTATAAAACAAGCTGCAAATAGTCCTGCACCAGGTGACCACAATTCTTTTGTTAAAAAGTATGTGGATATTGCAGTTAAGCCACTAAAACAGAATTCTAGTGTAAGTATGAAAAGTTAGTAAATATACAATATGTTTGGGGAATTCAAATAAAAAAATTGTTCCAGTTAGAATTATCGTATAAGTAAAAATTATTGTAACAACACAAACAGAACATTAGCTCCATAAATACTCACCTAAATATTGGTGCAAGAAAAACACATATATCTCTTATGTGCACTGGAATATTCAAGGAATGTAAAATGTAATGAATGCTGCCTGAAGTTATCATCAAGCCTGGGTAGACTGTGCCTCCAACAATTCTTCCCAAGGGGTACCATGCTCTTTCATCAAACCAATTTAAAAAGTTGTAAAACCCATGCTTGACCATATAGGCCGTAGACCGATAATTGAACCTTAAAAAAATAATTTTGTTTGTTCAACAAAATTCAAATTGTTGCTGATTAAGAGAAACTAAAATTTGACTATTTGATAATATAGATTTGTTTTTGCATTAAATTTTATTAAAATCATATCTCCAAGTCATCTCCTTCGTAATGAACTTTCCTAATTAATTACACTCATTTTTAACTACTAAAATAATATATTAATCCAAAAGCGTCTGATGCCGGTTACAAATGGAAACACTTACCACGGATCAAATTCATGTATAATGCTTTCGAACCGTATCACGGCAAAAAGTCTGGACGAGAAGCCTGCCAACCAGGCCAAAAGTAACACTGTGAATATAATTAAACTTTTCGATCCCGATGGATTTGCTATCGAATTTTCTGCGACCTTTTTTCCTCCCATTTTTCATCGAGAGAGACTCAAATGGACACGTCTTTTATTTTTACCCAGGCAGACGACATCTTAGTGTCGCCGTTACATTAAACGTGTCACTTGACACTGGAATTTCAACTCAGCCAGATTGCCAGTTTTATTTTTTTTATCATATGTTTCAGTCGTTATTGAATAGAGTGAAAGTTTTAATATTTCCGACTGATTTAATTTGTGTCACAATTGATTAATTTTTTCATTTAATTAGGGGAGATTTGTGTCTTACTGTAATCAGTACAGAATATTTTGTTATTCAAAACAGAATTGAACAATAGTCTTAAACTGTTGATTGCAATAATTTGGTTTAAAGAATATCATTCTACAATGGTACTAAACAAAATTGGGAAAGTTATTTTAAACGCATCCGTTAGAGCATTTTCCAATACAGTAAAACCAGGCGTACTATCCGCCTTTCAGGAGATTTCGTTGAACGAACAGTGTATTATTGTCGATGAGAGGGACAAAGTTCTGGGATCCGCTTCCAAACTGGACTGCCATAGAATTCACAGCGACGGAAGTCTAATTCTTCATCGTGCATTCAGTTTGTTTATTTTTAATAGTAAGGGAGAAATGCTCGTGCAACAGCGATCACCCAACAAGGTTACATTTCCTCATTATATTGCCAATGCCTGCTGCAGTCATCCCCTGTATGAAATCGAAGAAGAAAGAGACGAAAAAGATGCGGTTGGCGTGAAGTTTGCGGCACAGAGAAGGATTAAGATTGAATTAGGAATTCCAAAGGAACAAACTGAAATAGATGACTTTCACTACATAACAAGAATTCTGTATAAGAGTAGTGATAACAATAAATGGGGAGAGCATGAATTGGACTACATTTTATTTCTTATAAAAGATGTAGACATTGTGCCCAATCCAGAAGAAGTTTCTTTTGTACAGTTCATACCTCAAAAGGATTTTGATGATTTCATAGCTAATTTGCAGTATCCAGTGTCACCATGGCTTAAATTATGTGCTAAACATTTTCTACATAAGTGGTGGAATAATCTTGATAATTTGAATAAAATAAAAGATCACACCAGTATACATAGACTTAGTTAGCACAAGAGTCTATGAAATTATAATCAAAGTAATGTTTCACTGTATTTGAATTCCAGAAACTGGATCAGCATTGCTTATGTTCTCCAATAAATTGTTACAGAATAGAACAAAAATACTTATCACAATAAAATATTTTTGTATCTGAAATAGAATGATAAAAATAAAAAATCATTTCAAGAGAAAGTGCATCACTTGTTGAATATTAATTTAAGAACTGACTGTTAACTGTGTAGTTTAAGTTTTTGTATTACCATATTTATTGCAATTCTACCAATATGTTAAAAAGTTATAATTCTTTAGTTTTAATTCTTTTCTACCAGTAATTACTTATTAATTAATTTATTAACTGAATTGTTTATTTTACAAAAAGATAGCATTCCTACAAAACTGTTAATATGCACACTAAATCATTAAATAAATATATATCTATGTGTGTATTGAAGAAAATTTAAAATCAGTATTTGCCTAAATAAAGTGTTTATTGTAATGAAGAATAAGTATTTTTTGTAATTTTAAAATTACATAAATATTTTTGAAGTGTATAATTGGACAAATGTAGGCAAGTTTTTTTTAATCCAATGATATTGTCATTATCTATTTATTAAACCATATTTAAATGTATGTAAGGTTGAATAATTTTTGTTTTACCCTTTCCTATTTTTTCTCTGTAAAAAACTGAGTAATAAGAATATTGTCAGTAAGACAGATATCATTGACAGGTTAAAAGAAACAACATAGCCAAAGAAGACAAAAAAAATTTTAGAAGTTTGATATTGAGTGGAAAAATTATTGATAAATAAGTTACTTAATTTGCCAGTTAAATTTTGACTGACATCTTTTTAGTTCTTAAAGGTAATCTCTTTCTTTATATGAAGTTACCAATTTCCAGGAATGCTCCATTAGACTTTTCTAACCACAAGGTGTGCAAATGATAATTTTGTGGACCTCTTGGTCCACAGCTATTTCCCCCATCAGAATCAGTCAAGTGGTTCATGAGTAGGTTTGGAGCCTTGGAAAAAAAGATAGGCTTCCCTATCCCAACTTGTCATAGGTAACAGACACCTGTAGGTGTTGATTTGAAATCAATTTTAATTGTACAGGTCTTTTTATTTATTTGCCATATTTGATTAAAAATATTACAAAAATTCATCCAGATTAGCATGTAACTTGCTTTCATAACATTTTTAGCACCAATTTACACTACCTAGAATACATCTTCATTAATTTAAATTTTACAAATATTTAAACATTGCTGCTCTGTGACTCTTTCCTGCAATTTCATTGGTTTCTCTTATCTTTTTCTGCTCTTTTATGAGAAAATTAACTTCTTCCTGTTCCTCTGGAAACAGTGCTGTACTTTCTGTTTCAAGTACAGACTTGTTCACAACATTAGGATTCATTTCACTTGTTTTCCAGTGGTAAAGTCTGCACCTTACTGGAAATATTTCTGTATTATTCATCTGGAATTTAATATATATATATATATATATATATATGCAAGCCATGTAAGCATGTGTGAGTTTTTTGATTAACAAAAATACCCCAAAATTATACATAACATTCACTAAAAAATGATTTCTTATGTACCTTTACTCTTACAATGAAGTCTTTATTTTCTAATTCAAAATCAGGTCCTGATATTTCTTGCCTAGGCAATATAATACAACTGTCATTCACAATAATTCCCTCCATTCTCAGAGCCAATTTTATATGCCAATTTTGCAATGTCCAATTTGTTTTACCATTTACGTAGACTTGTAATGCTTTTTCCAACAAGTGATTCTGAACCTACAAAAGTTTTTATCTTGTTTTACTTGTTTATATATTTATACATTATTTTATTTAAAACTGCCAAAGAAAGCACTTACAATTTTACAATATTTTGAGCTAAACACCACTTCTCCTTCCTTCCTCCTAATAGTATCTGCCTCAGGAGAATCAGAATATACTGCTAATTTAGGGAGCAGAAATTCATTATAAGCAGCATACCAATCCACCTTAATGGTTTCACCTATCATACCAACACCGGGCACATCTTTGAGTAGCACCATTTCAATAGGTGGTTTTTCCGTTCGATTGGTATTTTCTATTATTTCATAAAAATAGGAGGACTTATCAAGCAGTTTCGGAAATTTTGTTCCCATTTTATTCAATTGAACTTCCCGGGTTCTCCTGAATACAATAGCACTCTAAAAGAAAACAAAACATGGTGAAGAAGTTCTTTATGAATTTGGAATGTTATTGAAAAAATTGTAATATTATTTGTCAAGGACTTACCCGGTAGCTTTGGGTTACAAATTTAGAACACTCCAATAACTTAGAAGGTACATTTCTTATGTTTGTCCACATTGCTATATAATGTGATTGCTTCAAGCGAACATGAAGTTAGTTGGTCTAAGACGACCATGAATTGTTTAAGCATTGCAAAGAGCGCCGCGACAGGGCCGAACGGTGGATTTTCAAACTGAATAATGAAAACAAATATAACGTTTAGTACGTTAAATATTACTGAGATACAAATTTTGAGTGAAATCCGTAAAGCTGTTTATTATTAGGTATTATTAGAGAATATTTTAATAAATAAATTAATTAATTAAGGAATTCCAGGTGGAAGAAAACATGGAGGCTGGTAACTTTCCGTACAATTTTCCAGTAGTGATAAAAAATAAAATAAACGATTGGAAAATACTGAGCTTTAGTAATGAGGATTGGTGTCTTGAATTTAAAAACACAGTATTAGAATTTCGTGAAGGAGATAATATCTACAGACAGGTACATAACCAACTAATTAAAACACAGGTATCTGCGTGACACTTGTGATATTTTATTACAATTTGAATTATAAATATTTTTAAGTACCATAATTTATTTAATTTTATTAGAATCCTTATTGGGAAGAATCATGTAACAAAAAGAAATTAACATTGAAACAATTTTTTGAGCTATCATCACATGCAAGTGACAGGTGGATGTATTTTGATTACAAATATATGAAGGATTTGTTCCCAGAAACAAGTAGTGTGTGTGAGGTAAGAAAAATTAATATTTTTTTCATTGTGTCCATAGAAGTGAACATGGAATTATTTTCAGAGTATCAACTGGGCTGATTTAGGCATTACAGATTTTAAGGGAGTGGACTCTGCATTATGGATTGGCAATAAAGGAGCTCATACTCCCTGTCATTTTGATTCATATGGGTATAACCTTGTAGCTCAAATTTATGGAAGGTACTTAAAAGTTCCATTTGATTTTCAGTATTGTCATGATGAAAAATAATTGACTACAATTTGTTGCAGGAAACTTTGGATTCTTATAGCTCCAGAAGAAATTGATGTGTTGAATCCTACTAGAGTGCCATATGAGGAATCTAGTGTGTACAGTTCCCTTAATTTTTACACCCCTAACAATGAATTGCTTAGTATGTGTATTTCAGAAAATAATTCATAAGATATTGTGCAGTATGAATATAATATTTAAAATTTATTTCAGAAATAAGAAAGGCATACAAAATTGTTTTGTCACCTGGTGAGGTTCTGTTTGTGCCCAGGCATTGGTGGCATTACGTCGAAAACTTAGAAGTTGCAATAAGTGTAAACTTGTGGGTGCCATTGGTAAGTGCCATAAAATCTTTAATTGTAAACTCTGTTTTAAAGTTTAAAAGGCTTGAGACTTGGTGTCCTGCAAAATCTGTGTGATAATTACAACAATAGAATGTTTTAACTTTCAGTGCATGATATTGTTAATTTCAGGAAGCAGATCATGAAAGCAGGTTGGATGAAAGTTTGGTCAGGCAGTTCATTTCAAGTATAAGCCAAACCTTACCAGAAGAAGATGTTCTCAAAATTTTAAATCCAAATGAATATGATTTTCTGGCAGGAGCTAACTCTTTAACAATAATACAGAAATGTGTTGAAAATTGTCAGGAGTTCAGAAAGAAGCACAATACCAGAAGTAACAAATCAAATGATACTTTCAAATTGTGTTGCAATTACTATGAGCCTGTCCCACAATGTGATTTGAGATCGTATGTGATAGAAAAAAGCAAGAACCATCATTATGATCCTTCCGTTATTGAAAAATCTCTGAAATTGAATCACTCTTTGTTATTTACCCAAAATCTTATTAATGCTTATTGTCATCCAACAAATATAACTGCTGTTAAAGAAAGGTTATTGAGTCAATTAGAAAGGTAGTAATTATTTTCTACAGTGAAAAAATGATGACTGTGTAAAATAAATATATTTTTCTTTCAATGTTCAGAATATGTTGAAGACTGAAATAAAACAATTTGTAGGGTAAGGCCTGTAACAAAAAATGTGAATAACAATTTGTACACTGGCTGGTCCCAGTTAATTGATTTTAATTCTCTGTAAATTATGAGTATTTCCTTCAAAAATGCTGCCAAATTTGCTTAACCTTACTTTTTACATTTCATTTAATGAATATCACTTATTTAATTATTTCAGTGTACAAATGATTCAGAGATTGTGTACTATTAATTAACAATTTTAAAGAATCAAACCCCAATAATTTTGAGTTAACATTTACTGGTTAGGGCGGTGATTCTAGTGTAGGGAATCCTTTGTTGTTAATTGTAATCTCACAATTAACCTTTTTTGGATGTTATGTCATGGATACATGCCGGCATTTTCTTGTAACTTAAATTACCATTGCAGAAGAAACGTACCACACAGTATACGTTGTAAATAATGAACAGTTCCAGTTTGTGCCCAACTAAATTTTTTTTCTAAATGTCCCATTAATCTCTAAATACATTTAGCAAATATATGTAATGTGAATTCTAACTCATATACAAGCTCGATATGTAATTACGTAGGAATATCACCATTTTCGATTAAGGTTTAGATTTCATCAGCACAACACATGACAATACAACTAGGAAACTTAAAATTCCTTCTTATGCTATGCCTCCTGTTTTAATTACACAATTGCATTTGATAATACATGGTAGAGCTATGCAATATTTTACTAAAGCTTTCAGTATTCGAATTCACTATTAGGAATGCTCGATATTCGATCCCTCAATCGAATATTGTTAATCGAAGTTGTCTTTAAAACAAGGTAACCATTTTTTTCAAACAGAGCTACAAAAATGTATATAGGTTTCGTGCTTTTCTTACTGTGCATGGTCATGAATGCATTGCATAGAATTTTGTATTAAGGCAAACACGTGAATCTTCGTAATATATTCAATAATAATACGATATTGATTGAATCTATACAATACAACAAGTTCTTCCTCGAAAGCTCTTAATAAATGTCAATAAATAATAGGGATCAATTTTACGTTTCGCAAGAAATCAAATTCACGCAGTTGAATAAGATGTGCTACTTTTCTAGAAAATACGGTTCCACCTTGTTTTTGAGACAGACATCGCAGTATGGCTTACATTAATATCACATTTGACGTAAAATAGTCATAATTACGTCATGACAGCATCAAAGCTAAGAAATCCATAGGGCACAGCATTAGGTCTTCCCTTTTACGCAATTTTTGTTCCTCCCTAAGAAAGGATAATGTATTATTTGTCATGTCTTCACCAAAATTGTTTGGAAGGAAAGAATGAATATTGATCTGTGAAGAGAACAAAATATTAATTAATTAATGTGATGTAAATAATACGAAAAAGGTTCATGTAAATCGCAAAATGCTTACAACTCCATTGCTTAAAGGTGGAGAACTAAAAAAGCATTGGTCAAGAAGTGTCCTGTGGAACACAAGACCCGCTCGCGGGTTGATTTCCTCCTCGTCAAAAGTTCTAGCTGAGACGAGATGGATATCATTTCCCATGTCCTTGCTGACAGGGGAATAAGATCCTAAAAGATCCCGTTGAACCTCACTAGTGGAAATCATTTTAATGAGAGGATTTAATAAACTCTGAGATAATTTATAGGCGTTCACCGAAAGTGATGAAGAAACTTTCTGCAAATGAAAACACAAAACCTTTAAAAAGGTGCCGGTAAAGTTAGAGTAAATCATGCTAAGATTTGCTTGACCATTCCTTACATTACAGTTTTCCAACCGCCTCTCCACTAAAATTCTAAATAAATTGGGAGTTACTCTATTGTCTAGTACACCTTGACCTAAGCCTCGATTATCATCCTGCACAAGTCTTCTATCTTGCAGAACTTCCAATTCACCCTGTCGAAGTGACGACACTCCAAGGGGTTGTCCCGTTAGAATCGTTATTCGCGTTTTATCATCTTCGATGTAGGCAGCCGAAGGCATTGGATAAAAGTTGCCTTGAATGGGCAACTTGTGGAATCTTGTTCTTTGAATCATCTGAAAGTACGGATAGTTGCACTGATGGGTAAAATTCTTATAATGCAAGGAATGTGGGTGTAATTATAATTAAAGTTTACCTGGAAGCCGTTTAGATCAGTGAAAAATGCCGTGGCACTTTCAACGTGACTTGTAAGTCTCATGGCCAATTCAAAATTATTTTCTTTTAAAATATCGACAAAATTAATAATTTCAATTCCCAGATTATTCGAGCCCGAAGTGTTCTGAAGGATGAGAAAATGTACCACGTGACGTAGTTTCACTTCGACCCTGGTAATTAAGGGTCCCTCATAGACGCGAATGAGGGGACGTTCCTGCACCAGAATGGTTGCTTCACCATTCGGTAGGAAGAGATAAGCTCCGCTCATTTCCTTGCCCTCTCTCGCCCGATACCTGAAACCAAGGATGTGAGGTACAAACTGTCTTAGACGCAAAAGTTTGACATCCTCATACAAGCTATACCCGACAAAATCCAAATGAAGAGGCGTAAACACCATGGTCTCTTTGTTCGTCAATGACTTTAGGAGTCCCTTATCACTTAAAGCTATCGAAATTCTTTGGTTTTCAATTGAAAATTCTCTTCCTGTGTCTGTGATGATATTCTCAAAACCTTTCGAGTATTTAATAGGTCCCTTCGAATTGAAGACGGTTACTTTCGAAAATACATTTGTCCTGAAATAAAAGAAATTTGCACAACCTTTAGTAATCTTTTAATGCAGAGGGTGACGTAAATAACTCAAAATTTTGCAAGGCAAAACTATTTCATATGTAAAAATAAATAAGTAGATATTAATGAACTGCAATTTTTGTGAATATAGTATGAATGTGAATAATATTAACTTACTGAATTTTTTCTTCGGGCTCCTTCATGGTTATTTTGTATGAAGTTAATCCTAGAGCGGGTGCATCGGCCATGAAAATAACTTCATAACGAGCCTCATCCATCACCTCATGTTGAATAAATACTGGATTAGTTTGACATTGAATTTCATTTCCATCACTGTCAAGGACCTGGAACAACGACAATAGCACCATGTAATGCATCGTTTCGATTTATTATGATTTCACACCAATTTGGAGACCAAAAAAATCACATACCTCTACAAAAGGCGTAGAAACATAAACGGCAACTAACTCCTTACGCTGATGTGCAAGGGAATTGAAGAATACGATTGTCCTAATATTTGATTCCGTAAAATCAATTACTTTCCTCTGCATTACATCGTCTAAATATCTCTTTTGATCATCAAATTCAAAGTAGATTTGTTCCGGATTGACTAAATATGGTTTAATTGTACGGGAAAGAAGAAAGTGACTTATTTGTTGAATGATATGTTTTGAGTAGTTAATGCTATCAATCATCTTCTGAGCATAATCCTCCATTACATTGTTTCTTGCCGTTCCGGTAACTCCATCATGATGCTGAAACAAACTTAAACTTCGGCGAGCATCTCGCAACATCTTGGCAAATCCTGTCTGAGGTGAAAGTAACCAGGTTGGATCACGGGAACTCCTACTGCTCCATCCCAATGAGAAGAGGATTTCTGCAGCCCTGTGGTACCCAATTAAAATTCTGTCCATCCTCTTGTAAAAGGGCCTAGATGTGTAGTATCCACTCCAATAATGATCATCCCTATCGGCATAAGTGAAAAAATCGCCCGTGAGCGTTGGGAAATTTTCCGGATTTGATTCTGCAGTGAGAGCCTTGAAGAAATCCGACAAAGTACCAAATTTGACCTCAGCATGGAAATCACTGTTAGAATTGATAAACGCCAATAGTTTATAATAGTTTTCGAATTGATTGTCCCATTCTGATGGATATTGGTAGCGGAAGTCGTCACCTAGTGGTACTAAAATTACATTACTACGATATAATTCGGCCTTCTTCCGGTATTGGTCCAGAAGCATTTGAGCCCTATAATAAAATTTCTGGGTAAATATGTGGAGATTGGTGAACCTGTTATTCTTTATCGCCAAGCTCAAATATTTAACGTAGTTACCGGATTGCCACATTGTTTTTCGTGATTATTTTGGGCGACTCTTTCCACGGACATGACAACCCATTGCCCGGCAATCTTCTAAAATCAAATTGGCAGCATATTTTTGGATCCGGGCCACATGTATGGGGCACATCGTAGCTATAAAATGGAGTCATATGAGTGAGAACTTCATTAGAGCTATCTTTATCTGTAAAAAATTTTAATTTTGATATATTCTGTTGAGCATTTCAGAATTCCCGTTATCATGTGAAGGTGAGATTAACATCAATTCATCATGCGTTCCCGACAAACGCGAATTTCTTACAGCAACAATGATATCACGAAGGGTACGTCTGCCCTATTGTTAACAATCCCATTATATTTCATTCATTCAAAATGTCATTCATGTTTGTGTGTGTTCAGTGGTTGAAAATATCGCAGTGTACTTGTGTTTTAACAGTGCGAAAAACAAGTTCAATAAAAATATTTTTAAAATGTAAATTGAATCATTAATTTACCAAGTGTTTCCTACAATATTAATGACCCATTTTTATGTTAACATTTCTGAAGTTTTAAAAGTATTTAAAATTGAACTAATCCATACGTACCCCAAAATTGTCTCCATCGAAACTCCAAATACTTCATTTCGGCAAAATACTTTTTCACTGAGTAGTGAACCCTTTGTATTACTAAATTATTTAATCCCATCTTCTTCAGCAAGTAAGGCATTACTGGGGACTCTCCAAAAGGATCAATTGTCCACCCATTCCTGAATAAATAAAAATAATAGTAAAGTGATGAAAAAAAGTCAGTCATTTAGCTTCACCAGAAGTATGCACCAAGAGGTTCAAAATTTACTGACTTCAGACATAAGATCAACTAAGGGAAATTGCAATAAGAATTATCAAGATGTGGTGTTGTGCTGCACCACTGTGACATAAAAGTCTTTTAATAAATTATTAATTGGTTTTATTAATGTCTTTCAATATTTTCATTTTATCTTTCAGTTGGAAGGCATGAAAATTTTCAAAATAATAATTTTGCTGTATACAAATGTGGTGCAGGACACATAAGAACTAACTATTGTTGGCTGCACTTACTTTGGTTCCATTTGAACATTTACTTTCATCCACTGATGTCCTTCAGTAAGTTGTGTCAACATTGAATAATAGTGAGTATTTGCTTCATCATTCATAACCCAACCACCTGTTACAAGTTCTAACTGTCCACGCTGTATTAATCTGAAGGAAACATTTAATGTTAAAGACTGAATAACATTCATGTTGCTCATAACATATGTTTAACATACCTCCTAACTTTTATATGATCTTCTTCAGAAAGTTCATCCCACCATAATGAAAAAAATGAAATCTCAGCCCAAATAAATTTCTTATTAGGATCCTGTATTAATTTTTTCAACATGTTATTTAATATACTCCTAGTTTCACTTGTGTAATAATCTTCAAAAGTTTTTAACCATCCTGGATCATTGTGTGAGTGTGGAACTATAAAAACTTTTAACTTATTATTTGTGCTCCACCTTGTTGGATTAATTTGAATGTTCCAACCCTGCTTCCACACTCCACCATCAATATTATCAAATTTGACTTGCATATACACATCTGACATCTGAAGAAAACAATTAAATTTAAAGCACATTAAATCAAATAATGTTGATTTTGCTTTTTGATGGTTTCATTAACCATATTATAATTCATTGCAGGCTACAAATACTATTTTACCTCAATGTCAGCATCCAAATAATAATCAACTGATGAACAAGTTTTTTTGAGCTTAGACTGTTGTAATTTATTCTTGACTATTTGAACTTTGTTCAATCCTGAATTCTCATTGAACATGAATTTATTACCGGGAGGCATTCGAATCTAAAATTAAAAAAATGTGGGTGATTACTGCGATTTTGCTTACCTATTAATTTCATTTAATAGAATCACAAAAAAACTGATTAATGACAGGGGCTTACGGAATTAGCATGGTGGACCGACTCCTCCTGTAGGTAAAATGTATAATCAGCTATTCGGTAAATTATGAGACAACCCAGGAAGACGGTAATAGCACCTCCGAGAGCCAAGCATTTCCTGATTCGCATTTTACCTCGAATTAAACAATATGCTTTGCGGCACCTAAAACCGCATATCAATGTATCAGTGCAGTCACGTACCAAAATAAAAATCATCATTTCTACTCTTCCTACCTCACCTCGGATTACAAAATCGTTGGTGAATACGTCAAAGTAAAAATCAACAGGTGCCACAACAAATATTTGTTATCTTCATACTGCCATGTTATAAAAAGTACATTTTTTTCATTTAAGCGGGTCAAAATGTTTACAAGCCACTGATAAACAGGAACGTAAGGAGGTGTGCGCACTGTCAAAGCCTCCTGGATTTGCTACGGCCGTAAGAAGTGTAAAAATTTTTGTGATACTTTAAAAAATGTTTAAACCCATCCGATCGTTACTATATAGTGGGATTTTCTTTTGTAGTGTGATATGACTTCTTATACCTCACATTGCACTTCCACATTATTTAAACAGTTTGAACCAAGCTAGAACCGACCAATCATAAATTAAAAAATTTGTAGTGCCAATAGCCAAGGCAATGTTTAAATGAATTATTTTTTGATAGTATTTAAGTCGAGCGGGATCAGTCAAATTACAGTAACAGAAAATGGATGAAGAGATTTATGTCTCTTGTCATGCTCCCAGCCTATCACTTTTATTATTTGAAACTGCCAGAAGCTGCCACGACCAGGTAAGGTTATTCGTTGATTTCTTTAAATTCTCATTCAAAACACTTGACTGAAATGCATTGAAGTGGGGCCTTCCTTTAGGCCTTCAGTGTAACAGATTCAGATTAAATAAAAACACTCACACAAAACTTATAAATACGCGGTGGAAGTTTCTTAGACAGCCCATAATAAACCGCTAGTGAAAACTTTATCGGTTTTCAGAAATACGTTGTGCTGTAATGTAATGTAATTTTATTGCAGAAAGGTTTACTAATTGGTAAAATTTGTAATGAAGTGATTTCAAAAAAAACAGATGAAAATGAAGCCAACTGTGAACATAAGACTGCCATATGTGAGTACTAAATGCAAGGTCACAAACATTAAGAACAAATGAATTCATTTAATTGCTTTCAACAATTAGTTTTATATTCTATTCCAGATCTTGAACATTGCATTCCAATTGATGATCAAGACATCATTGGAAATGGTGGTAAGATTAATAAAAGTAAATTCCAGAAGTTCACAAATGTTTTGCAACATAAAATAGTTGGATGGTATTCATTCAGGAGGAATAGTTGTCTGGTTCCAAGCTCTCTGAGTGAAATGTTAATTCATCAGTCTTTATTAGAATTATTGCCTAATGTCAAGCATCAGTATTTTGTTGCTTGTTTTATGTCTTCTAATGCTGCTGCAAACATGTCAACACACACATTTAATCATATTTTTATGACTTATGATAGAAATAGAGCAAGATTTGAATCTCTGAGACTTAAAATATACACATTAAGTGATAAAAGTGTTAATAGCAATGGATATTTAGTGAAGAACCCATTTCCAACTTCATATAGCTTTGGCAAAATAATTAACTGTATTCAGTAAGTTTAGTCTGAATTACAAAAACTGCAAAATGAATTTTATGTGTACAGTACAAAGACAAGTTACTCAAATATCTTAATATATCATTGTAATGTAATATTTATTATTTTAAGAAAAGAAGATACACCTGTGAAATCAGTTCTGGATATTCATGGAAAAATAAGTGAACTATTAAAGCAAATTGATAAGAAGCTACAACAAGCAGACAATCGTAGATTACAGTTGGAAGAAGAGGTGGAAGCTCTTAAAAAGAGATTAGGCACAAATACAAAAGGTTAAGTATCATTTTTGTTTACTTTGATTCACACTAAATTCAAAATTCAGAACTTGAAAATTACCAAGACCTTTTATTTAAATTTATTTTAAACTTTTATTTTATGACATATTATATAAGAGCATAACAACATTTAATAAGAGTTTAAGAGTTTTAATTTAACATTAGTTAAGAATTGAATATTAAACAATATTACTAAAAATTGATGAGCTTTTTTTTCAAGCAGGTATTATCACAGTGAATGAACCTGAAGAAAATGGAATGGGTGTAAAAACAATTCGTTATGATCCAAATATACAATATGCTTTAATTAAACGAGTTCAACCCTCATGTTCAAACATTACTAAACTCTCTGTGCCACTGAAGGCAGAATCTGATGAAAAGTTCAAGAATTTTCAGACTGAAGAATATTTGGACAACTCAGCAAACGGTAAAACCAAAAATGAGAAAACAAATTAGTAAATTTTAATAATTCTCCAAAATATCAGTCAAACATGGAAATTTAAAATGTGCCCAAGAAAGTATCAAAAGTTAACATTTTCATTGTTAATTGGTTAAAAATGTGGACATTGAAAGTATTTCATCAACATAACTTGATATTACATGCTTTTAAGAAGACTATTATTCCAGCAGGTATTGGTTGCCTACATTATTTATTATAAATATTATGAATATTAAAAATTTGTTTTTTTGTACACCTGATTTGACTTTTGTTTTATAATTTTTTCTCCTCTAACTTTATATTCACACATTTATATAAGTACCTTGATTTTGAATGGGAATTGGGCAAATGCAGGCAAACTATTCAGTTATGCAACTAATGCAACAAAATTCATAATAGTGGGTGAAACATATCACAAACAAATGTGCCTGAGAGCCACTCCATCAACAGATAAGATAATGTAATTTAAAAATAAATATGGATACCCTGATATACATAGCTTAACGACAAGGAAAATAAGTCCAATTGATAATTCAAAACTGCTGTATTTGTTAAGACCCGGTTAAGAAATCTAATATTAACAGTGGTAAATTTAGTTGGGGTAAATATAACGAAGTAAGGATTACTTAATATTTCATCCTCAGACATTTAAATTTGCTTGACGGTGCTAAAGTTGCTAAATTTTCAAATCGCAGTTATCACCAATTCATTAAATTGACACCAGATGCCTGTACGCAATTCCCTAAAATGTTTACTTCAAGTATAAGTGAAACATTACAATGATTTCTTATTGCTTTAAATTGTAGTAAAAGTTAAAGGCAGCGAAATTTTGCTATTTTTTTTGTTTATAGTACTTTTAGAGAATTATTTAAATAGATGTCATTAAGTTCACAAGTACTACATTCGAAGTTTAACTAACCTTTGTCCCCTTTTTAAACGACGTGAAATATTATAATTAAAACATGGCTCACTCTCAACTTAGCGAATTCGTTAAAATTGGGAAAAAAATTGTTGGAGCTGGAATTAATTACAGGTAATATTGGTGACAGTGATTAAGTGCCTAAAATCCAAACAATTTATTAAGACATGATGTTAAACCTTTTATTTATTTCTGTATCAAATATGTCTACTTCATTGTAGGTCATTAATTGCAGCTAGGAATATCCCAATGCCAACTGAGCCAATTATTTTTCTTAAGTGCTCTTCATCATATATAACAGAGGGACAAAATATTATTGTAAGTATAATTTTTCAAATTAACTGTGTCTCTTTATCTTATCTCTTTATCTCTTACAGAATAATAATAACTGACAACCTTTTTATGATGTGTGGTAAGATTTAATGTAATGTTCATTAATCATTTGCAATAATTTATTTCACTTTATCAGGTGCCAAAAGGATTCAACATTCATCAAGAAGTTGAGTTGGGTGTCATTATAGGGAAGAATGGAAAAAATATAAAAGAAAATGATGCATTAGATTATGTAGGTGGCTATTGTCTGGCTCTTGATATGACAGAAGCTGACTTAATGGTAATGTGTAACTGTCAGTCATCATTTTGTTTAGAAATTTCTTCTATTTTTCATGACCTCATATATTTATGTATTGAAATGTTATCATTGGCCAATTTCAGACAAAGAGCAGAAAAGAGGGTTTACCATGGTGCCTAGGTAAAGCTTTTGATACAGCTTGTCCAGTGAGTCGCTTTATACCTAAAAGTGAATTGCCTAATCCTGAAAACATTAGAATATTCAGTAAAGTAAATAATACTATGAAGCAAGTAAGTGATTAGGATTTACAATTTTTGTGTAATACTTTATTATCATCAATTATTCTTAATTTCTACTCATATTTTTGAGATAATCCTTTTTCATACAGCTGATGGTGACATAAATTTTTCATAATGTTTGCTTGTGGTTCATACCTATGCAATGGGCAAGCAAAAATTCAAGGGAATATATGAGTAATAAAGAGGCATTTGTTAATATTATGTAAACAAAGAATACAAAATGAATGATTGGCCAAGAGCTTATTGCCGTCCTAGTGCAATTTAATTTTTTTTAATACTTTCTTTTAGGATTCTTCCACTTCTGACCTTCATTTTACAATCCAAAAACTGATAAGCTTCATATCACAATTCATGACATTAGAAGAAGGTGATTTAATATTAACAGGTTCACCAGCTGGTGCAGGCCCAGTGCAACCTGGGGATGTCATTGAGTGTGGTTTAGGTGATATTCTGACAATGAAATTCATTGTTGAATCAGATAAATAAATAGAGGATTTATACTAGAACCCAATCAGTCAATGAAAGAAAGTGAGGAGATTTGTAGAAAATTGTAGATTCTGGGCCAAAAGACTTGTTGACAATAAATTTATTTCTATTATTGTTTGGGTGAAAAATTTATGTGTTGTTGATTAATATAAATATAATATAAATATAATATAAATTATTTTATTGGTCGTATTTCATCATGGTTCATTACAATTGTGGTGGTTCAGGAACACCATCAAAGATATATTTGACTGCTATAAAATATTTTAGAAGCCTCTTGTAGTTTTTTGTAAATGTCAATTTTAGTTATTATAGATAAATCTTTCCACAATTACGCACTTGCAAACACATAGAAAATACCACAGAAAACATTTATACAGTGTGTACAATTTTTATTTAATTAAAGAAATTTGCAACATTGTAAATTCACATAAAATAATTGACCTCATTTTATGAATTTTAAAAATGCTCACGGATTTTCAACGGTCTTTTGGAAATGTGATGTCCACAGCCTTCTGGTATAAGATTTATGGACGCCTCATTAAGAAAAGTTGAGAAATTTTGCTCTTATATGTTCAAACATTAACATTTTACTACAATATTTTTATAATTACAAGAATGAATTTACGAACCCGATTATTAAATGAAATTAAACAAGAGAAATTTTGTGATGAAGGCATTGCATCAATCACCTCTGATGAACAGGTAGTTAGTTAAACTGACTGTGATGCATTTATTGCATTGGCGATTGATTAATCTTTTACAGCTTTAGAGTTATAATTTGACAATAAATTTCTGTAAACACAACGCCTTTGTCTTTAATATTTACCATCAGCCAATTGCTTTGTGGATCACTAGATGACTGGTCATAAACTCATAAACGAAATTCTAACCCTAGTTTCTTTCACAACTATAAGGTCACTTATTTTTCCAGATGAAAGTAGAAAGTTCTGTGCATAAGCTATTTGAAATATTTGAAAACATACCACCACAACTGATTAGGGCAAAGCATTCATCTTTTTTAAAATCATCACTTTCACACCTAAGTTGTAGTTATCAATGCCTTGATGCAGGGAGGCCATGGTTGTGCTACTGGATTTTACATTCCTTAGATTTACTTAACAACACATTGGAACAGAAAGAAATATCTAAGGTAGCAGATTTTTTAGGAAGGTAATATAATAAAGTACAGTGAAACATTACTGGTAGCTGAATGTTTTATCAATTTATTATCAAACATTAATTTCAGATGTCAAAGCCCTGATGGAGGATTTGGAGGAGGACCTGATCAGTTCCCTCACTTGGCTCCTACATATGCTGCTGTTAATGCTTTATGCATCTTAGGTACTGAAGAAGCTTACAAAATTATTGATAGGTATTACTATTTGAATGCAATTTAAATTTTTCAAAATTCAAACTGTTTTATATATAAAAAAATATAACTTTCAGAGAAAAACTACTGAAATTCCTTTGGAAATTAAAGCAACCTGATGGATCTTTTGAAATGCATGAAGGAGGAGAAATAGACATGAGGGGTATATATTGTGCTGTGTCAGTAGCAAAATTAACTAATATTTACTCTGATGAGTTATTCCAAAATTCAGCAGAATGGATAGCCAGCTCTCAGACTTATGAAGGTGGATTTTCTGGGTGTCCGGATATGGAAGCTCATGGAGGCTATGCTTTTTGTGGTCTTGCAGCCTTAGTTTTACTTAATAAAGAGTATCTCTTAAATATACAGTCATTTTTGGTATGTGAGGAATTTAAAAAGGACAAAAAACACCCTGAAAAATCTAAATATGATAGATTTCTAAATTGCATGCTATGGTTTCTGAACTTTCATCTTTTGCAAACTAGTTTCACAAAAGTGGCATCTATAGCAAAATCTTTAATTATTTTTACAGAGGTGGGTGGTTAATAGACAAATGAGGTTTGAAGGTGGTTTTCAAGGTAGAACAAATAAGTTAGTTGATGGATGCTACTCATTTTGGCAAGGTGGTGTTTTTCCAATAATTCATGGAATATTGTCAAAGTTTGATGTTACAAATGTACTTGATCATGACAGATGGATGTTTAATCAAGAAGCTTTACAGGAGTACATATTGGTTTGCTGTCAGAATTCAACAGGTGGTCTCATTGACAAGCCAAAAAAGTGAGTTTTCTCTCTGTAGTTTAATAACTTGGTTGTAACAATATTGTACTTAAATATTCATTTAATTCCAGGCAGAGGGACTTTTACCACACATGCTATGTTCTTAGTGGTCTATCTGTTGCTCAACATTCAGAAGATAACAGAATTATTGTGGGATGCAAAACAAATGAACTCTCAGCGATTCATCCCCTTTACAACATTAGGCTTGAAACTGTTCAAGCAGCTCTTCAATATTTTCAAAACCAATTTATTCCAAGTGTGGAGAAAAAAATTTAAATGTCTGTAATATTTTTCAATATAAATTATTTAAAATTTTTATCAAACTTACTTAACCATTCTTCTCAATACTTTGAATGGGTTTAATGGGTTTTACTTTACCTTCTTATTCAAATCGTTTTTGAATAAGAAGGAATATTTAAATGCATGGAATACATGAAATGGGAAAAGTTTAGGATTTGAAATGGCATTATGTGTAGGTGCCTTTATTAATAGAATGCAACCCCAAATCAATTTAGGGTTAAGCAAATCTTTTGTAGCGTTACTACACCTCTTCACATTAGACCTTAATTATTATGTCCAGTCCGTTTAAAATCCATTGGGTTAGCAGTGATAAATTGTGTCGTGTATTTAACTTTTCATAAGAACTGATTATAACGTTCAGAAAAGGCCCTGACATGGATGCCTGCCAGACTATCGTCTTTAATAGTATGGAACTTGACACCAAATTCAAAGTGGCATTTTATTTATAACTAACTCTACGAATGATTTAATACCTAGTTTCGAGCATGTGTTGACTTATTGAAAATTGAATAGGGTACTAGTTGTGGTACGTACAAATTCCATAAATGTTTACTTATTTTGAGATCCTTTTCCGCCATATTCTGTTGACAAGTACCCGGGAATAACACGTATGTTTATTTGAAAAGTAATTTTTAATTTTTCTGATGAAATAGTATTTGTTATGTGCATTACTGTGAAGAAATCTGGTAAGCAATTCGTACGGCTCAGTAGCTATAAATTTCAAGTAGATTTTAGAAAACGTTTGGGGTAAAAAACTGATTCATATTTCCTGTAGATTTTTGTTATGCCATCAAGAAATTATATGCCTAACGATATCATTTTAATGATAATTTACATTTTGTAATTGGGTAAGCAATTAGCAATAATTTTTTTCAGTTTTCAACCCTCATAAAACTGACCAGCAAACGCCAAAAATTAGTCCTTGTTTACGGCCATAAAAATCATTTTACAATAAGTAAAATTTAAATTACTGATTTTAATAGCTCTTTAGTGCTTTCATTATTGGGCTTGATTTTACTTTGCCCCATAATAGTTAAAATCAGTTTTATATGATCAGTTGGGCAAAATTATACTTCAAAATAATCTGGTTTCATAAGTATAAGTTCATTGACTTGTACTTGTCTCTTAATTCTCTCATACATAACTGTTGGAATTATTTTTCAGATAAAATGAGGCAAAAACCTATATTTTTATCATTCTGCTTGTTATTGTGTGCATCCACAATATCTTCAACTGAAAAGGACAAGGACAAAGTGAAAGAAGATGAAGTGCAACCCAATAAAGGTATAATTAATAAGAACATTCATTCACAAAATAATAAAGAAAATATTGAGTCAAGCAATATGGAGTATGAAGTGAATAAAAAAGAAGCCTTGAGTAATTTTGAACAAGTTAAAGCAAGAATGAAAATAATTGATGTTCCTAATATTTCAAAGTTAAGTAGTGCTGAGAAACTTGAAGCTTACAAAACAATTTTTAAAAATCAGAACAATTTAGTGCGAAAATTGGTGGTTCATGTAGAAGAATATAAAACAGGTGATGATGGGGAGGGAGAAGTGGATATAGATAATTTAAGTAATACAAAATTGAATAATAATAATAATAATAATAATAATAATAATAATAATTTACTAGAGGAAGTAGAATCACAAGATACATATGTCAATAAAGAACCTACAGAGCTAAGTTTGAAGGAAAAAGAAGGTGAGTTGGTCTGCAATTAGTGAGCATGATATTTGGATAGAATCCTTTAATTTTCAAAGGTTAGAGTATTTTTAAAATGTCTAGTTAATTTTGTTTCAAGTAGTTTACATTTCACCACCTAAGCACCAGAACTTTATTAGTTTTTGTACCTTTTTTGCATGTATTTTTGATGGTGGATTTTCAATAAGATCTTGTTTAACATATTTTTGATTACATTACTATTTCTTATTTACTAGAATTAATTTCCCCTAATAACAAAAGAACATTCAAATCAAACTTTAAACTGTCTGTGATACTGGATCTTAATTGATATTAAGTTTCTGCAGTCAATACTCATATATTTAAGTAGTATTCTTCAGTACAACTATAAAGTAAAAATATATTTAGTTATATTAATAATATTAAAGGATTGGAAACTTTTGTACTTGATTCTAAATTCATGTTGCCTCTTAGTGAATATTTTGAAGTACTGTTCTCTTGGCCATTATGTGAATTGTATTCATACTCAGTAATAGTTGTATTGTCTTTGAATATATGTCCCCATGCACTGTGATTCTTTGTCTGACCTACTTATAGTAGCTCAATGATTTATTTTAATGTTCTCCTCTGACTGGGAGAAGAACGCCACTTAATTTATTATACAAATTGTGAATTTGTGTCTTAATTTTTTAAACAATTAGAAAATATGTTGAATGAAAATTTACAAAAATGACATTGATATTTGTGTACCCATTCATTTATACAGTGCTTATGAACTGTTATTCAAAGTAGATATTATTGAAGCTTTCAATTGAATTTATTTTAATATTTATTAAAAAAAATTGTTTTCTTGCTTAGTCTGATCTGCCTAGTGATTTGTTTATTTTGTGTTTAGTTAAGTGTTTTTAAAGTTGTTTCACTTGTAGAACATATTTTTTTAAAGTATTATGACAATTACCACATTTTCTTAATTAAAAATTGTCTAATGTTGTGTACGCCCAATTCTCTATAATTTTTCTTTTATGTTAAAAATAGCACAAGAAATCTATGAAAAGGCAATGAAAATGTTAAGTGCCACCAGACCAAAGAAAGCAGAAGCATACAATTTGCTGAATGTATCAGCCTCCATGGACCATGTTTCATCTAGAATTGCTGTGGCTTGGGCTCAACTTCTAGGAGCTCCATTGCCACAAGATGTTGACTCAGCCAAAAAGACATTTGAAGAATTGGCTGAGAAAGGAGTTGCAGAAGCTCATATGGTAAACAATTTGACGGATTAATTAATTAGTTAAATGAGATTAATACACTATATGAATTGTATTCATTCCAGGGTATGGGATTTCTATTTGCAACTGGTATTGGTGTCAATGTCTCCCAAGCCAAGGCACTTGTTCATTATGCATTTGGAGCTTTTGGAGGCAGTATTTGGGCAAAAATGGCGCTCGGCTATAGGTACTGGACCGGTGCCACGGTAGCTGCTACATGTGAAAAAGCCTTGGATTATTACAGGAAGGTTGCAAACAAAGGTAGTACACATTATATTACCTCTCGCCAATTATTTAGAACCGTAGAATTAATTCAGAAATATTTGCTGTAGTGGCGGAAGAAGTGTCTCTGTCGGGTGGAACAGCCGTACAGCGGGTGCGACTACTGGAGGAAGTTGAAAATCCAGGTTATAATTCGGGAATATTAGACAATGACCTTATAGAATATTATCAGTTGTTGGCAGAAAAAGGAGACATTCAGGCTCAACTAGGTCTAGGTCAGTTGCATTACCAGGGAGGTAGGGGAGTGCAACAGGATCATCATAGAGCTTTACACTATTTTCTACAAGCTGCCGATGCTGGAAATCCTATCGCCATGGCTTTCTTAGGAAAGGTAATAATATCTTTCTTCATGGTACTTGCTCGTCTGCCGATACCACCATTTAGGAGTGCTATAAAAATCAGTGTCCTTAATTTTTTTATATTTTTTTTTGACTTGACTAACAGTAATAATTCATTTGTTGTTCAGATATATTTGGAAGGCAGCGACATCGTCAAACAGGATAATGTGACTGCTTATAAGTATTTTAAAAAGGCAGCCGATTTGGGCAATCCGGTCGGTCAGAGCGGTCTTGGTTTGATGTATTTGTACGGAAAGGGAGTTGAGAAAGATTATAATAAAGCCCTTAAATACTTTTCACAAGCGGCAGAACAAGGATGGGTGGACGGTCAACTTCAGTTGGGGAATATGTACTTCAGTAAGGATTAAGAAGAGAGCTAAATTCGTTTAGTGCGCCTAATTCTCCTGGTGAAATTTCATGTGAAAATTTCAGGTGGTCAGGGCGTTCGTCGTGATTACAAACTTGCTAACAAATATTTTACATTGGCATCTCAGTCAGGCCATGTTTTGGCCTTTTACAATCTGGCCCAGATGCATGCCACGGGTACAGGAATGATACGTTCGTGTCCAGCAGCCGTGGAACTGTTCAAAAACGTGGCCGAAAGAGGCAAATGGGGAGAGAAATTGATGGAAGCTCACACCCTGTACAGAGAAGAAAAAATCGACGAGGCTTTCATGCTGTATGCTCTATTAGCGGAACTGGGTTACGAGGTTGCACAGAGCAACGCAGCTTTTCTTTTAGACAGAGGTGAATATCTGAAAAAAAGTAATATGTTGGAAGGCAGACATCCAAAGTTTAACCGTTTTGTCTTTCAGGTGAGGTAACCAGGTTCAAAGAGTATGAAACTCATGTTCGAGCCCTGCTCTATTGGAGTCGGGCTGCCACACAAGGGTATTCAGCCGCTCAGGTTAAATTAGGTGATTATCATTATTACGGTTTGGGTACTCCGGTTGATTATGAGATGGCTGCTACGCACTACAGAATGGCTTCTGATCAGCAGAGGAATGCCCAAGCTATGTTCAACCTGGGATACATGCACGAACAAGGTTTAGGAATGCAACAAGTGAGTTACACATTTTTTTGGTTAACGGACAACCTATTCTGTGTATACTCATTTTTCTATTTTGTAGGACATGCATCTGGCGAAAAGATGCTACGACATGGCTGCGGAAGCCAGCACCGACGCAAAGGTACCGGTAGCATTGGCACTCATGAAATTGTCATTATTATTCAGTATGAAATATTTACAAGAGGTAATTATTTAAGATGAAATTAATCGTGTGAATATGATAATAGTTTACAATTTAACAAGCGCTGCGTCCTAAGTTACTTACATTTGTAAAGAGTTACATAAACATGCATTGAGAAATAAATAAGTATTGCCCAAGCGTTGAATATCCGTACATTGTTTCGGTAATGCTTCATGATCGAAATCCAGCCAAAGTTCAATGCAGCGAAGCCTAACGAAGGTTTAAGCTAACTCCCAATTTCTTTTAATTTTTCTTAAAGTTATTATTTATAAGACGAATTAGTGCCTTTCTCTTACATCATCGGTTGATCTAAGGCCAAACAAAAGAAGTTAAAGAAATATTTGAGAATATAATAATTTATTTAAATTTTCTGTTTGTCAGAGTCATTGGCACGAATGGCTACTCCCAAATAGCTTGCATCGAATGATCGGACCCAACTGGGACTTCTACCTCCTCCCAATATTATTTGGAATCCTTGGATTCATTGTTTACTTCAGACGACCTCAACCGCATTGAAAGGTGGAAATTGCATTCCAAGACTGCTCTTAATAAAACTATACGAAAGGTGACCATCAATCAAGGTGTTAATAAATTTCAGTGTTAGGTTTTTAATTGATTGAAATTATTTTACCAAACTTATCAGTTCTACTTTAACATACACTGAGTTTGCTGTTATTAATTTTTTTAGATGTCCCGTTCTCTGCTGTTAGCCCATTTTCTACGGTTTAAATTAAGTGGCTCTAGTCTCCGGGGAATCTACACGAAAAATGGAAAAAGTATAAAAATAGAAAAAAAATAAAAACTCCGTTTTTTTACAAAAAAGAACTTTTGTAGAGGAGAAGAAAATATGAATAGATAAAAATTATTTTGTTTTGTCAAATATCAAAACAAAAGTTTCACCGATCCGCTCTTTTTTATATTGGGTAGCTGCCCAAATTTGAACGTCGTTGCTGTGTACCTGAAAAAACTCCCGACCCTCAGCTCAGTGTTATCCGTCCCAGGTGGCGGCAATTATTATTTATTTATGTTGTACAACAAAAACGGCGGATATTTGACGGATAAAATTGTAGGATTTAAATTAATAAACGTTACGACATTATTTTGGAATTTTTCTTTCGACATAACACCACACCTTTCCCGGGTTACGCTCCTGAGTTGATGAGCTGAGATGGAGTTACCTCCATCGCGTTGAGTTGTCAGTTGCCCTTAGGTAGCGCCTACTATTCGTCTTCGGAGTGTCAGGAGATGCTGCATGTAAGCTCTTGGGCTTGTTATCACGTGACGGAGCTTAACACCAGAGCAGGGACAGTGTCCATAGTAGTTGAGTCTGCAACGGCCTGCGAAACAATCCGAATTCAAACTGGGAGTAGAACAGTAGAGTTCCATGTCTTTCTTATGACAAAAAATGCAAAACTGGTGGCAATGGTTGCTTCCAGGGCCGAATGTGTTAAGTTCGAATGTCGAGCGGAAACCCTTCGACCTTGGAGATGCGCAGTTTCCTTTTGTTCCGCAAGAGCACTTCCGGACGCAGGAGATATCCGTTCGCCGCTCTTTTAACTGTCCTTTCCGACTAGTTTCAGTTGCTTTGATATAAGAAAAGTCCTCTTCATCGTCCGAGCAAATGTCACATATTCGGCTCGTCAATCGCTGTCGACATAGTTTCTCTTTTTGTTGTTCGAGTCTGTCTTCTTGCATTTCCTGACGGATTTCGTCTTGTTCAGTTGCGAGTTTCAGCCGACGACACGACTCTTCCAGTTCTGTTTCCAAGTATGAAATAGAAGTAAAATTTATTTCCGGTGAACTAGACTTGTCGGTGAAACGTCGACTGGGTGATAGTCTTCGGGAAAAGCAAGAGATGCCTTTGGAAGATCTGATTTGTGGTTCACGGTGAAAATTTCCAGACAATCCACTAAAAGTTAAGTCTCTCGAAAAGTGAATTGGCCTGTTGCGAACTTTTAAGACATCTGTCGCGGCATTTTGATGTAGAAAGGAAAACGATGATGTTGGTGATGATGTACTTTTCGGGTACTTTGAATTCATTCCGATCGGAGGTTTTCCACTAGAGGATGTTTGTGTGGGCCATGTCATACTTTTAGATGGATCATTCATTGTTGTAGTAACCGAAGGCTTGAGGCCTGTTGTTCTACTCGTCACAACACTGTGATCCAGCAGAGTGGAATCTTCCAGTTGTAACAATTCTTTGTTAGTCGGTGATGGTTTATTACGTTCACATGGATAATCCGCCCAATTGTGTTGATTACCTGTATCGTCATAGGTGGGGTATTTAAAGAAATTCAAATTTCTCAGTAGAATAATGGCTTCCTTGAGAAACTTAGAAATTGTTTCAGTCGACCGACCGCATTTCTTATTTAACATTCCGGCTTGCTTTCTTCTGTTAATGGCACGGAAATTGTTGTCAAATTTTGAAAAGCACAAACGTCTTCTCAGATATCTCGATTTTGAGATCCGAAAGTTACACCTGTTGTTGGGAAACTCACGGCAATCTATTCTTTTAGCCTTTTCAAATATTATCATTTCATTTTGTCTGATACCACCTGTGCTGTTGTTCACATTTACTCTTGAAGGCGACTTTAGTTCTGACTCAGGACCATTTTCAGAATGACTTGTCGTATCCGTTTCTTGATCTCTCGAAGTACTTGTTGACACCGAGTACCGGATCGGCATCTCTCTTATGTGGAACTTCACATCATTCCCAAGATCGCACTGGCAACTATTTTCTCGCTTATCATCTAGCTTACCCTGCTCTAGAATTAGAAGCATTTCTTCAGCTCTCAGATTGTCGAGACTCGTCGTTCTTGGTACCTCCTTTGCCAGCTGCTTAGAAATTCGCGAGAGGGTCATGAGAGCCGTGTCGACAGACAGGGATCTCATCAGCTTGGAATCACACTGAACACCTGCACTGCGCGATTTTCCCGCTTTCTTGGCCGATCGCTTGTTCAGACTTCTCTTTATGACTTCCATCAGAACTGAGGTTTTCGGTTTTGCTGGTCCCATGAACACGAATGTGATGCTATCTTCAGATCCGAACATCGTCTCGGTGCTCTGATCTTTCTTTTTGTCTTCCTTGAACAAATGAGTGTCGAACTGAAGGGAGGAAAATTGATATCCTTCCGAGGAGTTAACAACTTTAAAATTGACAAAATGAGTTTGAGGTCCATTCTGTTTTTGGTTAAAACAATTGATTCTTCCAGATCCTGAGAAGGACCTTGACATACTATTCTCTGTCATAATTTTGTTCATAGCGTCGAGATGAATAGGTTTAGTATTTGCAGATAGTTCAGTCAAATCTCTTACTTTTTTATCAGAGTCACTGGAAGAAGGGAAGAATACTTGCCTTGACAGTTCGGAACTGCTTGGTAGTCTTTTACCAGGAGGTACCTTCCTGAAAGTTCTCGGAATTTCGTAATTGAGATCGTTCGACACCAAAACTGGCAGATGGATGTCTGGCCGAAGACCATCAGTCCCATTTTCGTAGCCTACGTTCGCCTGTTCGGAGAAACTCTTTGTTTCCTTCAACTCCAAAGACGTATTTTGCTGCTGGATAGATATCCTTCCTGTGTCCTCGACGCCGGCACAATTTGGAAGTAAATCTGAATCGTTTCCGTTGCAAACATTCAAAGAAATCGATGACAGTCTCTGTTTAGAAACTTCCTGGAGCGATGAGGGTGACGTTGAATCTTTCGAACTAAACGCATCTCCGGGATCACTATGTTCGCTATTTTCCGTTATTGTATACAATTCCCTATTACCAATTATTGTTGCATTTCTGCTTGGCTCTTCTTTTGCTCTTTCGTAAAAAACAAAATCTTCTGACGACGTGTCGCTGATTGTTCCAGTATCTGTGCTTTCGTTAGACACAAGAGAATTTTCACTTGAGAACGTGTCTTCTTTTTTCTTGGCCCGAGACTCTGGATCACTAGTGCTAACATTAAAGTTTGACTCTAAATCGTTCACTAGGGTCACCTGAATTTGCTTTTGTACTATTTTGGGAGGTTCAGTTATGTAATTTAAATCTTTACCTTGAGAATCATTAGTTGTCCCAAATGAATGAAAGTTATAATTCACGACAGGCTTAGCAATGAGCTTTGCACTCGCATCATAGTTATTCCTTGTGCAATATAGCCTGTCGTAGGATGACTTTTTTGACGGTTCACCTCTGTCTAAACTATCTTCCGAGAAATACTCATCATCACGGATCACGTATTTTACAGGCAACCCGAAATGACTTACTTCTTGAAACAATGGGTTTCCACCATATATTTGAATAGTCGAATGTTCCGATTTGGAATGGCTCATCGGATGAATACTATTTTCTGCGGAAGGAGTATTCCAATTTTCTTTCAAGTTGTCTTCCGAAGACGTGTTTGTACCGCAGTCCTCGACCATCAATGGTCCCCTTTGATCGGTAATAATGGACTTCTCCTTCATTCGAACCGTTCTATTATCGAAATCCGTTTGCGTGTCTATGTCAATCATTTTTTTTATTTTCTTCGTCATCATTAGTTTTCTGTTACTGTCGCACAATTTCATTCGAGCTCTTTTACATAGTTTTAATTCTTCCAGTTCCCTGTTCCCGTTCAACTCCTCACGTTTGCTCAGATTTTCCGCAGAATCAGATTTTTTCTTCGTCATGTACAGCCTGGATGTGACGGCCTCAACTATTTCAAAGCGTTTATCCTTCTTTCTTACAAATGGCTCGAATTCGATTTTCCTTGTTATTTTTTCAGCCTGATTGTTAACTTCGTGCAGAGGTTTAATTTCTGGCGGGGATGCATCCAAACTTCCTTGCGAATTCCACGAATTCAAACTGTTGCTTCTGCTCAAATTTGATACATCCGTGTAACTTAGACTGGCTGAAGAAACAAGTCCATCCTTGGAGTGCGTGCTAATGCCTTTTATCAAATCCGGTCTGCTTTTGTACACCAGTTTGGATCCATTACTTTTACCAATGTTTTCCCTTAAACCCATTTCCCGATTTAGTTTAAGTAACATTCTATCAGGGTCTTGTGACTCGACCGCTGAAGTACTCGACTCTTTTCTTCCATCCGAAATTGAATCGTCTGACATGATTATATGTTCGGAGTCGTTGTTTTCAACTTGCAACGGCTGTTGAATTTTCAACGGGGGAGACGTAAAACTTTCCAAGCTGTCAGAAAAAACTGCTGCCTCTTGAAGGCTGTCGATATCCGATTCATTAACACCTGACTCTTTCACATCATTGATTTTGCACGAATCATTGTATGATGGAGTTGGTAATCTCGTGCCGAGTAACATGTGCAGAAAAGTCGATTTGTTGCCAGGTGACTTCTTATATCCACCACCTCTTTCGGAAAATTGCTCATCCAACTCATCCAAATTCCGGCATACTGGAGTTCGCACGTCGTCTGGCCTTTCAAGAATCTCTTTTGAAGTGGTTGGCGTCCTTCTGAAGCAAAAGAAATGAAAGTTTCTAAAAATTTTTTTCTTGATAATAATATTCTTTTTTTTAGACATTACTAATACAATAATGAAAATGCTTTAAATATAATTGGAAGAGGTAAAAAGTAACTATAAATATTTTGCAGAATTCGAAGCTTCCACGCAATTATTGAATTTTTCGTTATTATAAAAACTTTGGTAATTAAATAAATTAGATTGAAGTACCCTACCCGAATCGCGTTTAACACGAAGTATTGGTGTTAATTAGGGAGCGACAAAGTTATTTATAATAATATTAAATTCTGCAGAGAATTACATTATACATATATATAGATCAGGCATAGTTGATATTATGAAATAGTTAGCGTTGTAATTTCTTACCTGTATGAATTTTTTAGTTCGCCATTGTTTGTTTCTTTCACCTAGAAATGTGAAGAGAAGATTTAAAATTCGAATATTTTTCAAAATTAAAAATTACAAAATGAAAATTAAAAGCTCAAATTTTATGAGTTCTACGTTTAACTTTAAGCTTCCAAATTAAAACTAATAAAAAAGACAGTTCTTCGGAACTTGCAGGCTAGGTGGATCTTCAAATTTGACAGGCAGCATTTTTCCCAAACAGTTTCTGTAATTTTAAGTTATAAGCAAAACGACATGGCGGCCTAAAATTTAAATTTTATTTTTACATCAACGTATTAGGCAAAATTTCTGACAAATGTTTAAGAAATGAAATATAATAGAGACAAAATGAATGACAACTTCTGCTTGAAATTAAATTTTTTTTTACGACAGACACAATATTTGAAAAGTATATGAATAATATTTTGTAATGTCCATGTAACATCCAGTTCCGTATCAAATATTATAGTCAAAATTTTGAACTTTGAAAAACTATTATTCAACAGGTTGAAGTGTTACTATATTTTTTTATTATTAACTTCTTTACGCATATTCATATACCGCCAGAAGCACTTCTTTTGAATGTACATCAGACTTGGTTTCTTACTGTTTTTTAATCTTCCCTTTTTATTTTTATTGTTATTTCTTCCTTTTTTGTTAGTACTCTTGTACTGTAGCTGTCCAAAGCATTCCACGTCAATTTGTCTATTATATTGTATACGCAAGTACCATTATATTAACATATTGTTATGTGCATATGTATTGTACTAAGATGAGTAACACGTACCTTTTCGGGCAGTCGAGTCGGTTCGAGCCATTCCCTAATGGTTTCGTCCGTGCTTTTCACATCCATAAAATTTATATTATCCAACGAAAGTGGAAAGTCATTCACAGTTTTGGTAGAATACTGTGGTAAAAAGAAATAAACCTTTCTGTCACTTTAAAATGTTGTAAAAGTTCGCGGTTCTTAGTCAAACATTTATTTTAACATTTGAGGGAAACTTAGAGCTGTCACTCACTGTTGGACATATTCTACGGTTGAACTTATTTACAAAACAAATTCTTACGGCAATATTAGAACACTTTAATAATACTATTAATCAATAAAGAGAAATTCAAAGAGAACAATGAGAAACTGAAAGAAACTCAAATAGGACCATTCGGTTATTTGGACGGCGCATGAGTGCTTCCACCCTTGGCGGAAGTCACTTTAAGGTAAATTTTGTCGATATTATTCGCGTGATTTTTCACACGTCCTTCCAGTCAAACTATACAGTCAAATAATAAAAAAGGCGGAAAATCATAGGAGATCTGTTATGACCTCACCTCCATCAGCATTGCTTTCAGTCGTAATATTTCTTCTCTTAGCTCTCGTATTGTCCTAACCTTGGGATCCTCGTTTATAATGGGCTGATTGATGATTCTTTTGGTTCTTTTAGCGTACCTTAAAGTGTTAACTGTCTCATTATGGCAGCTACTGGCTGGAGAAACAGCTGTAAAAAATTTCATGCTAAAATAAGGCTTAACCGGATATATTTATGTTATCATTTATATATGGTGTGATAGTATTGAAGGCGTTTTTTATGACTTCTTCTCTTGAACTACAACTTGGCTAAAACTTATAATAAAAGTTATTGTTTTTTACTATTTTAATTTTAAAGTAAATCCCGAATAAACGTACAAAATATATTTGAAAGTAATAATAATACATATCAATGAACGGTAAAAAGCTGTAATTTATTGAGGTAAATAAATTATTTATTTATATTAATAAATTTATTGCCTACTTATAGTAAATAGAAAATTATTAGTATGAAACATAAGCTCACATTACAGCACAATAGTGATACTATATAATCATATCATTCTTACTTGCGATCATGATGGTGTTGGAGTTTCCTCCGAGCGTGTCTTTCAGCAACCACGTTAAAACAGAATCTCTGTATGGAACGAAGGGCTGCCAGGTTTTAAGTGACGAATGTTCTTTTGCAGCAGTTGCTGTCTCATAGTTTTCCGCTAGAGAAGTTACTTTCTTCATTTAGAAATTAATCCACTATAATTTACTATTGTGAATTTCAAAAGACTCACCCAAAGCAGAAATAACATTTCCAAGAGTGACTAAAGATTTATTGATGTTGGCTCCTTCTTTCAGCCTTGTCTTATTGGGCGCACCACTTGCTCTTTCACTGATTAATAATAAAATTAGAAACTTTACCTCTAAGTAAAGAGAGTTTAAAAAACGAAAACATTAGCAAGCTATTAATCATTAAAACTTACGTCCATTTCCTACATTGCAGGCTAGTAAAGACTTGTTAAAAATTTACATGAGTAAAAGTGGTAGTAGAAAAAACAAACCTTCCTGCCAGGTCCACCAGATGTACCTTGCTTGATTTGTCTATGTCGTAGTTTTCATCGTCTGTTTGTTTAAACCAAAGAGTGAAAACAGCATGACTTCTGCTGGAATAAACGTTGTTTTCGGTTGCTGCTGTTCGCCTCCGCTTATTACCAAATTCCAATAATTCCATTAGTCTGGATTTGTCGGCCACCAAATGGTGGGATAAATCTGTGTAACGGAAAACATATCAGCAGTTGTTTAAGACGATAGTCGTACAATGCAGTACATTAGTTTAGTGTTCAACTGTAATTCATTAATTAACTTTATGTAATTTTCTAATTTTAACGCATGGCTATTAACGTGCAATAATTAATGTTGCCGCTTAGCCGCGGAATTATGGCACTTTTTAAATTTAATAGAAAACTGTCGCAGCCCATTCTCAACATAAATAAACTTGTCTAGGGTGCAACGATAAATACTTTCTATTATAAATTTGCCGAGTTAAACGAAAGATGAGTCATATAAACCCATTTCCTTTTTTCCCAGCAAATAATATTTCTTAATGATGGGAATAATAATAATTTTTATTAGTTTTGAAAAAATCCTCACTGAAAACAATCCGAGTAAATTTATCACTGACAATTTAATTTATTCTGTCAAAATTATTTTCTTACCTTGCACGTAAGGTCCTAATTTCGGGTGTTCCCGAACACGCAAAGAAAAATTATCAGTACCACTTCCGTCATCTTTCACCAGTAAATCCCTTACTTTTTCATTGTAGATTTCTAAAAAACTGTAACCAAATGAAGATTTTAGCGAATTACAAGTGGATTATCGGTCCCCGAAGATGTTTCCGGAAAGGCAAAGCAGATATTGATTGATTCTTTTTAAAACAAAACCATGAATTAGTAAAGTCGTTTTAAAAGTAAATTTCAATTTTATTACAATTACAATTTCACCGTACAATTAATTCCAGTAATAAATACTTAGGCTTACACTTGCGGGTGCTTGTCAGAATGAAACGTACAATCAAATCACACAGGTCTAACATCATTTTGATAAATAAATAAATTTAAAATCATTATTTTGTAATATTAACGTTAGGTCCGTAAAGTATTATTTTATCCTATCCAAATAAAAAGCGCTGAAATTATTTACAAGAATTAATGTAACGTTTAATTTTTTTTAGATAGTAAACAAAGGGATACAAGAGGTATTAATTTTTAGTCAAAAGTAAACACAGAAACTTGTATAAAAATTGGAGAAGAACATGTCTAAAGAATTGTAACCGTGGAAGTTAGCAAATAAATATTCAAATTATTTTGCACTTTTGCATTAGTAAAATCGACACATATTCGTACTTTAATAAATAATTTTTCAAACTAAATACAATCCGTCAAGGATTATCGAATTTGAGTGACTTTGAAAAGAAATTGATATGTTGCATGCTAACTGAAATACACCACACATTTAATCGTGACCGGTCTAAGGCAGCTGTCAAATTGAAAACAATAAAGAATTTCCATATAAATTTTATGCACAATTGAGATTCTGTTTGTGTGTCAGTGAGACTGAGTTTCCATACATTTCACAAAGTGTTATAGAAAAAGAAAAATAGGTAGAAAACGAATAAGTTGGTGGGTTCATAAGAATGATCGAAAACATTTTGAGATATTTGCATATTCTTAAGTAGCTTTTATCCGAGTACTTTTGGGTATCTATTTTGCTTACCTGACAGCAACGTGAAACTGGATCTTGGGCTTGGTTCCAACTTTGTTGAACAGACCTTGACAGATTCTGGGAGTTAACCCGGGATCATCGGGCAATCCCATCATCGTATAAGTTTTTCCAGAAGCACTGTGTCCGTAAGCCAAAACACAAGCGTTATATCCGCTAAACATAGATTCCAGAACTTCTAATCCTATCTCCTTATACACCTGTGTAAGATGTAACGCGATGAAAAATAAAATGAATATAGCTTTCGAAATTTTAGGTATTTTTGTGTCGTACCGCTTCTTGGCTGCAAGTTTCAGGATTGTTTGGTTCGTAGCAGAAATCAACGAGAAACCTGCGGGTTCTTTTCCGGTTTCCAAGTACCTGTGGTAAATACCAGGTATTAAATTATTTACATTGTGATTCAGGGACATTTATATGAGCAATAATTCCTTGCCAGAAAATGGCAATGAACAGTTTTTAATTTAAATGCGATGCAAAAAAAGCAAATTTATGCAACGGAGAATAACAACAAAATAGCTATACGCATTATATAGTTGACTACAAGCTCTTACGTTTGGGTTGGTGACTAGTATGGATGAACCTTCTTTCCGAACGATTGTCTCGTCATAGCGAGATATTTCTCTGAAAATAATAAATAAATTCCAAACTAAAGATATGTGTTGAAGAAGTGCAGGTGAAAAAAGTACGAAGTTTAGGGTACTATTCTGAGGGAAAATTATTGTTTTTTTATAGAAAAACATGCTGTTCTTTTCGCCAAAAAATTGTATTTGTATTCGTTGCAAAATACCTCCATTTTGGCGACGTATACTTTGTTTTGAGTTGCCCTGTCAAATTTTCCAGTACCAGCTTAATATGGATACGAAATATATTCTAGGAGTTGGCAGATGAAATAGTGGACTCGTGCTTTTATCTGAAGGTGAAAAAATTCCTAAAGGGAATTTATTTATGCAACGGAGGGAAGTTGAAATGGATTTTTAAAAAAGCACGTGTGTTTAAGTATCTCCAACAAGTTTAGGGTTCTATTTTTAACTGCTTGCTCTTTGGCAGTGAACACAGCGTTCACTTCCGGTGACAACAACAGCAACGTTTATTTTAGTCTGTTCATTAAACGTTAATTATTTAAAAAATTAGAATGAAACTTAATATTGCATTGTTAACATTGATTCAATTTCATACTAAAAGTGGAAATAATTTCAATTTTTTTTAAATAAAGTAATATTTGTGACACTTGCAATTAAACTGTAAGTGTTGCGTCCAATCGAAAAGAATTTTTATTTTTTAATTGTTTGGAATAAGTAATAAATAATATAGACATCCTAAATTAATTATTATTAGTTAATTTAATTCAATGTACCGAGTTTTAAAAACAAACGTATGTCAAAACGACGTACTTACCTTTCTGAAAATGGTCGTATCCTAACAGCAACTCTTATGTTCAGCATTTTTAGGATAATAACACCTTTTGCGCCAAGAAAAGATTTCAAGAAAACTTTCTAGGTTGTGGGCTTATATGCAATAATTAAAAAGGTAACGATTATTTTGGTCATTCCAAATATTGCTCATTAACTTAAAAGAAACAAGGTTTCACCTATTATTCAACTTTTCGAAAATATTTGAATTACTGCCACCTTCACGATATTGCAGGCACTAATATTGTCGCACACTTATTAATGGCGACATAGTACGTCTAAAGAAAAAGACCTTATTATTTTCAATATTCGTTTTTCTCTCATTATTTTTTTGATTCCCTCTTCCGAATTTCAGGGGGATAAAATAATTTTCCAAAATTGAAATAAAATTTCAATTTTACTTCCATTGTCTTGTTCATAAGGCTTACATCCAAGCATTCACAATAATATAAAAATGAATGGGTTATGCAGATTAAGCAGAATTTCTACTGCTCTTTTGAAAGGTAATAATAATTGTATAATAATTTAAAACAAATAAATATTAATTCTATCAAGTTGTAAATTATTCTTATTTAATCTAGAAGAATCAGGCGTTATAAGAACCAAATGCACCAAGGTATTTTGTATATATTATGTGTACTATTTTCAGTTTTGTTTGATTGTCAAATTCAAAGGTTTTTTTGAATGTACATATATATTTACTTCTCAACTAGCAGGCAGTTTTGAAAAGTTTTCCAGCAACACAGCAATAAAGTGAGGAAGTATCAAAATTAGTATCAAAAAACAATTTTGTTACAGCTTCTGCACCAAAGAGTCGGTTATTGCATCCCAGAATTGTTGCATCATCTAAAGTTAGTTTTTGTAAAATTGCAAAAGAGAAGAATTTACTATTGCAACAGTTTGGAACAAAAAAGTGTATCAAACCTTATGTATCTGTTGAGAGAATTGTCAGACAGTTGTCAACATCATCTGCTTTATTGTCTTCACACAAATCACATGATCATAGTAAAATCTGGACACTTGAAAGAGGGTTGGCAATAGGTTTATTAGGAACTGTGCCTGCAGCACTGTTATATCCCTGTCAAGCATTAGACACAGCTATGGCACTACTCATTGTTGCCCACACTCATTTGTAAGTAAATACTTTTATTATCTTTATCTTAAACCTAATAAAGTGATTTTTGTAGCACAAAAATATTATAAATTTCATTTTCAGTGGTTTGGAGGCAATTATAGTTGACTATATTCGTCCAATTCTCTTTGGGCCTGTGGCACCTAAAATTGGAATTGCATTACTGTATGTGTTCTCTGTGGCAACCCTAGCTGGATTATTAAATCTCATTTACAATGATTGTGGCTTAGCAAACACAATTATTGGTGTGTGCAAAAAGTAATTTTTTGCTTTACTGATTGTTGCTTGAGTTGAAATTACATTTATTTTAAATATAAATTGTAAGTATTATTTTGGAATTAAATTTGAGTTTTTAGGTACAACTGTAGTATTGTATAACAAAAATGTATAATGGTATATATTTATTAAAATAAACAAGATAAGAGAACTGTATATAAGTATTATTTAAATTTTGTACTATTCCTGTTAAGGTTGTTTTTTTATTTATCAAGACATTTCTATTAGGGAATGTTATTTTTACAAACTCAGGTTAATAAATAAGCAGTAGTCATGACTAATTCTGCATCATTCTTCTTTAAGCACTTAATCATCAGAAATAAGCCCTCCTAACCTGCCTTAGTTGTTATTCTTTTTACTTTTTCTAAGAGGTGAATCTTCTTATCATGATATTCTACAATGAGGTGTAAGATTTGTAACATGTGTTGTTTACTTTTAAATTTATCAAAATTGTCAGTAACAACAGAAAATAATGTAAGAATAAAAGGTATTTTTCTAAAAATATTTTTTGCATAAACTAATAATGATTAGACTAATTGTGTGGTGCAATCAATTCAAATCACACAAATAATACATAAGAGATGTATGTAACAAGTAAATATGTAGACAAATTTCTTGATTATAATAAAATTTAATTGTGATAGAATAAATTGTACATCAACATAAATTGTATGGAACAAGTTAAATTCTGACACAGTAAATCAACTTATAAAAAATTTCAATGATTTTGAAGGCATTATATTTTTAATCTGCTCTTAGGTGTTAAATAAGTAAAATTTCCATAACCAATAACCAAAGATGTAAATTAATATAATGTAAATAAATATGTGAAACAAAAATGAGTATGAATTAGTGATTACTAGGACATTTTTGTGAGGGTCTTTAAATGCTTACAAATATTACATACACATGTATGTACTTAAACATGTATATACAAGAGGTAGTAAATTAAAAAGTGGAATTTTTTACATTCTTGACTTTACACTGATTCATAATAAATGACAAAACCACAGAATACATTATTGTCCAACTGATTGTTCCTTCACCTTGAACCCATCTAATGTCAGCTTCCTTTTATGTTATTTGAATAAAATATTTTCAATGCTTCCCATTGTGCTGACCTTAATAATATATGTGGCCTTTTTGCCTTCATGAAACTCACAGCTTCCTCTGGGCTCCATGAATGCTCCTAAAAATAAGTTATTTGCATTGTCAATTTGAAGATTTTTTCTTGAATAAAAATGAGATATTTATTTTAAATTTAAATATAAGGAAAATACCATGAGTTACTCTTAATAATTGAAGGTAATACTTAAATACTTTGATAGGTATTAAACTTGACAGTAATGAAAAATTTAATTTTATTTCAATGTTATTTACCTTCATTAAGTAGCATCCTACTAATGTGGCACTTCTTGTTCTGCCTGCTTTACAATGAACATAAACTGAGCCATCAATATTTTTAAATTTATTTATAAAATTAATGCCCTTGAGCAGTTTCTCCTGGCAAGGAGTTTCAAAAATATCAGTTGTGCTTAATTGAAGGAATTCTACACCATGTTTTTTCCAGTCCTTCTCAGAATTAGAAAAAAGAAGCAGTTCATAGTTTTCATTCATTGACACAACTCCCCTGACATTTTCAACCTTAATAAGCTAAAATGTATAAAAACATATTTAAAAAATTCAACAGGTTTATATTTACTTATTAATTCCTAATATTGTTTATCGGCTTGTGCAGTGCTTAAACGAAAACATATTTTCCATAAAATATGCAACATAACCAAATTTTGGTGCAATCAATATTAAAATATAATAAATCTAAATAGATACCTGAGTTGTCATTTTCTGAAAAGGCAATGCGCCTAAAATAACGGTTTCGTCGATCCTGTCATACCATCTTCTGTCTGTGAATCTTTCCATAAAAATATTATAAAATAAAGTAGGGTAAAATGTTACTCTCGCGAACATGTTTGTTCTCCAGGTTTATTTTCACTTTTTGGAAATCATACTACAGCGATTTAATCTGAACGGGCCTTAATTTATAGAAATTCAGCCGATCTGATGCAACAACTTTTCACCAATGAAGTCGCCATCTGAAACTTCAACTCTAAAATTAGTAAACCGTTACCGAGAGCAGTGGAGAAATTTGAGTTTCCTTTGAATTCCTTTGAATTACACCCATTGCCCCGCCATTTTGATCTGATCGCTTTGTTGTTTCAAGTTTGCGCCAACTGAGAGGAAGAACGCAGCCGACTAATCTTGTGTCTGAACAAAACTACACTAATTTGGAATTGCTTCCTAAGCAAAACGTTTAAAATGGCCGTTAAATTGAGTGAAGGATCCTTAAAGGTAGAGTTACTTTGTGACAATCTGTAGAAATAATTTAAAATAAGTATTTGCGCGGAATTCAATTTTAGAATACATTCTACTGGTTAGAACCTTTAATTTTCTCTAATATTCACAGGTGATAATGTCAGGAGGTAACGTTGAATCGCCAATAATGCAAGTCCTGGTAAGTCTTGGTAGTCTGTTGTTCTTGAGGCAAGTAATTCAATCTAACGCATCACAGCATTACACCATTACATTACACCAAACAAAGCAGGACGTTGTCACCACCAAATGCACCTTTAAAAATAAAAAATTTTTCTTTTCCTTTTTTCTTCCTGAATTGAGAAAAAATTTGTAGAGCTGAATGGTACAAGTATGTAAAATGTGTTTTTTTTTGTCATATTTGTAGGGTAGTAAGAAATTGGCATCAAACAACTCAACAGAAAGGTATAGGTTATTAGTATCAGATGGGAAATATCATAACAGTTTTGCAATGGTAGCAACTCAGCTTAATGAAATGGTTAGCAGTGGACAATTGGCTGAATTTACAATTGTTAAAATTAATAGATATATCACATCACTGTTTAATGCATCAGATAAAGAAAGGTATTACACTGCTCTGTCTTCTTTATCTAAAAAAGATATGTCATTAAGTATGCTCTTTACATATTTTATGTAGGAGAGTAATGGTTATTTTGGAATTGGATATCTTAAAGAAAGGCAGTGAAGTTGGTATCAGAATTGGGAATCCAGTATCCTTTGAAGAGTCATTAAACAACACAGATAAGTCTGAGGTTCAAGCCGCATCCAAACCAGCTCCAGTAATCAATTCAAAACCAAATTCAGGTACTTTTTTACTTCCACAATGTGAACTACTAAAATAAATGTTGGATTTGTTTTTTTTGTACTTATTTTAAAGGTTATTCAGTTAGTTCATCTAAGCCAAAAATGTCACCAGCACTTACAAGTAATCAAGTTCATCCCATATCCAGTTTGAGTCCCTATCAAAATCGTTGGTGCATAAAAGCAAGGGTAACAAATAAGCAGCCTTCTAGAACATACACAACAGCAAGAGGAGAGGGAAAATTGTTCTCTGTTGTTTTCACTGATGAATCAGGAGAAATTAAGTGCACAGGATTTAATTCAGCTGTTGATAAATTTTCAAATCTCTTGGAGGTAAGTAACTGAATACTTTTCAATAAGGTTTATTAAACATTTAAGAATATTTGATTCCTTATTTATGTTGTAAATTACTGCTTTTTATTATTGTTGTATTGACTGTGTCATTCATCTTAACTAATCTAGAAAATTTTCTTTTAAGTTAAATAAAGTTTACTTGGTCAGCAATTGTTCTGTGAAGCCAGCCAACAAAAGGTTTACTCAAGCTGATTATGAAATGACATTCCATGATGACTCTGTAGTAAGTGTGTCATTATATCATCTTGCAGTGTTTTCTATAATTGTATTTAATTTTCATTAAACTGTGACTTATTTTTCGAGGTACAACCTTGTGATGATGATGTAGGTGTACCAACAGCCATTTACAACTTTGTACCATTAAACAAACTTGCTGATATGAGTGTTGACTCTGTGGTGGGTAAGTAATGGAAACCTAATGCAATTGATCTCTTTTATTTAATTTCTTGAAATGATGAATTACTACTTAGTTTTACTGTTTTAGATGTAATAGGAGTTGCAAAACAAGCATCTGATGTTCAAATAATCACAGCTAGAAGTACTGGAAGGGAACTGAAAAAACGAGAAGTTGTGTTGGTGGACCCAAGCGGAATTTCTGTGAGGAGCCCGATCATGCAACGTATTACTTATGGTGTGAGAATTTAATGTCCATTAAGGAAATTTGTCATTTCTCTAACAGGTAACATTGACACTGTGGGGAAACGATGCCATTGAATTCAATTGCACAGGAAATCCAGTCGTCGCTATCAAGGGAGCCAGAATTAACGAATTCATGGGCGGAAAAAGCCTTTCTGTTCAGATGAATTCCACCTTTTTGGTAACCAAAAACCAACATAATAAACTAGGTTATAATTTTAAGGGATCGTTTCTCTCTAAGGTCAACAAACTCACTGTGAAACAATAATTAATGGGATGTTGCATACCTAGTTAAATGTGTCCTTGTATTTTGCTGTGCACGTCAAATTGCGAGCTTCACATAAAAGTGTTTTTTGAGAATCAGTTTTTCATTTTGCCGATTTCTTTAATAAATTAAAATTTGGACTTTCAGAAAGATCCAGATGTGGATGAAGCCCACAAACTTCGTGGTTGGTGGTCAGCGGGTGGTTCAAATGAAGAACATTCAAGTATTTCAAACAAAGGAGTTTCTGGCTCAGGTTTGTGGGCAACATTTATCCAAAGCAACTTTCTCTTTGCCATAGAAATATCAGGGTTATTATTATTAACATTATATAAACCTTTGATTGGTACAGGTTCGAACACGAATTTCGTTCTTTTGGGTGATTTGACGTCGCGAGGTCTTGGACTAGCAGACAAAGCTGACTACTTTTCTGATGTCGTCACTGTTCTAATGGCAAAACAAGAAAATTGCATCTATAAAGCATGCCCAGTGGAGGACTGTAAGAAGAAAATAATTGACTTGAACAACGGCGTGTATCGGTGTGAAAAGTGCAATCGAGAGCACACCACTTTTAAGTATCGAATGCTTCTTTCTGTATGTTTTATAAGTTGAATTTTTAATGTCTGCAGTAACTTTTTTGAAAGTAATTGAGTTATTTTTCATCCAGGCGCAAGTTAGTGATTTCACGGGTAGTTCATGGGTCACATTATTTCATGAGGAAGCACAAAAACTTCTTGGAGTAGATGCTGAGGTGATCGGAAGCATGATAGATGAAAACAATGATGCCTACAAGGTTCTACCGCATTCCTTATTAGAATTTATTATTTTTTAAAAATTTTGTATTTAATAATTTGACTTTTCAGGATTACTTCACCAATATAAATTTCAAACAATTCCAAATGAAATTCCGTACAAAAATGGAGTCTTACAATGACGAAAAAAGACTAAAAACCACAGTGGTGAGTTTAGAACCTTTGGATCACAAGGCGTACGCCAAAAGATTATTAGAAGATTTTAAGGCATCATCTGGTATATCAACTGGCCGTTAAATGGTTTTCAACTTCAGTTGGTCTGTCTAACCTTCGCAAACTGGTGGCACTAAAATAGTGATAATTTTAAAATATTTCATACTTTCTTATTCTTTCTTTCACTATTATATAGTAAAATTGAGCCTACTGATTTAATTGAAGCAATTAAAGTTTACAAATTAGTTTAATAATTGTCATTTTATGTTTTTTGTATACCAGTTTTTTTAAACGAAAAATAATTTAAAAGTTTAAGTTTAATATTTCAGTAAAATATTGCCCTGTGAAACAATTGAGTATATGTAAACCTTTTATCTCTTCTATCATGAAAGTGACATTTACAATATACTTGATGTTGAAAAATTTATCAGTTACTTGATTGGTCAACAATCTTCTCAGATTCAATAAATAAACATATAATATATTAGTATTTAACCGATTAAAAATTAAGTTGTAAAAGATTAGAAATTTAAATAACAATAGAATATTTTGTCGCTTGATGGCTTTGACCGACGAGATACGGTGTGGTGGGCAAAATTTTTATTGGTAAATTCCATATCATAGTTTCAATGTTGAGCGAGGACGGTCCCTGAGAAGATTTTTCTTCATTCTCATCGTTCGGAGGATCATCGGCACTTAATGGAGTCGTACTCGTGACAAATTCAAAATGCAGCCTCCATTGCAGAGAAACTGGAAATATGTGTCATACCGTTATTCTCGTTCCAAATGTTCCTATTGTTTTACTACCACATTGTTGAACTTACCAAGATTTGTGGAAAAAGCAGGGGTTATGTGAAAAGGAATGGGAAGAATTAATTGTAAGTATTTCCAACTCAAGCACATTTCATGTTGTTTATTGTACGAAATAACCGAAGGTGCCTGTTTTACCGAACGTTTGTGATCTGGGTGAACTTCTTCCTCACTTTGAAGAGTCACTGAATACTGCAAAAGTAACATATCAAGTATAATATAACCTCTATAGGAATTGACCAAGTCTAATCCAATAGAAATGCTCACTTGAACGCAAGGTACAGTTGCATCTGTGAAGTCAAATGTTCCAACAATATCCTCACCAAGTTTGTAGGCTTGTTTAAACAAACAAAACCTCACTACTTTACCATGGACATTTGTTATATTATAGAAGTTTGGACATCGTCTAGCTGTAACGTTCTGAAAAATAAATTGGGTTAAATGAATATTTTAATAAAAAACAACTGGTGCAATTTAGTAATATAAAACTTTTAATTTAAGAACATCTAATCTGAAATGTGACTGTAACATTTGATATTGTAAATGTACCTGTAATATATGAAGGCTAATTTCTAATGGTGAATCCTTTTTCTCAGTTTCTAAAAATGGATTTGTAGGCACTAAATCCTCACTGTCATTGCAACATACACTGGAATCCGTCACTCCTGAAATCTGAATTTGTGTAAGTCAAAGTATTCTGCAAGAATCTTGTAGGGATCACTACCATTAAATTAATAAATTCTACTGACCATTGACTACTAACACTCTTAGTGGTACTCTTAAAAGTTTTATGGCAGAATTAACCCTCTGGGTCCCTATTGTTATCTTATATGAATACTTGATTGCTTGACCCCTGTATGTTGGTGGTGCTTCACAGGGTAATGTCTCTCTGTACAAAACTATATTTTACTTTAATTAGAAAAAAATCCTAATTTGCTAAGATGAATACTTCTTTTATTAAATTAATACTTCACATGATTTACTCTCTCCTCTTGCTAGTCTTAAATCACAAAATAGAATTTTTGGCTTTGTTGATAGAACAACATAGCCACTGTCACTTTCACATGGTGCAAATGAAGTACCTGAAAATTAAATCAGTGTAATCAGATCTATTTTGTTTATTTAAATCAAGATAAATATTATTTAGTTATCTCATAAGGGGGCATGAAGTTATAGTTAGTGTGCCATAGAGTGACTGATTACACATAATTTATATTAATAGATTGCAGTAAATAAAAAATATAACATACTTGTATTGGTGGCAGGTGCATCTGTTTCTGTTGAACTGTTGGTTTGAATCATTTTGGTATTGGTGGTACACTGACAGTGAATTTGAGCCGATGCTAAAGCTAAGGTTTCCATAACATCGCTTAAAAGAAAAAAATAATTGAAGTACCTGGTAGTCTATTAGTCTTCATTAAAAGGTCCTATTTAGGTCCTCTTCTATTAATTTAATTACTTGCTTCCATGTGATATTTTATGATTCGGATCCTGCGGATTTGAAAATGTTATGCAGCATTCCACTACTTCACCTGCGATGAACGCAGAACCCCGTATTAATCGCGCACTAATTTCAATCATTTCTACTGTTGTTTACTATTTAAATTTAACAGATTGTCAAAGGAATCATGGCGAAACTGACGTGGAAACAGAAAGTTCAACACGAAACAAATTTATTTGGCGGGGATATGATTTTTAAATTTATTTTGTATTATTGAATAATATTTTAGAACTATTTATAAATACCAAATTAGTACTTCGGAGAGGTGTACTAGAGCACGCGAATGGTTTTTAACGTAGAAAATTCAATAAATTATTTTTTATTTTACTATTTATGTTATTTATTTAATGATATTTTGGAAACTCATTAATAATATTAATCATCATAAATCTCTTTGTGCCATCAAAAGACAATTGATAACAGAGCGAATAACTTACTTTACCCGAAGTCTTAATTTTGAACCGCGACATATAAAGAACTACCCGCGAATCAAAAATACAGATCGATTGGTGATTGCAACAAATAGTCAAGGAAAAGATGTTTCTTTCTGACCTCAGAAAATATTTGCTAAGTACTCGCACTGGTTTTTGGTAATCCATTACGCAATGAGCGCACTGCATTAAATGGTTTTACTAATGAGTTTAACCGTTGATATATGCGAATCCAGCAAAGAAAGTAAAAAAACACAGTCGCTCACTATTGTGCGGATTCGCTGTTATAATGAATATACCGACCTACTTTGCTCTAACATGATTCATTTTTCTTCTCGTAACAGATGAGGATTCTTATGAGCTGATTTCTAAAGATTGTAAGAGGGACACAAAGCGAGGCAATAATGACTTTAGAATGGGCATGAAGAAATGAATAGAGAAGGACTCCGTAATTTTTTGGCTCTGAGAGTACTTGACCAAAATCCCTGGAGGCTTTCAAATTTTCCTTCCGCACAGAAAAAATTCTCGTAAATTTTTTGCGTAATCGTTCGAAATTAAATTACCAAATTACAATAAACACAACCAAATGCAAAATTTGTATCGAAACAGAATACTCGGTACGGATTCTTCACACCGTATTAGCTGTACAATTTCACACTCACATATAAAATCGAGATTTCTCTCTTAAGGTGTGACCACTGGCCACAAGACTTTTGAAGCATTACAAGGCCAATTGAAGAACCACCAAGTGAAACAGAAATCATGAGGATTTATGAAAAAAATTATGAATTGCTTAGATGGTTTTCCTAATTTACGGGGAGTGTCACTCGGTTTTATCTATTACGAAATAGCATTGTAACAATATTACTCATTCAAACGTGGATATACTTTGTGGTAATGCTCAAATAAATAGAAATATAAGTGAAAGAATGGTGTTAATGATTCATAAAACAAATGTTAGTTTTTATTTTTCAATGTGGAAGGTAACGAGAAAATCCTCCAAGTACTCATTCCCAAGAGAAATCTTCTGATACATGAACTTCACGAGTCCATTCCGGATCTATTTGTTGTCAAACTTTTGTTGTCAACTTGTACATAATAATGGACACAACTAAGAAGGTGATATCACTAATCGAGGTATCTTCTTATTAAAAAATTATTGGTGGCCTTGTAGGCTAGAGACGTTTGAAACAAATAACTCAATCAATGCACTGTAATGTTAAAATCAATTTTTGACTGTTAAATTTTGTCCTTTGGAAACAAAAACTTTTATGTTAAAATTTTACAAAAAGCCGTGCCTTGAAATTTTATGTTTAATACCGATGAAATAAAACAGGAAAATGTTAAGGTTCCGTGCCCACAACGACAAAGATGAAGTTCAGACCTCAGTCGAACGGAAGAAGAACGAGAGAAAAACACCCCGTAAAATGAATTCCTAATTTATTATTAATGTACATGATGTATTGTATTACAACATCTGAAAGGGAAGAAATTTGAAGATTCGTTTCGTAAAGAAAAAGCAACAACGAAACAATTCGAAAAGAGAAAGCTCCAGCATAGGTATGGAATTAACAAATACAGCAATGAACAAAAGAGGAAAGGAAAAAGTTGAAATGTCATGGCCGGAAATGACCGAAACGAAATTAAAAAAAGAATAACTTCCGCAACTGCCACCCGACTACTGACGGGGTGTTGCTTTGTACCTACACCCCAAAGTCAAGGAAAATTGCACAACTGCATTTCGACTGCACGTTAACCATTTTAATTTAACTTCCAAATATTGAAACAAGTTTTATTCGAACCAGCCATCATCTCATCAATAAAAGAACATTAATCAGAGGATGGAGAACGCAGTCAATTAGAGTGATTGTAGGTGAACATCACAATAGAGGTGTGTTGTCAGCTGAAGAATATTTATTTAATATAATTAAGTTTATGTGTCCTGAGGCTCTCAGTTTGACCAATCAGACCCTGAGAGCCTGCGAGTTGGAACAGAAGCGAATGTCACCAGAAAGGAAAAGGCAAATTCAACTGAAATCAAAGGAAATTACTCTTTTCTCCATGTTGAATATCGTCGTGTCATTCGATTTAATTTTCCCAATTGGGAAGTTTCTTACCCATTTCTTTTTTGTTTCTCTCAAATTTTCACCATTGAAAGTGACTTCAGTTTGTTCTTTTTTGTCTCGTCAGAGGATATGAAACGAGAGGGCCGAAAGAAAAAGACACAACCACCAGCAACAACACGCTTAGAAACCGTTTAGTGGTTTATTTTTACAAAAAGAAAACCTCTTCACACACCCTACGTAAATTATATTCCCAACACTTGATTGCTGTTAATTATAGTGTTATTGTAATAGTAATGTAATTTTACGTCTTAAGGTATCGTCTTCAAGATTCTGGGAAGGGAGAATAAAACATAGATTACAGCGTCTCACAAAACTTTTTCAATAGTTTCGGGAAACAAATTTTGAGAAGGATAAACTTTTAATAAATACAGTTAAAAATATAGCGTAACCTCCTCAACTTCGGAGGTCTTCTCTTCAATGCAAGCCTACGTAAAACCCACTGTAGAACATACAAACTTTTTGCAATTTTTTAAAATTGTAGTCTCGTTAATATTACACAAAATTAACTGCGTGATCTTTTAGTAAACTAAACATGTTGAAAAAGTCTTTTAAACTAAGACCAAACTTTTAATAGTTTCAAATTGTTCCACATATCCAGGGTGAAGAAGCAAACATTAAAAAGTCACCACATCAATAAGAATACAAAATTCTCTCTATTTAGGGACCAATTGGTCGTCAAGGAAAGAATAGTTTTCGGTTTTTAACTTCAATACAGCAAAACTATTCTTCGTGGTCTCCAACTGTGTATTAAACCTAATAAATTCGTCATACTTGGGGTGTGAGTGCGAGTACCTGGGTACTACCCAATCGTCCCGAAAACGGTTCATCATTGGTAGAAGTTTTCGTAGATTTAGGCCCACTCCTTCCCTCTCTCTCTCTCTCTCTCTCTCTCTCTCTTGGCCATATTTGCACTACACATCAACATCACTCTCTCTTTCTCTCCCTTTTTCCCATTATTTTTGTCCCTACGGTCCACATCCTGCAAATCAATAGATTAAAGTTTCACTTTTACTTTGGCAAATACCAACTCCTGCCAAATAGTTTTTTTTTTCGGGGGGAGGGAGAGCATCTAACTATTTTTTATAATGTGCCCGGACGTGGTCAAGGAATAATGTAGTAATAGTTATGCTCTCGGATTTGTGCTGTAGTGTAAATTAATCAGCCGTCAAATATGGTAATTACAAAATTTGATTTTTTCTATTATTATTTTAACGGTGCATACAAGGAATTTCAAATCAATATATTGAACTTCCAAAAATTGGTAAGCAAGAAATAGCAAACTAATAATGTAATAATGCTTTTTAAGAGAAGGCCTTTGCGTTTATTAAATATTTTTAAGTATGTGTAATTATGTACGTGAATATTGTTATTGGCGTGAGGTAGAAGTCGTCATATTACCAATCACTGCAACGACCTTTGCATTTACTAAATTACAATGCATACTAAAATAATTATTTGTATTACTAGCTTGCAATATATGCAATAGTTTAGTTTGCAAAATGATATGGGAAATTGTGTATTTCAAGGCTTACATTTAATTTTTGTCATTCTATTCTAAAATACCGTAATCGAAGAGAAATTCAGTGTTGCCTGAGTTTCTTTCATGTAATAAAACACTACTAACGATTCGATGTGGTTTATAAAAATATATACGGCATGTTCGTGTTTCCGTATGTTTTTTGACACCAGAGGTACAAGAAATATATTAATGTCTAAATAAATTTAATTGGATGAACTAAAATTAATGTAGCCAGTGAAAACTAGAAAAGAAATAAGTTGCTGAGATATTCTGAGGGAAAACCTGAAACCTGTTTCCATTGTTATGTTTTATAAACAAATAGAGTAAGGAAGTTTTTGTCCTAGCCCCATAGGATAAAATTATACATTTATAGTAATATATGTGTGTATATTATAAATAAATAATATAAGAAATTTGTCACATAATATATGTTGAACAATGGAAAAATAATTTTTGGAAGTGTCCTGAAAAAAACAAACTTCTTTATGATGATACATCGAGCATATTGGGAACTCTACTTTCAATCCGTGTAAATCAGTAATGTCCATGTCTTGTAGTGTCCGTCAAATGGTTTGAAAGGGTAATTTTTTAATGTAAGTACTTCAGTACTATTTTTAAATATGGTAAAAATTCTAAATTGACTAAACAGAAAGCAGAAAGTAGGAAAAATAGATTTATAACAGAAAACACATTACACATATCCAACTTTTATGCATAAACTGTTCTTAAGATTTCTTACACATCATTCCATACATACGGTTGAAGTTTTGTAGTTTCCATATTGTTGGTTTTTACTGTACCAATCAATTTTCAATATTTCTAATTTCTGTGACTTGAACATAAGCAAGATCTAATTGCCTCCTACGAAACCGTAGCCTCCTTCCTAACAGATTTATGTTACTGCAGATAAAAGTCTAATAAATCTAATAATCATACTTTAAATAATATGTGGTTCAGCAGTCACTACCTAGTGTAGGTTATACATGTTACGTAAGAGCTGTTGTAGGTAGTTTAAAATATCTAAAAAGTGTCAACGTCATTCCACCTTTGATTATACACCAAAGTTTTTTAAGTATAAAATGGAATGAAAAAAAGTATTAGTTTATTTTCCTTGACAATTTTCTTAAATTCTTATTAAACGGAATTACTCATGTCAAGTACACCGTACGGAGCACACGAGCGTGTACTTAAGTTGACTAAGTAAGTTCTGGGAGATCCTCGCTGTTGAAATTTCCTAGTTTCAAATTAACACACTTAACTTGCAAGTCCACTTGAAGGTCGAATGATTTGATTTGTGGTACAAGTAAACAAATTTCCAACTGGGCAACGTTTCCCATTATGTATACACACACACACACACACACACACACACATATATATATATATATATATGTGTACTTTCGAAGGAAGTGCCCATTGAGTACGCTGAGGTCGATTTGAAAGATTCGGCACACAAAATTCAACTGAAACTTACGTAATTCGCTTAAAAAGCCCTATTATTCTGTTTTTTATGTCAAACAGGCGGCAGATGAGAAAAGAGTTTTCTCAAAGACCATTGAGTAACCGAATTATACAACTGAACTCTCTCTCTCTATTCCTTTTTGGTATTTGTAACTCTCTCTCTCTCTTTCTCTGCCTCCCTCTCTATACCTAGCCAGTTTACTATTTGCCCTGTACTGTTTCACTTTTCATCCGAGAAGACACATCGAGGTAAAACCATGTTCTCTGCAAATTAATCACAAATACTTCGATACTTTTCCCTTACTATCCGAATTAAGTACTACAGCCGAAAGTTACAAAGTTATGATGTATTTGCCAAAACGAGCACTCATAAACACTAAAGTCTTCTATTTTTACTGCTTAGTTTGCAGAACAAATCAGAGTTATCTGATATTTCCATCCGAATATTTTTTTACAATGGAAAAAACCTAAACGAAGAAAACGTCATAGCCAACACCCAAGTAGTGTGGGATGTTCATTAAACACCCAAAAACCCACTCACAACATCAGTTAGCACCCTCAACTAATAATAAGTAAAGAGATTGGAATGAAATTTTTGGTAGGAAGAAGACTTGAAAATTAAATGAAAAACTATGTCAGTCAGGTCGTGCCAAGCCGGGCCAATTTGGCAGCTGGCAGTTTTTTGACGATGGCAGCTTTGATGATGGCAGTAATTTCAAGATGGTAAAAACACAACAAGGACCAAATAGGTGCGCTGAGTTATCATGTCCGACTCATTGCAAAATCCATCTCCTTTAATTAAGTCTCAGGGGACGGTGTGAGTGTCTTTGTTTCTATATATGTCAGATGCAGGTACTTTTCCTGACAAATTTGGCCAGTGACGAACCACCGCTACCAACCTAGACAAAGTTAGTTGGTGCAGGGTCACAACTGAGGTCGTCAACGTGCATCAGAACTAGCCCTTGGTACTAAATCCTGCACCACCAAACCTGCACTGGAAGTTTCTGCCTGTGGTTCACCCAGTAAAGTTTCACAAAATTCAAATTTAAATATTAGATTGAATGAAATGGACATAGTAGTTGATCCCCCACGTTTTCATAACTCCTTTCCTCATTTAAACATTAGCTGTATTATTTTTGGTTATTAATCAATCATCACAATCGCAGTGGTGCAACAAACTTGTGAGTCCGATCTGAGGAAGAGCAAAAGTGAAAATAAAGAAATTTGTAGTGTTGATAGTTACAAATTATTTGAAAAAATTTTGCAATATATATTGGTGGTATTCAACTGATTGTTAATATGTATACCATATAATGTTAATAATACTAATTTTAACGGATTACTTGTTTTAAGCATATTTATATGTAATATTTCTCGTAATAAAGAATGTACCAGAAATAGCTGGCCATCAGCCTTTTGTATACATTGGGCGAGTGTTAGCGCAACCGTATTTCGTTTAATTAAATAAATAAGTAAGACTTCGGCAACAGCACGACCCATGGCCAATTGATGTATTTATTTGTATTATTGTGTTATTTATTTGGTATACAAGTTTGTGGTAATTAGGTGTGGTCAATATGCACACCTCAAGATATTCAAAACGTAATCGTCCATTTGTGTGGTTCTGTTAAATTGGGATTACTATGAATTCCTCCGGCTGTAGTAAACAAAATTACGGATTTGCAAGAGAAGAAGAAAAGTTATGTAAAAATGGACCGGCCCTCTCAAGAGCTCGTGTCTTCCTCCACTAAACAAATGAGCGGACATTAACTTTTTCACTCGCCAACTATTTGATGAATTGCTCCTGTTAGAAGTTACAGTTACCATCATTTTTTACAGAAGAATTTCACTTTGGTATTATTCTTCTTTCATGTTCAAAATGACCACCGCGGACTATTAGAAAATTTTAATTAACTTTTCTCTCTCAGTCGCTCTCGTTTCGCTTTGTCCGATTTATTTTCAGCGGCAGGAGTGCCATTTCGAGTTTATAACTATTTGCAGAAAGTAGAGAAAAATTCAGGATTTTTTTTATTAAAGTTGCAATAACAGCTGCTGTTGTGTCAACAGAATTCTGTCCCTTCAAAGGACTATAGTTCACATAACAACGGGAATTAAAATAAAGCTATTTAGATTTTATTAATATATTTTTTAAATGATTGACCTATTTATGTTATTCGCATTTCGAGTAACTTTTAATACTGATTATTTTTTATTAAACAAAGAACAACCAGTAACTATATTGCACAATCTATTTTTATTTGCATAAATTTACTAAACCGTTTATTGCATAATGCAACCTTAATAGTCCATAAACTAACAATATCAAAAATTGTAAAAAGCCTTTACTTCAAGAAAGTTAATTCACACTTGGATATACAGATACTGATAACTTACTTAAATTTTAGGTCTTTCAATTTATCCTACGGTGCCTTCATGCGCTTTCCGTCACACTTACACTCGTCGCTCTGGTTGTACTGACGATCTACATGTTTTACAAATGGCGGTACAGGTATTGGAAAAATCAAAAGGTTCGGTCTACCAACCCCATATTTCCCCTCGGGGACGTCTCCCAGGCAGCCTTCAGGAAGAACATCGGTGTCGTCCTCAGGGAGATCTACGAGGCCTTCCCTGAGGAAAGGTTCAACGGCATGTGGTTTTTCTATCGGCCTCACCTCATGGTCCGCGATCCGGATCTGATCAAGCTCATATTTGTCAGGGATTTCAGCTACTTCAGAGATCGCGGTGTTCATTTCAATGAGAAAACAGATCCGATCTCAGGTAAATTTATTTATTTCTAAAGTCTTATTTGGTCCTTAATATTCAATGGATAGTAGTAGTTGATATTTTTAGCTTCCTGGTTGTAGGTTGTAATTAAGTATTTGTACTAATTACCAAGTCCGAATGTGAAAGTATACAAGTATAACAACATAATAACTACTAAAGTGTAATTATTACTGAAGTATTGCTTAAGCGTAAAGAAGTTGATAATTTTCAGTGAACATCTTAGCTATTGAATAATAGGACCTAATATAAGACCTTGTAACTCTATTTGTACATCCGAGGTGCATCCGAATGCAGACACGATGCAGACTAACTTTCTAATGGTGGACGTAAACTACTTTTTAATATTTATCCCATTTCTTTACAATTCCCAAAGGTCAGTTAGGCCACTGAGCACTTCTCACCTCATCTCATTCTTTTATGCTGAGCATAACGTTTATTGAATATATATATTTTTCAGCCAACTTGTTCTTTATGGGCGGGACAAAGTGGCGAAACCTGCGAGCTAAACTTTCATCAAACTTTAGTTCGGGAAAATTGAAGAAAATATTCGACGTGATGGCCACGAAAAGTCTAAACCTGAAAGACGTTCTCAGCGTACCTGCCGATGAGGAAAAAATAATTGAGCCCAAGGAGTACACCGTCAGGTACACGCATGACATTGCTGCGTCCACGTTGCTGGGCATTCAGGACGACTCGCTGACAAATCCCAAGGCGCCACTGCCCAAATTGGGAAGGAAACTCTTTGAGCCCAGTTGGCCGAGCATCATAAGAAATGCTTTGATCTTCTTTTTGCCGGAATGGGCCAACTTTCTTCGGGTACGAACCTGATTCTCTGCAGAAATGTTACAAATCTCGTATTTGAACCCGAGATGAATTCGTTTCGTTTGTCCATTCAGGTGGGAATAACACCCAGTGTCATCAGCAACTTCTTCACGGAAACCATAACGAACGTGATGGAGTTTGAGGAAAGCGAAAGAGGCGAAGAGTCAACCAACGATTTCATGAAGCTCCTCGTGAAATTGAAAAACGAGGGCTTCGTAAAAGACGTTGACGTCAAAGACATCAATGGAAACGTCGATCACAAAGTTACCGGTGCGTTTACCGAATCAGAGAACACCCCGAACCTGACACCTGAGAATGAGGAAGGTTAATCAGGTACATTGTTGGCTTTCAGGTGGGTGCACCTTCACGAGTGAGAACGCCGTCGCTCAAGCCTTCATCTTCTGGATGGGGGCCTTTGAGTCTTCTGCCACGACGATGCAGTTTGCTTTGTACGAAATGTCACGCAACCAAACTATCCAAGACAAGGCAAGAGAGGAAGTCAAAAGAGTCTTTGCCAAGTTCAACGGGAAGCTCACCTACGAAAGTCTCTCAGAGTTGGAGTACCTGGGAAGATTGGTGGACGGTCAGTCACATTTTGCTGTTACTTTTTTTCTCTCCTCAATGTTTACTTACATTGAGTACATTGATGATCATTTGCAGAAACGCTGAGAAAGTATCCTCCCGTGCCTATGCTCACGAGGATTTGTATGAAATCCTACAAAATACCGGGTACTGATGTCGTCATTGAAAAGGGAATACCAATTGTAATTTCCATTTCGGGACTTCACATGGATCCCAAGTACTACCCCGATCCAGAGAAATTTGAACCTGATCGCTTCACGGAGGAGGAGAAAAGGAAAAGACACAGGTACGCGTACCTGCCGTTTGGAGAAGGACTTCATCAGTGCTTAGGTGGGTACCTCTGACCGACAAATAAAACTTTCAACTTCCTCAATATGACACCTGCATAGCTTTCCACCTCGCACTATAACATATTTAGGATTTCTCCGCAATCTTTGCTATTTGCTCACCTCCATTTTGTTCATCTATTTATTTCACAGCTTTCAGTTCATACGCCAACCACCCCGTCCATTTCCACGTGTAATAGGTTTCCTCCTTTCACATCCTCAAAACGCGTCCCTTTGTTCTTCTCGTCTAATAACTCGGAAGAACGCTTTCATCTTCCACCCCGACGACACGAATTCTTTTCTTTCCAACCAAAGTCATTTATTCCGTTCGATTTAAATCGGAACCGCAGAATTCAGCAAATGATAAAATAAATTTTCTATTTCAGGTCAAAGATACGCTTTAATGCAAATTAAAATCGGCTTAGCCAATTTATTAGCCAACTATAAATTCGAAGTGTCGCCGAAAACGCCGAACAAACCAAAATTCTGTCGAAAGCTCGTTCTTTACGCCGTGAGAAACGGGATTCCATTGAAAATATCAAAACTCTCCGGGGAGGCGTGAGCTTTTCGTCCCACCCGAAAAAGTAAAAAAAAAAAAAATTTAACGCCAGCAAACCCGTGAAACTAGCAAATTGTTCTTTTTTCAGTTTGGCAATTTGGTCCTTTCGGACCGTTTCTTTTCAGTTAAGTAATAATTTTATACGAATTAAATGACAAATTAAATTTTGAAATCGTTTTCATTTCAACGTGAACGTACAAATGAAAAATGTGAAAGTCAATTTTTTTCAAAGGAAACGTATTCAGGTAAGTGGCCGAAGTGCAGAGGAATTCCGAGTGGTTCAAAAGGACGGGCCCTCCTACCTTCCCCCCAAAAAAAAGAGGAAAATGAACGACGGAAAGAGTAAAGTAACGCGAAAGGTGGACGATTAATTGAAATGCTTTTGACAGGTCTTGACTTTTGCATTTGAAAAAAGGCAAACGGGGGCGAGGATGGGGGAGGGGTGGAAAGGTTGAAAAGAAAAGGTCAGAAGCAGAAATATCGGTGCGTTTGAATGAGACAGAGAATGTCCGTCAAAGAGACAGACAAAGATAATTAAAAAGTATCAGTAGCCAAATTAAATTCAGGCAGGTAAAAAAAATTCATAGCAAATAACACGGCGATCATGTCGGAGTCGTCTTGAAAACTTTGCTTATATAGAAACATTATGCAAAACTAATTATGAAAATTAAAAATCGTCGTGCTCGCCACACACTTTGACTCTGTTCGCTTTCGTCTGACGCGAGTTAAACAGCACTAGTTGAAAACTAGTCGAGTTGAGAGGAGTCTGCCGGTCTTTTATGAAAAATTCTGTCCGTAGTTTGGCCAAATTCATCAACAAAATTTTAGTCTGCCTGTGAAAGGCAAAGAGAAACCGCAAGTGTCACACGCAGGATGAAACTTTCTCACGAGAGGTTTCCGTGAGCTTGCAACTTACAATATTTAACAAGATTTAACCGAACACACAAAACTCGGGCGTAACCATGAATAGAATCACTCCCGGCAGCGGCTGCTGCTGTTCCTGGTACCTTAAATTAGAATCTTTTTATTTTTTTATTTCTACTTCTGACAACTCGGGCCGTCTGTCCATTTTCTTCCCGTGCAATTGAAATATTCCGCTCAGGTGTTGTCCATTTTCCTTTTTGTTTGAACTTTTCGCCTCGAGGTACTCGCTCTATGCGGAACTGACTGACACCCAGACAAACGCAGGTACGCACGCATACACTCTGCATTGTCAAATTTTTTCGTTTGGACAACAGGTCCTTCAAATCAACATTTCTTTGTTCGCCACGAGGGACTGGAGTTCTTCTCGGGTAGTAAGATTTGCTTCCACACTTAAGCCGCCGTAATACCAAGTGTACAATGGCTCATTATAGACGTCGATAATCCTAGGAAAAAAAATCCCATCACACACCTTTTACTGAAGCACCTAAAATGATAATTGAAACGTCTTTAAAAAAAACATAAGAACTTCCTTGTTCTCGTCTCTTTCATTCTTCCTTTTGTTTACTTTGGTCGTTTCGGACCATTTCAATTAGGTTTAATTTATTGGAAACAGTAAATTGTTTTGTGAGTGCAGACTTGCAGAGAGTGCAGAAGGAGAGGTATAAATCAAGGCAAAGGGGGACGCAATAGACGGAAAAGCGTTCACAATAAAAGTGAAAAAGAGGTTGAACAAGTTGAAACAAGTGATGTAAGTGAAAATGACACGAAGTCTGGTGGGAGCACAAAAGAAGAATTCGGTGGTTCCTTAATTGGCTGAGACTAAAAAGACCCAAGACTCTGTCAAAACAAGTCAAGATGGAGAGGACAAAGGAAAAGAAAGTAACAGCGAATGAGACAGCGATTGTAGACACCGATGAAGAAAGAAACGTAAAAAGTAAAGATTTATTGTAAATGGCGAGAAGAAGTGAAAAATAGTAAAATAGATCGACAGAAAGCAGGAAGTGCTGGTTGCAGACGCCCCTCCACCGAACGACACTAACCGTTAAGCGAACGTTAAATGGCGAAACGGAAAACTGAAAGGAGGCAAAAAGATCGAAATAGACAAAATAAAAGAAATAGAAAAACAGTCATAATAGATGAGAAATAGAATGAGACATCAATAATCGTTTTTCTGTCGCGTCATTCCGTTCGGGACCATTTTTGGTCAGGTACTTTTCTGTGATGTGCAGTTGTGCAGGTCGTTACACAAACAACAAAAAACAGACTTTTTCTATTTTCAAATGGCATTTCGGACACTCGAAACATTGAAAGGAAGCACATTATGCTAGATTATGTCATCGGTCTATCTATGAATGCAGTTAAACGTCTGTCATCTGCTTGGAGAACTTCGTGATTTTCACTTCCACCGTACCAATTATAAATTTTTACATGTAGTTCTCTATTTTGTGAATTGGTACGCATGTACGGCAGCACCGACCGTCCTTTCATCAACCTAAAATCAAGTTACCCTTATTTCAGTGTGTAATATAAAGCAAGTTAAAAGAATTCTAAACCTCCACTTAAGGCTACAACAGTAAGGTTATTGCACAACTGTAACTACGAAGTGGATAAAATCTAACGCCTACAGAGGAGAGAATTAGTTTTTCGATGACTTCAGATAACGTGTCATTCAACTGTTTATAGTTTCCATAAATGCTGCACACAAGAAGGAACTCCAAAAATTCACTAAATTCAAAATTATCGTATTCGTAAGGGAAATTATTGTTTTTCAGTCTCAGTCAGGCGCCATCATGTTTTTTCATATTTTCGTAAGTAACACTGCTTAAGTAGTTTGCCACCTGCTTTCGCGTGGAAAGGTCACCTTCGCCCAGCTAATATGGATGATGAGTGACGAGAAGACTTGGTTTGGGATGAAATTTGCATATACGGTTTTATAAATAAACAGTAAATGGCTAGGTTTGATAGTAGTTATCGAATCAGAGGATGCCTTAGTAACTTGTTTCGGACAAGGTCACGAAATATCGTCTGACTCGTTTTACGTCGTTCAGAGTGCGATCTCAGTGATCCTTACGATCGAGACGGTAGCGACATGTCGGGCGTTTTTCTCTCGGTTTTTTACTGGCTTGCGTCGTTCGTCTGCCTATGGTTAACTACGTATTACATTTACTTCAAACTGATCGGGTCCAAATACTGGAAAAGACGAAATGTATTTCAATTGGAACCGGAATTTATTCTCGGAAACAGCCGACAGATACTCAAGACCGAAAGCATCGGAACGCTACTGGCCAAAAGGTACAAAAGGTGGAAAGACAAGAAATTGGTCGGATTTTGGTCTTTCATTTCACCTTCGTTGCTCGTCACAGACTTGGAACTCATCAAGAGGATTTTAGTTCGGGATTTCAATCATTTTATGGACCGAAGAGTCGTCACAAACGAAAAGAGAGATCCTCTGACAGGTGAGACTCATCAAAGGACTTATTGTTACTTCAAAGTACTTCACTATGTTACATCACCATCATATCTAATCTTTCTAACACTCCAACATATTTTCCAGGTTCGATGTCCAAATAAAAATAACAAATTCAGAAGAGGTTCACATGACCGGTTCGCAGCATCCAAAATAAATCAAAAGTTGAAACAGAGCTAATTTAAGTCAAAAGTTGTGCACAGGAAGACACTGGTTTCTCTCGTTCAATTAAAGTCATGTTCTGTTGTTTGTGTACATGCTCTGTAGTCAAAATATATAGCGGTGTAATTTACAGGAATCTGACCGTTACCTTCATGTGTGCAACGTCCGCACAGTTTGCCATGTTTGACATCTGGTGCTACCCCTTTAGAACTTACCCTGCGGAATTTGTTGAAGAATTTATTTTATCAAATGTCTCTACCTTTGTTTTACTCCAACAGGACACTTAATCACATTGAAAGGAACAAAATGGCGAAATCTGCGAGTCAAATTAACGCCGACCTTCACCTCCGGAAAAATGAAAATGATGTTTCCGGTTATGGTCGACTGTGCAAACCTGCTGAAGAAGTACTTGTCTAGTGCTTCTCAGGCAGGAGACATCATTGAATTCAAAGAGGTTTTCTCCAGGTTTTCAACGGACGTCATTTCTTCGTGTGCCTTTGGAATTGAAAGCAATTGCATAAACAATCCGAACGCTGAGTTTAGAGTCTTCGGTAAAAAGCTTCTCGAACCTGGATTTTCACTCGTTTTCAGGTTCATTGTGCCCAATTTTTTTCCCTGGATTAGAAATATTTTTCAGGTAGGCCCATTAGATGTGATACTTCCGTACCAAAAGTGACAGTTTCCTTTAAATCCGATTATGCATCAACCACAAATTACATGTAGTTAGCCTTCTGTTCAATCTGTTTCAATCAATCCATACCTCTAGCTATTTAGTTAAACACTTCTCACACTCAGGTGCGTGCCGTTCCAAAAGACATATCCGATTTCTTCATAAACGCTGTGAAAGACACGATGGACCACAGAGAAGCCAACAATATTAAAAGAAATGATTTTATGGATTTGCTGATTCAGTTGAAAGCAAAAGGAAAAATCGACGATGTCGACCAGGACGAACACCAGAACAACACGGAAGGCTCAGGTCAAGTTCCAGAAGGTAGGCAGGCTCTTACCTGATTTCCATACTTTGTCTTATCAATCCCTGTTAAGTGATTTATCTGATTCCATTTTATATTTTCAAAGAATACAAGTTTTCATTGCATCAAGCAGCTGCTCAGGCTTTCGTCTTCTTCGTCGCCGGATTTGAAACTTCCTCTACGACTTTGTCACTCGGTTTCTACGAACTTGCACTCAACCCAAAAGTACAGGAAAAATTGCAACAGGAAATTGACTCCATGCTGAAGAAATACAACCAAGAGATAACCTACGAGGGACTCATGGAGATGGACTACCTGGACAGATTCATTCAAGGTACAAAACCTGACGGCAGCTCCCATTTCATGTGTTATTAAATTTCTGAGTTTTCATTTTGTTTGCAGAAACTCTGCGGAAGCATCCGCCGGTTTCAACCATCGGAAGAGAGTGCACAAAAGAGTACGACATTCCGGAAATGGGAGTCAAACTGGAGAAGGGAACTAGAATACTGATATCTGTAACAGGTCTTCACTACGATCCAGAGCACTTCCCAGAACCAGAAGTATTCAATCCCGATCGTTTCACACCGGAAGAAAAGCGAAAGAGAGACCATTTTGCGTACCTGCCCTTTGGTGAGGGTCCTAGGATTTGCATAGGTGAGCTATCAATTCAGTACATCTCTTCTCTCCTGGAGAGCCAGTCGTAATAGTCAAAATATTTCCTTGCCATTTCAGGCAGTCGATTTGCACTTCTTCAGGTCAAAGTGGCCATCGTTTCTATTTTGTCTCACTTCAACGTCGCAGTTTGTAGTCACACCCCCATACCTCTGGTCTACAACAATAAAAGTTTTTTCTTGACACCTGCAACTGGAATTCCATTGAAGTTGACACACAGAAAGTAGCTGCTAAGAATACATAATAGAGCAAAGATACTTCTGGTTCATTCAGAATATTACACATTCTATTTTCACACTTGAAAAATTTGGTGAATTAAATAAAAAAGGTTCCATACCTTCTGTTTGCTTTCATTTGAATAATCACTCACGAAACTATTACAGGAACTACACGAATCATGCTACAAAATTATTTAATAAACAATAATTGATATTATAATTAATAAATTGCCGTATTGTATTTTTATGGCTTGGTTGATTGGCAGATCAAAATTCAGTTCCTCAGTGGCAGGAAAAATGTCAAGGACTCGAAGGTTTCTCTTAAAGGTACCCCAAACGAGAATTGCTAACATTTCAATTATATTTATTTCAGTTCTCTTGGTTTAATAAAAATTGGTTTTAACGCCACACACCACACAATAATTCTTTAAAAAAATTGTCTCTTTGATTTTACTTTTTTAGTATTGTAGATAGTGAGCGTGCCTTCTGGCATTTGAATTGCTTCATAAACACCACCGGGGGTTCTTGTGCGAACTATAAAGAAAACTATTCAGAAATTGTCATATCATAACTTCTTGAATTGTACAGTTACATCTTCGTCTAACGGTGTAACAACAGAAATTGGTATACTATTCATTGTATTCGTATTGCGACTCTGTGAATTAGTTCCTGTAGGTTTTTTATTTATTTAACCTTTTTCATGAGCGTTCTGAATCACTACTTTTATATTTTACACATTTTCTCAACACTCAGCCTATTCAAAACTCTCTTACGAATACGACAACTAAGTACTAAGTTCTAATGTGCTTTTGAGTTATACGAGACCCACAGACCTCAGTCGAAGTACTAAAATCCTCATGGGTAGTAAAAATCTGTTGGTTAGGCCGATTAGAAAGTCTTGCAAAAGGAGAATGTTTCTTTTTCTTTAACTTTTTCTGTCGGAATGAATTGCGTCCTTTTGTTCCCATGCAGGACCCATCAGGACACAATTGAAAAAGATCTTCGAGCAAAGGATCATCATGGAGATCACTAATATTGGGGGGTCGAATCGGCAGCTTCAGTTCCACTTCCTTCTCTCGTCTTCTTCTGTCAAGGACAGTTCTCCCCGGTGTGCGCTGAACGTTGCTACAAGATTTTCTCTCTTGGGTGCCCCGAGTGCCAACCTCTTCAACACCAGTATACTCGTTTCTATTGTCTCTCCCCTCCGGCAGGTCCAAACACTCGTAAATGTTCTCCTCTTGTAGAGCATTTTCACTAGGTACCTTAATACTACCGACACACAAGTCTTCTGCTATACACGCGTATTCGTCCGTATGAGCCTGACACGGCTCATCAAAACTAAATGGATTTTCACTAGGTTCGTACTCTGGGCAGAAAAGGTTCTGGTAGTCACAGGTGCTTCTAGCTGACGATGGATGAGACCGAATCAAAAGAGATGAAAACATCATTGGGTTTGCCGTATAAGAGTTGCTGCGAATCGACTAGAAGAATAAAAATAATTCAAAGTTAATTTGAAAATTTTTCGTTCTGTACAGGAATTAGCTGTACCTGTACCTTTTGCGTTAATCCTAATACTTAAAGTTGAACTGTTTATTTACCTCGGTAGATTGTCCATGAGGACACGAGGAAGGTAGAACATTGCCAAAATCTTCGTAGATGATACCACTGGTGTTGGCTCCATGAAATTGATTCTGTGGTGAAGACTTCCTCGGAAGCAACTGACGTAGTTTTCTTTTCCTTTACCATCACAATAAAATTATTGCGTTATTTCTGACATTACCAATAGAGAATAAAATATACTGAACGGTATATTTACTTTAAAACGACTAGGACAATTCCTATGCAGCAGAATACCAAAACGGTTGCTGCAGCCACGACAACTACAACAGCAACAGATGGCACAACCTGACCGGCCTGGTATTCAGCATCTATCACCTGAAACAGGTACAAATAAGTTAACTAATTTAAACAGTTAAACAATTTGGAGGGAGATCATTTCAGGTACTTACAGACAAAATTTGACACATCCGAAGGGCGGACGTCGAATTTTCTGCAAACTCTGGCAGTTCGGCCGCATCCAAAGACGGAGGAGGCGGTGGATGAAGAAGAAATTTGGGAGGTGGTGGACCCAGGCAACAATTCACAGGTTCCGAAGGCTCCATGTCCAGGTATGCTGCCCGACTCTCACCTGGCCTCTTCCACCTGTGAGGTATTGGAGTTCCTCTTGGCCCCGCGCTTCCCTTTGCCACCTTAAAAAGAAAATAAAACCATTCCTTGAGATAATTAACCAGTGTGTGTCTGTCTGTCTATTAGTGTTTTGTTGCTGGCAATTAAGTGTGTCAACATTTCCAGGTACAGGAGGACGATTCAGTACGAAACGGCCCTTCTGTCTCAACTTTTATGGTCTATTAAACATCTAATGGGACCGTCACATCAAGAGTTCCTTAATCGTCTTAAATGCCTGGAAAAATGACACCTGTTTTTAAATATATAACGTTAGTTGTGTCGCTGGGGGTCTGTTCACCATTCAGACAAATAGCAATATTTACAGTAGATACATAATCAGAATCCAGGTTACGTGAACAAACACTTAAACTTTTGACAGGTTCGGAAAGTTTTTTCTCTAAATGTGGACGAGAACCTTGATAAAATCCCTATGAATCTCAAGTCTGAAACGCTAACTTTATTTGTCGGAATTGACACTTTCTAACACTTTCATCCCTAACCGATTACATCTGAAGTGATGGAGTCAGACAAAAATGTCTACAAACTTAAGAAAAGGTGACGCGGTGTCAATTCTGAAAGATGAAGTTAGATTTTCACGGAGCAAAATTTTCAGAGTGTAGGACCATACAAGACAAAATACAAAAAAAGAGAATACGCTGTATCGGGGAGGAAAAACTCTTTCCTGCAAAATATAAAGATCATTACCCTAATTCATTCTAATGTCTTCTATCTTTTCAATGATAAATCTGTTGTAAGAAGTGCTGGCACATAGCACTTACAGAGACAACTTTACTATCGATAAATACAACCTATTGGTAACATAACGTTTAACCAAGACCTCCAGTGCAAAACCAAATCTATTCTTCAGGAGTTCCGGTCTTTTTGGAAACCGCCAAAAGCATTTGTTTTCAACAAGACCGTAGAAGATAAAGCGTGCATTATCTTCTCTAAATATATATCTACATCCATATATCTAAAATGGGTGGAAATTCCTTTTAATACAATTTCCACACTCGCACTCTTTAGCCGAGAAGCAATTTATGATATTATAAATTTCATTAGTATTATGGTATTATTCCCCACTTTTTGTAATATCAGAGAATAATATATTATTGAGAAATTTATTATTTCAGTGAAAATTAATGATTTTATGCTTTGGATGTTTTTCTCCTTTGACTCGGTTCAGAAACTCCAGTCTTATCTAACAGAAGCCTGTGCACGTGTGGCAAAACAACCGAGTACTTTTATACATATTAATAAACCTGATAATATCACGTTAGTATCGTACTAAAATAAGTTGGCTAACAATAGAGTAAATTTTATTCTCTTTAAAGATCTTATCCGTCGTACATCTTGAACCCTTTATGGGTTCTCGAAACATCAAAATTGCGACTTTCAACTCCACTCAAAGTGTTTTCTGGTAGTCACAAATAAATACTACTACTGCTGCTACAACCATTAGATTGAAATAAATCGCCTGTGAGGAATGAGAGACGTAAATAATTTTTGAAATACTTGTTTTCCACATCGTTTTAGTTGATGTATTTGAACCACACGGAAGTCCACAAAAACGGTCGAGTCCTTCTCTCCAGCTGAGAAAGACGTATACCATAAAGGTAAGAAGAAGAAAAACAAGAAAATGTCTCTATTGAGACAAACTAGTTGGCGTTATGGTCATATTATAACACATGAATTGTTTTCGCGATCAAACGTGAATTTGAATACAGCACTTTCTCAATGTAATAAATTATGTAAGTTATTACAAGTCCTACGGTACGAAACTATTTAAATAACTGTGACCAATTCCTACTGATCCACGGATTACCTAAATACAGAGACTACCATTACTTCAGTAGCATTATGTTTTGTTTACATTTTTAAACAATGGTCAACTCTTAATTTCACTTAAAATTTTAATTGCACCACTTCTGAAAACTAATTGGACTCCACGTTTCGGTACATTTAATTATAATGTACATATTTTATGATGTTACATAAGCAGTGTGCAGAAGTGGCACGGTAAACTATTTTGCTTCACTCCCCGCCACACAACTCCTGAACAACACAATACAACACGGGTTAATTAAGTCATTTTTGAGTTTTCGACTTAATTGCAATTTCCACGCAGTTCCGGTCGGTAGGTTTTCTCCTCAAACGAAGGAAATGACTGACTCCATGAAATAAATCAAAATTTTTTTGGAAGGTTTCAGAAGAACCACCGATAGAAGGTCAGATGGCTGGATTCTACTTGCAGATGTTCTCTTATTATGAAATTAAAACATCTGAAGATAAACACCGGATGATGGTGGTAGTGGTGTTGACGTTAATGGGGACGAATTCGTCTGCCACCAGAAATTGGTTCGCCTAACCAATGATCATGTCTTCGGCTCGAAATTAGGTTGTAAAAAAGGTTTCGGACAGCAGATGCCACGTTCATCTCCTGCACGCAGGCAATTTAAACTCAATGCCAACCGACACGTACAACTCAAAATAATTTCGTTTATTTCACGTTTCGTCTTCTGATTAAATATATATTTTTTACTCAGAAGTGTAACAATGGATTGTACCACGACTTAGTTACCTGTTCATCTGTGACAGATCAGGTTAGAGCTGACCCTGCCAGAGGTTTTTCACTATTCGCCAAAGAACGTTTGTCTACAAATGTAGTTTTTATTAACAGTTTATTAAGACCGGTCATGTGTTTCCTCTCGGACTCTTCCACAGAGCTACAAAACCTGTCATTCGTCATTTTCCTAATTCCCATTTCTTTGAACGAATTATTAGAGTATTCTTTCATCCGAATTAATTACTCCTTTATTCAATTACCATTAATTTGTTCACGAAAGACAGAAAAGAAATTGAATAGAGATGGTCATGGAGGATGAGATGAGGATGACATGTCAGAGGATTACATTTGACATTGGACCGAATGCTTCAAACTGAAGTTCACGACTCTTTTAATGAGTAGAATAAAACCTGAAAAATATTAAGTTGAATATTTTCTGCTTTGGGCCCCCGTCAAAATACCCCGTGTTCCTTTTCCTTCCACATCTCCCGTATGATTTGGTCCATTTCACTTCCCTCGTCATCTTCCCATCCTACCTTACTTACTTACTTTTTGTGCTTTTTCCTCTTTTGAATTCCTTCGAGTCCTTTTCTACTCTTTCACTCTGTCTCGCCTTACCCGTATTTTGACTCTAATTAATTTCTCACTCCTTGTAAACCCTGCTCTTAGACATGCCAGTGTACATTTCCTCCCAAATTCTCTTCCAATTTCCTCTGCAAAAGAACTCCGCTTGTTTCATTCATTTTCTCTATTTCTCTCAAGCTCTTCTTTTATTTATCGCTTCTTATCTTAATGTCCTGTCATTCCCTTTCCTTTAAACTCTTATTAACGCCCTATTTTTCACATTAAATTTACTTCTTTATTTCTTCTTTTCCTCTCCTTCAATCTATCTTGTCCGCAGTCTGTCTCTGAATTATTTTTCTGCACTTCCACCTTTCTCGATCGTTAAATTCTCAGTACACCTTCTGTAACTTTTCAAAATCTTCACTTATTCCGTTTAAATTCATTTATCACGTTCCTGTCTCTGTTTCTCCATCTCCGTCCCTTTAAATTCCACACGTAAGTCATCCCTTCGCAATATTCTCTTCATGTTCTCCGTCTGAAATCCCTCTATACCTTTCTTGAACATTATTCAGAACTCCGTCGCGTTAAATAACTCATAATGATAGACACTTTTGTCACCAAAAAAAACCTGCAAGAACCCTTTTAAAGTAAGATTGTACCGTAATGTGGTAAACCGTCAGGTATTAATCTTTAAAAAAACGAACATATTAGGGTAGTAAATGCGATTATATATAGTTAAGAAAAATGATTCAGGAACTGCCCTTCGACTCCTCATTACGGTAAAAGGTTTTTATTCAATTTCAACTTTATCCTTCACTCACGGTTAAATATCATGTCAAATAAAATGTTTGGTTGAGTGGAAAAACTTCTCTCACAAACGAAATAAACGCAAACTCGGGAAACGCAAAATAAAACATTACTAATAGCCGAAGCAAGCCACAACATTTACGTCAAAACATCAACACCAAAGGGCAGCGGGACACATTGATATCCGTCGTAAAAAAAAATTGGCACATCCTCTAACCCAAACTAATTGCGACACATCAACATTATTAATTCACTGATATACAATTCTGAGTATCAGTTTAGATGTGTCACCGTAAAAACTAGAATAAGAGTCTCCTGAGAGAGAGAAAGACTTGCTCAGGCCGTCAAGGGTTACCTCCCCAAGGGACACGGAACTACGTGCAATTTTTTCTAAAATCTAAAAGTCAACTTCCATTCTAAGTTAAATCTACCCAGCCAGTCTGGGCAGACGTAAAAAATGAGCTGCCTTTTTTTACCTAAAGCAAAAAAGTAGAACTTTATCAAAAACCGTAAAGGAAAATTTTCTGTTCCAGAACACGGCCGAGGGCCTTTCAAATCGGTTCAGCCGTTCAGTCTGTAGACACGTTTGTGGTCATGTGACAATAAAACGAAAAAAAAATTTGAAAAAAAAATTGAAAAAATTTATAAAAGTAAGTTTCCCTAATTTTTACTACTAGTGTTCTCTCTGATAATCTCTGTTCGATCTGGTAAACTTGATGAGATGGGTGACTGTCCTCCCCAGACCAGGCCAAATGCCCTGCAGTTGCAATTGCACTCTGCCTGCATACACCCAATGCATCCGACACACTGATGCTCTGGACATGGGAAGATCAAAAACCGATCGACAATTACTCCTTTAAAGTTAGCCGATCTACCGGCTAGAGATCATTTTAACATTCCAGTTACGTGTTTATTACGTTGGGCAATTAATTTAAAGAGGTTTTACCCAGACCGGAATGAATTAAATAATTAATTTAAAATTTAAATGTTTGTGTGTGTGTGTGTGTGTGTGTGTGTGCTTGGAGCTTCCAAGTCCAAAAATTAGACAAACATTGTGCGCCAGGAATACATAAACATTCGATGGGATCATAGGAACTGTTTAAACGTTTCCTACGCAAAGAAAAATAAATACTTAGTAATTAACCAAGACCAAATGACTAACATAGGAAAGAAAAACAAGTTTTCACGTTTAAAATTGTTCAGCTGACAGCTAACATGAATTGCTTTTCGGTTTCTGCCTATCTTGGGACCACACTCATCTCAAACAATTATTAGATAATAATTACATATCCTTAATTAATAAATTCAGTACATGACATCGTTACGGAATCTCCAAATCTCGCTCTTAATCCGAAGAAGAATTTCGAACTCCTTCACCAGCACCTTTGAATGCTTCGACGTTGCTCAATAACTTTTGCTTGCATGTATTATGAAAGTGACTTGAGAAAATAATTACAAACAATATTTTAGAAAATAATATTCGAACACTTTTCTGACGCTTAATATACTGTAAATATTTTATTGCTCAATAATTTTAAATAGTCTGTGAGTGACAGATTTGTTAATTTAAGGTGAAACTTAAATTAACAGTTCCAAACCTCTATTTAACTCTAAAACGATTAATATACAATCACTTAAACTAGACTTAAGACACTTTTACTGAAATAGCGACAATACTAAATCAAAATAATAGAACATAAGCAATAAGATACTAAACTGTAAAATTATATCCAACATAAATTACTTGAAATATGTAATTTATAGTTTAAAAAAGGACTTCACATTAAAACTGACTGCGCACTGAAAGATATACTTCTAGAAATAAAAATTTCTCATTCACAGTATGAATTTCAAATTCACACCATATTTCAGTATAAGAACCTCAAGTTCAGAACTGTTAAGAAGTTAATAAATGGGTTGCATCATCAACCTTTCATTCTCTGCAAATTCATTCTACAAAGCACAATAATTCATGTTATGCACAAACTGATTTAATAACTTTTTTTAATAATGCATTGTATTTTTCTCGCATTAAAAATCAACTCTTCTGTTTTAGACCCTGTAATTACAAAAAAATTACAAAATTCCAAAGAAAATGGCTCGGAAGTGTGAACTATGCAAAAAGAAAATCGAGTTAAGAGAGAAGGAGTGCGATGAGTCCGGATTTGTGTGGCACTGCTACTGTTTCCGTTGTTGTATGTATTATATTAAAACGAATTTCAGTATTTACACAAAATATATTTTCAGTTCATATAAAAGCAACGAAGTAACTTTGAACTTAACAAGCTTAAATTCAACAAGCAGGGTATGAAAAGTCATGATGTTGAAAAACAAGGTGTTGAGTGGAAGGCTGTGAGGAGGAAATTAAAATTATCATCACGAACACCAAAAAAATGAAGGTGAACAGTTGAAAATTATTATCAGAGATGGGAGAATGAGAAAGTGATTAAGATGTTGGCGGTTTGGCTGGGAATTTTGATGAAGAGGTAGAAATGAAAGGACACGAAGGAAACCAGATCTAATACTGTCAACAGAAGGAACTAGGGCGAAACAATTTAAGAAATTTCACCAGACTTGCATGATTTTCATTTAAACCCTCAACAGTGTAAATGAAACTTCCACTGTGAAATACTAATAGGAAGAGTAGAAACAACGAAAGATACAGTAGTAATGAAAGCGTACGCAAGCACCAGTGGCAAAAACATCGAAACTTGTGGACATTGCATAAGAGTGAAAAAAATCGAGTACACATAAAAATACACTGAATAATACTGTATAAAGAAGACAAATTTATATTTACTCAATAAGGAAAGTAAGAGAAGACTCTTAAGAAGTGGTAGGGAAACAAGGAGAGGATGGCGAACACGATGACTACAATAAGGCAACGAAGTAGAACTTAAGTGTGCGCCACAATGCCACACAACAAATGCCTCACCTAAGTGCTATTCAGTTTTTTTTTCTATTTACTCTATGTCTCAAATATTTAAATTTCAGATGTCTGCGGTGCCCTCTTGAACGAAAAATCCGTCAATGTTAGGGGCGAAGCACGCAATCAGTTATTCTGTAAAAGTCATGTCCTCTACGAGGAAGGATACCAGGTACCCCAAAACATTTAATTGCAAACCATGCCGTAAAGCACAATATTTCCATTTAATACATTAATTTACATAGTCATCATTTAGGTATTCGTCACATTTTACCTTCTTTGGCACCTTCACAACTGTCCTGTCTTTTCCCGTACTTCACTTTTCTACACTTCCATCTATCCCTTACAACTCACTGAATTGATCTCATATTTCTGTTCTTCCTTCTCAACTACCCTCAACATAATATCTCTTCAAACTGCCATGTACTTTTTCTGACATTTTTTTTAACATCCTTTCTTCGTTACCCAAACACCCGTTTCATTCTCCCGTCATTTTTCCCGCTTATTTTTCCCTCTGCTTCTTTGAAATCAGTTGTTTATTTACGTTGTCCCTGTAAAACTCCCACAAACACAAAAATACACAAAGCACATCGTCAATATCACAGAAGGTGCCACCGCCACAACTTTGGTTTAGGTGTGTTCCCGCGATGGAACGAAATGTTCAGCTTTTATTTATTTACTTTTTTCATTTCCTTCGGCCGGCTGATTTTAATTACATGAAACAACACATTTTGTTTCGGGGTGACACCCGTTTGTTGCAGGGTGCAACACATCAAATGTAAACTAACATATTTTTTTTATTGTTTCAGCCGGTATGCAAAGCTTATTTCACTCCAACGGCATACCGTATAGTTTTTTAATGATGGACAAATGAGCGGAACCATCTTCCAGCCTGCTTTATTTACTATGTGACATGCACTTTCGTAGAAAAAAAAGCATAAAATAATAAAATGATTACAGGGATGACATGTCTACCATTTTTAACATAGGGACACAGCCCTTGGTTCGTTAAGTCAAACTTTTTTAATCATAAAAATGTACATCCCCAATGATGGTGTGATGACGTTGGCGACAACGATGACAAATTAATAACTTCCTTAAACAAATTTCACATGGAACCACACGAACACTTCGAGGAGACCTAAGAATATTGTCTTCCATTCAAAGTGTTCATCTGCTACAACTAAAAATGATTTAACGGTTTATTAACCCTGCACTTGACTGCCACTCAGACGAACTGAAGTAACAAAATTACCATTCCGTCACTTATAACACATGATGACAGAATTGAAAGAAAGAAATCGAACAGAAATATTTTTACATTCAGAAATATTTCCACTTTCCTGTCGCAAGAAAGGGTTGCCTTCCTTAAGCATCTAATATTAGAAATGACGCCTATCGTATTAGATAATTTTTTTTCTAAATGAAGTGAAGAGGGCAAAGGAAGGAAACTCAAAAAAATAACAGGAAGAATGGATGACTTGTAGAAATATTAGAGGGCATAAAAACGAAATTGCTAGTATAAATGTATTGTACTAAGACGGTACCGCAGACGTAAAAAAGCAATTGCACAGATCAGTAGCACTGCGAGAGGAAAGTAAATGACACGAGAAGTGCGAAGCACATTGAAATAATGAATGAGGCAGACATAGAGAGTGTCAAAGAAAGACGAAAAGTCGGAAGGAAAAGAAAAGTCAAATTAACTCAACACGAGGGAACACGTTACAAAATCTGAGTCAGGGAAAAGCAACTGTGACAGCTGAGTTGTCTCAAGAAGAAAACTAAAGGAGTGATTGAGTCTCCGATATGCGAGAAGCCTTAGGCGAAAGGAAAGGAACCAGACGGATACCAAAGCTGAGGGTACCCACTCACAAGTCATAAAAGATGGAATTATACTTGAGGCACAGGCAAGTTGTGTAGATAGGGGGAACATGGAGACGTAATAGATCGGTATGTAAACACAGACAGATGCTGAGGGTGGGGAACACGTGAAATGGATCTGAAAACAAATAGTTATGTTCAACCCCAAAAGCTGATTTCAGGGTCCAACTACTAATTTAGCGACAGAGTAAATCGGCTTAAAAACACAAAAAACTAAATCGTTGCTTCCAAACAAACGGCGTCGGCGCGTCAAATTTAATAAAAAAATCTCATTGTTAGTTCATCGCCTAATTAAGGCCCTATTTATCCCACCACCGACAGGAGGGAAAAACACGTTGTTTTGTTAAATTCAAACAACTTTTCAGCCGGCAAAATGGAACATGACGATACAAAAAGTTTCCTACTGGACTCGTACCTGAACCTATGTGAATTCCCTCAAAAGGCATTCCAAAATCCGATAAGCGCCGGAAGTGATTATGTGAAATTATCATATCCGACCGGTACCACTCAGTGACACCTGAAAAAGCACCCAACACCCGGACAAAGTCAACAGAAAAAAAACGAATAAAAAATCCAACCGAAACTGGTCAACCGTCACTGACATCACACGCTTGCATTTCACACCGCCATTTTAAGGGTCCTTCCGAGGGTCGAAACGTCAAAGCAGAGAAGTTAACCGTAAAAATCAGTGAAAGAAAAATTCGTTAGAACGTCGTGGCGTGGCGACAATTGAGGCTCAACTGCTGAAGCCACGACCTGCACGGTGCGCTCCCCTCTCTTCCCTCGTCTCTCGCCCTCTCCCGTTCCTCCCTCACCAATACACGTTCTCTCTCTCTCTCGTTCCCATCTCCTCTCTCTGCATTCGTCCCTCGTCAGCCTACTACCACGTTCTATCTATCTGTCCATCTATTTATCTATTTGTTCATCTGATATCGTCTACGAACATGTCTTCCGCGACAACTTCTTCTACTTATTTGTTGTTTCTTCGATTCTCAACGTATCTTTTACTATTTTCTTCCAGAATTTGTAATGGGCATTCTAAATAGTCAGATAAGTAAAGGGATCAAATTTTCCGCTTTTATTCTTACCTAGTTCAGTCAGTAAACTAATTAAAATCTCCGCAGTTTAAACCAACTTTAAGTCGAAGAAATTAGAATTAATCGTGACAATTCGGTAGAATGTGATGGATTCGATAAAAAGTAAATAAAGTCGACTTTTTTCATAATTCTTAAATCATGTGTCAAATTAATTTCTGCTGAAATAAATTTCTCCTAGTCATTAATAAATTAGGAAAGTTCATGTACTATTTCTAATTTGATTTTTATCATAAATTACTCGGTTTAAAACAAATTTAAATTTTATATCTCGAGAGAGTTGGAACAAATTTATTACTCAATTACTAATTTAGGTTCCTCTACAGATAAGAACCCAATCAAAACATAATTTGTAGTACTGTAACATCTCAAGTAATAAATTGAAAGCGAAATGTATACTAAGCATGAACTAGATAGGGAATTGCACTGCAGTTGTTTGGTTTCCCTGTAGTCATAGAAAACCTACGGGATGGAACATATCTGGGAGTCATATGTAAGAAGGCCAACAGCTGGTTGATCGAGAAACTCGAAAGGTTGTTAGCTCTGGACATTTTATTATTTTTTTGGATGGTTCAAATCGACCTCCTGAGACCTATTCTTTTCAATTCTTTTTTCTTTTGCTTCTTCCGTTCTTCGGAATCTTCTATTCACTTCTATCCTTTGTCCGATAGTCTGTCCTTTCCGACTCCCTTTACGTCTTTAAATTTGCATTTTCCATAATAATTCAATTCTTTATGTTTTCTCCGAACTTCTTTCTCTTCCCCTTGGTTTTCAAGGAAACCTCAGCACTTTCTTATGCTGAATGAATGTTCACATTATGTCTAATTCAGAATTTATTTTTTCCCCTGACTGGCGCTTAAAATTTTCAGGGGTTCTTTCTACAACCTTGAACATTTTTTCTCGGAAATAGATTCCAATGCATAGAGGGCCTCGGATACTGTACTGCAGAACAATTTCTAGGTATTAAGCGCGACAATAACATTTTCGGGTTCAATTGCAAACTTTACACCACAATTACACCGAACATAATATTAGACGTTTAGACATTTAAGCAATTTACTTTTTCCGCGAACAAGGCCTCCATTTACTACAGGCGACGCCTTCGGAACGCCCAATCCACTAGGTAAAGTGTTATACAGAAGTTAAACGGTTCAAATTGGTATACAATGTGACATTTACGATAATATAGACCAGTTTGAATATTTTTTTCTGCACGCGGGGTGATAAAACTTAAGTTTAATCGAATTATTTCAGGGTTCAGGAACTGAGCATTTTAGTAATAAACACAAACAATTCAATGTTTAAGTAATAAACATGAGCGCATTTCACGTTGTGATTGTAATGATTGGTGCACTAATTAAATTAATCTGTATAAAATGGCTACGCAGTTATAATTCATGTTCCTCTACGGTACCAATTGAATAATACGACTTAATAAGTCGGCACGGGTTACATGCACAGGAGAAACCTTTTACTAACAACTTATTTTTTGTTTTATTATTCTTTCTCTCTCGTTTTAAAAATGTTATGCCCTTAATGGCGGACTTATGGAAGAAGATAATGAAGGATGCGTTCGAGAGAGACATGGACATAATGGCGATGAAAGAATTCATTGTCGGGTAAATTGATGATGGCGGATGGAGTTTAATAAAAGTAATACGTGCGTTTAACTTGCTTGAACATGACCGATGAGTTATTTCGTAGTCCTCGACCTCGGACCCGTGAGAAATCCCATTGTTTTTTACCCGGGAAAAGCTGAAATAATCGGCTTCTTTTTCACATTCTTGTCCCCCCATATGTAAAAACATGTGCGCCTACCTGGAAACCTACTAGCGGAAAAACCAACAAGGACTTTAAGTCAACAAACACGATGCTAATATCAAAGAGACACGGGAATTATAGGCTTTGACTCTCAATTAAAATGGTAATAATGCGATTAAACGAATGTTTTAAACACTCAATTATAAGAATCAGTAGAGGTACAATTCACCGTCAGATCCCTGAGTAAGAAATAAAGTAATGCAAAACAACACATTGTTCATTGTAACTGGAGAAATTCACACGTAATACTGCACCTGCATACCCCAATATATTAACCTTTCCGTACGTCAGTAATTCACGATTTTTGTCTTCGCTGGAGCAGTACTGTAATTTCATAACGCCTCTAATTTGTCTTTTATAATTGCTTTATTGAAGCTCCAAAAAACCGACCCAAGTTCCAGGACCGCGAGACCGACATGTTTATATTTTACACTTAAATTACTGGAATTAGGCTCGATGGTGGGTGGATGAGTTATAATTTTATTCTTCATTAAAGAAATTGCGCAAAACAAACTCCAAACCTATATTTTTTTACATTGTCAACTGCAATCAAAATTATTTAGTTACTTAACTAGAGATGGGTTCCTTTAATTTTATTATTGTGACATTGAACTTGTTCTCAAAAGAGACAGAAAAGTGTGTTCTAAAGTGATGCAAGGTAAGATATTGGAGGAAATAAATATTCCTGATCAACCCTACCTTATGAGTCTTCTGTACATTTCACACTTATACATACACAACCTAAATATGTTTTCTCACTTCTTTGAGGAAGATTTCTATTACATGGATTTAACACATTACCACTATAAATCAAACTACGCCTTCTGTCGCAACTTCACACTCCTCCCATCTTACCAAATAATACCAGCAGTATTTCAACCACCGAAATTCAACTTTCTTGATACATCCTGACGGATTGAAATATTCCCTCCTTCAAACAATAATTTCAGTAGACAAATAATCAAATGCACCTTGTTTTTAACACTTTAAGTCAAGGGGTTCTTCGTATGGTCTTCGTGTTCATTGTGACCGCAGATGTTTTTCAAATAAAACGCTTACATGCGAGCTACACTCGAAACAATAGGGCAGAATAAATTGTTACCGTCATAAATAAGGGGATGATGGTGGCGATGATGACGACGATGAGGACAACACAACGCTTGACGACCATTATTATTACGATTAGAACAATAACCGTGCCATTTGCAAAGACTTGCTACGATTGAGGAACCACGAAAATGGTAGTGTATCATAACATGTAATGAGTAGCAATTTTTTACAGTAGATTTAAAAAAAACATTATATATAGAGAGCAAGAGAGATTGGGAGAGAGTTCTTTTGATGGGAGATGGAACATGAACAAGGGATATAATAATAGGTTTGAAAACAGGTGCGCTGAGAACACCACCCAGGTAACATGTAAAAGATAAGCATGAGCGTCGATTTCCGGCGGTCGCTAATGAAGTTATTATCTTGGAGACTCAACTCCAGCCACTTGGAGAATGGATTTGTTATTTTTTTGTAGAAAAAGGAGGTTCAAAAATGGCCCGGAGGAGGAAGACCCATACAAGAGCGTAGAAAATGGTCGGCAAGGTCTGTCCCAACCGTGGCTTTTGGTTAACATATTTTTCCCTTTATCGTATATCCCTTGTTATTTCAGGTATAATTTGAGTAGACTCTTTTGCAAATGTGCGCCTACACATACACCCGACGTTTAACAGGAGAACAAATATTAACTCATTCCAAGTCGATTTTTCAAGTATTTCAAAACATTGGATGACACGAACTTAAGTACCCGACGAGTACTTGTGCACGGCAAGGAACGACCGAAGACGAAATTTCAAAAATAAAATTTGATTTTTAATATCTCATTTGTGGGAGAAAACTACGGCAACAAGAACCCGGGGTTCAGACCTTTAAGGGCCGATCTATTTCATCGTAGATAATAACTCACCATATATCAAGTCATCGACCCATTCTGAGGTCCAACCCTTATGGGGATTATTTAAAATGAAAAGAGATGTTGGAATTAAAAAGTCTCACAGCAGGACCGGCTGTCAACGTCGGATTTTATTATCTAAATTTGGAAGGTACAATTTCTTTAAATCCGATGTCGACCCTCTTCGGACGATCGAAATTGGAAAAAAAATATTGTAAATTGAAAACGATCGGCCATTGAATTACAACATGGCCGCGCATGGCTGCGGAATGTCTTCTTCTCCTGCCGACATATTCTCCAGGATTTCTTCCTCCGAGCTCTGCCTGCTGCTGGCCAGAAGCGGAGGTATTTGTGGGTGGTACTGTTCCACCCGTTCCAAAAGTGAATCCGGATAACCCGGAGAATAATAAAGAACAACTTCTTCAGGAAAGCAACAGTTTATAATTGTGATGTACTCCATCAAGGTGCTACCCGGCTCGGCCTGGATAACCTGTATTTTACGCAGAGCACCGGACGATACGAACGATCTTCGGGCCCGGGGATCGTTGGGAAGTATCTTGCTGAACTGACCCAGCACATACTTGAGTATATTGGACGGGGCTTCGTCCAGCAATAGCTCGAGAGCGGATGTGTCCAGTGTCTTTTGAAGCACCTGCTTAAGAGTGCACTTGCATTTTTGTTTGAGGTCCTGGGAGCTCTTTTCGCAGTTGTATAAGTTCAATATTCTGCAAAACATTCCGCAGGCAGCAACGCAATTTGCATGCTCTGGAGTGTGCTTTCCACACTGGCCTATGGCCCATACTGCCGCCGCTAGCAAATGTGACTCCTTTTCCGTGCACAAAACCTCGGACAACACTAAAAGGCCCTTTGCATTTATCACAGCCAATGCCAACTGATCGTTGTGGGCACAGATGAAACCGATGGCTACAATCGCAGGGAGACGAATTGAGTTCTTAGTGCACGTTATTTCTTCTAGCAAAGCGGAAATACCACCGGTATTCACTATGAGCTGTGCAAGTTCCAAAGTATGCTTCGTGATCTCTCTCACTAGCGTAGCAGCCGCCTTTTTAACTTCGTCGTCAGGGTGGGATAAATGTACCATAGCATCTGGGAATATTTCGGCTTCTACTACCAGTTCAGCTAGTTCGGTAGAGTGCTTGGCTATGTTGGCCAAAGTGTTCAAAACCTGTCTTTTTAATTTGACATCTATGTTAGACAATGCCTTTGCCAGGTATGGAATGGCTCCCGCATCTACAACCGAGGTGGCCAACCTTCCAGAATGTTTAGCTATGTCCGAGAATGAAGAAGCTGCCACTTGTTTCAGACACAATTCGGGTTCTTGCATGCACAATACCAATAAGGGTACGGCTCCGATGTCTACAACCACCTGAGCATGACTTACTGAATGCCTGGCTATGTACCCAATGACCCAAACGGCTGCTTCTTTAACACCTTGGTCAAAATCTTCTAAACAAATCACCGCTGCGTCGAGTCCACCTGCTTGAATCGCTATATCGGCCATTTCAGGATTGTATTTGGCTATAGACCTAACTATAAACAGTGCCGCCTTTTTGTAGTGTTTATTTTGATGTTCCAAACCCTGAAGCATGAGTGGTAGTATCTCATTGCGAACTATGACCTCTGCCACCTTTTCATCCCCGTTGGCCATCCTTCCCAATGCTACGGCTGCTCCCAACCGAATGCTAGGCACCATGTCCACCAGAAGGGGTTTGAGAAGCTCGAGGACTCCCGTAGTGTGCAGACATTCCACATTGGCTTGCCGATTCGCTAAATCGGCAACAGTTTGAACGAATTGCGACCTAGCTTTCTGGTATTGTTCGAAAAGTTGAAGGATAATCCGAGCGGTCATTTCGTTTCCAAATTAAATTAAACCGTTTTTATCACATAATCGAAAAATCACTGAATTACTACAATAGACCACGTAATAACGGGCATTGTTTACGGTAAACAATAAAAACAAAACAGTCGGTTTGGCTGCGACATTTGTCGAAATAAAAACAAAGATAAAATTTAGCCATCCAACCAGGTCAAGTCGATCCCAACCAGGAGAAACAAAACGCCGTTCAACTTGACTCCTCTCGAAAAAACGTTATTCAAATTAATTAACTACGGCACTTGAGAATTCATTTCCTTCATCGTATGAAGCCTTTTTGAGTATTTCAACTGAATCCGACATATGCAATGTGAGAGCCACATTTTACAAGAAACGACAGTCTTTTTAAAGAAAAAAAATCTGTGTTTCATCTAAAAGACACAAGCGGATTTTAAAGTGTTGAGCTAAAAATACTACACTAAGATGAACCTTCATGACGCTCCAATTTCTTAACCATATCTCAGGTGCACATTACATTCATCATGTGCATACTACTTTAACCTAACCTTACAACGTTCTAAACTTTCATTAACAATGGCCTCCAGGGTAATGAAAATCGAAGATACTATTGCTTTAAGATCTAGTTATACTCCTCATTTTGCGGTTCAAGCCCTACTTAAGTGCTTTAAAGATTTTTCAAAAGCATAAGGCAAGGACCTTAATGGTGTCACGTACTGGCCTCCCAATTACTTCTCACGCTCACTGGGAACAGAAATAAGAGGGAGAACAGTAAGAGAAGATGGTCCGGATGGAAAAGAAATATTTCGGGAAATTACCTATCCCTGTAGAACTTGAACACTTCTAAGCAACTCTTTTACGTTTAGTAGAGGGTGGAAAAAATTGCGTAAATGAAATTATACATTGGCGTCTTAACGCTGAGACCCTAGCACTGTAGTAATTGAGGTTTATGTAAGCGAAATATATTCCTATTTTATGTATGGACTGGTCACCCTTTCCCTGCCGTTGGAAACTAAAGACTTAAATTTATTTTACATAAAATTGTATTCAAACGGAATCGAACTGCTTCTAACTGCTTAGACACTACATATATATATATATATATATATATATATATATATATATACAAATTCATTTAAGAAATTGAGCCCTAAGGAAATTTCCCAAGACACCCAAGTAAAATTAAAATTTATGTTGTGACTTTTAAATGCAATTACCACCTTTGATGAATCAGTATAGCTTGGTTCTTAATGCAATTAAGACTAAAATTGCTGAAAATCAAATCACCTAAACAAAGTAGATAAAAAGTTTTAATGGTCATTGCCTTTTCTGATTCTCAAGTTAGCAAAAGTTACTATGAGGTGCCCATAGGAAAGATGACATTTCTAAACTTCATTTGGAATAAATCCTCCTGGGGTGGTATGATCTCCCAAGAGAAATAAAAAAGATGCAGGGGGGATTGAACTTTTAAGTCAGTTTTACTTTTATTTTTTTATCAGTTTGGATTTTTCAGTTTTCTTATAACTCCTCCATACTTCTAATTTTTGCAGGTTGAAAATCTTTGTAAAATTAAATTAAATTTTTAAATTAATTACTTAACAATTCAGAAAGCGTTAGGTCAAACACAATTATTATTAATTTTGATTATTGATTTTGTAAATTCAAATGTTCTAAAAAGTAATGAATCAATCTTACAAATTGATAAATTGGTTAAACTTGAAAACATTTAAAAATTTTCAAGATCTGACACAGCACATTTATTGCATTCAAATTGGTACCCAAATATGTGGATTGTATCCTCAATTACGGTTAGTGCGTACTCATTAATAGTTGGCGCACACCTAATTAATCTACTAACCCCCTAAAAAGGGAACTCATCAAAATGTAATTTACTCTGAAGTTTCCCTTGCTTATTAAAAAAACATTCAAATGTGATTGTTTGGGATAAAGTTTATTGACGTAAACGATTTAACGCAGGTGATATGGTCGTAGAGCATTAACGTTTACAACGTCTGAAATGTAATTTCAGCGTAGGAAATTCACAAAGGCGCGCTCCTCCATTGTTCACAGCCTGTTCAAACGAGTATTTCACCGCGGAATGTTGGCAGTTCAGTTGCCAGTTCAATGCAATTTAAAATGTCGGACTGTTTTGGTTTAATTCTGTGTTCATGAATAATGGGATTGCCACAGGAAATGTAAGTGTTTACTGACTCGTTTTCAATAACGGCTTCACTCATCGATAGTTTTCAAAATAAATGCCATCTCCATTTTTTTACGGGCGAGGAATGTCGCAAAATGGCGTCATAAAAAAACAAATATAACCATTTCGGAAAATGCTTTATTATATTTTGACTGGCGCTTCTAATACAGTAATCTACCCGTATCGACATAATTTCATTAAGAATTAGCATTTTTTAGTGGCTTTGTTATAATGGCTTTAAAATTAGGTCTCACATTTTATTCATTTCATGGCCTACCAGATAATTTACGTTTCAACGAAAGATAAACAAAAGACTAGGAATATGTAGACCTATTTTCAACAAATGCCTGTATTCTTCGAACAAGTCACTTTTCTGCCTAAAATTAAAAACGATCTGTCAAATACGAGGGAAATATATAATAAAATTCATGTAACTACCAAAATAATGTACTAGCCTTTGTTTACAGTAACATAAAACCAAGAGCACAATTTTAATTGTTCCCTTTCTTATTGGTCAAGACAAAAGCACTTTAAATTTACCTTAAGATTGACTTCATTATGTTTATTTCTTTTCAGACCAGAAGAAAAAAAGTCAATAAAATATGGAGAACTAGTCATTTTAGGGTAAGTACTATGAAATTTAAAATATTTTTTGTCTAATATTTTTTTGTTAAATTCTTATTCCTGACAAGTTAAAGTTACCTGCTTTGTTTGATTTATTAATAAAACTTAATATCCTTAAAAAATACAATTCACTTTTAATTAAAGACTATAGTAATAGAGCACCTGCTTTACAAAAAGTTTCTTATTAAAACATTTTACTTAATATCACCACTTGTAAGGCATTATTTACATACTTCAAATTTCAGTTACAATGGATTCCTTCCACCAGGAGATAGAGGGAGGAGGAGGAGTAAGTTTGTCTTGTATAAAAGGCCACAAGCCAATGGTGTTAAAAAATCAAAACATTATGTGGTTAAAACTCCTCATTCTTCACAGGTAACAATTTCATCTCTAATATATCATATTTGAATTATAAAAAGTTTGTATGGCAACAAAATAATTTTCAATTTAAATATTTTTGTTTCCAGGCAATCTTAGATACAAAACAACATTCTATATCTTTTACTCTCTCTAGAAATCAAGCTATCATAGTGGAATATATGCCAGATGATGAAACAGATATGTTCCAGGTACAAATATTAAAAAATTTGGGTCATAAAAATTAAAGGAAAAAAAGGAAAAATGAATTGTCATAACTAAATTTTTTGGTATGGACAGATTGGTAGGTCTTCAGATCCTCCTATAGACTTTGTCATTATGGATACCATACCTGGTGAAAAACAAGGAGAGGAGCGAGTAAATCAGAGCACCATATCAAGATTTGCATGTAGAATACTAGCAGACAGATCAAATCCTAAAATTTGCCGAATATATGCAGCAGGTTTTGACTCATCAAGAAATATATTTTTAGGAGTAAGTATCCTTACACAACCACATACATAGTGTTTGTAGTTTAAACTAATTTATTTTGTACCAACATATTTGCTCTATACTTATAACTTGTTCTAGTATTATCTACCCAGTACAACCATTAAAAGAGTGCACCAATGGTAACCATACTTTTTAACTGTAACTATACTTAGTTAAAATAGTTACCATTTTTGTCACTCTTTTTATTGATGCTAAATAGTAGATTACAGTTTTATTTTAGTTAAATAAACAAATTACTCTTTATAGGAGAAAGCAACAAAATGGCAAGAAGGCAGAGAAATTGATGGACTTACAACCAATGGTGTTTTGATCATGCATCCAATAGGCAATTTTGTTGATGGAGATTCAAAGCCTGGTGTTTGGAGGGAGGTTTCTGTAGGTGGTGGTGTCTTTTCTACAAGAGAATCAAGATCTGCCCAGCAGAAAGGCTCAGTTGTAAGTTGTTACATTTTTTATTCACAGGGTTTTATAGTTCTTCCTTGCTATTTTGTGTTAATAAATTTTTGAATAGTTTGAAAATTCTTTGCCCCCTCCTCTGTCTCTTTGAATTTGTAGTAAAAAAGTAGACAATTTTAAGTACTTACAATTATAAAAAATTTCAAAGGAAATAGAAATGCAAAATTTTCTTGAAGATTACCATATGTAGACAATGTTTCAGAATTTAAATCATTATGTTATTCTTGAGATTAAAAATCAGATGGAAGAAAGCCTTTTGTAAAGAGGAAATTTTAGAGAATAAATGAATTACAGTTTGCAAGTCTCATAACCTCTTTTAAATGACATTCTGGATTAAACACTATTTTTACATTTCTATCTGAGAGACACATATTTTTAAATATCTGTGTTAATAAAAAATAATTTTTGACTATTTAAGTTTTGATGTAACGATAACGTTTGAAAGAAGTAGTAATCAGCCATATGAATCACACAATTGAATTATCACGATGACCAAGTCGTGTTACTTTAAATAAAATTTTTGTAGTTCTTAAAGTCTTATTTCAACCGCTTCGTTATGACGCCCTTTTGATTTATTGATAGATTAAGAATCAGTTCCTTGTGACCACATCACTGGCTTTCGGTTTGCGGTTGATAAAAGTAAACTTTATCCTCAGTGAAACATGTAAAGTGGAACATGGCTATGTACCATGACCCGTTACTTATTGCGTGTCAAACATTGTCGTAATATGTTTTTGCAAGCCGGTTAGCACTTGATTTTTGAGCTTCCAAACCTGAGCTTGAATTATTAATAAACGGAAATCCAACGAAGTAAACAATTTAGTTATGTAGCAATGAAGGAAACTCATGTTTTGTTTAAGTTTGAATTAGTCAAACCATTCGGGTACTGGCGTTTCGAAATTCTCGTTTCCAATTAACCAGACTGTTTCATTTCTTATCACCTGCACCTTAAGGTACCGTCAATCGGCAAAATATATACATATGCCTTTATAAGGACTACAGCAGTGTAGGTTTCCATGACCCATTTGTTGCAGTTTATCTGTATCTAAGTTTTGTTTTGATAAGTTCCGCTTTAATGTTCTACATTGTGGTCCTTGTGAGACTTAGATGGTTCATTTTCAAGAGTGCAATCCCTATAAATCACTCTAAGGTTTATAAAAAAGGTTAAGTGTGGTAATCATGCCTAACAATTCCGAGGCCCCTGAGTATCTTGCACTTTCTGTACACTAAAGTGGAGGGAAAAATTACAGTTTTGGGGTTAGCTTGTTTTTGAAATTAACCTATTAATTTATTATTAATTGTTCCTATACAGCTTTAAACTTGCAGTCTCTATGACGCCGTGCAACTTAACATTATTCAAATGTTAAAGTTAATTAATTAGTGTTAAGGTTTTACTTTGCTTATCAGCATGTACTGATTAATTCTAATTTAATTACTTTCAGATTGCAAACGAAACGAATATTTTGCAAGACGGGACTCTTATCGACCTCTGCGGGGCAACTTTGCTGTGGCGTTCTGCAGAAGGTTTGGCCAAATCGCCGGTAAGTTTCATATTCATTTTTGTTTGACCTCCTCGGCACACTATTATGTATGCAGTTATTCAATTTGATTCATTTGTCCACAGACCCGCGATTACATTGAAGCGCTCGTTGACAAACTCAACGCAGGTAAACCTCTTTGTCCTGTGGGCCTTAACACTCTTGTGATTCCTCGAAAGGGAACCGCGGATTCGAGCAACGAAATGGAACAGCCATATGTCTACTTGAACTGCGGACATGTTCAAGGACAGCACAGTTGGGGTCAGGACAAAGACTCTGACGCCAGGCGATGTTCTCTCTGTTTTAAGGCAAGTAGAGGTAGTGGCAAATACAAAAATAAGTGGTGACTTTAAAATGAGAAGGAAAGGACGAGGTGTTTTACTAATTATGAAGCCAGTAAATAAACTAGATTAATCACTGGTGTTATCTTATCAGAGTAGTGCTCTTTAGAACCATAAGTGCCATTATTTGTCTGCCGTTCATTTCTAACTCGCGGGATTCCTCAACAATCTTCCTTATCTTATTGAAAATATTGTTTATCCATTGGAGTTAAGCAATTATTGTCAAAACATTCTGCAAAACTACCAATGCGTAACTCATGAGTAAATTAGGCCACATAAATGTATAGATTGACTAATGTATTGGTTATTTCAGGTTGGACCCGTTGTTAAAGTGACAATGGGCATCGAGCCTGCGTTTTACGTGGGTATAAAGTCTGGAAATTTCTATGCCTTTAGTCCCTGCGGGCATATGACAACAGAAAAAACTGCAAAGTAAGTGACAGCAGAAAAAATATGCTGTCGTATTGTCTTGGCTAATTACATATATATATATATATATATGTATATGGATTTTCTCTCAGGTTTTGGTCTCAAACTGCAATTCCTCATGGGACAAACGGTTTCGACGCAGTCTGCCCGTTCTGTGCAACGTCTCTCTCGGGGTATCCAGGTTACACTCGCCTGATTTTCCAGGACAATGTCGACTGACCCGAGACCCTCTCATCACTTTTCAGTCTGCCTGATTTCCACGAAAACGAAGATTGAGTGGTACGATATTTGTGTCCTTCTAATTTTGTATTTAACGACAAAGAACGCAAAGATTCGAAAAAAGCATAACGTCTTATAAAGATGAAATCGGGCTCTAACGGAAAAGTGAGAACAGGGTAATTCGACAAGGCTGGATACCACATGCCTTCACAAAACAAGGTTCCAATAGTTTAGTTTATTTTATTCGTCAGTTCAGGGACAGTTTTAGATTCGCATGACACAGTGGTACCTACATGGTTTCCATTTCAAGTAAACGAAACAAGCGATTGATGATAGATAATAATTAGGTTTAGACTGATACGAAAACGTCTGAAAGGTGCCGTTGGTTTTATTCGCAAAAATTGGGTAAATTTGTGCTTCACACACACTCAAGCCGAATTACCCAAAGAAGTAAACAATGCTTATCTGTGTATGTGTACATAGAATTAAATTTAATTATTTGATCTGCGTAACAGCTTACAAATGTCTGTATTCTTATTCTTATTATTATTATCATTGTCATCATCATCAATATCAACATGTTTTTCTGAATTAAATTATTTTATTTTTTGGGGCTGCTGCGCGATCTGACCGTTTAGTTAGAATATTTTTTATATGTAAAGGGTAATAACATTCTAATTTTGTCAAACAACTGTTGTTTTTAACACTTAGGCAATTGAACTGGGCCGAAATGGAATCTATCATGGGCCCAGCCTTCTGCGAGGAGGCTTCCCGAAAAGTATTAAATATTTTTATATCGAGGGAACAGAGCCAGGAGTTGTTGGATTAAACAATTGTATTTTAACTTTAAGTTAAAGTAAACAGTCAAATGCAATAGTAAACAAATTGGTTTAATTAGATGGGTGTATGACGTTAACTGCTACTGCCACTACAATTAGGTAGAATTGTTCTACATAAATCAGGGTTTCAGTATGTGGGTTGCACGGAAGAAAAATTAACTTATGTCTAAAACCAGAAACTAGCTCAATAACGTTTATAAACGACCTCAATTTTTTGAAGAATGAAAATTGACAAAATTTACAGAAATCGACCATTGGAGAAATATTTCACCAAGTTTTACCCATCCGAATTGTCAACTATGGAATTGCCATCACTGAGTGTAATCATCTACCCTGTTTCTGCAAAACCACGGTTTGTGAATGAACACAAACAAATAATATGATCTCATCACTCAGGCCAACAAAATAAATATTTAAATTGATTTATGATTTCTCACGCTCGCTGAAAATGATAAATCAATTGAATTATTAATCGTTCTACTGGCAATTAAGTCTTAAGCCAATGTACAATTGGTGGTACTATTTTCCAGCGGTCAAATTCTGAATGTGCAATAAAAGAGGCAGCAACAGCAAAAGTAACAGTGGTTACTTGCCGTTTATACACAATATAAATATAAACAAATTTTGCGAAGAATAAGTAACTACGATTTTGAAATGACACAACTCCAAGCCGGTTTCTCCTCTTTTTGCTGTGTTTATGGTTATCATTTTTGTTTTTAGTTATGTTTATTTTAAATTAGAATCAACTCCTTATTAAAATTTTTGGGAAGGACCTGGGAAGTTTAATGTTTTTTTTCGAGCGATTCAAGAAAAATCCGTGGTAAATGTCCTGCGTAAATCAATTTTGTAAATATGTAGTAAATTATTTTTTAGCTTACGAGTAAGATTGTGAATTATATTATAAATATATATATATAAGTAAATAAGTACATATAAAAGAATGGGTACAGTCAGAAAGCACCTTTTGGTCGCATGCGAACGAGAAATATTAATAATTTTCTTTTGTATTTGTCTCCGAATCCTCGTTTTTGTATTATTCGCGTCCTTAGAAGTTCGTTTCCCATTCGAGAAATTCATATTTGAGTTTCATTATTCAGTTTTGAAACATTTTTAGATTTTTTAGCCGAGACCTATGAGTGTCTTTACCGTTGGACTTTGTACATATGCGCTAATACGAATTAATTCGATAGAATCAAACTCTTATTTTTTGTTTTCGCACCCAAACTTAAGTCAACAAACGTACCCTATTGTATTATCGGTTGACTGATAACCAATGCCGGACTTGTTTACTCCTTAATCCGATATTCATCCCCCGGCTAATCGTTTCAACCCCTGTTTGTAACTTTAAATCATTTGATTTACTAAAAATGTGACTTATTCTTATCAATGTGAAAGGACGACTTAGATAATATAATTTCTGATGTACATTAAACGAATCATTGCTTTTACTTATTTCACCTACCTTCGCCTAATCCTTTGAAGTTGATGCGGAGATCCAACGAATGAAGACGGGACTATGAGCTTTTCAAAATTGACTGAGAAAGTTTGGAATTTCGGAAGATCCTTCTATTCTATTCCTAATTTAAAGGAGCTCTACTTTTTGGACCAATATTAAACGAGAACCTGTATTGTTTCATCAAGATCAGACCAACAAAACTAATTACAAGATGTTCAAATTTTTCATCTATAAATAAAAGCCTGACAAAAAACTTAATTAAACGCTTATACTTAACGCTGCGGCATTACTACAAGATTAGTCAGACTACATAAATGATAACCGAGCGAAATATCAGCGAGGATAAACCTCAATTTGCTACATACGAAATTGTATGATTAAATGCCTCAACAGCTTAGGACTATCGTTGACAGTGTTTCTCATGGTGGCAGCTAAGGGCAATCGAATGTAGCTTGTTGATCTCTCTATGGACAGCAATGATGTGCCGGAAGTTACCACCTCTTGAATGAATAGTCCTTGATCAGCAGCATAATCTGACAGAGTCTGAAGAATTTAGAATGTTTCCTGCTGTGATTATCATTCCGTATTTAAATCGCACTTTCATTTCTTTTAATTTCATATATTTTTAAATTGTAATTTGTTTTTTACAAATTCTCTACAAAATGCTAAAAAGGAAGCACGAATACAGTTGGGATAAAGTCGAACCGAAAATTGAAACGAATTCGAGTCTGATTTTCATTTTTGACTTTCCCACGAAAAATTCATTCAACAAATTCGTAGAAAAACGAATGGCCCGAAATAAATGGATTTATATTAGTTTGAATACGGACAAGTGAGCAACTGCCGGTTGGTTCTTTCCTCCAACGACAACTTATGGCTAAATGCCTACATGGATAATCTTCAAAGTGAGAAAATCCCCATAATTTTCGGAACAACTGGGACTCTTTTACTAGATACGAAACAGGGAATAAAATAGTAATTTGGGAATGTATACAGTTGAATAGCTTAATGAAATTTTAAAAAATAAAGTAGAAATGAAAAAATTCCAAGGTTGAGAGGTAAAGGATAAAAATGGACTCCCGAAACTTTGCAATAGGAAGCTTTTAAAATTTTGATTAAATTTTCAGTTACTGAGAAGTACCATATTAACCAAACTAAACATGAGTTACAAATACCAGAAATAAGTATTGATTAAAGAAAGAAAAACGTATGTCACGTAGAAAATGTGATTGCTGCGTCAATGTATGCCCCACTGGCGGTGAAAAACAATCCTGCACAAAACCCATTGTAACACTGCTAACATACGCCACAACGCAACCAACTAGCAAAAGAAAACCACACCGAAATGATTGGTCGCGCCACTTTTCAAGATCTAAGAGAAATTTACTAAATTCAAAATGTTTGTCCTCTTTCCTTATGCGACTTCTGCTCATCTATTTTAACATAAATCAAGAAATCACATAAAAACAGATTCATAAAACGCTTAAAGTCACAACAAAGTATAAAATTAAAGCTTATTTTGATGACTATATATATATATATACTTTTACGAATATAAAAATGAAAGGTTTCACTGGCCGTAAAAGGCAATATTAATATTGTTGGGCTAAAGCAAGAATAAAAATATTTCCCTCTCTTACGATCTGTCATCATAATCATTCATCTTAACCATCTATCAATCTATAAATCTATACGCGCACTATCATCTTATCGTCCAGACCGATTGGTGTCTACTTATTTATACACATATGTATACGTATATATATATATATATATATATATAAATTATTTATATTAAGACCTTTTTCTCTATATAAATATATATCACGACCGGTAATAGTTCCTGTACCATCCTCGGACAGGTTCAACTCAACAGTTTGAGTTCTGCCAAACAAACCGATCAACAAATTGGTGTACTTTCGTTTTATGGATACCAATGACAACGATATCGGCGGTATTTAATTATGAAAATGAGACAAAACATACATAAAAAGGAAAATTCGGATTTCGAACGTGTGACACTGAAGAGGAACCGGGAGGGTGAGGACGTAGGTATTTTCCGCTTTGATTTACTCGATAGCTTTCGAGATGAAATCGATGAATCGCTTCCCATATTGCTCAGGATCGCAGGTTGATATTCCGTCGACGTTCGACCCGTACTTGACAGTTTTAGCGGCTTTGGCAGCTTGTTTCTTGACTCCATAGTGCGTTAACACATCAATTAATGCTAAAAAATATATTTCCTTCACCGGAGCAGCTGGAGAGAGAGAGAGAGAGAGAAAAGAGATAAAGAAGATATAAAACTGATCAACTTGAAGTTGAAATTCAACGGATTTATCATTATTAATTAAATTTATAAAACATATAAAACTATATAACTCACTTTCACAACTAGGTACGGCATAAATATCAATTTCTGGTATAATTCCTTCATAATACATTTGACCAGGGGAGTCAGGAGGAGTTGTTTTGCTATAACAATACCTGAAACAAAGAACAATTCCTATTCTGTTTCATGAGTTCAGAAATACAAAGCATTAGGCAATTAATTATCACTAACTCACTTTTCTCCACCTCCCCGATTTTCCAACCCACTGCCGGAATCATCGTCTTCTTCATTCTCTTCGTTCTCTTCATCTTCTCTTTCTAGTCTCTCCGTGGTCTCCAGTTCGCCTCGGAGAACGTCATGGATACCCAGTAGAAGTGAATAATCCATCAGATGTAATTTACTCAAAAACTAAATCAAAAACCAAAGATTATTGTCCCCTTTTTGCCTTCTAATATTGCCTTTATTGCCCAAAAAACAACGGGAAAACCGTCAACGGTTACTTCAATGATAAGAATACAATAAAAACTTAATAATATGAAATGTGAAATAGTCGGAAGGTATTCCTTACGCTTTGATACTATATTTATTTTACGGACAGGTGAAATCCAAAACTAACCTCTGTCAATTTCAACTATAAAGCACATAATTAATAAAAAGTATTTGCTCTCTAATTAATCGCAATAACGCAGTCGTAAATCAAAAATTTACGATGGAAAATAAAGGCATTGCTGAAACCCACATGAGACTCCCACTAAATTCCTGGTGAAGTGCTGAGCTTCTTCAAGATGAAGAAAATGTCGGGTAATAGCAATTGGATCGCAGAATCTTGACCTAAGATCATTACACTCGATGGGACGTGCACTAATTATTACTAATTGACGACAATGTAAATTATAACTTACTCCTACGTCGGCAGTTAGAGTTTCTAACAATTTTTCCTTCGCCGTGTCTCCGATATGTATTTTCAGTCCTTCCTTGACGAAATCGTTGTCCTTTAACGTCGGTAAGTCTTTCTCTTTTTCTTTTTCAGAGGCTTCGCGGTCCACTGTCGAACCCTTCAAGTCGAATTTTCTAAAAGTGATGAATAAAACATAATCTCCTGATACATGCTTTCGCTGTTTCCCCATTGTAAGTCAATCAAGCAGCTAAATTTTACTACGAACCTGTGAATTGCTAGATGATTACTAAATACATTTCTCATAGCCACTAGGTAGTGTTCAACTCCGTCTACTGTCAGTCTGTACATTCCAAGGTATTGAGGCAGCAACGTTTTCCCGTGCCTTTCGACTATGTACTGAAATTCGAATGAAGAACAAATATTTTATAAAAAATTTAGTGCGATATTACAATTCAATTACCAAGGGAAGCATTCAGGCATTTCCGCCTATGCCCATAAATCTATATCGGGAATTATCTTCCCATTGTACGAATTACCACAATTTCCTATTAATTTATAAATGATTTTCCGGGTGATATTATTTCTGAAATAATTATTAATATTTACATTCATACAATAGATTTGGAGTTAAATAAGCCACATGCAATTCATTGATATATATATATATATATATATATTGGTCTACTAATTTTTGCTGAGAACTCAGGTTTAATTGAATTATTAATTATTAAATTAATGAAAAAAACATTATTATACTCACAGGGTGATAGTGCTTTAAAAATGAGTGCATTCTTTCGACTTCTTCACTCGTCAAAGTCTTCAGTATGAACAACCGATCATAACTCTGGTAAAACCTAGCTCCGCTCTTTCCCGGTGAATCCATAGAATTTGGCTGCGACCTAACAGAAAAATAAACTTATATAAGTTCCGGCATTTTAGGAAACAACAGAAATGAACAAGTCGGAGTTGGTTAGCTTGAGAGTGGGCGAGGCTTCCGAGCACCACATTCCGGCTTCACTGACACTCCATAGCCTATCTCAATATAAAGAAGCGTTATTTCAATTAATAATTTTAAATAGAACTGAAAATTAGTACACACAAATGTTACGTTCAATTAAAAATGAGAGCTTTTAGCGCAGTAAGCAAAGTAAAACCGGTCCAACTCAAATGTTTTTCTTATTATTCAAATGAGTTAATATTAAAGTCGAATACATCACAATGTGAAAGGCTTTAGAAAACCAAACAAAGCGATATGGAAATATATATTGTTTTCATCCTTTGGGAGGAGCTCATAATACAGAAGGTTTGTCAAGTCGGAGAGTCCAGCATGCAAGTTTACATGCCACAAGTTCGTCTATTAATATAATTTGTTACAAGTCAAAATATTTGCAAGGGCCACCGGCAACTTTGTAAATAATCAATGCTTTAAATATGTCAGTGGAGTCATTGCCTTATCCACATTCGCCAAAATAAAACTTCTCAAACCAAATAACTTTAATATCAGGGTAATAAATATAAGCAGCTTTTTTTGCTTTGAGTTTTATTCATTCAATTCAAAAAGATAGTTCCCGTCTTCTTTTTTAAATATTGAAGTCTGTAAACTTCAGCGACCGTACGGTTCTAAATATCTTGACTGTCGCCGAGAACGTTTTGTAGGACGTTTCATAACATACGAAGAAAAGTATTTCTTTGCCATAAAATTTATTTTCGATTCTTACTCTTTCATTACCACAATGGAACATTAAACATTTCAGAAATCTTCTTAAATGGCAAATGCCCTTTAAATTTTCAGCCGTGTTTTAAACGTTTTACCTGCCATTTCCAACAAAAAAATTTTCGTTGAAAATTCTATTTCCGGAAATGACTAAAAATAATTTTTCAGCATTCTTCATGGCGAATAGACCTTCCACTAGATTTTCCAAATGGAAAACTTTGAACTCGAAAAATACCGGAAACGGAAATCGGATTGATGGGAGAGGCGCGAAATTCTGAGGTTCTCATGCGGCATCGAAATATTTGCTAAAACTCAAATGAAAAATTCCACTGAAAAACAAAAATTCAATTTTCGGCTTCTGGGGCTTCACTGGCTTCACATACGTGAAGGATGTAAATATTTATTAAACCCAAAACCAGCCGTAATATTTTTTACTGTTTCTCTGGCAGAAAAATAGTGGTAATACAAATAATGCGTACTTTTACTATTAATATTGAAAATTTATAAAGGGGAAAATATATATAACCGTACTACCATTTTATTCATTCCTGGGTCAAAATGCAATAAACAATACGGCATTCTTTATCCCAAAATTCATTTTCCATGCTCTGGTGCAGGGAAAATTCAGAGTTAATATTGAGGTATCAATTTGTGAAATACTTAACGTTTAACTGATTAAAATAAGTCACTCATCCCATCTTCACGTACCAAAGCTTCAAAAATTCTATTCCGAGGATGACAATTTAATATAAGAATTTCACAAAACAGGTAAATTCGTGTATCAAAAAATATTTCTCCCATCCGAAGCATCTTACTTAATTATAGTACCTTTGATAACTACAAACTAATACATCGAGTGCATCGTATAGGTGTTTCCAAAACGAGGAATTTCAATTAATGGCTCTCTGAAAAAGTGCACTCATTAAAATTAACAAAAAAAGTCTCATCAGGGCAGTAATAAAACCAACCTCCCTTTATGGTGCATATCTTGTGATTCTAATTATTGGTTTTACGTTGTTTCCAATCTATTATTTACCTGCACACCCTAAACGAAGCAAATCTACCTAGTCAAATGTGAGAAGTTCGTTATATAATGAATTTAAGGGTGATTCAGGAAAAAGGGCGGATCCCATAATGGAAATGTCGAAATGTCGAACTGAAAATTCACCTAAAATAACATACAACAAACCTGTCTAACGGATTACACAAAATATTGGAAAAGTTTTCCGAGAAAACTCTTATGCAATATTCCCTTTTATGTCTCATGCGAGGCAGAAGAATATTGAAAACTCATTCGACATTTCATGATGAGGAATCATTCATGTGAAATAAAATAAACTTCATTGGAACAGCTCCGAACAGACAAGACAATAAACCGAATGAAACAATGAATGTTAAAATTGTTTATGTGTTCCAAATGGAATACTTTAAACGTGAATTCAACGAGGAAAGTAAGCCTACGGGAAGGTTCATCAAGTAACGTAACAAAGAAATGGAATTTAAATTACCGATACTGAATGGTAGGGCACTTATGAATACATAAAATGTTTAGATTCAATACTCCGAAAATCAGCTGCCAAATGTACAATAAAACACTTGATTTTTTTACAGGATGGAGCTGTTAAGAATTGTTGAGCTTGATGCGCTTATGCATATGTTATGAATAACAAACGATACAGTTTGTTATGAAGTACCCAGCCATTATCAAAATACCTCAAAGAATTTAAAATATACATCCTAGATAGTTAAGCGAAATTAATGCACTTTGAGACTGACAAAATTCGATATCTAATTTTTTTTATACCGAAACCACTCTAAGTGCAACGTAGATTTTCGAAGAAGACAATGCGTATCCAATCCACTCATTGAACTCAAAGAATGCACACATTCTTAAATTCACACCAAATTAATTAATAATTCACTTCAGGTACGAGGAAATTACTTGGGCAGAGACTATACATGAAAATTACAAACGCGCCAACAAACCAAAGACCAATGTAAAATAACTTTCGGTTAGATAAACACAGGGTACGACATGGATGATGTGTCTCCTGAGTAAAGAAGCGTGTCGAAGGTTCTGCTTATACTCCCTTGAGATTCACCGTTACACAAAGCACAGAGGTCGGTCCCGAACTTTCCATAAGTAGGACACGAGAATGCACCCTTGAACCCTGGGGACAAATAATAACCATGGGAAAATAAGCAAAATAAGCGATGTTGGGGCAAATGTTTCTGCTTTTGGCCTGCTCGAACATCCGGGATGGAGCCGAACATCCCGTTCATGTGGTTTGCTAGCCATAAAAGCAAAGAAAATTGTATTTTTTATTCTGCGGGTTAATGGAAAATTCATACAGTTTAAATCATTTTTTGGTTCCTTGGCGACTACCTCAATTTGACTTTTTGAGTCGACATTAACTCTCTCGGAGTTTTCAACGTCGCAGATCTTTGGAGAGAACATTCCTTTAGTTTCGCCCTATCGGGATTCATGGTTACGTAGCTCTCGTTTTCAGTGAACCTGACGTTTAACAAAGAAAAGAAAAACAGGAAACAATAATAATAACAACAACTGAAGCAGCAAAAAATACACTGTAAATAATATCAATAAGTCGATGGAAAAGATTTGCATAGATCATCATTCACTACTATACTTCCAAAATGTAGTTATAAAAAGCACATTGACGACAATCACAACAACAATAACAGCAGCAACAACAACAACAACAACTTCATTTTATCCGTCCATGAAGATTTCTTTTTTTAAAACTGGTTTTAACAATTGGAAGAGTTCCAATTGTAAATGAGTTTTTTAGCTTAAAAATCTGCGGTTGTCGGAAAATTAGACTAATCTGATTTCCACCGACCAAAAACAGAAAAAAAGCAGTAGTAACAATCACAATGAAGACGAAGGCGACGAAGACAGAAACCTTTCCAAATCTTGTGATGTGACTAACCTTGTCATGGACTCCTTATATTCTTGATCGTCGATAGAAAATCTTTCCCGTAGATTCCGGAACACGAGAGGGCAGTACTCCTTTACCTTGAAATGTGAAGGCATGTTTTCCCTGCAATGGAAAAAAGGAGCGATCAGCAAAACCCGTCTTCCTTTTAAGATCACATGTTTATGAAAATAGATGTGATGTAAACATTGTACACCCAGGAATACTAAAATCCGACCTAATTAATATACATATCGGAATGTTAATCCTAACATTTGTGACTGGAACAGTCAATGCTAACTGATGTGCAGTAAAGTGAAGGTCGTGGGACATTAGTTCGTAAAAATGTATTTACAAATTAATATTGAAACGTTAGAAATTAATACTCCTACATCTTATAATGCGCATAGAGGTTCCGGACACAGACATTACCATATAATTCTTCATTATAGAATTCCTAGAAGCACTACGATACGGCATTCGAGTTTGTATAATTAAAATTAACTTCATATGAGCTTTTAAAATTTTATTGCCGTTAGATTCACAAACATCTGCTCGAAATAAGCATTCAATATTTGTAGCAAAATCCGTCACTTGTAAAGAATAAAATGTAAAGAAAATTTCGGATCCTACTCTAATTTCTAATAAATGCACAACGTCGTCTGAATTTCATTAGGTTTAACTTGTCCCACAATTTTTTGGCTCTAAATCATAATGTTCCGATTGCTACCAAAAGAGATTAAGAGTAATTATGGTAAGAGTAAGTATGGTACAGCATTCGTTTGAAAATGTCAATGCGAATGAGGATAGATAGAGTCAAGTACCATGTGTCCATCATACCACTTTTAATGGCTTCCTGGGTTAAGAAATCTCAACGACTTCCAGTCTTTAGATAGCGAACAAATAAGAGTCCAACACAGGTAAACATTTACGAGTGTACATTTTTCTAGTGCGTCAACAAAATTTTTTACAGGTTTGAATTTAATGTAAACGAGTAGAAATTAGTAACATAAACAAGACAATTCGTTTCTGAAAACTACTTGGGAGTCCACAAACAACAAGCCTCAGGTGACACCTTCCCAAGGAAATTTAACTGAGCATCATGGTCTACGAGGAAATTTTTTTACCTCTGTAAACGAATTTGGGTCGTTGGGCATGATGTCAAAAAATTGCGACAACGCACAGGGCAATTAAAATCACAAGCCATGAGAGCAACAGAAAAATGGCGTAATCAACAGAAATTGTAATATCTAAGAGATACAGGAAGCAAAGCAAATTTTCTATTTTGTCAGCAGTCATGGTGAATAAAAATCAAGAAAAATATTTGTAGTTTGCTTTGTGACATTTACCACACAACTACAGTAAGAACAATTATTTTGCCCATAAAATACAATGAAATTTTGTCCAAGGTGTGTCATATTCAAATAAACTGGAATTAATATTTGTTAAAATGAAACAGTATTATTTAATTGGAAACTCATTCAAAATATTCCTAATAATAGTAATGGTAAACATTAATTAAGTCTTTCAAAGAACATATTCCAACTCTACTGCTGTATACCTTCACTTTATTTTGGTGAGAATAACATTCTTTTGAAACTGACCACTGTTTTACGGTTCAGAACACACATGAAAACCAGTTGAACAATGTAAAATGGTTAGAAATTCAAAAATAGAAAGAATTTTTTAGAATGAATTAAATATAATTCATTTCCATTTGTGCAAAACATTTTTATCTTTTGCCATCCCAATTAACAGTATAATTAAAGTTCATTCAAGGTCATTCCCACTTCATTCCCAGACTAATTAATTCAATTTTCTCTTCATGTTCTCTTCAGTAACCATAGAAAGACTGTGATTAACAGGAGAAACAGTGAAATACTGGGGTGTAGATTGCCAGCAAGTTAAAAGTAATACATTCCTCTTTTATTTTTTCAAATAACTTGTATACAAAAGTACACAACCCTTTATTTTTACCAAACTCTACACTGCACTGTATAGTATACACCTGTACAGATAAAAAGCAAAAGAACACAGAAAAACATACACAAGATTATGGGAATGCAAAAAATTAAATTTAAAGATGATGACAGAAGACTAATTTACATTAAAAACTTGGCACAATATGATTAAATTACTTATTTTAGAACACAATACTCACTTATTGAACAAGTGATTATCAACCTTGAGCTTTGAAAATGCTCTGAAGTCGTCTGGCAGGAGCATAACAGGTATGGTTACATGACTTAATTCATTAATCTGAAAAATACAATAAAATTATAAAATTAGGTATTTGTTGAAGTATTTATCAATTACTTTTAAAGGGCTTCAAGTGTTTCATCTTGTATTTTAATATTTTTATCTATCAGGACCTCTTAACATCTTAATAATTTAATGCAGTGACTTGCAAGCCAAAATCCCTACCATTGGAAGTGTAGGTGTATGATAACACAATGCATCAAATTGTAATTCTCTAAATTTCTCAAAAAATCGAGTTGAGGTTAAATCATACATTTGCTCCAAGAAATAATTTAAGAATACTATGGAGAATGCCTGTATTCTATTCATTATTTTATTTTTTGTTGTATTATGAATTTACAGCAGTACAACTCAAGACTAAATTTTCAAATTTTTTTTGTGTTAATTAAAGAAAAACAATTTTGCTCAGGAGTACTTCCTAATATAATTCATTTATTTTAAAAGCTACATGAACATTGCTTAGTGTTTCTTATTGCCTTTGAATGTTCCATATCCAATCACGGTGACACTTACATCATTTTTAATTGATATGGAGGCGTCGTGTTCCCTTGTTTTTCTTTAACACCGGGTAAAGCCGGAACCGACGCATTTCTTTCTGTGATGTGAATTGCTGCGCGGAGGTTATGGTTAGGAAATTGAATTAACAAAGCAGCAGAACCAATACTTACGGTATGATTGACTCCCCACATGAAAACCGAAAGGATCGGTTCGTTGGCACGAAACAATTTAACTTTCTGATGTTTTACGCGAAAATGTTTCTTTTTCAATTTACTAAGTCCCGTTTGGGTTTGCACTCCGCTCATTTTGTTCTCCGTTAATTTTTCTACTTTATGAAAAAAACAGAGGAGGTAATATATATTTAGTTCGTCTTTTTAACTTTTTCTCCCTCGCAATTGACTTAAGTTATTTTAATGCTAAACCACACCTAACAGAAGTGGGAAAACGTCTTGTTTAAACCATAATCAAAAACTAGCAATTGGAAATATTCAATTGATACAGCTGAGCCGATCGATTTCGATCACGACGAACCCGAATTATTCAGTAAATCATTTTAAACAGAAGTATTTTCGTACATCTAGTCATTGATTAGAACTTGACACTTGCTAACTCGAGGCATCCATCTTAATTACTGAATTCGGTCAAAGGAAACTTTCCTTTTAAACGCTCTCCCGAATGAAACTGCGGGGACGATGACGGGGAAAAAACTTCTCGTCTCGCCCGAAAATCGATCGAGAGGGCTAAGCTTCTAGTTTTATTATTTAATATGTAGCACTCGTTTGAATGACACAAATTTTCCATGAATTTGTCGGTTTTACCTCACGCAAGACATCGCCGGTTTTGCTTCCATCTACTTTGACGTTTTGTCCTCATAAAAATAATCGATAAAATTTATCACAACTGCGGTGTACTCTCTCATTATTGAATAGTTCTAGTACGATTGAATACCAGAATTCAATTAGTTCACCGGTACAATAGAATAAAAAAATTTCCTTTCGAACCAACTTAACTGTATGGTAACATATTAAAATAATTCGCCAAGTATTAACTGCACCCATTTGTTCAAATTTTTATGTCTTTTTTTGAGGATTCCCCGTCTTCATTTTCCAGGCCAAAATTATTTTCTAGAAGATATGAGATGCCAATATGAATTTTTTACACTCTGAATATAAAAGTTATATTCAAGTACAAGAATATAATGAATATAAAAGTTTTTTTATGATGCACTGTATTGTGCTTCAGCTTTCATGATTGAACACATACTTTTAATATCTTCTAATACAACTCATCTATACAGCCATCTAATATCTATCATTTCTTACAGTAAAATTCTCCTGAAAATGAAAGTTTGATTAGGTAGCAAGAAAGACAAACAATAAATTTTAATATTATTTTACTTTTGTAATCATCTTAGCTTTAACAATAATTCACATTTTCCCACTACAGCATGTTTTACTTAATAATACATCGATGTGGCGGTAGTTTCTAATGTCTAATAGTAATTATTCGGGTGTGAACCACTGAAAAAATGTTTTAGCCAATACTGGAGTTTCCCAATTATAAAAGATGACCCTTAAAACTCTAATTCTATTTTACTTTCCAAAAAAATAAAAGGGGAAAACAGGAAGCAATGGAAAAAATAACCTGACAAAAAACTAACAATTCAAAGGCAAAAAGTACAAATAAGAACAATTTTTTCATCTTTTCACAGTTGACTCTTTGCCCTCGGATGGAGTACCCACACGAGACAGTACCCGTTTGCTGTTGATTAAAAGAATTTCGAAAAGAATTTGAATGGGAGAAACTGATTAAAACGAAACGAATACACGTTCAATAAGTTATAATTGTTTTTGCTTAGGATGACTTAGCCAGTGTTTCAGCCTTGGCTACGACTTCTTCAATGGGACCAACCATGTAGAAAGCGACTTCTGGGAGGTGATCGTAGTCTCCCTTCAAAATTTGAGAGAATCCCTGGAATTAAAAATTATTTCCCCCATAATTAACAAATTTGTTACCATTGGACTTATCCAGATCGAAACGCTGTTCAAAGCAAGTGAAGTCCGACTGACTTCATCCTCACCTTAATAGTTTCAGGAAGAGGAACCAATTTTCCAGCGTGGCCAGTGAAAACTTCTGCGACCTGGAAAGGCTGAGACAAGAAACGTTGGATTTTTCTAGCACGGGCGACGGTCAACTTGTCGTCTTCAGACAATTCATCCATACCCAAGATGGCAATGATATCTTGAAGTGATTTGTAGTCCTGAAAAATAATTTTGATTAGGTGCATTTTTCATTTTTCAATTTTTTAGTGTTGTCTATGCTGAAGAACATACCTGTAAAATTTTTTGTACACCTCTAGCAATATTGTAATGTTCGGCTCCAATGATGTTGGGATCCATGATACGAGACGTTGAATCCAAAGGATCGACGGCTGGATAGATACCTAATTCAGCAATGGCTCGGGACAACACAGTTGTGGCGTCCAAGTGAGCAAAGGTGGTGGCGGGAGCAGGATCGGTCAAATCGTCAGCAGGCACATAGATAGCCTGTACTGATGTAATGGATCCCTTCCTTGTTGTGGTAATACGTTCCTGCATAGTACCCATGTCGGTCGCCAAAGTTGGTTGATAACCGACAGCAGATGGGATACGACCCAACAAGGCAGATACCTGTAAATCATAATATTTATTTAAAAAAACATCAAGTTGATTGTTTCTAACATTGATCTAACAACATTGGAAATATTACAAACCTCTGAACCGGCTTGGGTGAATCTGAAAATGTTATCAATAAAGAGCAAAACATCTTGTCCTTCCTGGTCACGGAAATATTCGGCAACAGTCAATCCGGTCAAGGCAACTCGGGCCCTAGCGCCTGGTGGCTCATTCATTTGTCCGTAGACAAGAGCTACCTGTTGAAAGGAGTAGAATAAATTAAAATCTTATATTTGTTGTCATGAAATGTGCATGAATAATGTCAAATGACAAACCTTGGAAGTCTTATCTTTCAGGGAAATGACACCAGATTCAATCATTTCATGGTAAAGATCATTACCCTCTCTTGTTCTTTCACCAACTCCTGCGAATACAGAATAACCTCCGTGGGCTTTAGCTACGTTGTTGATGAGCTCCATAATCAATACAGTTTTGCCGACACCGGCACCACCGAAGAGACCTACAATTGTTCATAAATATTTAGTTATTCAAAGTAAACTAAAATTATATTTTGCGCAAGAATAATAAAATTTGCTTACCAATTTTTCCACCCTTGGCGTATGGAGCCAACAGATCTACGACCTTAATTCCGGTGACTAAGATTTCTTGTTCGACACTCATGTCGACGAATTCTGGGGCTTCAGCATGGATGGCAGCAAATTTATCAGTATTTATTGGGCCCCTCTCGTCAATTGGTTCACCTAAAAAAATTTGATAAAACTTAAAACTTAAGACCATTTCAACATCCAGATATTCATGCCCCACACATCCAAAGTAACTTCTGAATTTTCTTACCAATGACATTCATAATACGACCTAATGTCTCAGCTCCTACAGGAATACGAATAGGGAAACCAGTGTCAGTGACAACTTGTCCACGCACAAGACCTTCTGTACCATCCATGGCAATGGTTCTCACTGTGTTCTCCCCTAATGTTGAAATTAATTTATTAATGTTTATTGTCTACTCCATATGTTATTATTATGGGTGGTTAATATCTTCAACTTACCCAAATGTTGGGCAACTTCTAAAATTAATCTAGGTGATCTGTTTGAAACTTCCAAAGCATTTAAGATAGCTGGTAAACTTTCATCAAATTGTACATCTACAACTGCACCAATTACTGCAACAATTTTGCCTTGGGTTCCCTTTCCAGCCTTGGGTGATGGAGCAGTAGCAAACTGAGTTTTTGATTGGTCTGAAAGTCACAAAAAATAAAATTTAATTCACAAATGTTACTTTAACAGAGGTCAATAGGTAGGTATTGCCTTACCCTATAGGATTAGGCAGGTATTAGGTTTCGGAAATGGAGCAACATACAAACCATTTGTGGCTCCTCCATCTTCATTCTTTCGTCCCTGTGCTGATGAGGTAAAGGAATTCAAACATTCTCCAGGTTTCAGAACACCTTGAGGAAAAGGTAAGTATAATAAAGGAATTATTTAAATAGGAGTAAGATAATTAGGACCATAAGGTGCAATGTTATGTTTTGTTATTTTATATCTAAATAGTAATTGCGGTTTCATATTCACAGAAGTAGGTAATTCACAAAAGGCATTAGTATAATGTTGGCATAATTTAGGTCGATAGCACTTCATACAGAAATTGAGCCCCCCATTTTTTGAAAATAAGTACTACTAAAGAATAATATTTCATAAAATTACATATTTGTATGTGAATAACATTTCTTAAGTGCAAGATTATTCGGCAAAAACAGTTTTCCGAACGACCAAGGGCAACATACGTCGGCAGCAAGGGAAGATTTGACCTAACCACACCGCGCATCCAGTTAAAAATTCAATCTGGTGGATGTAATAAAATACTTACGAGTTCCGGTCAGTGCCGAAAATATTTTAATGGCTTCATTTTGAATGTTTTGGGGCTTTACGGCCCTCAAAACACCAGAAGCCGCCCTCGAAACGGCACTTAGCATGATTATGGCTGAAGTGAAAAAAACCAAGAACAAAATGGCAGAGTAAAAATTTTCTACGTCGTCTGCTTTGTGCTTGTGGTTGCGTTACTTTAAATTGTAATGCCAATTTTTTTTACATAAAATCTCTATGAAGCTCAAAATTTATGTTTCCCACTTGCTTTTGACATGAAGTAGTTATGTATCTCTGAAAAATATTCCATAGATAAAAAATCTGTTAAATATATCGCAAAAATTTATATGTGGGGTATTATAAATAGATATGTATTAATAATCCCATGCAAACCTTGCAATGTTGTAAAAATCTTGTTACACTTTTAACAATTTAGTTTCATTCATTTGACAAAAACTACATTTTGAGATTTTTATTTTTTACGTAAAAATTGTAATAATAACGTAATTAGAAGATTCTAAATGGAAATAGAGAAGGTATTGATCAAAATGTTAATTTTAACGCAACCGGTCAGCACTTCGTTTCCGTTGTAAAATGGATTTTTATTACATTATCAATTTTAATTTCTCGTTCATTAAAATTAAGTAACGGTAATGTTTGTGTAGAAATTAACTACACATTTTATCAGTTGCAATAATCATCCGTAAATTTGAAAATTGAACTCCATTGTCGAAACATAGAATTTAATTTGTTCCTTTGCAAGGTAAAGTGGCGGTAAAACAGGTGATTCGACTGAAGTCTAGATTTGATGATCCGGCTTAATTTTTTCATAGGTTTTTATAACAGGTGTGTCCAACACATTTGTATTTGTACTCGAATAATATCATTGAATAAATACGAAGAATAGAGAAAAAACATTAGGGCTCATGGTTAGAAATATAACACATTGGGAAGCCGAGTACCAGTACATCGACAAACTTAAAATAATTGACTTTCATTTGTTCATTAAGGTTCTTTTTTTCTTAAATGATTTTGCAATTCATAATAACTAATTTAAAAAAACGTATACGTATACGAACAGTCAAAATCAACCCAAAACAGAACCAAAATTTATATTCTTAGATTAACTGAGTTAATGAATTTTAATTTTTGAAGTCATCATTCTTTGTTGTGGTTGTCAGCAAGAACCCAAAGTCCAAATCTACCTTTCATTCTTTAAATGGTTGATACAAAAAATAAGTGAAATTAATTTAAAAAAAACAAGTTTATTTGAAAAATATGTAATAGAACTTCAATTTTTGAATTATAATTTTTCATGTGTTACTATATAAAAATTACTTTTAGCAATATATATTTATCACAAATACAGAAGAAAAAATGTCTCCATTATAAATTATAAATAGTTATTTATCTTGCGGAAGAATAGAAATGAAGAAAAGTTAATAAGAATAATTCTCTAGATTTGAATTACAGAAAAAAATAAGTCCGTTGAAAACGAAAAATGGAAAAGCCGGAGTCGGTAGTTGCCACTAAGGAAACGGTATGCACCGAGGCGGGTGGCAATAGTCGAAGGCCAAGAAAATAGGCCCGTAATCTGTAGTAAAATTGTGGTGCCGGTGATTTTTTTAAATTCTCTTTATATGTGCACGCAGTATTTAATTTAAACAAGTTACCCGATTGTGATACCAAATGCTTTGCAGTAATTCAAAATTTGATTTTTAATCTATCGAGTGAGGTGAGTGCAGACTGAATTTGGATGAAAATTTCTGACAAATGTCTAGGTGGCGGGAGGCGGGGTAGGTTTTTTTCTCAAGGGATCCAATATCGAATTTTTCAAATATTTTCATTTTTATCAGTCGTGCCATGACAAATAGTTGACATTAGCGCATAAATTCGCACCCGTCTTATCCAATAGATTAGAGGTAAGTGAAGAACATCGAGAAATCCGTAAATTTTTAACTAATGGCGGGAAGGTCCATTCGAAGGGTAAATTGCTTTCTGTAACTTTGTACCTTTTGTTGGTTTTTCGCTGGACTTCTGAGGGATTGAAAAGAAGCAGGTGCCGAGAGGTTTCATAATTACTATTTTTTATTAGTACTGAAGCCGGGGTATTGATTTATTGGTTTATCAAAGGGCAAGAATCGTTTTCCACAAGGTTAGAAATTAATTATTTGGGTAGAAAATCAATTTGACAGATGCACTCCCAAACTTAGTAATTGTTGCTTAAGGCTTGGTCCTCAACTTGTATTACTTACATAATCCTAATATGTAATGTGAAACACTAGTGATTCTTTTTTTTCCACTTTCTTTTAGGAAATGAAAGCCTTCATGTGTAGTGTGAAAATTGTCAGAAACATTAGGAATCATTTAAAAGCTCTAAATAAAATGTAAACTTGTGATAAATCATAAGATATTTGCATACAAGGTAAGTGTTCACAAGTTTTATTCATGCTAATTACTCTTAGCAACAGTAAAATAGTAACAGGAATTTAGGGGTAACCAAAAACCAGACATTTGTAGGAATGACAGATATATCATTCAGAGTTGAAAATTCTAATTCTAAGTTTATTAAAATTGATTTAGACTTATAATAAGAATTTGAAAAATTCTTTAAATTAAAGATTAAAGAAGAAAGAAGGTAGAAAATTAAAGATATAGTATCCAGGATACATGTATAGGATACATACTTTAATAGTATGTAAAAGCCAAAACTTTGGTTCCTGTAATCTTCTCCATGTGAGATAAAAGGTAGTGCTTCAGTATCATTTATTATCTCCTATTCTGACAGAATATATTAACCATTATTTAACAATTTATACCTATTTTGGTAGACAGTTATGTTAAACTGTAGTGCAGTTTAATTTGTTGCATTTTATTATATTTAATCTCGAATATGTAAGTCTGAAATGCAGTGGTTAAAACAGGTATACAGCAACAGAGAGAGAGAAAATTGGGAATGCTTGTTGTCTCATGAAGAGCAATTTATTGTCCTGCTTCCTGTTTTGTAATTCAGGGTTTTATAATTCAATTTTATAATTAAGGCAATTTTTATTGATTGATAAGGAACAATTTCATTTGTAACATTTCAACTATTTGTAAATGTTTATGGTATTTCCAATGTTGAGTACAATAATAATAGTTAAAGAGCATTAAAACTTTCATTAGGAGTAATGCAATTATCTTAATAATTACTATTCATAACTACATAAAGAACTTTTTTAAAAAATTTGTAAGCAAAAGTCCCTTCAAATTGCCATGTGAGTAGCCACAGGTTTTTACGATAATTTATGTTACTGCTGTATTTAGTTACTTAGATTCCTGATGGTCCTTGGTGAACCCTTTCATGCCTGGCATTTGTTTACAATGTTAATTAGAATGTATGTCAATTAGAATTAAGCTCCCATTTTATATTGAGCATTTGATGTTTTCTAAAATTTTACACTAAATATATATCTTGTTGTTGATGCTGTCTTTAAACAACATCGCCTCTATTTTGAAAATATTGCAGGTGAAATTAGGTGAATTTTGCCAGTCTGCAATTTCACAAAAAATTAATGGACCAGAAAATTAATAAAATCTATTCCAGATAACTGCTCCCAACAAAATTATTTAATGCGCAATGCGATTAACATTAAAATTAAAAACTCGTATTTCTAGGTCGTAATTATAATGTTGTTTTATGTTACTTTTAGTGATAGGTTTTAAACTCCTTACTATTTCCTTCTGCTCTGGATTGCATAACAAGGTTAATTTCTTATAACATTGTTGTTGCAGGCTAGTAGTTTTGCAACAATCAAACTTTTTTCAGAAAAGGTCTTTTAAAGGTGTAGTGCTATCGTGTTCTAATTTTAAATATCTTCACGAGTACATCGGAACACATTACAATTCTTCATTCTTATCAATTTATACTAATTTGCTTTTAAGTTTAACACCGATCCGAATGTTACGAGTGTCCATTTTAGTTGTGTATTGATCAATAACAGTGTGTACAATGTTTTTGTGTCTTGTCAATATGGATTATTGTGCGTCGCAATTTACTTTTAATTACACTTTGAACAGAAATTACAGTACTCTTGCGAATAGGAAATAGCACTAACAATATAAATATTTTTATTGACATTCTGACTGACTTTTGTCTTAAGCGCATTACCTTGACTTGGGATTCTGTTTATTACAACTAGAAGTACTGGTTAATCATTTCTATTTGCTTCTATGTAAGGGTGAATAATGTTGGAAGCTTGGAAGATTATTGACTAAGTGGTCGAGAAAGTCTTAAGGTTCTAGGTGAACTACATCACCATTATTTATACATTAATTATTAGCTTAATTACCTAGCAAAAAATAAGAAATGTAATTTTACTGCAATACTTTATTAATCCTTTCAGGGTCTGGTAATTCCTTTATGGAAACGAGTTATCATTGTCGCGTCTGGTTAATTCACTAATTTTTGTTTTTATGTTACATAAGCGTGTTCGAACTCCAAGCTATTGTGTTAGACTCCAAACATTGTAAATGGTATAATTTATAGGAGTAGGGTAATGTCCGGCAAATCAATTAAATTTTAGCGTACGCAAATAACCATATTTCAAACTGTCCTACAGTCATTAGTTCTGCTACAATTTGGTAATTTTTGTTATTTTCGTTTCCAATTTGTAGCCGATCATTTGTAACTTAAAGATGGGATGATGTACAATTTAAGTGACCATTTAATTTGTAATTCGATCACCTTGACTGAAATCATCAAATGGAAACACGAACTGTTAGCGTGCTCTCAATCACTGAAATTAGGTGGTTCAGATTTCCGTAGTCTAACCATGTTTTTCCAGTCCATGTGGACGTCAGTAACTGTAGCACAACGTGCACCAGCTGCATTTTTTTCTTCACCCTTTTGAAATATTCAGATGGGGAGTGCTTTAAGTTCATCGACTGACATTTATATTCACCATTGAAATCGATTTACTCAAGTCGTTTTTGTGTGTATGGAGTTCTTATTGTTGAAAATCCATCGAGGTTTCCAATCATAACTCTCCCGGTAAAATCAGGTTCAACTGGGGTTTGTTGAACTTTAAAAAAGGGGCTCATAATGATACGAAATTACCTTAAGCCAACTTCGTTGTTTCGTTGTTTTTGTTCGTTCATGTTTTGGGACGTGATGAATTTATTTTAAAACGTATCGAAAATGTGTAACAAAGTTAACTGTCAAGGCGGTAATTGTTACCGAACCAAAAACCCTTATAAAAAGTAAGAGAGTTGACATTGTAAAAATCGGTTCCAAAGTAGTGTTCGATGGTTCGTTATTAACACCCGACTTGATGTTGCTGGCGGTCATTTTCTACTAGTGAGCCAAACAATTCGTTTGCTTTAATTTTAGAAACTCGGATTTTTAGGATTGCAATATTAGTTTTATTGCAGTTTACTTTTGTACATTTTCAATCCTTTTGCTGCAGCAATAAATCTTCCAATTTAGTGTAAATTTAAAAAAATTTAATATATATTACTTACAATATACTACTAATATATATTACAATATACTACTTAACCCAAATTTAAGTACAATTACTTAGCGAGTTAAAATAGTTGATAATTAATTTTGTGTAATTCGTTAATCCTTTCCTCTCAAATATGTACATATGTATATGTCACACATATATGTACATATGTATTTCTTTATTGAGTTATTTTTTACCTTTCATTTTCTGTCTGCCAAGTTTTATTTATAGTCACATTGATCTTTTTTACAAAGTATTTTTACAATTTTGTCTTTGCTCAAACAAGTATTCCTCGGAGTTATTGCAACTTTATAATTCCATATAACCTTGTTAACCGTACAACAAACGGCTTTTAAATTACCTAAGAAATTTTTGTTCGAATAACCATTGAAGAATGTCTTTGATGTCTTCTTAATCATACATCATTATAGCGTTCTTTTCAGTGTGAATACCTCTTCACTTGTTAAGTATTCAATGACAGCTGTCTTCGCGCGTTACATTTCGTGTCTAAGTGAAATCTATTTACAATGATGTCAAAGTTGGATGTTTACGTACAAAATCTATTTAATTTTAGAGTCACTTGACACGAGAAACGCTATCCTTAAGAGAAAGTTATAAAATGAATAAACAGGAGTCCAGAGTTCGATTCTTTTCTTTATTTATGTAGTATTTTACTATTCCTTATTTAGATATTACTGGTTTACGGTGGCTCTACTTTGCGTCATTGTTTTTTTATGTAATTACTTTGAAGGTTGATACGTGGTTTGTATTTAGTTGTACATGTTGACAGTACACTAAAGATATAGTTGGAGAAAACATTTATAAAGATAGATTACGACCGGGATACAATTTCGAAGGTGTTCTGGTTATTTGGGCGAAAAGTGCAGTTAAAATCTCCGCTTTGTCGACGTATCTTATGGTGAATACTCCGTGAAGGGGCAAAGCTTACTTTGGTCGTCTGTATGCTTGGAACGTTGTTATCATTCTACCTATTTCCTGGTATCATTTAATCCATTTTTATTGAGTGCTTACTTTTCCAGGGAAACGTTCTTATATTTAGACAAATTTTTATACACACAAACGTGTGTGGAATGCGAAAATTATGAGGTTAAGCTCTTACTAGGAAGTGCCTTTTATGAAATGTCCAACTACAAATTAATTTTTGTGATTAGATCTTCCTTCGAATTTTTAGATGATTACCGGCAAATGCAGGCCTTAACTTTTTGGATACTGAAAAGAGAAGATTTATTTTATACAGATACTGGCATAATATACTGAACTTTTAATTGTTAATTGTTGTTTTGATTCTCAGATATTTTTAATGTGATTAAACTAAATTTTTAAAATACGGCAAGCATGGGAATGTCGTGTACATTTTCAATTAACAAGTTCTGAGGTTGTTCTGTATGTTTTTATTATTAGCGTCTTCCGGGGTCAAGTGTTTAAATCAAAATTGATTTGTTTTAAAGGACTGTAGATTTCTTCTTTTTACTACTTATATTGATATTGCAAAAAGAATTTTAGAAAAATCTGTCCTCAGCAGTTCAGCGATTCACCCACTTATGCCTACATTAAGTTTTCATACATATTGTACGCCTTGACTTTTTGTATATTTAAACTCTAGTGTTAATTTTAGTAACTCTATTATGCTCATAGCTAGTTATCTAATTGTCTTTGAATAGATAATGTTTGTTTTCTTGATTAAACCGTTGAATATTTGCTTATGTTTAGTAAAAATTTCGAAAATGAATAATGGATTTTTATATTATTAATAACATAATGTAACATTTAGTATTACAATATACTATTGTTACAACTTGTGGCATTGGAACATAAAATAATATATACGAAGTATTTTATTACCAACGAAGAGTTAAAAGGTATTTCGCAATAAAGGAATTCAAGTTTAATATAAGAAACAAAAAAATCACAAGGGCGATCTCGACTTCTTGGCAAAATTGGCTCAAATGCAATAGAAGTTCAGATTTAAGGGAAACGAAGACGTTTTTGTGGAAATGACTGTAGCCTTGACCTCTAGCAATTTTGATGTATTGTATTGGTACGGGAGATCGATAGTATTTGCTAATTTATTGGGGAACAATTTGATTTAAATTGCTTGTCTGTGAACATATACAAGCAGCGTTGGAATATTCTAGTATTACGTAGCAACCGTTTCTCTAAATGAAGTGATGTGGTGTTCTAATTATCAAAACAAAAATTTGGTTGAGTTAGTTTGACATTTTAGGAACCCTGTTTTCATTCAGATAGGAGTTAACTATTTTATTTTGTTTTAAGTACAATATTCACAAAATATTTTTATTTTTTATTTTTCATTTAATCTAATATTTATAATTTGCATTCTATAATTTAGTAGTGCAACATTACCAAAATAATGTACAACGTGGCAGGTGTCAGTCATTTGTCCATGAAGTAAGTATTCATTAACGGATAAATATTTATTATTTTAGTAACTGCCTTGTGTTCCGTCCATGTAAAGAAAAACATGATATAGAAAATGATAACTAAATAAATTAAATATTTTACTACAGTTTCTGCTAATCCGTAGTTTCCTGAGCGGAATTAGAACTCTGATCTTCTGTTTGAAATCCATTTCATACAAATTAAATTTACCTGAAACTTGCCTGGATTGTGTGTGACGTCCAACCAAGAGATATCGATACATGAATCCTTGTATAAAAAAAAAATAAAAAATGCACACCCAGAAAAAGAACCTGTTTGCTTACGGATTTTTTTTTAATAGAGCCACAGAATCTACTTTTAAATTGATGGCTGGTAACAATTTTTGCTTATTGACGTCAATGGACTGGTAATACATGCCAAAGCCTATGTTTTTTTCCCTCCAAGTCGAGTTTTCAACAAAGGTGCAGAAACATATACCTGTACAATCTTGCAAACATTTTTCATTACTGCGTGTTGCACAGTTTTGATCTCCACTTGTTTTATGATTTCAATTACGGTCATCTCATCAAGCACTATGTGGTATATAAGACAATTTTTATTAATTGCAGTGTTTACTAAGCACGGTTCCATAGATTTGTAGGTTCTTTTTTGTAATTTTACATAAATTCAATGGTCCAGGCAACATCGTAACACTGTATCCGGTGCTTAAATTCGTAGGTCATATTTTATAATCCAATGTCGGAGAGCTTTCAACAAAATCGTGAAATAAACTCTTCTGGGAAGACTGATCACTACGCAATTGGATTACTCCATAAATCGTTTTGGCAAGTTTTAGATTCAGTTGGACCAAGTTATACATCAATACGTCTTCCCATCCCGGAATTAAAACAGTAAAATTACATATTCTTTCTGAGTAGCAATATGTGCGTACGCATTCAGAGTACTCTACGGTATCAAATTATTTATGATAATTTATTTTTGGCAGAAAATTTGTTTTGCTACTAGTAGTCATCTATAAACATCAAGCGGAGAGTAAATAATGAGAAAGGCTTTTTATCATGTTACGTGGTATTAAGTTGATTATCATCTCACTTATGGAGATGAAAAGTTGCTATTAAGATTTAAAATACCTCAGTCATTGTTGGTACATCATCAGTAATCAACTGACGTCTGTAGCAGCGTTTTTTAAATGCTTAGTCGTCTTCATTAAACTATGCAGGTATTAAAACTCATTAGCACATATTATATCGGCATACACCGTAATATATGTAAGCAACGCACATCGAGTTGATCTTCAGGTATAGGTTTTTATAAGGTTTTTTATAAGGTTTTTGTCGTATACGTTAGTTTAATGTAAACTAAACAAATATAAATATAAGTAAACCACTTTAATATAAAATAGGGCCAGGCTTTTAGGTTTCTTTTCTGGACACGGATTCGAGATACTTGGAGGTATGAAATTGGATGTAAGAACTTTTAATCCTACAGTAATTTTCCTGTATAATTTATTCATATTGGGATGGAAAAATTATTGCCTTCGGATAAAGCGCATCACGTTTTCCGATGAAAAGCTTTCATTAGGTCTGTTGTTTTGCTTGACGTCATTTTCTGTTTAGTATTCGGAAAAATAGACTTGGATAAGTGTCTAGTACGAATTAATGTCAGTTATTTTACGCGAATAGTTTTCAACATTGTCTTTCATATGTTGGTGACACGGATAATTGTATTAGTACATTTAGAAAAATGGAGATGTAACAGTGGTGTAGATCCTATTTTTATCAGCGAAGTTTTGTTGTCTCGTACAAGTCATTTAATTTCAATTTTGTCTTCGGTGCCTTAATTCTAATTATGCACGCACACCAGTTTTTCTTGTAGTGAATTTTTTTAAGTCACTGTTTGACATACATACGAAAAAATGAGCATTGGTAACACTTTCAGCACAGTGGTATGATTCTGCAGAGAAGTCCGCCAGTGGGGAAACTGGGAAAACCCATGTCAACGAATACCTGTTTTAGCTACTAGTTAACTCTGGGCATTCGTACCTACGTCAATGATTTTTTATTTTGTTTGAAATCCGGTTGGTTTGACGAGTAAATACGACAAGTTTTCTGCCGAAGTTGAATGAAGTTCAATGAACGTGTAACTCTGACTTTTGTACAGCTTTTTACTTCAAGATTTTTCTCGATGCCTCGTCAACTGCGGTGATTTCTTACCATCCCATTTTAATTTAATCACTTCAATTCATTGCATTACTTCCAAGGCATTTGTTACTTTGCAAATTATGTGGTATTATTTGTGCAATTTCAGAGGTGTACAAAAACCAATTTGAATCAAAATTTTGTTTTACATCCATTTTATAGACAAACATGCACCCACAAAACAAATAATGGGTCAGTTTTCTGCTCTAGTGTAGAACTTGTTTCTTCTAATTTATTTTCTATTGAAGTTCTGCTGTTGGTGTGCTTTGGTGGCACCGCCCTTTAGAAAAAGCACTTTTCCTATGTATCACTAAACTTCCTGCAATTTATAATGCTGTCCCACGATTTCCTGTTGTTTCATTAGCTGTCGTTACCGTTTTATATTTTTTGTTACAATATTGGTGTGTTTTGTTCGTAATCCTTGACTTCTTTACGGTGGTCCGCGATGGTACGGTGTTTTCATTCTTAAATGATTTTGAATGGAATTTGGTCGCATTGTGTACAGTTGCCTTGAAAGCCAAATAAAAACACAAAATAAAGAACGTTTTATATTTGTCATTTTCATTTTATTTATTTATGAGAATGACGAATGTTTCTTAACGGATGGTAGCGAGTTTTCTGTTCCCTAAAAGAGACCTGCTAACTAGTGCACATAAGCGTGTAAGATCAAGAATTTAAGGAAAGAAAATTTAATTAATTGTACACTAATGGTTTAAACAGTCGAATTGCAGTATTTTTTTGCTACATGTACTGTAGGAAGTGAGAAATGAAAATAATAAAAAAATAAGCAACTTTGGGATGCATTTTAAAAAGTGGCTGAATAGTTTTTCTTGTGCGTATCAAATTGTATCAGATTTCCATCGCCGACTCTTCCCCAGCACACTTCCACCAAAGAATGATCAATGCGTTTTTTGTACCAGGAAAACAATTAATGGTACGAGTCAAATTCTTCTTCTAATGATACTTTTTTGCATTTGAATGATTGGTCTACCCACGGAGTTTTCCAACTTGTGGATACGGGTAGAAAGGTTATTTGGTTCCCTGAAAATTTTTGCAGTCTTCCGTAAGGCACATGACATGGGTGCCTTATTGTGGTATTACCTCTAGAGCTTCTGCGTTGCATCTTTCCCTCAATTACTTCCATCGACAGGTGACAAGAACAATGCGTAAGTGGCACTCTCGGCCTCCCTAAAATTTGTTCATTGAGAAATTCTTTCAACTTTTCTCTTTTTCATGGTCGATGGCGTGGCCGACATATTTGGTGATTTAACTTGCAAAATTATTATTTCCGAGGTCAGCAACAGACATCCAGAGTAAAGAACTCCTAAGAAATGGTCAGTCGATCAAGTTTAAAAAGCAAAAACAGACAGTGAAAACCTTTCAATTAAGTTTAATTTGTTTTTATATATTTCAAAGTTTTCTTTTATATTTATTTGTGATTTGAGGTTAGTTGCTTTTTTAAATGTTTACTAAATTTTTGTAGTTTAAAATTTCTCGGGTTTATATCTAAATAAATTTCGGACAAATTATTAAAGTGAATTGCAGAATGTACGTGTTGACATCGAAAGTTGTCCAGCTATTGGAAAATGATTTCCAATTCTAGACTTTTATGTGACATAAAATACATATAAATTACAACATTGTATTTTACATGTATTTTATGTTTTATTGTTTTATGTATTTCTTAGTTTTATTGCAATTTAATTTAATTTTGGTTGATGTGCTGAGATTTTAAATTTCCAAATATTTAAAATAATTATAATTAATTTTCCAAGTAATTTCATAACTCTTCTTGAACTCTTAAAAAAGAAAAACATTCTAACATGTAGGAATGCCTTTACTTACTATTTGAACTTGGATAAATTAAGTAAAGTAAGTTACGGTGTTTTTCTTCGTCTCACGATAACGGACTGGAAAACGAAAAATAAATAATTAATGATTTAAGTGCTTACAGCAAAATGTGCAGTAATATGTATACATAGAATAAACTTTTTGCCAATTTTATATCCCAATTTGTTTAACGTATTTTCTTTTATTTTGCGTGACTACTTACACCGCTAATGTGAACACTGAAGTAACTCTTTCTTTTTTGCTTTTAATTATGTGTATTTCTCAAATGTAAAGAGGGAAAATTAAGCAATTTATTTATTAGGATGGCCCATTTTTTAAGATTTGAACAGGTTCAATTTGAGAGGGAACACACTACTGATTATTCATAATTATATTTGTTGGAAAACAAGTAACGTGCTATTTACAGTGCTACTAATATAAGCATTTTTTTAATACGCGTGATTGTAAGATTACGGACAGCTAGGAATGCTGCTATTTGCAATGTGGAAGTTTCCAATTCCATTCAGCGGTCGTAATAGTAAAATTTTCCATTAAATTACTCAGGGCTGGGGGGTATAAATTTCAACAAAAAAAGAAAAGGCCTCATCATGTCAGATAGGGTGGCGGCCGAGGTGTTTTAGAAATATTCGCCAGAAGCAGGAGTCATCGGTCCATTAGGGCCTTAATTAGTTTTCAGATTATGACGAAGGCATTTTAACAAGAGAAAAAAGTTTGAAGCTTCTGTCATTCATTGAGAGAGGAAAGTATTTCAAATTATTGACATAAGGAATGATCCGTCACAACGATTAGCGCAGTGTCATAGGACAATTTGAGGACATGAGAAAGAGGAAGACATTCCTGCCTAGTCGTAGTACAGGTGACCCTAACCACAGTAGTTGAGTAATTAAAACATTTATAGCCAACTAATGAAGTGGATCGCTCTGCTGTCGTGTTCAGAAAACACGTAAAAGCCAGAAAAATTAGATTTTGATATTAGTTGACTGGCCGATACAATTAGACTCAGACTTGTGGAAGCGATTGTTAAGTGACTTGAGTTTTAAAGGTCAAATTTTAAGTTTAATGTAATTGAATGTAGTTGAAATAGTTTAATGCTTAATTTCGAAACAGACATGCGATGTCTAAAGTTTTTAAACAATTACTTCTTTATACACTTTTTTACTTGCTAAACCACTTTGTGTCATGTGTAATGCATTAGTAATAAATAGTTAGGGAATATGAAATCCAATTTCAAATATTGAAAAATAAATGGTTGTCAAAGCAGAGATCTAAAATATGAAAAAGATTAATGAGTCCGTGGATGGGGGAGACTTCTGGTTGAAGATCAACTTAGGCAAAATAAAAATGACAAATTAAAGTAATTGCTTTGTGAGTGGTACAGTAAATTTTTGCCTAAAAAAATTATGGAGTAGACAAATGGAGAAATTAATTTTCTTTAGCAATCATTCTGATGTCTTTCGGAAAGTCAAAAATGTCAAAAGTAACAGTGAAATTCTTGAAATAGGAAAAAGGCATGCGGAAACTAAATTGCGAGTGTTAAAAGTCGGTAACATCTGGTCCATCGAAGAATACTCTTGAAACACCATATAACCTTCAAAAAATTATGTCTGATTCGAAAGAGTGCTTTAGAGGAAAACTTGAAGTAACCCGAATTCAAATTACCTAATTTTAACCAGATTTCCAATGGTCAAGTTCGACTCTGAAGGTCTAGGAGGATGGTCGGCAAATATTCAAATACTCCAACCAAGAGTCTGATGACCGAGGTTAACTTTTCAAACTTGGTTGCAGTATTCATTGTAGGCTTTCGGTGGACAGTGAAGTACGAAAGTGTTGATTAGCCTCCTCGGCGGATTCGATTTACAATTTTTCGTATTTTTGTTATCACCGTGCAGTAGTTATAGGTTAAATACGAGTGCAAAGTCGTTGTTAATCAAAGTTGCACTGAAATAATTTTAACATTTGAAAATAAATAAAAATTTCAAATAATTGAAACTTTTTGAAATTATTATCATCACCATCATCATCATACTTACATCGTTAATAATATTACCCAAAGATATTGTCGTAATTGAATGTAATAGTGTTAATTTCTTTCGAAAGTTAATCCCGATTCAAATACATTTCACTTATATATATATATATATATTGGAGAAGGATTGTTCTAAGGATGAAGATTGTTCCTAGTCCATAATTTTTTAGATATTTTATACTAATTCACACACTAACAAGATCAATCACCAAGGTACGACCTCTCGTTTCGACCGTTCTCCTTTTGTTTATTCTAACTTATTCTTGTCTCCAGTCCTTCCTGATTTTTTGTCGTGGGAACCCTTCTCCACAATCACACATTGTTTTCTTCGCCTAGGACTCTGTTTATCTATTTGAACTTGACTAATGGTCGGTGTCCTTCAAAGGCTACCATTGTTGCATCCGTCGCCTACGTATATGTAGATGCCATATAATTTTAAAATGCTGTAAAATTCAAACTAATGTAATATTGTCATTGTAATGTAATGAATTGTAAAAGTTGGTAGTAATTTTGAATGGTTTTTTGTTACGACGAAAGGGCTCAGTATCTTTTAGTCAATGCCGTTACGAGCTCCTTCCTCCCTCCGGCATTTATGTTGAGTGGTAAGAAAGCGATACAACGAAGTTCAAGAACTACGCATTAGGGAAATCTACTATATTTCTGACTGAATGGATTAATTATGGACCAATAATTGAATCAAAATAGAAATTGGATTTTCAAGAAAACGGAACTACCTTAACCCCTGTTTATTGGAGAGCAGTAAAAAAGTCATTAGAAGTATTAAACTGAATAGGGGACATTGATTTTGCCTTCTATTTTTAAGAGAATGTCTCGACTGCAAGTCAATAAAATTCTGCCATTATTTTAGCTGGGAAATAACAATCAATTGAATGATTGAATACTAAAGTCTAAAGTAAATTCTGCATTGCACAGGAAACACTACTCTATAATCATACTATATAACAATACTCCGCAGTTACTATTTTTATTTCATGAATATGAAAAGTTAGTATATTAAAATAATTAAGATGAATATTAAGGTAATCACAAATAGGGGATTGTGTTCCTTTTGGTGTTGGCTACCCGAAAAAGGTATACTTTCCTTTATTTTCAAATGAATTTAATATCAGGTGATATTTAGTTTTTATATTACATACTTGGTTAAATGTGGGTCAAAAAGGTGTAAATCACAGTGTTTCGTCTCCTGTGTAGCTATGTATTATTAATCACGTAGCTGCCAATGAACCAGGTGGTGGTAAAAACTATTCATAGTTGTCAGGTGTTTCGTTAACAAATCTCTAGGTGTGTAACTTATTTGTGAATCACAAGTTGAAATTTTCCAGTTCTTTGCGTCACCTTGACCAAACTGAAATTAATGGGGAAAAACGTCCCCGGAAGGAGGCTGCCTTTTGGTCTAGTTTTTCCTCCTTTCTCAAGATATGTTTTTTACTATTGACGTAAATTTTTATAGCCAATTATAACAGTCCACTTCTAACTCTGGCTAATTTAGATTTTCTTTACAAAAAATGCTTACGAACTTAATGCCCTTTTTCTTTTAAGGTTTTAAGGAGAGTTCTTCAACTTCCAGATAAGACTTGTGTCATTACTCCTGTTTTGGTTCCCACATTCGACAAAAATTATTACCATACAATATTAGGCGTCAAGCTGGGAAACAGAGAAAATCGTTTGAAAGCTGCGGTGTTACTCACAAAATAAATGACATTCATTCAGTGCTAAGAGTACGTTTCTAAGGGCTTTTGAACTCTCCGTGTGAGAAGCTTCATTATAAAAGGAACGAAATAGTGGTTTCTTTAACAGCATTAGTGCCATCTCTTTGAGTAATTAATTAGTTAATCGGAAAAGTGTTTATCCTTTGTTGTTCGTGCTGTTTGTTCTTTCTACTTCATACGGAAACCTTGTAACACCAGCCATGTCAGTTCCCAACCTGTTAATTCCTCATTAGACTCCTGATTATTTTTTAAGGAGATTTAAGGAGATTTCCAAGTGATTTCCATCTAACTTTCTTCAATTTCTAATTACTCACTCCGTAACGATTTTCTTTCGAAGAGCCATCTCTATTCATTTGTTGATATTTGCACGGTTTTGGCAATGACATTTTGGCACCGGATGGTTTTCTTATTTGTTTGTATACTCGTTTTTTTTTCTAATTTTCCACTTTGACTAGCCCCATGTCATTTGGTGTCAAGGCAAATGGGTCTTGAACACAACCGATTGAACATGAATTATGATTAGCATTGGATTTGACTTCGACACGTGTGTTCCACCCTTAGAACAGTAGAAAAGTTGATTGATTTGCTAATTGGTTCGATTGTATGATAAATCACAAATGTATTGAATGAACATTTTAATTTTTAATTTTTCGTAATGATATGCGATCCGAAGGTTCTTGACCATTTTTATTATCTGAGATTTTCTTCTTTTGTAGGTGTCGGAGGAATCTGAATACATGCTTTTACAATTATAAGTAAAAGATTTAGGAAAAAAACTCCGGATATTTTAGTACGTAACGCCGAGAAAGAGTACCTGGTAAGTTTATTTAGATTAATTCATTTTTACGATGAATTCTTATTGTTGCACCTGATGTATCGTGACTCATTCTTTGGCTAGTATCCTTCGGTATCATTGAACTTGCACTTCTCATTTTATTTGTATTTCTATCTGGGCCCAGTAGCACTGATTTAGAGTTAAGCAAAATATGAAAACATGAATAGTTGACACAATTGGCATCTTCAGTTCAGCTTGCATAAGCACGCGTTACTGGTTATGAAAATTTATTGAGGCTTTCTATTGTTATTATCAGTTTTAAAATTGCAGCAAACCTTATGAGGCTTCTGTGACGTTATATGTATGTAATGTAAGTTATAAATGAAGTAATGAATGAGGGGAGAAGAACCGCCAGTCATTACTTCCGCTTATAATATTTGTTTCTATGTGATTACCAAGAATTAATCAGCTGCTAGACAAAGGAACTGGAGGATATATTAATCCTTGGCCCTCTGTCAATACATTACAATTTTTTTACACATAACGAGTGAAATTGTGGCTGGTACGAAAACCAGAAATTAAAAAGTTTTAATTTTTAAAACTTTAAGTTCAAGTACGGTAATACGACATTATATTTATTTATAGAATTACGCATTAAAAGGACAAAATTTTATCAATCGAAAAACATTGGAAGATAATTTTGAGTACTCAGGGATCCTCTTACCTCATCGGTAGCACACAGTGGTGGCACTGCACTTTTAGAAGAACCAATGTTTTTTGAAGGTTGCATGCATTTTGAGGTTTACGTTTATGACCTTCGAAATGGCAATGATAAACCTGCCAGGATTTTTTGCTTCGTTTGTCTGAAGCATTTGTCTGTCCCATTTACTCTTCCGGAGTTTAATCAAATATTCCTCGGTAGAAGACAGAAGACAGGTAAACGCTAAAGAGAATTGTTGAATGCTAATTTTTGTATGTAAGCTTATAGAAGCCATTTGTTTGACCCTCTGAAATAAAGTGAACCGACGTCTGCTTTGCTCATTGTCATTGGTTTTAATAATGGGCTATTAAAAAAGTTTGTTGTTACGTTTGTGAACCGTCAAATTTTTATTTCTACCAAGTGGTTGTACTTATTTATTTACTTGTTAATATGCAAATTTACATATGTATTCTACGAGAATAAGGTGATATGCGATGTGTTAAGCTTTATTACTCAGATTAGTTCGATTGGTAGTTCTTTACATTTTTCATTGTGCACGACTAGTGTAGGAATTCTCTGCGTCTGCAGAGCTCTGGAGCCCCCATTCTGAGTTGGTTGGATTTCGTAAGATTTTTACAGAATCGAATGATAAAATCGGAGGCAAAGGAACTATATATTTTTAATGTATTCTGTCATTGATTGACTAGCGTGACTTGAAAAGCCATTGACTGCAATGCACAACAGAAGTATTGCCTGGCTGGAGATTTGTTGGGGCTTTGGACAAGACTTGAATTCAACTTTCCAGTAAGAAAATCCAAGCCGCAAAAGTAGGATTTCAACTTTTGATTGATTTTCTCCTGCAAAGCATTTGACTCTAACTTGTACAAGTTCCATCGAATTAACTGTTTTATTGTCACCAACGTATTGCTTCGACCTCAATTTTCTTTGTCCTTATGGTTGTTCATTCGTTGTTCCAACTAATTTACGTAAACATTTGTTGGATGTATCTCGAACACAAATATTTCCCGTTGTGAATACAACCTCAAATTATTCACCGTGCTTCTGTGTACAGAGCAGTAATACGCTACTTGATAACCCTAGAATATTGTATATTTTAGAATTATTGCTATTTTTTAGCTCAAGTTGTTTTTAATGTCCAACAGTAATATGAGAACACTATTGCCCGACAAAATTCAAGCAGTTGAGACTGGCAGTCAATTCTGCAATGACTTTCATATTCTTCATTTCTTGTGTACCTTTAGACTATGGATGTATTCGTTTCTTTTTGACGGCGATCGTGATGAATTATTTCTATGCCAAATATCTGGAACTTTCAATGTTTTGATTTTTTAAAGGAAAATTTGAACCTTTGACATAAATGTGTAAGATACAGATTTGTAATTGAAATGACAGAGATGATTTGTGTGAGAGTTGTTCAGCTTGACTTTACATGTAGTCTTGACTTTTAGCAGCTATTCATTTGCACCGTATCATTCTTTTTCAATATCATTCTAACTGTACATATGCACTATTGTCCCCAAACAATTTTTGCCGTGCCTGTGTTTTCTTTTTGGGCTTCTGCTGGCTCATTTTCACAGTCCTTTACCATGAGTATTAATGCATTAAAAATATTTATTTGAACCATTGGACAAGTAAACCAGGTAACAGATTTCTACGGTACGTTTGCTTTTCTTATGTGTTGCCCACAATTGTAAGTTATTCCTTTGCAAAATTTTATTTAATATATTATTACCTATGTAATATCTGGCAAAAACATAGTAACAATCAGTTTATTGGTATTTCCAAAATATCCAATTGATCCTGAATTACTATTTCCAGATACAAAAAAAATTCATTTAAGTTTCTCTTACCAAAGAGTCAGTAGTAAACAAAAGGAAGTGAACACATTAAAAATAACTAGAACCATTGACCGATATACTTCCATGAAATTTGAAGTTCCAATAATAATTTTTGGTAAAAAATGATGGGATGATTAAATTATCGCGATTATATGTTTAAACCTTCACAGTTGTGTTCGAAAGAAATGATTCGTTCGATCACCCGAGTAATGCTCATATGCTCATTATAAGAGGCTTGCACATAATCTAAAACGAAAGTTTCTTCGAATTTTCTTCACAATCCGCGTACCTCCATTCATATTGTCAATATACGTCAGTCGTGATCTTTTTTTGTACGAAGGCAGTTTGAATTAGCAACGTTTACCTTAGAGGCATCTATTTCCCTGCGGAACTCATTCTCGATACCACCAAAATCATTAACTATTAATTATTTCACAAATGGGACACCGGTGCGGTATGAAATAATTACGGTTGGGCAATGAAGGATCATGTCATTTATTTGAAGTGTTCACGGTGCCCCAAAAAACATTAAATAAAGTTGATATAAACGGTTACGGGGATGTTTTTTTGGTATTTTTATGTATGTATTTTTCGTTAATAGTCGACAGATTTTGGAGAAAATTGGAGAAAAAGCATTCGTGTTCTGCACAACTTTCTGTTGTAGAATGTTGTGTTCAGATGGTTGTTGTCGTTACTTAATTTTACGTGACGATTGTATAAGCATTTTTTAAGTACATTAATAAAGCCACAAGCTGGGACCTCATTTTAGGCTCTTCGTAATGGAATGAATTGTTTTGATTTGTCGAATCTGTTTTAAAAATTTTATTACTCATTAATGACAATCTTACCAGTTGTGCCATTATTTCGCCGATTGAATCGGTTTGACCATGACATGCGAATCGGCATTTTTGTGTTTCATCAAGAAATAGTCCTCGTCGTCTGTTTAACGGACTTTCTAGGTGTCGGGTGTACCGAGTTCGGATATCTACTGTAGTGAAATGATGGGAAATAGGGCTCTGAATTTGGGTAACTATCTTTTTGCAATAGGTCAAGTTGACACATACCATGTGGTTTGGTGTAACACGTAAGTTTGGTCTTTTGCAATTGCTAACTGTTCGGTTTTGGTGTTACATTTTGCGGTTGACGGTTGTCCTTGCCTTCATGAAGCATTTCCAATAAACAATTAAATGGTCATTGTTCTCGTTGAGTTATGAAAAAAATGATTTTGGTAATTATTGACAAAAAGATCATTATCTATACTTTGTACGACATCTATCGTGTTGCACCTGCTATCCATTTTTCTGCAAAAGGTCAATCATTTGACACTTTAGTAATTTTTTTGGCTCAACATTTTTGATTTAGTTTTGTATAGTAAATACGAACATACACGGCAATATTTGCTAATCAATACTATCCTATTATGATCTTATTGATGTACTCGTAATTTGCAACGTTTGGTATTTTCATGCTTGTTAAATTTTTGCGGTTGTTCTCCATTGTGAAATAGTAATTTTATTTTTCGGAATTTGCACCTACGTAACTTTTTCACATTTTTAGACATTTCGATTGCCTTCAATCGCCTCGAGCATCATCAGTAAGTTAAGTGTGTTGTAAGTGAATTGAATAACTAAATAGGTGTGAATCACATGAATGAAATATCGACACACTAAGGTAAGGCTTGAGGGTATGCCATCCGATAATTTTTCCTTTGACAATTAATTAAGGACAGCACAACTTTGAACTCACGGTAATGGATAGTTTGTGTACTGATATCTTCAAGTTGCTTCTTAAATTTTTATTAGTAATTCTTGACATTGTTGGTGTATTTGAATACGGAGTGTGATTTTATAAGGCAATATTGTGTTTCTCTGGAAAATGATCTGCGTGCAATAAAATTTTGTCAAAGAAAAAAACGCATGAAAAAGAGGAATTGATGTAAACATGTTCAATACCTATTAGTTAATAGAACATCAGATTCTTCGATGCGGAATTGCTTTACAGTCATCAGTCAACTCGATTATGTCGAGTCCGTTTTGCATTTACGTCAATGACACAAAAGTTGAGATTATGATGAGCCAAAACCACACAGATAGACACTCGGGTATCAGGTGGGGGGAGGCTAATGTGTGCAAGAGAAAGAGAGAGAGAGAAGCAATACCACTTAGAAAAAATGACCATCTTCCGTCATAGGAAATTCCCTAGCGGCGAGGCAGCAAGAAGTCGAAGTTAACTCGTTTCGGCACTGAAGTGAAAACCCTTGAAATGCATATTTTTATAAATATTGTCGAATAGGCCCCTTCGGTCAGTCTAGTTCGCAAAGCCCGTCACGCAGGTGCCTTAATATCAATACGTACGCGCGCGTGAATTGAGTTTTAAATCGTCATAGTTTTCTTAATTTTCTCGAAGATTTTTCGCCCAGGTAGCCAGTCAATTGGATATCTCCGAAAGTGTCAATTCACAGCTCAACGTGACTTTTTCCCGTTTTGTTTTAATTTACCTAAAAAAGAAAATACGTAAAGGTAAGACATTTTTTTTCATTTACGTCGACTGTGACGGCCGGCATTTTTTTCCCGCCAAAAATTCTAAAAAAACGTTAAAATAATTAGTTATCCATTTTTTAATTCACTGCAGAGCATTACATTGATTTACCGCAGGTCATTGTGAACTCCCATTGAATTTTTTGATGCGTGTATTTAGCTGTTCTGTATTCTGTAGCTGTTCTCAATTTTCTCCATTTGTAGTTTCATTATTAAAATTAAGTGCAAAGATTTCTAGATGTTCACGAGTGCTTTTTAGTGACAATGATTTTTATTTTGTACAGTAAATTCCTTTATTAATTTCGGCCAACTTTGTTGCATTCTGAATATTACCAAAGCCATAATTGCCAAACTACTAATGTTGAATTTGTTGTTTGCAAACTGTTTAAACCAAGTTTGGGTTTATTTAATTAAAAATTTATTAATTAATATTTTAAGGCCTAAACGGTCCGGCATATTGAAGTAATACTTCAAAACTTAATTAGGGCTACTGTGAATGACTAATGAAGTTTCTATAGAATTGGGTTGACATGTTTTGCATATAAGTTTCTAATGACGGTTAGAAGTTGCTAATGTTGACCGATACTTTGCAACTTTTAAATTGGGCAACGTTACAAAGGTTACTTTCTTCCTGAAAAATTAGGAACAATATATATAAAGCAGGCGACAGAGTGAATTAATTAATGTGTCAAGTGTAGTGCATGCTCTTTGAATTTTGTATTGCAATCCGGAAGCTTAATGTTTTGGAATTTTTCTTCCTAATTGAACAGTGTCTTCGGCAAGTTACAAATAACAGTAACTATTAACTATACCGACTGTACCGATTACATTGTTGAAACAATGAATAATTCATTATTGAATTATTTGCTTTGAAAAAGAGGTCTTTCAATCCAGTTTCCAATGCAGATTATGTGAGTAAACTATATGGTTTTTCTCTTATTACAGTAGTAATAAAAAGTAATTAAGCTAATGTGTAATACCTAATTTTTTATTGCTAAAGTTGCACTAATTACTATAATACAATGTTTTTGAGTTATTATACTAACATTGCTAACGCAGAAACGGATGTGCTCGAAGTAACTCTACATTAATTCACGTTAGTATTCCGAAAGACTATGATTAACCCAAAGAAGTGTATTTTAAATATGATCGGTAAAATGAATATTTTATTTCGGTGCAAGATGTGTTGCAAAGTGACAGGAATGAGACTTTGAAATGAACCTATGTACAACCCATTAGGTGCAATCGATATTGGCACATGCATTGCACTACTGAAATTTTACTATTTATCTAAAATTAACTTCTGGTTCTCATTAAGGAGTGAAAATTATCATTTGGAGATGATTCAGCAATTTGTAACAATCTTTGATACACAATTTGAAAAAAATAGAATAGTTACCAAATCTTCCTGAAACTGTCACGTTCAACCTTGAAGAATGCACAAATTCGATGTACAGTTTTATTGATAACTGCTGGACATAATGTAAGATGTTACTACTTGTACCGTTACTCCTAATGTTTTATAATATTATGTTTTAGGTTAAAATTAACTACTAATTGCCATTGTCATTTATAGTGAAATCCTTACCATTTATAGTGAATCCATATAAGACATATTATGGTAGAAAAATTTAATTCAATGATTAAAAACATGTAAAAATATTCCGGTAAATTGGTAGGTAAAGAGGAAGCTTTAGCGTAACAGGTAAAGGCCAGAAGGGCAATGCGCAGAAGGAAAGCAAAGGAAATGTTGCAATAACTTTCACTATGACCGAAATAAGGAAAAACGCAAAAGAACTATATTTAAATTTTGTTTATTAGAAGTCTAAACGTTTAAATGATACTTCATTTGCTAGTTTCAGGCAATTAATTGTCGTGCAATTTAAATATGTGCCATGGTACTAAAGGTTGTGTTATTTTATATCTAGTACACCAGTTTTAATGAAAAGGTTATGGATTTTAAAATATATATTCAAAAGAAATTTTAGTCCGTTATTTTTCGAGTATTATGACTTTATTTAATTTCAGTAGCCCGATGGATTCCCCTTTATTTTTATTGGTTATTTTTTATTGGTTTGTTTACAGCCCACTTGGGTTATTGAAAATTCTCCTAGCTACAGAAAATGCAATTTATTACTTTGGAGTTTAATTTGTAGCGAATGTCAAACCTTGACCAATTTTTACACTTTCGTTGTCCTCCAATAGTTATTCTTATGATTTTGTCAAAACTTTTTGCTATTGATCTCTATTCAAATTTTTTTTTGTAATAATGTTCATTTTCCTAATAGGTTCTCTGGACTACTCCGTCAAATCCTATCTCTAAAAATTTATTTCGCCAGTGGCCTGAGGAAACGCGAATTTAGTTGAAGACTACATTAATGAAAAATATTGCTCAAGGGGATCGAGTTCGAGCCATGTAGGAAAACCTTGCATTCTTGACTAATTACGTCTGATTTATTACAGTTTTAATATTATACGTTTTCCCTATATTGGACTGGTATCCTTTTTTTAGAAAGGTTTAGCCTTATTGTCTTTAAGGCATTTATTACTAATTTAATCAGACACTTATTAAAAAATTTTAGACTTTTTGGTATGAAATTATACATAGCTATATATTGACAAACTTACGGAAAGATTGTCGGGTTCACGCTCCATGGATAGTTATGATTTGCTGACTATCCTAACAAACCGTCGAGTTTAGCAAAGACTTCTGTTATGAGACATTTCGGGAGTGCCATCTTTTTGTACGGACCACAATGAATTCATGGAGGTGGCCTTTATTACCATGCATCCGAAGAAGTAGTATAATTAATCTGCATTAGGTGCACAATGTCTATCAGGTTTGTGTTTGTGTAGCTGTGCAATAAAGTTCCGAAGAGTTAATTTGAGCTGTTTCCAAATCAACCGTCTCATTTCTTCGATATCTTTCAGAATATCGCCCTGAAAGGCATATAAACAGTTCATGGAGTCGTTCTTTTGTCTTTCGCCAGACTTTTTGCTGAGTTATTCTTGGAATAAGTATAAAGCCTTCTATGGAAAGATAAATTATTCACATTATTATGGGAACTAATTCTCTGGAAGGCAAGCAAAAGTCTAAACTCACCTCCCTGGTCTAGTTATATTCAGAAGAATTTCCACTCGGTTAAAAAGACTAACAATTGCAGAATTTGATTGCTATACTTAAAAGTTTTGATTTTGCCATAAGTCTAAAACACTTGATAGCTTTACTTGCATTTTTTCCTTTTTGTTGTACAACTAATTTTAGGGATAATCTTATAATCAAGGGAAGTATAAGTTAACACGAAAAGGCACGAAAAATCCTTATGAAATTAACATTAATAATTTATATTTTGAACTCTTCTTAATGAAAAATGACAATAATTAATGTGTATAAAGCAGGATTGTGTGGCTAATTTCAAAAGGTTTAATTGCATTAAACAAATTCATGACTGCTAAAACACACCTTACTCATCTAATATGTATGCTGGAAATAATTGAAGGAAAGAATGAATGAGTTAACGGTCTGTTATGTCACGGTAGTTAAAACCAGGGAATCCTAGAGCCATTTTGTAAAATTGTCAAAACATGCTAATTATCTGTAGTATTGTTTTACCGGTAATCGGTAAACGATCAATAACTATCGTTCCATTGATGGGTACAAGTGAGGTCACTTACGTACCGGATGCTCTGGCATACACAAACAAATCAAAGGTGATTAATTATAACCGAATTGTAAAATAGAGTCGAATGAAACCTAAGTGACCGAACATTTGAATGAATGTGCAAAACTTATGGTAATGTTCTGAAAGAACATAAAGGAGACTGTAATTATTTTGTTGGGAAATGGATAGCGGGGAGTAGTAAATGGATTTAAATTTACCGATTACTCGGAACATCGTGAAATTACTCGCCTGAATTATGGAGATACGACTAGATATATAATTGTGAAACAGTAAATTTAATACACACCATAATGTAATTTTTCAAATTAAGTGCACTTAAATAGGTTGAAAATGATTGAGTAATTGAGTAAGTGTAAAAAGGCCGGATTGCTCTGGTTATTTCGAAGTAAAGGTTAGTCATAAATTTTTAGAAGAAAAGTGGTTGTAGGTATGGCACTATTCATCGGAAATGGGTGCGCGCCGATGGTTCAACCTAATTTTTCCTAATGTAAATTAGTAAGAAGTACGTTAGAAGTGATGTAACGCATCCATCCGAAAACGGTAGAAAGTGAAAGAAGGATGAAGGACGCCCGATCGACGAAGTGAAATAGTGTCGAATATATGTGTGTGTGGTCAAGTGAGGACCTGTGCCAGGTTCAAAGATAGTCATACAGTTTAGACTAAAATCTGAGTAGTTGATTTTGTTCCTCGTGCTTACAGTAGAAACTTACCGGGTACATTTTTCTTCTCTTCTATTCAAGTCTTTACCATTCAAGTACATTATTACTGAGATTTATGTTTTCCAACTCTGTTATTGAAATTATATATCTTATGGAAATAGTTTGATTTTTGAAGGACATCACAGGTATTTAGGTCAATAATGTGATAAAGTAGAATATTACAATATTATTGTTTAGCCGTTCCCGTAACGGAACTGACATTTTGATTTTTTTATAGGTACAGAACACTGTTGAGATAACCCCTTGAGCACATCTACAGGAAAGTACAATTGAATGTAATTTTGTGTTCATTATTTCACACCATATATATTTTTTAATAAGGTCACATAAGTATTGCTCTCTCTTAATAATATCACCAGTTTCTCAATGAGATTTATCTAAACAATAAAATTAAGTTGAAGTTAAATAACACATGGGTAAACTTAAAAGTGAATGATGAAATCGACAAATATTGAAGTACCTCTTGTAATGCATAATTGTTGCCTTAATATAATTATAATTGAGAGTTTATATTTAAATGACATCGCTGATGTTACATTTGTTTGCATAAATATCTCGTTGGCCTAGTTTTTGATTCGCAAAATTTCTCGGCACACAATTTTGCACACGGTGAAGACTGATAATTAACTTGAAATGAGGTCTTGGAGTAGATCATACGGGGTCCATACTAGGTCTTGTTGGCAGCGTTTTGCTTCCATACAGGCATACCTACGTTGAAACATTCGGAAGAGAGGTCCGTGGCGCTCTGAATTACATCAGTTCACTTGATTTGTGCCAACTGAGGTAACCCGATTTTGTAGTTTGTAATAGCAAACCGTCTTAGATATGACCCAATACCGAGTATGGATGGTGGGAGGTACCTGTCCACCGGCGACTACTCGACCCATCTGCTGCTGGATACTGTAGGATGTGTACATAAAGAAGCCATTTCTCAGTTTTTCTTGTTGTAAAGAAAACATTCGGTCTGTTCAATTCGGCTATTTTTAATTGACTTAACATCTGATGCAATAAACTGGCCTGTTTTACCTGTTTTTTGGGCTTCGAAAGTGCCCGACGCCGCATTCATTAGGAGAATTTGCAGTACTCTTTGCTGCAACATTAGAAAATGTGGCGTGGGGGGAATTGGGTCTAGCAAGATCAGTTGGCACTTTCTTTGAATCATTGAAATAGAAATTGTGTGTGAGTATACGAAACCAAATAGTCTCGTTGGCACCGACAACGGTTTTTTCTTTGGTCAAGGGTTTGAATACAAAAGATAGTTACTCATTTTGGATGGATTGTTGTTGAGTTAAGATGATCCAATTTGCCAATTGTTGTAATCGCTATATGCGAAGAAGCCAGCACTTTCGTATATGACATTATAAGGCCGTGTTGGGAAAATAAACTTCGTTAATACTATGTAAATAAAGGCTTATTAATTGGCGTGCGTGAAAAAGTCGGTCGTGGTTAATCAGCCATTATTTTTAAAAAGGTTTTTTCATCGTCATACACAGGTAACCTTGCCCGCGGTGAACACATCCATAAGGAAAAAGCAGATTTTTACGCAGTAATTTTGGCATTGTGATAACCTATAAAGTTATTTATAGTATGCGTTGCCCAAGATGGTATTATTTGCATTTTTCGGTTGTTGTTCTTGTTCTTGTTGTCATTGTTGTTATATTTATTATGAATATGGTTATTGTCACGAATTTTATTATTAATCCTGTACCTATTATTCAGCTGTCAGGCTATTTGTTTGAATTTTGCAACCCATTATTAAAGGTAGCAGTCGGTACTATTGAGAAGTTCGAAGGAGTGTTCTTTTCTTTGTCGTGTATCTACAAAACTATTTCCAACGTATTCATAACTAACAAGTAAAAAATATTGGTTCATCTACCTAGTGTCACTTCGCTGCCTCCATTATTAAGCAAAATTACTAGTAAATAATTTTGCGGTGTTTTTCTTTCTCCGATTCTGAAGTTCAAAACGGTATTATTATGGAGTGTTGTAATAGCATGTGTATCATCTACTGAAATAACATTCATGAATATTAATTGAATCTGTGTAATACGTAACTGTGATTTGAGTGGTACTTAACAAGCAGAGTTTTGCATAACGGCAACTCTAATTTCAGTTCAATTTCTGGTTTTGCTACTTCAAATTCTTTGGTAGGTCGTTGTAATCCCTACCTACCTCACTAGTTTCTTTGTTAATCGTTGGCAGGATGGGTGCTGATTTGCAAAAACCGTCCGTCGTGTGCTCAGGAATTAAAATTTCATAAGTATGAGTTTACGCTTTCGGAAGGGGAACCAATTAACTAACCCAAAAATGTTGTAATTTTTTTGGGGTTGTTGTATACCAATGAACAATCACGTCAAATGTGACGGTTGACTGGTCTCCAGTTCACTGCCTTGATGTGACAAATAAATAGTATTTAACATTGTTCGCAACGCATTAGATAGCAAAAAAATGGCTAAGGAAATAACGTAAGCCGTGTAGATGATTGTAAAATTAGTACATTAAAAGAGTACAACCTTGAGCTGCAATAGCTATCGGATAAGGTTAACACAGAAGAAAAAAGAACGAAGAATGACATAAATAGTGGAAAGTTCTTCAACTTCACGTTGCACAATGGCTTCAACTACTCTAAATGAATCACATTGGATTTTATTTTACATTCATTTTTCTATAGTATTAAGTACTAATTTATTGCCTCCCATAATGATGAAAAGAACAGCTTCAGATTTTACTTTCGTGGTTCTAATGTTACGTACTATTTTTAAAGAATTATACTTCCTTCTTCCCTTTTTATGAAAATTTTATCAAAAAAATTTAGTGTCCATTTATATTTCAACGATAACGTAGACCTGAGTTATAAAAGTCACAAATATATTGAAGAAAGAAATTGAACTAGTTTTTATTCTCGTGATGTGTCTCACGTGCAAATGTTTCCGCTGTGAAGATAAAATAATCAGTTAGTAAATGTAACCGTACATTTTTATTCGTTAATGGTTGTCCCTCGTTATTCTCGGGGCTACGTTTGTTTTTCAATAAGCAAGTTCAGGAGCACCTTTTCTAATTCACCTTTCATTAGTCCCCGTCATCAATTATTCTTATTAATGTTGAGCAATGGCGTCGACTTTCCTTGTACCAGACAATAAAAATGTTTTTGGGCGATTCTCGATTGATTGCTTTTAGACAATGATGGTTGCGACCAATTGGCTCTCGCCGATCCGTTTGCATTCAATTATAATAACAATTTTTGAAATGATTGTGTATTTGCTTATTTAATTCGCGTATTTCGTCAGTCTCTTCCGAATGACAATGGGATATTTGCTTCTTCACAGGCATCGCGGTCGCAAACACCTTCAGAAGCTATTAATTTGACAAATTTTCTTTTTATCCAAGGGCTTGGTGGTCTTTGGCAGAAGGTCAAACAAATTGAGAGAAAGAAAGAAAGATGGTCATGTATGTCTTCCGTCACGTCAAAAATCACCAAAGTTAACGAATAATGAAATATTCAATTACCCTAGGTTGATGAAGCGAAGTGTCCATGGCAGTACTACGAAGAATAAAGATATGTAGGTGTGAAGTAATTCAGAACATTCGCAATAGATGAAAGCAACATGCCGGCTTAAACATGCACTTAATTATTACAATCTAGTTATATTTATTCCTGGGAACAAGATAATTTGACTTACGATTGCATTGACCAGAGTGGAAGCGGCAATAAGGTCAAGAACTGGTATGGTGGTCAGCTGTACATCTTTTTGTCTTTGATTTGTTAATGTCACGAAGGCGATCGAATCTGAAAAAAGATTGAAGTTACGGAAGTTCATGGCCAAAACCAAAAATTCAAAGTCGCGATTCATTGAAAGCGGACCGGCAACGATGGATAATCCTTGGATACCTGTTGCGCCACAAAGTTTCGCATTCCTATTTACAAATACTTGGCAAACAATGACATCCGCTATTTATTGTTTGAGAATTCACTCATTTAACAGTGGTTAGCACCATCGGCTCGAATTACTATTTTTTCGTGTATCCTTGTATATTCCAATCGACGAGGCAGAAGTGCCGAGTCCCAGAGAAAACTTCAGTTGTGTGAACCGAGACGTCAACCCGGTTTTGTTTTCTGTTTCAGAAGAAGCGAGTTAGAAGTCACAAGGCACATCACACAAGAGAATCATAAGAAAGATGGCTTTCATTAGGAATTACTATAATGATTTCACGGATCTCATGGACAAGACAGGAGGTAAGTAGTGATCATTTTTTATTAGATAGCCTGTGTAGTTTTTTTTTTAATAAATCTCTTGTTCAAAAATGAATTGTAGTCGATTAGTCGTGTTCGATGTTTTTCTGAGACATTCTGTACCGTCGCATGAACCGTTTGTACCGTCCTTCATGCAGAACATGATTCATTAGAGACATTTAAGAGATCGATATGTTCAGGTTTGCGGACTCAAATGTATTCTGAGTACCTCGCACAAGGTAATTCGAATTCGAGTTCATTGCTCTTCTACTTGTTATTAACTTTTGTCCCGTAGGGGTGACCTAGGAACAGATAAACAGATACATACGAGAGTAATTTGATATTTTTCATTGAGTAAAAATTCCACTTATCCAGGGATGGCTATGGTTTTGCGAGACCCGATGTGCATTGAAAACAGTATTTAAAATGTATACATGAACAATATGGGTAGGATTATTTGAGATTGATGTGATAGGAAAGTGAAGTTATGACGAGAACACAGTAATTTCTGGTATGATAATTTGGGATGAATTACGTAACGAAAAGTTTACTCTAGAGAATATAAACAAAAGGTGTGAGACGAGTATGCGGCGGACAAGAGAGTGGTCTAGTATCTGTGCTAGACGGGAAATATTTTGCAGGCAGTACCTTATCTAATCTCTGTCTTATTGTTATCTATCGTATTACGTAAGAATTTTACTACTTCAAGGAGTAGGGCTTACGACAGAAAGCTTCTGCATTTTTACGGGAATCTGTCACTATTAGACGGGATAAACACACTGTGAAACTGCTGGTTTTTTGCTTTGAAAACGTCTGACGTTCTGTGAATGGTTTTGTCAGATTGAATTGAATTTTCCTTTTATTTGGATGGCATTTAATCAAGTCATTTTACGAAATAAGTACTTGGTGCCCACCCATAGCCATCCTTTGGTTTGACTTGGAGGTGACTGTTGGGCACATTGGCTGCTTGCAATGGGGTCAGATTTACTAACTCAGCTAAAATAGATCAGAGCGTTTTGCCAAAATTTATATGGGGGGATTTGGTCGTAGAACATAGGGAACGTTGAGTTATTCACGGGAAACATGCTCGATGGGAAGATGTGGCGCGATATTGAATACTCGAGTGAATATTGAGCTTACTCATATTCGCGTGTAATGGTATCCCACTAGAGTCACGTTCGAGCAACTCTTTGATCCTTAATAGGCAATGCTTACATCGCTTCCATAATTATGTATGTCAGAAGCAAACTACTTGAGAAGATAAGTGCAACGAAAGTTTTACTTTTGCAAATACCTTTACACTATCAATCATTAATTTCGTGGTTTTTGATGCGGCTGCTTCGAAAAAAAATGCAGTGACAAGATAAGTTTAGGATGTGGGTATGTTTTATTATGGAAACTCTTTGAGGACTTAATTATGTGGTTTAGACTTAATTATTGCTGAGAAAAAATGAATCAATGAAATGAATGACAAAGTCTACGTAAGCGTCAACCTTATTGGTTCCCATAATCAGATCGCAAAAAACAAGCTTGTTTGTGACTAGATGTAATTACATAACAATAAGTACTCATTGCTGGAACTATTGAATATAAAATCGAACCCCGGGCTCGCTATTTGTGTTTCCGTTTCTAGGTCTTTTGTTGTGTCGTCAGAAGGTATAAGATAATCTTCTGTCGTTTCAGATCCGAGAACGCGGGAATGGTTGTTCATGTCGTCACCGCTTCCAACTCTCGGGATTTGTTTATCCTACGTTTACCTTGTCAAAATCCTCGGACCGAAACTAATGGAAAACAGGAAGCCGTTTGAACTTAGAAAAGTTTTAATTTATTACAATTTATTTCAAGTATTATTTAGTATCTGGTTGTTTTACGAGGTAAGTTGTCATGCTTTTCATAAAAAAGTCCCTCCGCTTGATTTTGTCCAACCCCGTCCACAATCTCTGGATAGTAGCATAATTAAAAATGGTTTTACATTAATTGGAAGTAGTGCTAAATTGCTAAAGCTTCCGGAAGGCAAGTCCTTAAAACGTCCAGTTAGGAGCGCTAGGATGTACATTAAGCTGTCGTCATGGTCATTTTCCTGCTAGTCGACCCCCAAGTAGTTTTTGGAAAAAGTTATCCGAGGGCCATTTTGTTTTATTTGAATTGATGAACCAAACGTGGAAATCCATAGTGTTTGATAAAGCAGGTAGGAGCTCACCTTGACCGAGTAGTGCAGTCCGGAAGTAGTGCAGTCTCGAACTTGGACCGCACAAAAATGCGGAAGGGAGATTTTTATCAGTTTTGACGTAACTCCTACTGACACTGTCGAATTTTCTTTTTTCTAGTGTTTGATGGGTGGTTGGTGGGGTCAGTATTCATTTACCTGCCAACCGGTAGATTATTCCTCCTCTCCGACCGCCATAAGGGTGAGTGGCCAAACAGAACACAAAAGTAACAAAAACAGACATATATATATTGGCCGCTCATTTTTTTGTACATACACGTAATATTGAGTAATCTGATACTACTTTTCTTTGTACATGAATACATACATGTTTCATTTACTCTTACACGTGTCATTATTAATACTGACCATTTATTTCTGACCATATTCAACAGTTTTGTCATATACATAATACACAAATTTACATGAACATATTTTACACTTTGCGTATTTTCCTGGACAGCATGGACAGCAATATCTTATGTTGCTCAAAGCAAAATATTCGGACTTCGGGACTGGTGGTGGAGTTTTTGTATCGTCCCAAATAAAACGAAATTAAATTCATAGTATTTCGAAATATGTAAAGAGATTAACAAAACGGTTATATAATAGGCCTAATGCCTTTAATTTTTTTTTATCGTTTGGAGAAACTATTTTTTTTTTCTTATTAGAAGTTTTTCTAAATCCTGATTTTCGGGTGGTTCTATTTGGTAATTAAACGTCCGTTCTCCGGATATTTTTTTAGGGACTTGATTAATTGCCTGTCTGCGTAATAAAAACACTAACACACATACAGTGCAGTAAATAAACACAAGAAACGAACACGTGGAAGGAGGGATTTGACAAGTTCATATTCAGGGTCAGAAATTACTAATTACGCTAGTGTTTGTTACCCGTACAAGTATTATTACGCAATTTTAGAGTGTTAGGTGACTTTTGCGTCGTGTAATTTTTTGTCATTCTTTCTGTATATCACGAGAGACTTTCTAGACTTCCTACTCATCTATTACGTTCAGACTTCAAGTTGTAACATTAAAATTACGGTTACCGAAGTGCTCTTATCCCTTTATATTATTCTCAATATATCTGTCGTGATTTCCTGTTTATTTTTTACATTGCGCAGTTTTATATTTGTTGAGTAACAAAGTAAGCACACGCATGCCCACCCTCCACATACATATTATATAAACACTTAACAACATCATGTACTTGTACACTTTGAATGTTACCGTAGTGCCGGACGGAAAATGCTAGGCACTTGATAAACGTTTCCTTTCTCCATTATTATTACTTATTATTACCATTGTCAGGAATATCAGAAGTCGCGTCACTTGGAGTAGAGAAAAATATTTGTCAATTGCCGCCCTCAGAAATCCCTTGGCTCTTGCCATTTATAGTTTGCTGCTCTATTGTTTTATTTCTATTTGTTCCATTTCCTAGTTTCCTACTTAACTTTCCTGTACATATTTCCATTGTTTATTTTTCATTGTAATTTTTCTCGATTCTTGAAACTTGTTTTCCTTCGTCTTTTTGCTTCCTACCTTTATTTTCCATCCACAGTCTTTTCGCCCTTCAAAAGTAGACCAACATTGAAACTTTTTCTTCGTACGAGTTTGTCTAGTTCTGTTGTATCTTGAGATGATAGCGATGAAGAACTGTCTTTGTCTACGTATTACTACCACACCCATATGCATTTGTATTATACATATTTATTACTATATATAATTATATATATGTATAATAAATTAAACGTTCTCATTATTATTAACGACTTATGTTTCTGCCTTCCGGCCACTGATTGCAAATCCGGAAGATTCTTTTAATTTTTAGAAATTTCTCTTGTTGCCTGTTGGTGATTGGGTTTTAATCGTTGCTGTTGCATATATCATATATTTACAGATAGGTATGTCAGGTTGGTTAACGGGGCATTACAGCTACAGTTGTCAGCCAGTTGATTACTCAAATCATCCAGAAACGCTCCGGGTAAGTAAATGCTGAAAGAAGCCGCCCTCAACCACCGAAACTTAATGCAATGAAATCGTTGAAATGTGGCATGTTCGCCGTATTTGTAATGTTTATATTTAATTCATATTTCATGTCAGCTTATGTACATTGAAGAAATTGCATGCAGAACAAATTAAATATTTTCATTTTATTTCGTAATGCTTTGATTGTTTTCTCTTTCTGGCGATATCTCTTACACATCTTTCGTTCATTCATACTTTCTTTCTGCTCTTTGTATCACACGCCAGTTTGCCAGTCGTTTCTCTCGGCCAAGTATGTGTCTGATTTTTTTTAGTATATATTTACATTTATTATTGGTAAATTATTTTATTTTTAAACACATTCGTTTGAATTGAAGTTTGAAATGGAAGTTTGAAAATCAATTAGATTTGAATATAACTGAACGTAGAAGTATTAGTATTGCAGTAGGTTTTACATAAGGTTCAATTATATTCTTCTACATTAAATTTACACGCTCTTTCTATTCTTAGTGGTACAAATATATGTATAAAGTAGAGTTCGAAATTCTAATTATCTTTATTGCTTAAGTAGATTGTGGTAAATTACACTTTTGAGTAGTAGTTAACGTCAAATTATTGATTTGACGTTTTAATTGTAGTTGACACTTAAAAGGGACAATATTGTTTTAACGAATGATTGCTGGTATTTCAGATGGTGCACGCTTGTTGGTGGTATTACTTCTCGAAATTCACGGAGTTTTTTGATACGGTAAGTCTACATTTATTGTTTATATGTATTATTTGCTAAACTTTTGAAACCAAAGAAAGAACATTTTCGGAATTATTTTGCAAACTACGAATGGTGATATAACAATTGTCGCCATCATCGTGGTAGTAATGCCGGATGAAATCATTACTACCGTCATAAATAACAGGATGAAAATTAACTAATTTAGACACAATTAAATATTTTGCGAGTTGTGAAAGAATTTGACATTACGTAAGAGTAATTGCACGTGAAATTTTTTAAAATAATTTTGAACAATTTGTGTGAAGTTAATTCGTTGCAGAGATTCACACGGGGTTCTTGTCTCTGGTAACCCGCCACGACACAAAAGAAAATGTTTAATTTATTTGATGATGAGAAAGTTGGTATTTTGAAACATTTCATGTTTGCCTTGTATTTTTGATTGGAAAGATTCCTCTCGTCATGAGAGGAGATAATAATTGAATTGAAGTGAAGGTGAACAAAAGGAATGGAATATGACCTGAAATCAATTTTTTGCAATTCGGGGAAACTAAAAACTTGGAGGATGGGTAAGAAGGGTCATACCAATAATTTATGATGGCAATTAGAGAACCTTAGAAAGAACAATGGTCATAATTTCCACCAAACATTGAAATTTCATCTCATCGAGCAACTGCTTCATTAACGCGTAAGACGAGCAGAAGAAAATTCTGCAATGCCCAAACTTTGTCCGATTTTTTTTGGGTCGCAGGAATACATTTTACATTATGGGTACACCGAAAAAGTTAGCATAGTAATAATATCTCTCTGCAACTTTTAAGGTATTGACTAAAATAAGTAAGTTGAGAAGCAAAATTAGATTCCCAAATAAGTGTCAGGCAGATTTATGAAAGGGTTCCAAACAAATATTTAAATAATAGGCTCTCTTCTTGAAATCTAGTACTACCAGAAACATTAGAGATTTGAGTAATCCGATCACCATTTCTTACGATATGTGAAGAACAATTCTCGAAACTGTAACCATCTAATTAGAGATGATTAAGTGCACAAAATATTTACTAAAAGTAAACCGTTCTGTACAGGAAATAAATTCCTGGCTCCTGTTTTCTGTTTTTTTTTCCTAGTAACCACAACACTGAAAATTTACATTTGGAATGTGTGACAAGCATATTTCTTAGATGCAAGTCAAAAGTGCAAATGAAGTTTACTATTTCCCAGCTTCAAAAATAGATTTAAAAGTACTAATCCAGATAATTCCATTACAAATTGAACGAGGAAAACAATGTGAAAAATGCAAGAGATAAACCTGTCTGATGAATAATATCAATAAATATTTATGAATTTTGTCGATAGTTGAGTGCAATGTACGGTAAATATAACAAACTGGTGGGTTAGGTTCGTTGACTTTGTAAAATGACCCAAAATCAGGGATGCTCCTAATTCAGCATCGCTTCCATCTTTTCCTGCCATATTGGTATATTAGTAGGATTAGAAATAATCCTCTTTCATGAAAATATGTTTAAGCAGTATTTGTGATTTTTCATTTCAGTTTTTCTTCGTGCTGAGGAAGAAGAATCAACATATTTCAACGCTTCATGTCATCCACCACGGTGTCATGCCAATGTCCGTCTGGTTTGGAGTCAAATTCACTCCTGGTAAGTATCTGTCACATTGTCATTCAAGGTTTCAAAGGTCGGCCGTTTAAGAGGTTCATGTGAGGCCTGAGCTCCTACTGACCAGCCGGCTAGTAGCGAGTCAGTAGGCTCCTCATTGTTTTCACGTTCGATTGCGTTCTTATATGAAACCACTGCTAAAAGGAAACCTGATTTTGTTTTGTTGTTTTTAAATTGCTGACGAGACATTGTCTCGTTGACCTACATATGGCACAAGCCGCATTTTACCTATTCATTTAATTCAGTGATTGATTGTATGAATTACAGATGGACTTGTATACTAAATCTCTAATCCCGATTGAAAATGTTTACACTTTCTAACTATAGATGATCCATCCATAGTCCGCAATAAAAATATTAAGTTTTACGTAATATTGAAATATTAGGACTACTGCAAACCGAAACGAATTATTTGTAGTAAGTTAATACGAAAAACAAATTTGCTTCAAACCAGACCACTTACATCAACGGTTAATAATTCCAAGTCAATAGTGTCAAATTTGTAGGAATCTTCTTGTTGCTTCGGATGTTACAAGGTTCTGACTAGGTACCAAGTGGTGCACTTTGCAACCTGAGAATAATAACAACAAACATAATTCACTTTGAATTGCGGGAATAACAATTTTATTGACTATTGACTCATGACATTTCCCTTTTAAAAGTCCGTTTGCTGTAGTCGTAATGGGATTTACATTATCACGTCTTTAGTTAGGATGATAATTGAGAACTTAGAAAGAAGTCGCAAAGTGTAAAACGTTTTTATTGTTTCACCTTGAACTTGTTAAAAGACAGGTGAACTTCACGCAGGCGATAATCAATATGAAACTTTTCAAAGAAAACTTTATTGATTTACGCCTCCCACGAGTTACATCCGTTCACATTGTTAATCCATTGCAAATTGATTTACTTATTTTTATATGCATTTTACAGGCGGTCACAGTACCTTCTTCGGTCTCTGCAACACTTTTGTTCATATAATCATGTACACCTACTACTTGATTGCTGCTCTAGGGCCACAATACCAAAAATTCATTTGGTGGAAAAAGTACCTCACAGCTTTCCAAATGGTAACTCCCAGACAAGTCAATGATCAGTCAGTCCCAGTGTACTCAATGAAAAATAGTCTTAATGGAAATGTATTTTTTTTGTTCATCAGGTTCAATTCATTGCCATTATGGTTCACGCATTCCAACTTCTCTTCATTGATTGCAACTACCCAAAAGCTTTCGTCTGGTGGATTGGAATGCACGCCGTCATGTTCTACTTTTTGTTCAACCAGTTTTACAAGGAATCCTATACATCCAAGAAACAAAAAGTAAGTTTGAAGGAGGTTCTCAATTAGTTTGATTCCAATCTGAATTTCAGAATCTTTAATTTGTTCTTGAGTGGGATATTGAAGTTGTACGGTATAAATTTGGTGACCGTTCACAATAATTAACTTTTTATTTTTATTTATTGCATTTGATTTTCATTGTAAGGTTTAATTTGTTTTCAGGGCAAAACAAATGCCGTAGAATCATCGAAAGGTGCGTCGAAAACACATTCTAGCAACCACACGACGAATGGCAGCCTGAAAGCAAACGGCAAAGCCAACGCCTCAGACTACTACATAACACCTGACGAAGTTAGGCAGAGAACACTACATCTTTCTGAAAATTAGTTAGGAACAATTTAAAAATTTCGTTATATTGAGCTTCTTATTCTCCCGTCTCGCCGGTCTTCTCGCCGCTGGTATGAAATCTATAATCGAAGTATTCAATTCGATAAGTGGGCAGCGGAAAGTTGCGAACACGAAATTTCTGGGTCATGTTCACTGACTGTAGTTTTTATTAGCGTTCCGATTTCTCACAATCCGGGTACACAGTGTCGTCGACGGGAGGTTTCCAAGGTCGGAGAAGACAGACGGGACAAATAGGTTTTCACTGCGATCGGGTTATACAAGCGAATAAAACTTATTTTGCCTTTTGCCCAAAACAAATCCTCCGGTCGCGTTCGTAACATCCAGGGGATTCAGTGCGAACGTCGGCAAGGAGAATGTGACAGGAGAAGTCGTTTGTATTATTCTTCCTCACTCTGCACGTCTTTCGTTCACGCAATGGATGACGAGAGGAATGTGAGGGAGATGTGGAAAAATCCGATCTCATTATCAAAAGAATTTATATGTGTATATATATACATATATGTATATGTACATCAAGTAAAAGCTGGTGAATGAAGAAGCTGTCCGACCCAAGGATGGTGGACACTTGCCTCGTTCGACGTGGTGTCATAGAGCAATGAAAGGCTGTGTAAAGGATTTACATATACATATATTTTTTCTCTTTGAGCGGATTTTTGTTTGAGAATTTTTGTTATTAGAAATCAGTACAAAGGGCGCGTTGTTTTTTTAAATAGTCGAATGTGTTTTGATTATGAATGTTGAATGAATGAGTGAATGCGAGATAGAATGAGTGAGTGAATGACTTTTATTGCATATATATACATATACATTCAAAAAACAGAGACACAAACACACATTCAATTATTTTTAATTGCAAAATGGTTTGGTCGCTGCAGCTCAAACTAAAAAGTAATTTTGGCCCAGGCAGAGAGCACAAACTAAAACCTTGTCTCTTTCATTGACATCTTACCGTTTTTACTGTTAACGTATTTTGAGGCGAACGTAAAATAGAATGTAAAGTTCGCATTGTGCCTGCCCTGACGTCAGTCACTTGCAACGAGTAGTTTTACTATAGAGAATGGCAGAAAGTGAATTCATCTTCAACATCAGTCTTCTTCTTCCTCATCTTTTCTTTGTAAAGTAGTTTCGTTTGGCTGTATAAGGCAACAGGCTAATATTTTTCATGTCCCTTTTTGCGAGGATCGCAGACGATCATTTTTCTTTTATGCGCCTCTTTGATTCTTTTTATTAAATGAGAACTGCCATTATTGTTTAATGAGCATTCCTAACATGAAATAAACATTCCCTGGTGATGAATTTTTTTTAGTGAAGTTATTTTGGTAGAGACCGAATTGAAACGTCCCTCGAGAAAGGAGTCCTGAAATCGCTCCGTCAATTTTCTTCTGGCTTGTTTTTGTAAATGTTGGCATTGTCTTTTCTTGTTTTTGTAAATTAACGAACTGTCTGGGGGGAATAGACGAATGCTAAAGACAGACAAGAAATTCGTTCGCCGACTGGTGCCGGTGATGACCATCACATTCCTTCCAAATTTAGAAGAAGGTAATTCAATTCGATTTTGACCACGTGAAAAAAAGTCGATTTAATTTTCGGTGCTCGTAAATTGTAAATTGTTTTGCCAACTGCCATTTTATGTATTGTGCCGAAAAGCGTGGAAATTTCCATTTAATTGAATTCGACTTAAAATACATCAAAGCGAAAAAGAATTTTCTGCAAGCGAAATTTCTCGTTTGTTTCAATTTAAAATTTTTTAGGAAAAAATAATTTTAAAAAAAAATTGCAGAGATTTTGTTTGTTGAAGAAAATGGGCATCGAAATCGTCAGTTTCATTCATTCATCTCGCGTAAAACTTTCTATTCTCTCAAGGTTTTAATGGCAAATATTTATTGTTACGTAATTAATTAGTCATGTGGTTGTGCGAAAGTTTAAACAAAAAATCTAGTGACACGTGAAGGAGCAAAAATTAAGCATAAGTGCAATAAAAAAATAGTTTTGCTAAATTTAATGAGACGGAAGTGGTGGGTAGAAAGGAGAAAGTCCTGCCGACGAACCGTCTCTTTTTCATGCTTTAAAATCATCTTAGGTAGTTCTTATTTGCTATTCTATTTATCTTCAAATCAAAATTTAAACTACCTTGTTTTACTAAATTTTAATCGCCTTTTTTGCATATTGTAATCGAGGAGAATAACCTCGGATGAGCTGTGCTTATGTATATTATTTTCTTAGGTATATGTACGCGTATGTATCGGTATGTGTGTGAACGTAAAGGAAATTGAAAGGAATTAACAGAAGGAAACACTAGAAATGTAATGTGCGATTTTGTTTTCTACATACAAAAAATCGTTACCAAAATTGTAAATCACCGAACAAATCCACACACATACAGACAGAGGCACCCATAGCAGCATATGGTTGGTTTTACATTTTAATATACGTGTGTATATATATATATATGTATATGTATATATATATAGACATTGAGATTTTTATTTTCGAAATGAAATTTTTATATTAATTTTATTTTGCGTTGATAATCGTCATTGTCACTATTGTTATTATTTTGACCACCGCTATTATTTCTACCACTAGTACAACTGCTCCTCTTGCTGCTGCTATTATTACCATTATTATTTAATGTTGATCGTTGAATTTTTTGCCTTATACGTATGAATTGCTCAAATTAAAGTGAATTAGCAACTTTAACTTAAGGAGAAATCAATTGAAAAAGCAAAAACGATTTTGTAGTATTAATGTAGATGAGCAAAATGCCGGGCCCGTAGGAAAATTATAATGATGGTGGTGATGAAGACAGTGATGATGAAGATGGAAAATATTAACTGTAACAATAATTATTATAAAGATAACTTATTATTCGTTTATATTATAATAACATTGAAACAAATTTGTTTGTTTTATTTTATTTATAACCCTATATGATTCCCCCTCAAGATTTAATCGTCGGTTTTTTATTTAATCTTCGGCGTCAAGTTGTGAGTTCATTTATTTGTAGTCCACTTGTGATTGCTAGCAGATCAAAAGAAATTTACATTTTTTGTGGTTCAATGATTTCTGAATCTCGGTGATGACATACATATATGCCTTTTTAATTTGTTTTCACCAACTCTTAATTATAGTCTGTAAAAGCCCTTAAATGTGCAAATAATGTCTCAGTAGAAATTGTACTGTTTCTGAAGTAGAGAAGGTAAATTCCCTTCAATTGATTCAAGGATTGAATGTCTAAATTAGTAAACGGCAGTTGTAAAAACATCATTAAACCCAGGTTTGCATAAAAGTTTTATAAAATCTTCCGAAACACGACGAAACATTTCCTGTTCAACGGTTACAATTGTTTGTCTATTGATGACAAACATGGGCGCGTGAAAATGTCAAGGAACTAATAAAAAAAAAACATTCGCAAGGACCAGAATTTAAATTTTCCGCCCAGTCAAGGGCAATGCGCAGAATTGCGAAAATTGACGTGGCATCAGAATGGAGACTTTGATAGCAGAAATCGCCATCTTCGATGACGTCGAGTTCCAAAATAAAAACAGTTTTCGATTCACGTTGAACTCGAAACAATTTTTTACAAATTCGCTCTAATAAATTCAGAATGAAGGGGCACAGTTAATCCCCGGACGGTTTTAATATCACGCGTTAACGGGACCGGACATTCGGAAAAACGTGAAAATGTTCAAAAAACTGAAAGACAAAATTGAGGAAGAATTCAAACAGGCTCCGTTAAAGTTTCCCGTTTCAGTTCAGCAACTAGCACAGGTCGACTATTCATTTTATAACCCAATAAAACTATTTATGAATTATTTTCTTTACTAAGCTTTCAAATTTCAGTAAAATCGTCTGTAACGATTTAATTTTGCTTTTGCGAAAACGTGAAAAATATGAATTTAAAATCTCTGACCTAAAAACTAATATTTCATCTCACGGGCGTGTGAAAGTTGTTTTGATTCAGTGTCACGATTATTTCGTAAATTGTGTCGTGTGAGTTTGTTTGTCCAATATGTCATTTATCTTATCGGATATGTAAACTGCTTCTTGCAGGTCATTTCTCCCTCCCCATCAGTAAATTCATTAGCAGAAAACAATGCGAGTTCTTCCCTCAGCTACCCGACAGACATGCCAAACGTCTCGACGGATTTTTTCAGCATTGGCGGCGATGACGGTGAGTCTTCAATGTTCAGTGTGAATCACGTGAAAATGATAATTTTCTTGTAAAAATATTCTCAATTATTCATTTTCACTCCCTCATTTTCTCAGATTCGCAAGATGGAGTCGCCAAAATGCCGCTGACATTGCAAAACGTCGACTTGACGGCAACATCTCCGTCTAACATGACCCATGGCATGAGCAGAAGTAGAAGATCCTCTCTCAGTTCAGTTACCAGTGAAGCATCTTCTCTCTTTCCTATTTATGAGAGTGGATTGAATCAAAATTTTTTACAGGTTTGTGGAACCACCACATCACAATTGATTATGCTCTGTAACATGCCACTTACCTATTTACATTGGTTAATTTATTATCAATGACAAGGAATATTCCGAAGTCTCTAAAATATCAAGCCCTGAATTCATTGCACAGGTTATTTTATTATTTGTTTAGCAAGAGATGTTTAATCTCAAGGACAGAATTTATCAAACTCTGCTTGACATTATTTTACTATACACAGGAAATGAACCATTTTTATTTTACATAGTTGTGTCACATCTGCTATTACTAATCCTATTTGATTCCAAATTATTGCCTTGCTTATAAAGATTATATTAAAAATCTAAATTAAAAACAACCAAACAATATCCTGGTTACATCATATTTACACTGCATTACTTCAAATTACATTATTTTATTTGTTCTTTACTGGAAAAAATTTTAAATGGACTCTGTTGAAAATATTAATTTATTTACTTTTCATTCCTTTCAGAGTGATTTAGAATCAGAAATGGAAGATGGAATGTCTGGTCAAATAGATAGGGTTTCAAAGGAACAGTTGTATCAAACATTTAAAAAGGTATTAAATAGGTATAACAAGTATAAAGGAAGATATACAGATTTACTCAAACATTATAAGGAGCTTCAGCATGAGAATTTCAAAACCAAAAATGTTTTACAAGTAAGTTGACATGAATTTGTTTTGGTTTGTGGAAACTAGTTTTTGACAGTGTATGTTCACTTACTCAACACATTTCTTCAGTACTTGACTGTTTGTCATTAACAGGAATGGTTATTTGACTTTTATTCTCAAAACTATCTTTAATTTTTTGAAAATTAATATTTTAGTTGCATTTGTAACAGAAAAATAAATGTATGAAATTTTGAACTTTTCAATTCAAAGTTTACGGAGAATGGAAAAGATAATGGGAAGTAGATTTTGCAAATGTGTGTAATTATGAGGATATTGTACCAGTGAGGCAAATTTCTGTGACTCTTGGTCAAATGAATAAAAAGCAAGTAAATAGGCAAAAGAAAAATTTTTTATTTATTTTAATGGTCACAGAATTTATGTAAAAGCATTATAAGAAGGTTCACAATAATGTCAACTGCTTTAAAATGATTTATAGTCAGCCATTTTATCTTAATTCATACTATTGAAGTGCATCCAAACAAAGTGTGGTACCAGGCCATAGACATGGTCATCTCAACTTTCCTCAAAACAGCATCTTTACTTCTTTCAATAAAATTGGGTGCCCATATCACGTTTTCAGGAGAGTCAAGATAAAGCCTTAAGGCGTATGGCAGAATTGCGGGAGCAATGCCAGTTAGAACAAAAGGCCAAGGCTCACCTGGAAGAATCACTTCGGAATGATGTGGAAGAACGGGACCACATAATTGACACTTTGAAAACTAAAATATCCCTCCTGAGTAGCGGGGAAGAAAACATGCAGTTAATTGATTTCGGTAGCAATCAGGTGAGGGGCCGACGAAAAACAAATCGATCACATATTCTGCATTTCCAGTAGTTACCGCTTATCCTCATTTCCCATCGAAGTTGCCGAAAGCCATAATCAAATCATACAGAACGATCGAAATTAAAGCAAAGCATGATTTTTCTTAATGTGTACTATGGTAGTAGATAGTAGTTTTCACCAAAGTATATGTTCCTTATCGAGCATCATTAAGCATCATTAATGCTTTAACTTATTGTAAAACTGAAGGGATTTGTGTGGTGTAGTAGTTGGCATGGAATGTAACTGAATGTTTAGTGGTTTAGATGTTTAAATGCTTAGTAAAACTAGTAATTATTTAGATGTGACAGTGAACCCCAAACATTTTTTTGGTTAGCTTCTTACATATTGCGTTATACAGTCGCTTTGTGGCTCTTTGTTAAGCAGGATAATTTTGACCGATACATGAGTAATTTAAATAGGTTAATACACTAAATGTTATACTTTAAATTAATGTTTGGTAACATCAGTTCGAGTAATATCCGTGCATCCTCAGATCTATTATGTCCTGTTACCATATAAAAGCACCGCTTTTTGCTTTGCACATGCCTGCTTGGAAAGAAATATACAGCCTTTTACTACTATTTATTCTAATCACGTATTATTTTTTTTCCTATCGTAGGAAGGCAACTCCGAAGGCGATTCTCATTCGACGGAATTGAATCACCTTAAATCCCAGAACGAAGATCTCCAGAAGGAAATTGAAAAGCTTAAAAAAATCAAGGAGACAGCATGTCATCTGATCCACAGGTACGACACGACCATAAACGAGGCGACAGAAGACGTTCGCAGCGACAATCTGAAGCAGAAAATGTCAGAGCTCAAGACAGAAATTCAAAAAATGAAAACGGAAAATGAGAGCCTTAGTCACCTGCTCTCACGGAATATCATGACTGAATCTACAGGGGAGAACAACCTCCTAACGGATTTGTCTAGTTTAGAGCCCAGTCAAGAGGACGCCAATAGGGAGAAAGACGAGAAAGACAAGAAAATAGACAAGTTGAATAATTTGTTGCTGAAATGCAAGGAGAAAATAAATGCTCTCAATGCGGAAATGAAAGCTAAGGACCTAATAATAGAAAACAACAATAAAACAATTAAAGATTTGAAAGAGGAAATGCAAAATGTGAAGACTAGGGAACAGGAGAATGCGTTGTCCATGGCCGAAAACAAAAAAGCCATCCACGAGGAGCTGGACGCAAAAGAAAAACAAATCAAAGCCCTGACGAAGGAACTAAAAACAAAAGGTAAAAACAGAACATAGCTCTGTACCTAATCGGTGCACCTAGTGCCAGAAATAACAGTACTGCGTATACGTTTGTATTTATAGAAAATGAGTTCATCAAGGAGAAGGAGGAGACCATCAAGACATACGAGAACAAGATACGAGACTTGACGGCAGACTTTAATAAGGAAATAAAAACGAAAACAGAACAGAACCAGCTCTTGTTACAGGACCTGAAGGCAAAGGAAATCGTGAGTGGTTCCCTCGATAAAATGAAAAACGTGGAAGATAGTTTTGCTAACATAATGGAATTCGTTAAGAGCAGAAGTGCGACGTTCGAGGTGTGCAGACAAAATCAAGCGCGGGAACGGAGTTTCAGCGTGAAGTCAAATTCTAATCACAATGATTTATTTTCAGGTTTTTGCTAATGACAAAACATCAGAAATTGAAAGTGCGTATCAGAAACTGGAAGAACGGTTTGCGACAGCAAAGAAGAACATCACGGAACTTGTACAGATTCAGCAGTCACCAAGAAAGCCAATACAGGAACCAGAAATATTGAAACAAAAAACTGAAGACCTACAATGGGCGTTCAAAAGTCCGACTTTGGAAGGAACGGAAAATTTTCACGTAATTGAAAAGCTTAAATCGGACGTGCAGAACCTGAGCAAAAAAATAGAAATCCTGGAAGCTGAGGTGGAGGAGGGAAGAAAACGAATACAGGTAGAAAAGAACGAAGGCGAGAAATGGAAGGAACTCTACGATTCTATGGTGAAAGAAAGGAATGTGTTGCAAAAGGAAATCGAAGAGAAATTAAATAAAAATACGGAATTGGGAAAAGCTCTGACTGACAGAAACGAACAGATCAAGAGAGTTGAAACGGAAAAGGAGTTGCTCCAGAGGGCAAGCAACGAGAAGATAGAGACAGAGTCCAAGCTGAGAGAATACATGGAGAAGTACACCAAACTAGAGGAGGAGAATCGAACTCTTCAAAACGACCTAATGGCAAAGTGCGACAAGTTATTGAAGGATTTGAACGAGAGCAAAGAGAAAGTAAAAAGTCTGGAGGAAGAGGGAAAAGCGAAAACGCAAGAACTTGAAATTGCGAAGAGGAAACATTCGGGAGAAGAAAAGAAAAAGTCAAAGGAAATACAGGAACTGAAAAAGGAGTGGGAGAACCTAAAGGCAGATACAAACGTCAATCAGCAGAAGTTCACGGAAGAATTGGAGAAACTAAAGTCAGAGTCAGAGGGTCTACGTGCCGCAGCTGCCGAAAGCACTGCCACCAAGATGGAGTTGAAAAAACGTGATGAAGAAATGAATAAATTGAAAAAGGAGATGAAAGAAATGGAATCGAAAACTAAAAAAGAATTGGAGGCTTTGGAAGGCGTCCGAAAGGAGCGTACCCAAGAGAAAGAAGTTAACGAAAGGCTAAAGAATGAACTGGAAGCACTCAGGGGAAACCTAAAGGGAGAGCTCAAAGAAAAAGAAGAAAAGTCTATTTTAGTCGACAAACTTACTCAAGAATGCAATCTGCTTCTGGCAGAAATTGAAAACCTTAAGAAGACGCACTCGAGCACAGAGAAGAAACTGGAAAATGAATTAAAAGCTTTGCGAGAAAGAAGTGCCATACAAAAAGATACCGTTGAAAAGTTAGAGTCTGATTTGGCTGATTGTAAAAGAGAATTTACAAAAAAAACGCAAGAGATGGAAGAATTGATGACAAAGTCACAACTCTTGACCGAAGAAAACGAAAATCTTAAGCAAAAACAAACAGAAGATCGATCGTTGCTCTCCGAATCGACCTCAGACATTGAGAAAATTAAAGCAGAGCTGGAAGAAAGCGAGAAAACACGACAGGAAATGAATGAAAAGGTGTTCAAACTGACAAATGACATGAACGAGGCATACGGAGAACTGCAACTGAAGAAGAGTGAGTTGGAGAACCTCCGAACGAGTCTGATGGCCCTGCAAGAAAACCTGAAGGAAAAGGAGAAAAGTTTCGAAGAAGAAAAAGCCCGTTTGGTGTCAGACAACGAAAACAAGTTAAACGTTCTGAAAAACGAAATAAAATTCATAAACACAAAGCATGAGGAAGATATTGGCAACTTCGAGGAGAACCTCAACTCTGAAATGAAAGAGGCGAACGAAAAGATGGAAATTGCAGAGAAAACCTCGGCGGAGCTGTTGGACAAATTGGAGAAAATCACGAATGAAAGGGACGAGCTGAGAGCCGCAGAGGAAGAGAAAAACCTAAAAATAACAGAACTACAGAACTGTATGATGGCACTAAAAACAGAGCTGGACGACAGGTTTAATGACAGTGAGTATCAGATGTAAACGTAGAAAAGAGAGAAAGAAATAATTCCATTGATAAAACTGATGAACTACTCGAAACTTACAGACGAGAAGAAAGAAGAGGCAAGTGCTCAGAAGCACAGTGACGAGATTAGGGACATAGTAATGCAGTACGACAAGGAAATAGCTGAGAGGGATGAAGAAATAGAGGCGCTAAAGTTGAAACTAGAAGGTAAGAAAAGACACTAAATATTTTACGAGAAAAACTGGGTGTGTAAAAGGGCAAAATCGTCCCCCATGGACGATGTCTAGGGTTCGCGCCTTTAAGAATTTATCATTCTGTCACAGGCATGGAAGACGCTGAGGACATAACCAAAAAACACGGAGAAGAAATCAGGCAAATTGTCCTGCAGTACGACACCGAAATTGCCCAAAGGGACGACGAGATCGAGCTGTTAAAATCTAAATTTTCAGGTTTTTTTTTCTTTCCTCTTGTTGTTTAGTCAGAAATTAATTTTTTTACGGAACCCGCAAGTTAGCAAAGGTTTTTCTACCTTTGTAGATCACGAGGCGACGCTCGAACAGTTGCACTCGACAAAAGAAGAATTAAAATCAGTCAAAGTAGAACTCATTAAAAAGGACAATCTTCTTCGTCAAAAAGAAACAGAAATTTCACCTGAAGGAAAGGACTCCGGCCACGGAAGTGCTCCGACCGAAGCGGAAACGGAAATGAAATTACAAACACTTAAATTGGAATTTGAGCAGTTGTTGGAAGCAGAAAAAGCAAACCTAACGGAAGCGCTGCAGACAGAAAAAGAGGAAGCGGTCGCGGTGGAACGGGAAATTTGGCAGAAGAAATTGGCGGAAGTGACGGAAGCGAACCGGAAGTTGTTGGAAAACCGACAGAGCAATGTGAGCAATGCGGCAACATAGTTTAATAGTTTGTGGTTCAACCTCCGTTTTCTAAATGTTAATTTGTACTTTCAGACCGGAAGTGCCGAACAGAACGGAAGGAAACTTGCTGATGGAATCCTGGAGGAAATTGTAAGATATTGTAATTCAAAAAATTTGAGAAATTGTGAAATCTGGAAAGTTGATCTTTGTTTGTAATTTCAGGAATTGGAGCCGGCATATAAGGCGACGTTTAATTCTTCTTTGGAAACAGGTACGAGTGCTACCGACATACTCGAGAAGCAACTTATTCAGCAAGCAGAAGAAATGAAAGAATTGAAAAAACAATACAAGTGAGCATCTTTATCTTTTCTTTCAATGAGTATTCTTTTTTTCATTTGCTCTTATTGGGTTGTTTTCACTTTTGCCTGCTTTTGTTTCCAACATTATCGCATTTCGTGATTCCATTCTTGCTTGTTCTATTCAGTTCAGGATAATTTGTAATTTTATATTTCAGGAAAGAAATAATGGAATTAAAGAAAATGTCGTCGAAGAGAAAGTCTTGGATGAATTCATCAGATAATCAGGACTGGTATTACACGTCTGGAGGCCTCGAGAATGACACCGAACACGAATACCTGAAAAACATTCTCTACGAGTATATGATGGGAAAGGAACAGCTCGTTCTCGCCAAAGTCCTCTCTGCCATTGTAAAATTCAACGACGAACAAACTCACAATGTTTTAGAAAAAGAACAGCAGAGGCAGACCCTGGTGAGTTGACTTCGTTCTAACACCTTACCTGAATCAACAAAATTTTCAACGGAACCTGAATTTTCTTTTGCAGTTTGGTCAACTGGGACTATTATAACAGCGGAAATCATTAGTCAGGATTAAGATTAAAATTCCATGATTTGCGTTTCTGGTCCAGAGGTGAAACTGCCGGACAGGTTAGCGTACCTGTAGAAGAAAAAGAGGAATTCAGTGACAGGTATGTTCATGAATTAGATGATTCAGATTCCTGCCATTTTGAGAGACGTAACAGAAACACTTGTGATAATAGCTTTAGTAACTAATGTAATTAACTAAAATTTTTTATATAATTATATATATAAATCTCTATATGTATATATACAATGTATATGCTATTCAGATAACACGTAAAAATATATTTATAATGAGATTTAAACAGCAAGTTTTCTTATGCTTACTTAATAAACCCCCTTCTCTGCTGGTTGGATGAGACCCAGGTTTAGGCGTCAAGTTGAACCTTCAGGAATAAGACAAAGATAAAAATAAAACTTGAGTCGTGTTGACTAGTGTATTGGGAGTTGACGAATTTTACGCATTCAGGGTACGCACTCGGGGAACAAAGAACTAGAAATGGAACTAGAAAAGTTGGAGGAATGGCAATGCATATGATATTATAATATTATTGCCATGGAAAATCTAATTTCGACGCATAAAAACCAGCTATCCAATTGGACACGAGAATATTCAAGTGGAAAGAAATGTTTGCAGAATTAAGAAATGAGAAAATCCAATTCACCCGGTGTCCGATGTTTTAAAAAAAGTTCAGCACAAATTTCATAACATTATGTTGTATAATTATTATACTGTAACACAAAATCATATTGCAGCATTTTGAGAAAATCACTGAAAGTGGCCGGTTCTTTCACGTCAGAAAATATAGTTTCCTCCTGTCTTCTCATGAATAACTTTCAACTCAACTGATTTCAACAAAGACGGATAACTCCTCATTATTTCTACGAAATCGGTTCGGTTTAGTTTGTACACCTCGGCCACTTCAATCGAAATGGCGTAGTAGCCAGTGCTATTGTCGTCCAGAATTAGATTTCGTCCATTGAAGCAACTTCCACCTTCAAAATGGTAGAGTTCAACATGTTTGGACGAGTAGAGTGCTACGGTGCCTCTGTGAACGAAGTACATGCTCAGAACGGGGTCGTCCTTCCTCATGACAACCTCGTTTGGCAGATGTAATTGGTAGGTCATGCACTCCGCAAGTCGTCTCAATACGAACGTCGGCAGATCCTCGAACGCGTAGAAATGCTTGAGAAGTGGAAGACACAGCTGAAAGAAAATGTCAGCTTTGAACGTGTCTGGTATGTAGTTGAAGAGCTCGTCCTCCGTGTAGGCTTTGTTCTCGAGGAGGACTTGAAAGTACAGCAAGCTCTTGTATTCCAACGTTCTCGAGAGGTGCTTCATCCGAACAAAAGTGAGAACTCGACTTTCAAGATCTAGGAATCTTTCCTTAGGCACCAGCTTGACCATAACGTACTTGATGAAGTAAGTGACGAAAACGATGTTACAGAAGAAGATGCTGATGAGAACGACACTGCGAATGTATGGGTTGATTGACGTACTCTCGTAGTACAGACAGTCGAGAATCAGGTCTATGATGTCGTTGAAATAGACATAGAGGTTCGTAGACATGACGACGAGATCGTGAGCCATTTGGGGCTTGAATTCTGTGTTATTAGGGCTGTTGCTGGCATTTAGAATGCCAAGTATGCAGTATATGTCGTTGGCAACGAACAGTATAATGCCAATGGCAAAGATTACGCATATGATACCGACGAAGAAAATGTTCCAGAGCATGATCTTTGCGAGCCTGTGGTAGTAGCGAATGAAACAGAAGTACCTCAGGTAGATGCAGTGGTTGAGGATGTCGATGATGACTTCGGGCAGGCCATAATTAAGTCTGTTTGATGAGGTGCCCACGACGAAAATGAACTCGAACGGAATGCAGGAAAGAATGTCACACAAGAAATGGGTCTTCAAGTACTTCCGAATGATGTGACGTGGCTGGAGAACAGCGACTTCGGTCTTTGAGTCGATGTACCCGGTGAAGAAATTAAGGATGACATCTACGAAACTGATGCCATGGCAGACCAACAGGGAAAACTGAAAGGAAGGAGAACCGTGTGGCATGGCGGCCCACAGTAGGGACATGATACAAAGTCGTACAGGAATGAGGACAGTTTCTGTCTTCTCCCAACATATCCGAAAGTAGCTGTAGGGATGGATGACGTAGGGGAAAAAGGTTCGATGGACGTACTTCTCGTACTCGATGACTGCATTGTTGCGGGAAATGATGCCCGGGTAAACGTGAGTATTTTGAGCGTAGAATATCTTCTTCTTCATCGATAAATTTGAAATTTGAAACAACAAAAACAGTAAAAAAGTGTGTCAGAAGGTGAGGAGCAGACGACTTGGAAAATTGCGAATGTTGTCGCAGAAAAAAGCGGGAGTTTGACTTTTCAAAATTTTTTCAGATCTCATCTTATTTCATGGTGTGTCCAGTGACACCATAATGAATTATTATTCCGGCAGTAGAAAATGCGACAAATACAGTTACGTGATCATCAAGGAGAGGAACAAGTCAGACAGAGGACAATCAAATACAAGAAAGAAAGTGAAATGTTGGAATGATTTTATTTATTTATTTGTTTTGTTTTTTTTCATTCTCTCCCTTGGTGAAAAAGACATTTTCCAACAGAATAAAAAGTAAGAAGAAAAGAAAAGTAAATAACAGAATTTGTATAAAACATTTTTTTAAAAACTTTTACGATTCTTCTGCAATCAACTAACCAATCAATCGAATAAATCAAAAAAATCAGCGGCAGTACTACAACTACTTACAATAATAATAATAACAACAACAATAATAATAATAATAATATTAATAGTACGCATGACAATTACAGATGGTTGCGAAGAGGGTTGAATCCGTCCGCTGAAGACCTCCGTGCCTTACGCTGCGGAGTCTCCAAATCTGAAAAGTCTTGGTTGGAATCTAAAATGATCCACGAGAACGCAATTTAAAAAATCTCAAAGAAGCAAAAGAACCGAAAAAGAGTGAAGGAAAAATATTTTTCCCCTCCAAATTCGTTTCATTTTTATTGTAACCTCAAATTATCAGATTTTAACGAATTCAAGAAATTTTTCATTTAATTTCATTTTGCCCCGTCCATTTTTGCTGTTTCCCTTCTTCATCGTAATCATCATTGCTATCATCGTTGTTATTATTATTAACCTTCCAATACAAAATTATTTAAATAATTTTTATATCTTATTTAATAAATTTCAATTCGTTCCAGTCTTCTGTTCGTTTGTGTCCGGCCCAGAGTTCGATCGCAGGTTTTCGTTTTCGGTGGATCGGTGACGTCACACCCTCGCTAACACAACATATTTTTGGAATTAAAAAAAAAAGCTCAACAGGAGAACATCTCGTCGTCAAACTTGTATCAAAGCTTGTGACTATTTCCAAGGTGGCGCCAGTCCAGTTTCCACCAGAAACGTCTACTTTCGACCTCTCGCCGGCTCTACTTCTACCCGTTTTAAGAGCGTCCCTTGAGCAACAAAAAAAAAAAGAAAAGTTCCTTTTCTCCAAATTTGTTTACCTTCATTGCGTTCACCCAGCCTCTCTCTCAAGCTCAGAACTACACCTGCTGCTGATCCTTCCGCTGTCTGTCCGGACCATACATTCTTAAAGAACACGAAAATGAACCAAATTTGCAAAAAAGTACACAAATATTTAGATCCCCTTGGTGGGGGCACCTGAAACTTTTCATCCGCTGGTGTCCTGAACCATCTTTTTTTCGTCGGGAGTTCGGGGTGGTCAGTTTTCTGACGGACTTCAACCACTTGGTGAAGCGACCACCGGCGTCTGGTTGGCCACCAGTTTTTCGTTCAGCTGCACCGACTGAGAAGTTATTAAGTTACTGTAAATGGAATTGGTCAGTTTTTCCTGTCGGCCGCACAGACTTCCCGTCTGCGACTTGGTAAGCAATCTTCTTTGCATCAGTCTTGATTCGCTTGGCGGTGAAAGTCCGAACACTTCACCTGAAATACGATAAAATGGATTATGTCGGAGAAAAAGATTTTGCAAACAACATCGTTTGCCCTTAAACAAGGATCACACTCACCTTGCTTATTACTAAGATTAGCAGTCTCAACAGAGTGTTTGGGAACCATATCAATGTTCATAGAAAAATGTTGCTGGAACACCCTGTTGACCGCCATCGCGCTCTCGGCAAAGGCCGACAATCCCCTGGCGCTGTTGTTCCTGTCGACAACAATCACTTGGTTAAGGTTGAACAATAACAGACCTCAACACAAAAAAACGTTCATCCCATTAAGTTTATTACCTTCTTATGTTGTGCGGGGTGACGAGAGCGCGTTGACAAGAGGGTGCATTCAGGTACTTCATCCAGGGGTGCTTAAGAACAGAGTCAGCACTCAGCCTCAAGCTGGCCTCCTTCACCAATAAATGCTGTATCAAATCCTTGGCGTCGTCACTGATGTCCGACCACTCGGGGTCCGGAAATTCGTATCGACCCTCTTGAATGCTTTGGAAGAGGAGCTCGCGGCAGAGGTAGCAGTTCTCGCCGTCCTGCCAGCCGCAGTTGGTACCGCAGTTCCCGTAGAACGGCGGGTAACCGCAGAGCAGGATGTACATGATGACTCCTAGTGACCAAAGGTCGCATCGTTTGTCATAGGCACTGAACTCACCGACGAAAGCCTCAACAACCTCCGGAGCCATGAACTCTGCACTTCCCACCTGGAGGCGCATCAGAACAAAACCAGCATTAGGACTAATCATCGACCGCCACCCAAGCGACACCTCACTACTCTTGGGTGAATACTTACTGGTGTCAGGAGTTGTGGAGTAGCGATGGGAGACGAAAGACACGGATTGAACTTGATCCCGGACCCAAGATCAAAATCACAGATTTTAACGGGGCACAGTTGGTCCTCGTAAACACACAAGATGTTCTCAGGTTTCAGGTCACGATGTGCAATACCTAAAAAGACAAAAGTATACGAAATGAGGTACCGAATTTGAGGTCAGAGGTCCCACGCAATTCTTCCTAAACCTTTTTGTGCGGCTCTTACCTTTCTTGTGTACAAATTGTAGGGCGCTTGCCAGATCTCGAATAATTTGACAGGCCTCTCGTTCCGAGAAATGGTTTCTCTCCTGGATCCTGTCCAGAAGCTGTCCACCAACAACCTTTTCAAAAACGAGGTAGAATCTGGAAAAAGAAAACAAAATAATGAATTAAATGAACCTGGAAGGACACATCCAATTTTAGGAACCATCAAACCGTTCTTCTTTCCCTTTACCTTTCTTCATCCTCGAAGAATTCAACAAGGTGAATGATGTTCGGATGACCCTGACAGTGATGAAATGTTTCAACTTCCTTAAACACTCTGGACCTGGAGTGTCCAGGTATCTTCTCGATCATCTTCACCGCATATTCGATCCCCGTGTAGATGTTGATGCAACTTTGTACAGAGGCATAGGCTCCTTCGCCGAGGATTTCACCAGTCAATTTGTACAGATCTATAAAGAAGATAGATTAATAAAGTTGAAATGCACCGTCCACATACCTGAGATGGATCAGTGCCACAAGCCCCGCATACCTTGGAAGCAGGAGGAGACAACCGATGAGTTGTTCTTCTTCCTACGACGCTTCCTCCTGGCCTCTTCCTTTCTCGCCTGGACATCGTTGGAATCGTTGCTGGTTTTGTCGCAAATCGTAGCGAGAACCTCGCCTGAAAAGACAGAAAATAAAATGTTAATAATTATGTGAAAAGGGAACGCAATTAATATGTAATAATTTTGTAATATATTTCATTTCACTGACATGAGCTGTACACAATACAAATAATTTCATTATTCCCTGTTACACCGTATGTGTTCACATCGAATCCGGATAGTCGTTACAGTATAACAAATTTATTATGCTGCTTATTAACTTTCATGCAAATTGTATCGCCTACCTTGCCAGAGTTATGTAAGTATACGTAGTGTGCAGTAAACATGTATTATTATTTATTAAGCATTTTACAATGTATCAAAAAGACTACTTTCTATCTTCACAATATATTTCACGGTCGACTCCCCTGAACATAAGCAATGCACAATCTATTGAAGTGTGAATAGATTATTCTGTAAATTATACATAGCGTCCATTTCCACAGTTTCCTGCTTTCCGGCCACCCTGTGACACTCTACACAGACATTTTTTTGCGATGTGGTGCATCAACAGTTACTTTCAGGTACACGTAACAGGTACTATCAAATGCAATTCCATGTTTTTTTATTATTCGTTTACTATCCTGTCATTGTCAATGTCTGAATTTCACTTTTACTCCTGCTGCAACACAATGTCACACTCATCTGATGACTTTCACCGAACCCCGTGTACGTATGCACATTAATTGAGAGTGAATAACATCTCACATGTATATTTAATTTGATATAAATCAATGCAAAGGCTGCGGGAGAAAGTGTCCGATTAAATGCATTTTGTGTAGTTTCACACATAACAAAATTATAATTCACCCGTACATAGGGCACGCTTTAATTGATAACATTCAAGTGAGTAAAATGAAGGTTTACCTACACTGCGACACCTGCATTTCTCTTTGTCATTAAAATGCGACATTCGCCGCGTGTCGAAAACAAAATTAAAATTTTACCAGGTAGTTGCGACAATGGCGAAATCCTTTTCGGAATAACATGTATGTTGTTGAATTTGATTTGAGAATGAAATGAGTCAACATGGATTTCGACAAGGTGAACATTAAAATAAAAACGGCAAAATACAAAAAACACTAACACATGTCCGCCAGAATAGATAAAAACATTAATATAACAAATTTAGTCCAAATTCTACGTCTTCAAAGTACTATAAATTCTGGAAATATCCACATCTAAGACTATTAAAATGGATATAAATATTTCTTTGACAACATATCAGTAATAACTTCGATATTCACGTGCTGCCGACATAACCAAAATACATTCTATGTATTCAGTTTCGGCGTAGCAAACGCCCTTGACCTCCAGTTTTACGACCGCAAAACTTCAACTCAAAATAAATCTTTTGACAAATCATTAAAATGAAAACGTCTTCACGTATTATTATTCAGATGGGTATTATTATTCACACTCCGAAGTGTTGAAAATTCAAAAACTATTAATAATTAAATTAATAATGAAAAAGAAAAATACTCACGACAGACACTTTGAGCTCCGTCTGAATCCTCTAAAATTTTCTCGACCATCTTAATACTTGTGATTCACTTTTTAGTTCTTGTAGATCAGTTAACGGGGGTATAGCGCGTATGGTAATAATTTAAATACAAGTAATAAATACCGAGTGAAATGATAAGTTAAATTAATTTAACGTTTCACAAAGCGCGCACAAATCTTGTAGTGTTCAGGACTGTTTTCATAAAAAATATGAGATCCAAATATGGCTAGTTAGCCTTCATCACTTATAACATACACTGAAAAATCAAAGAAAGAGAAGAATAAATTTCCTAAATTTTATGGCTCAAAACCAGTTACTTTTCCTTTCCATCGGGAAGCCGCAATGGTCATTTGAAGATTCATGAATACAATTAACATAAAATACTATAAGTTATTTTAAGTAGTGTCGGAAGGAGCCCCTGATAGTTTTAATTACAATTCTTAGGCTCTGAAAAAAGTTATTTTAAGACTGTAAAGGAACCTGCAAAGGCGCAGATCAGAAACCTGGTTTCTCTCAATCGAGGTCCAAGCAATAGTTCCGTAGCAAGAAAAACACATTTCTTTATTATTTCCAAAGGGGAAGCAGCCATAAGCCAGCCCAATATAAAACATCAAATACAATTTAAATAGTTTCTATTTGTACAGATTTTACCGTAATATTTAATACATGAACACCATAATGCTAATTAATGTTCTTGGGCATATGCTCTCCTTCTTTCAGCAAGTACGTGTAAATTTCTATTTATATTTCAAAATACTGAGTCCAATATTAGACAATAAACTATGCAATTCAAATCAAAAACCCAGCACCATAACTCCTTCAGAATCCTTTTGGAAGCAAAATCCATCAAAAAGCCAAAATAAAATGTAACGGCCAATGGTTTGGCTTGCAGTTCGTGAAACTTTCGCCTTCCCACTGTCCTGTAAAACTCAGCAAACCAGTTAAATTGCCGCAAAGCAATCACTCGGTGCAACGGTTAAGAGTGTTCTTCTCTCTAATTATCATTTGACTACAAACTGCAGAGATTTAAAATTCCAGATTTCCAAAGAAGAGTGACAGGATTTCAGGGATCAAGGTCGATAAAAACGAAAGTAACCACACGATTAAAGCAACCAAAACTGCCAAAATTTTCTCTTTCGTGCTAGAAAGGCTTGGGGTTTTCAAATCGACATAGAACATTGTTGGACCATTTGGTTGGGTGTAGCTGAGGTTGTCGCACTCTCCTAAGACCCTGACATGAATCTTTCTATTAAACATTCGGTATTCTCGTTACCAGTTCACTGGTCCGTAGAATAAACTTCACAAGACGCTGTCTTCCCGTCTCTAAATTTGTACGCCTTGCTTTGAAATGGAAACTTTATTCAAGTCGGGAGTAAAGCTTTACAAGGCTGCCACTACATAAAAACGACATAACCAATAAAACATGTTACACAATTCCAAGGAACATGTCATCATGTCCAAAATATAACACATGAACGTCTAGCACAAAATTTTCAAATTTCAATTAATCGAATTATTGCAGCCAATGCCCTAGAATTTCTGAATAAAATCAACAAAAGCCTGTGTCGCTCATGAAGATAAAATATTATTAGATTTAAAACTGAACTAAACAACCAAACAAATATTGCAGTTGCAAAACGAAAAATAGTTGAAAGATGATCTACCTACTTTAAAGACATAACTTTCGATTTCGAGTTTTACCTTTTCTTGGCCTGCACCCTTCAGAAACTAAATTTCTAAATTATACCACCCAAATTGCTCATGATACGAGCCAAAAGGCCTCAGAATGACTTCCTGGGGTTCCTTGAACTGCTGCCTAACGATGGTACTCCCTACTGCCTAAAACAGCCTACCCAGAGCCTGAGCCAATGTAAATGATTGCTTACAGTTATTCGTTCAGACCTGAGGGCGCAAAAAGGTTTCAATTTTTTCACACAAGTTCAGACATGTCCAAGGTCAGACCAAGATTTCAATGAAAACACAATGCTTGTTGACCAACGAAAATCAAACATCACAGCCTGTAAATTAACATTTATGTGGGGCCTACCTAGGATACGCGCCATCTGCCTCGATGGAAACCAAGTAGAAAGATAATTTCAAAAAAATTAACTAGGAAAAACCGTTAAATCCTATTTAAAATATTCTCAACGGTAAATTGAATTTCAATTAATGAGCTTGAAGCAATTTGTTTGGCCTCATAACCGGTACTTTGAATGACACAAATAAATAAAAAAAATATAATGGCGTTAAATGTCTTTGCGGAAATGATTTTTCCAAGAAACAAATACCACGTAGCAAAGATATGGAAAAAATTAAATAACAACGATACATGAAATACATTACATGGAATAGTTAACAAATTTGTGTAACTTTACTTGCATGTGCCTATCGATAATTTAATAAAATTTCTGGTCGCACCCGGTACCAAATAGAAATCAAAAGTTATAAATGCCACATACAAATCGCCTTTCCAACAAGACAATTTAAGTCGAATTTAAGAAATATTAAATATTTCTATGTATCCCCAAAATTCCGTTACATTTCCTAGGCAGAATATCTATGGTTTTCAACAAGAAAAGAGCCACACCGTCCAAAACTTGAATAATCTTCGCACCAATCTAACTAAACCTTACACATTGACAAAAATTTTCGGTTAAAGAAATCAGCGCCACGGTACCTAAGCTGGGCACGAAAAAACCGTTAAAAATATCAACGGCTAAAATCGCCGGTTTCAAAATTTCGATAAATCGAATCGAATATCTCACACGATAACAGCTGCTGATTTTCAGTAGATTGTTTTTAAAAAAAATGTTATCTCTTTAGGTGAGAACCTGTTTTTTGGAAATCCATTGTTAGAAAATCGAGAAGGAAACGAGCTTTTCTCAAAAGCTTCGTTACTTCCGAAATTTCGTCAATTTACCAATCGTTCAGGATGTTTCCACTTCAAATTGAACCTTTTCCAAATCACGTTCGCGACGCATCACACGATCACAACAGATGAGACGAATTTTGTTGACGAAAAACGATTTTCATTCTTCCGGACAAACATCCGACAGGAACGACAGCAATCAAAAACAAGACCTTAGCCTCCGTCCTTCTTAAACTAACTGACGTGCCGTCCGCGACCGTTCACATTTATAATCGAACAGCTTCGAGTCTCGAATCGAATCGCGGGCCAACAATCGATTGCGACGTTGCCAAACGAGTCCAAACGCTACTAGGAGGGGATTTTCCGATGAATGGCTGCCTCGGTATGTCGTCAACGTGCCGTACCTGAATTTGAAATTTCGGCTCTTCCTGGGCACGGGTGGGGCGAAACATTCAACAGCTCAGAGGAGGGCCCTCCCCATCATGCCGGTACCTGTTTTCTCCCGGCCTGTTGTGTCACCGGACTTGTTTATTTCACGCGCATTTTCTTTCTAAGTAATTCAGACGATTACGATTTTACCAAGAATTCAAATGTCTCTTCCGATTAAAATTTTTTAAGTGAACGGCCCTTGATGAAATCAACTGCGTCTCAAAAAATAACTAATTATTCTACCTGCCTAAATTTTATTCCAGTGCTTTTCCGTCATTTCTTTGGGGAACTCTGAGAATTTATTGGAGATCTATGGGTCTGTGGTCCTGGCTCAATTTGTCATGTTCATTTCTATCAAGTACCTTAGCTTTCTAATTCATTAAGACAAAGGTGGTGGGAATGCTGACACAAATAAACCATTTACTAGAAATGTATTTATTTATAAATTAACTTGCTAAGGTCAAATTATATGTGGTCCGTACCACATTGCGTATTATCCAGCTTCAAAAGCAATTCTTTCAGGGTGATAAAAACAACAAGGCAATAAACGAATTGTTGTACCAATTTGGTTTTTGCAAATTCATCCCACACCCATTCCACATTTTCCAAAGTGTTTGTGCCACGTTCGATCAAGCGTGATAATTGTCTGTCAACTCGTATTCCCGCAGTGAATGTTTTACGCACGACATTGTCGTCGACAGACAGATTCCCGAAAAAGGCAGAAAAATTCCGTTGCCCAGTAACAATTAAGAACAATTAAGCTTAGCTGTAAAAGAAAAGGGTGAATTTGAACTTCCAACGCGGAAGCCTCGAAAGCTCAGGCTGATTTCGTCATAGGGCAGCTGTGGCTTATGACGTCACAGAAAAAGAAGCGACTCAAGACGTCATAACATTAGAAGCAGAAAAATGGTTAAAAATATACTACTGCACATCACAATCATCACAGGTTGGGCTGCAGGTGAACCCACATTTTATTTTACCTGAAAAGGTCCTTGATAAGGTACCAAATAAAAACCAGAATTTCATTGGAATCGAGGAAATAAAATCCTCTTTTTTCAATGGCATCATTTATTTTTCGTTTATATATGTATATATATATATATATATTGTAGTTGTTCATTTTTCGGTTAAAACGAGTTAGATTTTCATTTCATAAATGTCGTTGCCAACCGTTGCCAACATCGTCACGATTTCATCAACCTCATTTTTGGGGCTCTCTCTCTCTCTCTTTGTTACAACCCCATCAGACGCTTTATTGATGATTTGTGTGAACTGTGTGTTTCCATCATAACAAGCAACTTCTTTAAGTCAGTATTGCCTTCCGTTTCCCCACCTTCTTATGAATAACAATTTCTAATCTGCAGTTTTAACTATATATAATTCACGGTTAAATGTGTGAGACAAATTGTCTGAACTTTCTTAAAATTCAATTGAAAAGATAAATAGTTTTCTTTGATCCTCATATATTAAAAATGGGTACTACAGACATTTATCGATAACTTGACGAATTCTACCTTGCAGAACGAGCTTCCGCCACTTCGAGTCTCGATATTACGTAGCGATACATCGAATCAGACGCAGAAATCAAGAATGACTCGAGTAGAATTAAATTCGCCAGCTTCGTTGCCTAAAACTGCGCAGTTTTTAACTTTCAAGACGCAGAAAAATACGTTCGCGTATCTGCCGCTCTCACGCGCCCCACCTGCCCAGCCCAATATTTGGAAATGAATTCGTAATCGTATGGTCTGTTTTGGCCGGAAGTTAAACCTGTTACATTTCAACTTGCAGTTTCGGTTGGATCTCATTCACCTGGCCTTACCACTTATTCAAAGAGGTGATCATATTCTAACTAAGTCCAAGTGAAAATCTCCTTTTATCATCCTGATCTAGAATCCTCACCTATGAACATGTATCCTCTATGGAATCACCTTTCGGAGTGCCGTCCAGGCACCATTTAGTCTGATATGTGTGTAGTCCTTGAGGTCTTTTGTCTAGCCAGACATTCAATGTAATTGTGCCCCATAGACTCCTAAATTTTCTCAAAATGATGAGGCGGATAAATTTATTTACTTCACGTGACTACAAGTAAACCAAATAATGGCTTATTAACTACGCTGAACATCAACTAATCAAATCCACTCCGATATGACTAATGTGCGAAATTTCTTATTTACAAATCCGTCCAACTATGGAGCGAGACGATTTTTGAAGGTCGAGTGTGCCTGAACATGTGGCTTTTGCGTTGATTAGATCATTACTCATGTGCACAAATGTAAAAAAAATATATTTGCTCGTGGTGTACTACTTATATTGTTCTACATTAAGCAAAATAATACATTTCACGGGAGACAAGAAAAGAAAAAAAGACCTTAATCTGTGTACCACAGTTAAAGTTACAGTAGCAAACATCACCTGGGGTGTAACCCTAATTAATGCTTTCGTTAGTTACGTAATTGACTTACAAGTGCATCTGAATCAAATCTGCTGGAAAGTGAGAACACTCAAATAAATAGAGAAGCGACACACTCCATCGATCAATTTAAGAACAAAGAAAGAAAAATATTGGAAGCAAAACAAAGATAGAATCATATCCCACTGCAGACGAACGTTTGACCCGTAGCATCACAATTGAGTACCGTGACAGACATGCAAAGTTTGCAGATAGCAAAAAGGAGTAAAAGCAAAAAACCCCAAGGCAGATGACCTCTCTTTCAACGGACTGCAAGACAGTGCACGGCCTGTCACGACCACCAAGTTGGTCAGCTGTACATCTGCTGACGACATGTCTGAATCAATATCAGCAATACTGCACTGTCATTCATATGTGACAACGTCAACGTTAGTAAACCACCCTAGGCACAATAACTAATAGGTACGTGCCACTGCGCGATTTGTGGGAGATAGAATGCAGATATGAAGTTGGTCAATTTCAAAGAACTGCGTAAAATCTGTCGGGGTCAGTGTTGACGCCACCGAAACACATTCGACATGTCGAAGTGGTCGATGCATGGATAGCCAGGGGCATCTTTACGTCACGCCCTGGACAAGCTCTTTACAAGATGCACACCCGGTTCGTTTTAAAAATTCCATCTTGACCTTGTCTCGGTTTGGAGTTCTTAAACAAGCAACGGGCCACTTCTCGGTCGGTCGAACATTCGCCATTTTGCCCAAAAACTCGTTCTCGTGTCCTCTCGACCGTTGACGACTGGACTGGGTTTCTTCTTAGTCAGAGGAAACCTTCGGATTCAGTTTTAGGAAGACAATTAATAACATTAGATCATCATTGGCATTATTCCTAACGAACTGTGAGCCCATAATTCGATCAGAATCACAGTTTTACTAGGAAAACTATTGCTGATGAAGTAGAGGTGAAGGCTGAGGGAGCTGACCACAACTAAAGTCCATTTCTTGGTAACTGCACACAAACACACATCACTTTGCTTTCGCTGGCATTGATACGATAGACTTGCGTCATCGGTTACACTTTTTTATTGCGGACAGTGACAGACTTTACCGGCCAGAATTTTTTAATTAGTCATTTATTTCCAACAAAGCAATGATCTCTAGTTATTGTATAAAACTCCCCACCCAATGTCGGTCGTACGATAGTTTTCAGACAATCAAAGCAAACTAACTCCCGCCTCAAAGTACTACAAATTTTTAGAAGGAAACCGTAAAACATCAATAACAGTACTCTGCATTGTCTTCTTTCTGTGCTAAAAATCACGACGTGGCTTTTCCGCTCTTCCAACAGAACAATGGCGAAAACATTAGGTGATTATGACCCTATGACTAAACCATTTAGTAAATGTAGCAATACCGGGTACTGTGAATTGGTAAGTCCGGCGGTCAGATACATAGGTGAGCATAGCCTAAGGTCATAAACAAGCATTCTCATAATTGTAGGACGTGTTTGATTTGTCAAACATTTCTTGTTCATATTGGTTACTTCTTTTACTGCTACGATAACTTCTTGTTAAATTAAAAAATCGTAAATCAACTTCAAGTAGATGATATCATCGAAAAATTAAATCACACGATTATGTGGTATTATGTGAATAAATGAACTACAAAAATACTTAATTACGGCTGTAGAATCAAAAATACAAATGTCTGCCCAAAACACAACTACGTTGAAATGAAATTATACAAATAAAGTTGTAGGAAAATAAAATCAAAAGGAGAATCTCTTCTCATGTATAAGAGATTTAATAAGGCTAACTCTTTAAATAAATCTTATCTTTTGTGACAACAAGAATATAAAAAGCGAGTACACTTAGTTAATCTCCTAACATACCTTTGCATCCGTAGCATCAAGCCAAACGAAATTTTTCGATATTTTATGATGGCTGATCATCCAACCGTCAAAGTTAAAATGTCAGATAGGCAAAAAATCCGAAACCACAGATGAAAAAAAAACATTTGATCGACCGTGAAGTTTTTGTGAACTTCCGACCGAGTAGGAAAGATCACAATTCTAGATATGCGGGTCGTACTTAAGTGCGTGAAAATACTATATATACATTTGTGTACACATGTGTGTATGAATGCATATATATCCTTTGCTAGTCTCATGAGGAAAATGTGACTTCTCGAAACTCTCCTTTCTGTCAAGGATAAACGGCTCATTCTCAACAGTTCGACACTAACTACTTTTTCTCTGCGGTGCTCCTGTCACGGGAGGATGTGAAAGTATCAGAAAAGATCAGAAATTAAGAGGGGTAAACGTTTTCTAAACAACGGAAACGGAAGCGACTGACATTTGGCGTTCTGCTGCCTGCTATTACCATGTCTTCGGCTGTCGTATTTAACGTCTTCAAACATAAAGAGAGTGAGGAAGGCATTAAACCGACCGTGAGGGACACCTTCAATGTGACATCACCCGTAACGTCAAATTAACACAGCTTAGGAGAAAGCAATTAGACTAACGTAAGTTCCGACCTGTCCCAAACTAAATAAAATGGAACAAGTACGAGAGGTGAGCAGTCAACCCTGACCGGAAACTTCTGATAAAACCATCTTGTGACACTTTACCTTCCTCCAAGTTAACCAAAATAAAGGAAATTTCGCGTAGTGACAAATCATGATATCAAGTGTCGTGGTTGTACACAACATTGTACTCGGCTGTTCGAAGCATCTCTCACATAAGCCCCCTCCCGTTTTACACTGTCATATTGTTTACACATTAGATGGTAACTTTAGAACAATTAAATCACATGATATCGGAAGGAAAATTACAAGCGGTATGATAACAAAGACACTTCCTTTATCGGTGCAATGTCGAAAGGAAAATATTTTTGGTTTAATTAAATTTTGTTCGCCCCAATAGTAAAACTACAACAGATTCCATTACTAATGATTGTGTTAAAACCTTGATAAAAACATCGCTTTACTGTTCGGGCAATACTTTGCGTGCTAAATTTAAGTACTTGATTCACATCCTTTTGCGTTTGTTTTAACCCCTTGGGTCTCTTTTATCATCTTCTCTATCATAAGTTGCTCTACCTGAATCCAATCAAATGTTAAATGGGACAATGTACTCATATTGTCCTTTGCACATCCTCTCTTTTTCAAAACCAGCCTCCGTAAATTCGCCCTTATGGGTTCAATGGGTTCACCTTCTGCTCTTCACTCATATTTGATTCTTGCTTTTGCAATTTCCTTATAGTAAATCATTGGTCATTAACTGCACCCAAGAAGGAGAATGTTTTGAACAATCCACTGTGAAAGACATTCATCATGCGTTAGGAACGATTGCAAAACGTTCTAAATGAGTAATCCAAATAAGTAGAAGTAAAAATAATAATTGACTTACTATATACGTCAAGTCTGCACAACCCAAACCTGACAACAAACATCTAAAACACCCGTATAATCATTCAGATTAGATATTGTAAATTCTCCTTTGGATAAGACTGCCGTTCGAGAGGCAATCGGCTAGACAACAGAACAGTGTCTATCTCTAATTGCTCAATGGCCGCAGTAGGAGTCCGGCCACTTCCACCGCATGGTACCTCTTCTGACGTTCTCACTTGACTATTATGTATTTATAAATTCAACATTCAAGTTAAGTAAACACGGTCAAGTCAAGGGCGTGTTCGACTCTGCTGACTGGCTAACTCGAAACCGGTTCAGCCTAATCCCTGCAGTTTAAAACCTCGTAATTTTTATTACACCCAAAGGTGATAAATAATCGGTAATAGAATTTCAAGGTAAGTATTTACTGCGTCCTAATGCCAGTTTTAAGGACTGCAATACATATGAGTAGTACCTCTGTCGAACCTGCGCTGCATTCCTGATAAAATTGGGTTACATATTAGGTACTGCATTCCATTTTATTCCTACTTTGTTTACTCCTTTTTGTCTTTGTATAATATACCTTTTTTGTAACCGTTGAACCTAAATGTTATTTCGTTGTAGGTTCGGTTTTAGAACATCAATCACTTGTAGTTGTGATGCTTCATTATAACATATCTGTCCATCTCTACGGCTGTTGTTCAATATAGCAACTTACAGATCGGTCAGCCGTAGCCAAGTCTCCTTGTTTTCGCAATGTTGATGCCGATACCTAAGGTGTATTCATCATGAAGTGTGCATTTAATATCATAAATAGGTTGGCAAGGTAATCTCGCAGACTTTGTTCTGCTTTGATGGAATTAAATTACTCACAATTTAGTACTAAAGTTCACTAACTGACTGATTTCACGACCGGGTCGCAAGTCGTAAATTTTTTAATGACAGAAGCATTAATTTTGGTGTAGTCTAAAACGTAAATAAAGTCTCTTGTCGCACTGCACTAGGATGCCATATTTTTTTGTTGTTCGTTGACACAATTGAAACGTTTAATATGTATATTTAGAGTAACGATGTAACGGTTATCCTTGACTTTGTGCTATGTCATTAAGCCCGTACAATTCAAAATGACTTGTCTCCAAGTCCTGGTTCAATGATAAATGCGGTGAAAAATTACAAGTTACCTAGATTATTTTCCAAATATTATCATAATTCAGGAACTCAAGTAGTCAACGGAAGCCTACAACTATACTGTTATGTAGCAACCATGTAAACAAATTATAAACCAAGGCACAACTCACCCTCTGAGGAGTCCTGTGATTGAGCTAGCGGCATCAAAGATTCTTTTTGACTTCCTGGAGACTCACTAACCTCGATGTCTGTCCTATTCTCGCTGGAATCTTCCTGTGGAGAAACAAAAACAAAAAAACTGAGTATTAGACGAGTGGTATAACAAGACAATTCCCAGGGTTATGAAAATTGCATTGCTACCAAGGCTGAAACGTGCAACGGGTACCCAACGACGAGTACCGAGTGAAGTTTGTTTCTTTAGTCACGTCAAAACAGTAGGTAAAAATAGACGGAAGCGGAAAGGTCAGAATCGGACCATATGCTAATACGCGAACGTTTCCTATTAAGCAATGAAAACTACGGGCTGTGTCGTCTAGCGGTAGGAACTTCGACCCAGGGGGTCGGACAGGTCTCTAAATTTTCCAACTTTCCATGGATTTTCTTACCACCATGTTTGCCAAAGCTACTGTCCGTCCATTAGTAAAGAGCACAACAGAAAATCAAAGTCGGAGAGGAAAACTTCAACTCGATCGACCGCTCTATTGGTCCATCACGATTTCATCATATTTTCCGCGTAACAACGACAACCATCTTGCGATTGTTTTAATCTCTAAAATTTAGACGGTCAAGAGACGAATTTCTGCGACCGATTACGCACATGGGTGTGAAGATAAGAATTAGTTAAGGTGGAAACTGAAAGAGCCTCGAGAGGTTCTACCTGACCTATACCTGGCAGCCACAACACTGAAGAGGAAAAACCGGCGCACGGCATCAACCGCAACATGCGGTTACTCAACAATTGTGGTTTTCAGTTTTCCTTCTGTTTATTTTAGGACCACTGTCTGCCTTTTCAACATCATTCCTAACTCTTTTTGCGATTACAAAACGTCAATTCCTTTTCATTCAAATCTTTTTTCTTGCCTCGATACTTTAAGTGACTCACAGGCATCGTCCCACAGTAATAATATTTGATGTCCTGTAGCGTAACATTCGAAGGTGTAACTTTGGTCTTTGCCTATGTGTAATGTCCTTCCTTAAATCCCTCCACTTTAGGTGCCGTTTTACTGTAAATTATCGTACCAACTTAGGTAACATTTTTCGGTTAATAACCATAAATTATCCGTAAATTCAATGTGTGCAAGTGTCTTGTGTGAGTAAGGTTTTTTCACTAAAACAAGTTGTGGGGTCTCAGAATAAAAAAATGCAATTTCGCAAAAGGTACTCATTAATAACAATATTTTCATTCTCTCTGTTCCCTTTTTGACATTTCCCAGTGCATTTGGATTGAATGTAATTTGTACCTGTCGGGTTTCCAAGTCATTTGTTGGGCTAGACGACTGATCGAATTCCCATTTCTGAGATTTTGTGTTTTTTTGCTAATCATTTCAGAATTTTGCTATCGTTCTTTTTGGTAGTTGAACCAAGCAGGTGTACATCTAACCAACAGGTACGGTAGAAGCTATAGGTACTCCTGGCGATCGACCACTTCCATTAAAGACCTGTAGCAAAGCAACAAGCGACTTTCGAAATGGTAGCCTGCAACCAAATGAAAGCAATGGCGTGCCCTTTGGCATCTTCCCTCACACTTAGCTCTCACTGGCCGTGCACATGACCGTAAATATGGCCTCGTTATCTTCAACATCGGGCCTAGGGGCGCTTCAGAAGACACACCAAATATCGGCCGGTTAACAGGTGCCTGAAATTGTTTTAGGGCGCAACTGCTTCGAGTTAATAAATCATTTAAGTTTAAGGTTAAACATCAGCCACAGGTACTTCATATGTCTTCACCGTACCTTCCAACCGGTTCCAGTTGGGGCTGATCTCTTCATTTTCAACTCACCTGTTTGACGACCACCTTTCGCGAAGCAAGTGATTGGAGCTCATGTGAAATCAACTTGATCGGCCTTAATACCTTACATTTAGCAGTTTCCCCAACGAAATTTATTGTCAGAAAAAAAGTGGCGCCATGTTGGCTCCACTCAGAATTTCTCCAGCGCGTCGCTGGCCTATCAAAACGAGGCAAATTTCCCCGAAAGTATTACCGATCGTACGAGTAAATTTGTTTCTCATGACCTTTAAGACTAGTAGCGGAGGAGTCTTACTGTCCAAGGCTGTGAAAACAAAGCTAACTAAGGCTTCGATTAACAGGAACATTCTCCCCATTCAGTTTTGACATTGTAGTATTTGTATATTTTGTATAAATACTCAGTAGTTCTGCCTAGAGTACTAATTTTGTATGAAGGCCATTACCTTAGAAATGTGACAGAAGAATCTGCGGAATTCATGGAAACACAAAAAATAATTAATTCAATAATTAGCAGAAACGATTTCAAATTCACTCAAATAGTTGAGATTGCAAATAGTATTCGGTTATCGTAGAGCAAAGTCTGTCTCAGACACTCTTTCAACTGTTTATTTTAAGCTGTTTTTAAAAATCAACATGACTTTTATTAAATGAATCATTTTTCTGATCGATGCGAGCTTTCGGATCGCACGACATTTGAGGCCTACGTGCACAAAATCAGGGCCGTAATCATCGTCACCGTCGAGTTCCACGAAGGTCTCACATTCAGGAAGAAAAGACAGAGGAAAACCGAATGGAATGAGACCGGTCAAAGCATGTGACTTCGTTGTGGAGAGGGGGTTTCTGACGGACGTGGAAGCAACAACACCAGGGCCAAAGCAACAGCACGTCTAAAAATAAAACGAGAGAAGGTGGTGCTTTGACCCAACCAACGATGACTCGAAAATACAACCATGCGATTTCTACGTCGCCTTCCACTTGACATTTTCGATGGTTTCGTCGCTACAAATTTGAATGACAAATTTAAATTTGCCAAGTCTCTTCCGATTTTTACTGGCCACCACCGGGTATCTTCTTTTTCTTCTGTCGTGGGGACACTATACACCTCTCGCCAAAACATGCCAACTCTTTCTGTCTGACTTCACTTCTCGGAAATAAATAATGTTCAACAGTTGAAAGCTTGAACTGTCAAACCTTTCACTGCAAAGTTTTTTTTGCTCAGTAGGACACTCCTAGTAGTCTCACATAATCGTTACAAAATTCTCAAATTAAAAGGAAATGAAAGAAAATAATAATACTTAGCGAAATTCTGAGAATTTGTGCAGCAAAAATTGGCAATCAAATCCCACGTTTCCTTTCTGCACAAAAGACAATTAAAGCCCTCTGCGTTCCATTTCTGTTTTTCTATTTTAGTGTGAAATAGAAAGCAAAATTAAATTTGAGAAAACCCTAGCCAATACTTCCAACCTGTTCATACGTAACTCTTCCTATTCAGACTGAAAAATTACTTAAAACGGCACAACGAAACTACCTGACCAGCCTAACATTTTATTGTAAAATAAGTCAGTCCCCCGAGTCGGCCATACACTGACATGCCCGGGTACCCAAGCAACGGGATACCCAGCGGGGTACTGGACAGCTGCACAAAGGTGCGGAATACCTGATTCGTCCCTCTCTCTCTCTCTCTTTCCATTTCTTCATTTTGCCAAAGTATATATTTTTATTTTAGAAATCGTGCCTCGATCACGCCATGTTTCCAAACAGTCTCCAAGACATGATCGTTTAGCCATTCAAAATTCGCTTTCGTTACAACTTGCTTGTAATTTTTTTTAATGAACTTCTCGGATGAACTCAAGTGATAATCATTTATGTGTAGTCGTTGCCAAAACGAGTATTTTATTGCCGCAACCAAAAGGAACACTTCAATACCGATAATTTATCATCAAATCACAGATCAAATGACTTGTCTACAAGTATCATCACAAAATTAGTCCAACTTGGTTTTGTTGCTTCTGCAAATGTTTTCTTGCAGCTTTCCCTTGTTCCTTCAACCACCTTCTGTTATATGTCTCCTTAATTTTACATTAGCCCTGTAACACTATCTCTTGCAATACCAAATTCTGTTCTACTTTATTCCTGACATAATTTTCCAATTGCAATTCCAATTCGGAATACAAGCAACAACCACCAAGTCATTATATACGCCTTTACGTTCTACTTTAATTTGCCTGATTGAAGTTCGTTGAACTCGTTTTGCGTCATATGGAGACAAATTTTTTTCTCTCTCACATGTTAGCTCATTCATCCGGGGACAATAAGCAGCACGTTGTTCCGTCAGGATCTATCAGATAGCCATCTCTATTTGAGTCAATTTGTTGCTTCATTCTACTCACATTTGAACTTCGATGCCATACAACTGACGCATCCAACGGTATACCAAATATTGTCTATTGAGTTCTGCTATTGCTGACCACGACCCCACCCTGCAGTTGAATACTCAACAAGTCAGGAAAACGTTGGACCACCCTATACTTAGAAATAGCTCAAAATCTGGGCACCTATCGTTAGACATGGATTCCAGGAAGAATTCAGGTTATCGTCACATGTCAAAATGGAAAACAATTGGCCACTTTGGGCGGAACCCGCTTGCCAACTTTTCAGAATGAGAACGAAAAATTTAATACACCAAAATAAATTAAAATCGGAAGTAATCGCAACAATTGAAACCCATTTAACGACTGTGGCAGTTAATTTGGTTCTTGTGCCAATAAATAAATAGACGAATTTTTTAAACATTTTCAAATAGGTTTCTTGAAAATCGTGACCCCGAAACCTATAGCCACTCAACTCAGAAAAGTACATTCAATAGGAACCCAAAACAAAGAGACGAGACAAAGAGACGTGCTAGGCATAGACCAGGAGGGCCTAATATCAAGGTCAAGTCTTCAATAGATCAAACCTACGGTCAACCGCCGATTCGTGACAAATGTCGGACAGGGCAGATCTTATAGTTCATGAGAGGGAATACAACTAAAACTAATAAGATGGTGCAAAAATTATATGGTCTGGTTCCTAGCTTCAATTAATTCTATTTTAAACGTTTTCACAATTAAAATATTTGATTGTTGTCTATAAAATGTCGTGTACACATATCATGTAATGTCGATAGTACCAGCTCTAGGAGAATGTCTACAGATCATTCAACTTCAAGGTGTCTCACTTTTAATAGAGCGAAGCGTACTATTTTACACCATTAATAAACTCGTTTGTTATGAAACTTTTACATTTAAGAAAAGCATAACCCCCAACAAATTCATACAGAAGGAGGACGCGAACGTGAATCAAACTGTCATTTCTATTTCTACATTATCCATGCGTCTGTGTATGTGCATGTGTCCGTGCAAAAATTGGCCATTAACCTAGTCATTGACCTACTATGTTGCAAACGACACGGTGCAAATTTTTGTGCACGGTTTGATGCACTTTCGACGACTGCTGGCACCCACAAACAAAAATGAACCTCTTCGGTGACATCTGACTTTCTACCGGTCCTCATGTACCTCCTTGATGATTTCTTACTACTAGACCACAATTTGTACCAATTCAAAATAGAACTCACGTGGGGCAGAGGTAACCTGGGATGTACCCTCCTGCCTTAACAAAAAACTGTGTTTCTACTATGGGCTCGACACGTGTCTACAACATTCTTCCACGTGTTCGTAGGACGCACTTCCTTTGGTTTTTGGCATCCTTTCCCATTCAAAAATAGTTGTCAACAAGTAAAATTAGGTGTACCGAGGCAACGAAAAATGTCTAGTGAAAACTCACGTCTTAATTTTGTTGAGGGGCGATAATTGGGGTCGTAAGAAAGCAAAAAAACACGCACAGAAGTTGAAAATAAAAAAAATAAAGGATTTACACTTCTCACACCCGTTGACGTTGATTTTTCCTCACTTCCCTGGGATGAAAAAAAGAATTCATTTTATTTGAATTCTATAATACGTCGAAAGAAAAGATCTCTCCTTGATGATCTTAACGCTTCCTATTAAGATGGATCGAAGGAAAAAAGATGATCAGATCTAGCAACGTGTCAGTCCTCGTGGTTTCTCACCGAGAAACGAGGAAGTCAAAAGTGGCCCCGACTGTGCCTCAGAGATGGCGAAGTTGGCAGAGGAACCCTGCCGCCTTGCCAACAACAAAAACCGTTTACATTCTGGTAAACCGTTCACAACAGCAGCCAGCATGTCTTCCAACATGTTTGTCCTGCCACCCCCGGGTTGTGCCATCTCCCCGACGCACACCCTGCACCCCGACTTATTGGAAACGATGAACATGTCGTGACGGACATCCCTTCGCAACTTGAAACGTTATGGAGTACGACATATCTATTCCCGGTCATCCCGGCGGCAGCGTCCAAGGCAAGTAACCGGCATATTAAAGTTCGTCAGAAAAGGAAACAAGTTAAATGTCAAGAGATAAACGAAGAGAAACGTATTTCCGATCAGCAGATTTCCTTGGAAAATTACGCGGTACCAAGAAAAACCGGTTCCGTTCAACCATCCAGATATTATGTTTACAACAGCGGAGATAAAAATAAATCCAGACAAAAACAACAGCAACAGGACGTGGCTGATAAAACGTGACACAGCAAACAGCCTGGCTACGTGCTAACACACTAACAGGGATACCTGGGTACTTTGTCTTCTTCCAGGGTGAGGTACCCGCCAACAGCCACCTTCTAACAATCTTCATCTTGTCCTACTTCAACCCTCCAAATATTTACTCCTTTCGCAGCTTCCTTTGCACCACCTTCTTAAACCCAACCCTCGCTTTCTCTTAGTTCGTTGTGTCAGATCTGATTTTTCATTTTACACAAGGTTTCACTTAATTCCGGTTCTCCGATGGGGTCAAGTCTCCTAAAAAGTTTAACAAACAGGAAACTTTCCCTTTCGAACTTCAAATTATCAACTCCTCCTCACGTTTCCATCTCGGCTGGATTGACATCTCTAGAATCTATCATGTTCCCGTTACGTTTTTCTTTACCAAAATTCACAAATATCAATTTTAATTGGGATAACATAACACCTGATCCGTATCGTTTCACAATCGATCTTCGTGGGATTGATGCCGATAGATCACCCGGTTTTATTGGTCCAATCGCATCCACTGAAAGCCGTGTCTACGTGCGATCACGTGTTATTTTTTTCAGTTAGATTTCTTTTTACAAACAGTATGCCAGATCAGAGGATAATTCGATCGGCACACAACCATTTGTTGACTTAAAACATTCGAAGTTGAAAACAAACAAACGGAAACGCAGACTTTTTACGATGACGGATGCGATTTACATAGGACGTGAAACAGTAAAAAGCAAGGAGCCAAGAATGCCAGTACCAAATGCCCAGATACTCAGGTCCATGTTTATGTTCATGTGACGCAACGGTCACCTGGGGGGCCGGCATGCCACCCGTGACCCAGACAAACAAACGCAGACACATCGGATGGCAACAGCAACAGCAAGCAGAGTTTGCATGGGGTTAGCAGCCACGTGTCCAAGGCCAGATTGGACGCATCATGTTGTTGTTGTTGTTGTTGCTGCTTCAGGCTTGCATTAATTTACTTCTTCTCCACAAATGTCACCAGAGGTCGAGATGTTTCCTTTCGATCTATCAAAATGATTCCTCTTTGTCCGTCCACCATTTTCTCATCCTTCGTTTCAGTCGCACACGACAGACTCTAACTTTGTCTCGTCCATTACACCACTCTGTCGATTATTTAACAGATGTCAAATTTGCGCAAGACATTTTGATTTATCCCTATTGTCTTTTTCCTTGCCAGGTTAGTTCATTACGGCCATTTCGAAACCCTCATCGCTGTAAAAAAGTGATTCTCTGTGTAGTTTCAATGAAATCGTAAGCCATCAAAGTTTTTGAAGAAGATCATTTTCATTCTCAAATTTCAGAATTTTTTAGATTCGACCATTTACTATAGGAAGGCTGCGGGATAAAATTATTTGCTAAATTAAAATTAAAAATTGAGATATTTTCAACAGAGACAATTTGTTTTCTCTGAACCTATAAGAAACCCTACTTCATCAGGCCGTATCTTAGTGTTACCGAGGGACATTTCCATTTATTCAGGATACTTAGATGTCACTTATGTTGTCATATTTGAGTTTCCGGGGTTCAAAGGTCCCCGACCTGTCTGCCCACCTTCACAACTTCATCCGACCGATTAGCTTTCTTTGTTATCTGTCATTCTGAATGCTCCAATTATGGTATCGCCTTCCTAATCAGAAACCGTTCGCCTCTCCTCTGTTACTACGATTCCTCTCCTTTCCTATGTTTTGTTTGTTGTTGTTGAGGGTCTTATTCAACGCCTGTAACGACAGTTTGCAGGCTAGTATAAGTTCAATGATTACATTATTAAAAACTCTTCTGGTGCTGTTGCTGTTCAGTACGCTAAAATCATTCCGTCATAAATAGGCGGTACCCCAACATTTTCACTTAGTCTCTTCCTTTCCGTAAACTTTCGTAACTCTAAATGAGGTGGTCCCGTCAAAATTTCACAGACATTGATTTTGAATTCGGGCGATGATGGAAAAGAAGTGAGATCCGACGATCCGAGCTGACGAATTTCATAGCGAATGTACAAAATTTTACATTCGAACGACACCAAAGGTAACGCTGGCTCTACTCTTTTGAGAGAATGAAACATCAAATCTCTTCTGGTAACCTTCCTCCATGACCTGAACCTTCCCTCTTTATTTAAACGTCATCTGACAAAGAAACCCGTACCTGTGAGAAATTTTTGAGTGGAAAAATGGGTTATTCAAAAACCCATATCAGAAGTTGAAGTATATTTTATTTTCTTCTCTATCTTTCCCTCGTTCAAAGTTCACTGAATGTAAAAATTGGGTAATGAGTACACCACCTATTCAATTTAATCTGAGTAGCAATCAGACTTAGTGCAGGTTTATCATTTCCAGACTTTAAGATTAGCTTGCAAATAGAGGCGAACTATCGCCGGCATATTCAACAATTAAGCACTTTCTTACTTTAACTGCTTGTTCACCTCCTAATCTATTTCCATTCCTTATTGTTTTTCTATTCCTCATTATTCCCAGTCCTCATTCTGAAACCAATGGTACTTCACAGTACCAACGGTATTACACACTACCCTAACACCAATAGTAATAGTTACAATTTTCCTGAAAAATTATTTTGGTTTCTTAACCAGAAGTGTGTGATCATTAATCTTTTGACCTGATGGTTAAATTTTTTTTTGCTTTACTTTTTTTGAGCACAAGACTCACTCTCTATCCATTAGTAATTTGTGAAATCATACACTCACTCACACACACACATAAACATTTGAAAGAAAATGATTAGCCAAATGCAAAAAACAGACATTTTCTTTGAAGAAAAAAGAGGGGGAGAACAGAGAGAGATATGATCTGAATGTTCTTGTGATCTCATTAATCCAACTTAAGGTAGTTTTGCATCAGATAGTACAGAAAAAAATCTCCTCTTAGTGATGCTCCTTTCTGCTTCTTTGAACACCACTGTATGCCCCTTTTTGACAGGATTAAAATTTATGTGTCACAACTGTTGCAAATAAATCTCTTTGCCTATAGAAAAAGGAAGCAATGAAAAATATTTAATTAACAGATTAATGTTCCAATTGGAGGTGAAATATTGTTTGCTATAAAATGAGTCATACCCAGCAATGTTGATTGGAAAGGTAGTGCTCAAGTAAAACATTTTCACATTCAACTTAAGACTCACATGAATTTTCTCAGGTATTTGGCATGTTAAATGCATGCAAGCAATGTTACAACGCAATACTTTTTACATAATTCAATTTTTAATTTTTTAGTTTTTGGATTCTCAAATATTGTATCCTATGTTTTCATTGCACTGTGAGGTATCAATCCTTGAATGTGACAATGTCTCCTGTCTGCTGCAAATAATGACAAAAAATAAGGGGGTCAAAAAACAATTTACTGTTAGGTCAATCTCACATCAGGGCTATTTAAACAAGCCATCACACACAATAAAAAATGTGAAGGCTCAGGGAGTTACGTTTTCAATGTAACATATTCAAAACAGCAAAAAAGAGGGAAAGAAACAGAGTGTAAGCATCTGTGAGAAATAATTAAAAGTAATTTCATAATAAACTCAATCGTTTTCTGTTTCTGTTTCTTAGTTGTAAACAAAATTTTACCTTAAATTCCCCTGGTACTTGTAACTGTGAAAAAATGAAAATCTAAATCACATTTCCACACAGTATTAATCTCAAGCAGAGTGGGCTAAATGTTAAGCTGCTTGTGAAATCCAATGTGTTCAAACGTAAGGGAAATCGTCATTTCAAGCAGAAGTGATGCTGCAAAACCCAAGACACCTTAATGAAATGAAAAGCATCTTTCGACCGAGTTTGTCAGGTACAAACCAGCTGATATTATCTCTTTTGTTCTTAAACAAAAAGCAACCGGATTGCCCAAGACCATGTGATTTTGTTACGACGTTCTCTTCACTTTTCTTTTAAAATTGTCTCGACTCATTTACTCTCATCATCGTGAAAATCTAATCGCAAATGAATATTTACGTATCCGGTGAATTCAATCGGAATAAGAAGTGCCCAGAAATGGAAACTTCGCATCAGAAAAATAAAAAGATTTTAAATATGGTCACCTCATTGTGTATCTATGTATCTGTCTCTTTCTCACACACACACACCAAGCACGGGCGCTTGCTCAATCTCTGGTTGTCTCTCTTTCTCTCTCTTCTCGCAGTCTTCGGCTCTTGTCAAAACACCAAGGCTCGTAACTTTTACAGTCAAATATCCGTTCCTTTCGGCCGCGGATCTCCCAAATTTTTACCCCCTTCATTTCTTTAATATATCCAAATGCCAAAAATTGCCTCTTTTCCTTATTTCTCCATCTTCTATTCACTTAAAAAATCAAAAATAACGACTCACCTTCTCCAGACCGTCCTTCTGAGCCTCCATTTTCCCGCATAACTGACGACGTCGAAACCGTTTAACCGCCAAATGCTCTTTTCGTCCTTTCCCCTTGTGTTTCTTCTCCTAATCTCGTCGAAAGTTTTCCACAATCAAACGTACAAATTGGAAATGCCAAAAAAAAACCATGTTAAACGGTACAAATCGCTCGACAAGGGTGAAAATCATAGGAAATAGATAATTCTCTAAAATATGCGCAATTTCTTTTTTGTCCTCCATTTGTAACGTTATCCACTTGTGCCGTTGTATCGCAGATATGCTAAGACTGACTGAAACGTCGCGACATCTCTGCGGAATTTTTCTGCAAACAAAAACAACTGTTTTTCTTTCGAAGTTTGCAAGTTCGCCGCTATTGCCTTTGATCAACTCTAGTTTTATTCGCGATTTTCCCCAATTTTTCTGTCTTGAATTCAAAATTTTACAAGAATGCCAGAATGGTGCCTTGTGACCGGGCCAATTTTTGCAAAAGGTTATATATAAGGTTCTTATGTATAAAATAGAAGTCATGTCGAACGGCGAAGCTGTGCAACGAACCTAAACCCAACCGACAAACCAAAAAAAAAACCAAAAATTGTATACCGAAATGGTTGCTGCAACCCCATGAAATAGCATTGATAAACAGCTTTGAAGTGCTTATAAATTTTGTCATGTATGGTTAAGCAGAACTAGTACTTTACTGCCTCAACAATCACTGTAATTACAATACCGTAGTTAACGGAAGTAAACCAACTGTTCAATCACAGAAACCAACATATTGGTCAGGATGTAACTTCACTAGAGATACCATGCCTTCATAGAGGTTAAAATTAAACATGAAAAGTACAATGACTCCAAAAGAAACGCAAAGAACTTCTGATTAAAAGGAAAAACAACCTAAGTGAACAAGCCCAAAAGAAAACAGGAATGAGACAGGGAACACACTGACTAATTCACAACATGGTGGACTTTGTAAAAACCTGATGTTCAAGTTTTCCAGGTATTCAAAGGATGAAGTATCCTAGGAAAAGAAGAAGAATTAGAAGGATACCGCATAACCGCAGGGAAACCCGCAATGACTGCCTAATAAAATTCAGTTGGATGTTCAGTCTTCCTCAAGAGTGTTCCTCCTTTTGACCAAATTAAGAAGAAGTCCCTAGATGTTCCTGAAGGTAGTCTGGAAAACGTCGCTTGTTTTTCATTCAACTCGTCGCAAAAACAGCGTACGTAAACCTTTTAGCAAATTCTTTTCACCTCCATTCGATTCAGTAAGTCAAAGAGAAATTTCACATAATCCAGGAAAATTCCAGACGAAAAACAAAAAATCGTTCATTTGACGTCAATTGGTGACACCTTCATGATGATCGACTTGAACTTCAACTGGTGTCCTTTGTTATTCACAAGGTTTCTTTTAGAGGTTGAAAGAAATCCTGTCAGATTGGAGAGTTTAAGGTTGTGGAACGAAACGGAAAGGTTTATCTAGACTATACAGAGTTTCGAGATCACGTAGAATAGAGGTCGCCAAATTTATAATTAATCCCTTATTTTCTTCCGTCTTGTACTAACCCTGTATCATATAATTGCAATTTCACTACGACAAGTTATAAGACATAACAGTAATCATATCCTAACATTTATTTATAACTTTTTTCCTTCATAAGGAAACTCTTGCTTTGGTTTCTTGCTTGCAGTTATTGTCAAGTTTCCTGTTCAGTTGGACTGAACATGAAAGTGAAGGCAAACTTCCACGACACTTGCAGACTGTCCGCTTCCCTCTGAGTGGGTGCTTAGCAAGTGTCCAGTTCTTAAGGGAAGTCTTCTAGCATGTCAGACACTTTGATTTCTTTCATTCAGGGACATTACTGAAAAAACTCTGTCTTCCGTGAATTGAGAAAGGCAGCTGAATTCCGATCAACCAAGTTCAGGTTTTGATTTACGGATTACTTCATTTAGCAACTCATTTCGAATGTTTTATCGTTTTCTTTTAATAAATGAGGTGATGTATGGGTAAAAGATGCAATTTTGAGAACCAACATTCCTCCCGACTCTTTCAAAACAGTTCTACATAAGAATCCCTAAAAATAATACGCAAAATTTATAAGGTTCGGTTGTTTGGCCGAAATCCAAGTGGAAAAATCTGATCAAAAATTATATACGGCATCTTGTTGTCGTGTTTTAAAAAACAAGAAGTCGTCTGGACCAAAGTCCACTGACGAAAACCTGAAGAAGCCCCCGCGGACTCTCTTATTGTCACATCCGCTTTTTCGCAATCGGGAAACTCTAAAGAATATTCCAGAACGGATGATAATTTACCATTTTTAAAAACGCACGCGTATAAAAACAATTAAATTGAGGAGAAGGCCGCTGTTTTACGAAACTGGGTGTGACCCCCAGAAACGAACAAAATAAACCGGTTAACATTGGACACCGCGTGCTTCAACATCCCAATTATGTATTTATTTATTTATTTATTAACGCATAACTGTTCTCTTAACTAATCTTAACCGTACCTTCCTGATTGCCTCTCGTCTGTCCCTGATGCCTCGACCTGTCAGACATCCATCAACCTTCACGTGATTTACGGCCGCTTTTATATAAAGAAAAAAGTATATTTGTAATTCCGTGCAACGCGTGCCTGCTAATTTCCGTAAAGTTTAACGTTCAGGAGGACAGAAGACAGAAAATCCGCAGTCATCGGCTAAATGTGGAATAATTGATAACATAAATAAATCAATTTTTGATTGGTCGTGTTGGATGCTGCTTGCCAGGTACTCAAACGAACACGTGCACATACGCAACAGGCAGGCTTAACCGTGAAGGATTCATGTGGTGCGTCACGTGGTTTCTCGGATGGTCGAGTTCTTAACTTTGTTTTCATAACTTTAGGATGTGAACTTGCTCTTCTGGCAGACGTGTTCATCACAATGGTACCCAGCTATCATTGTGTTTGGCCATGCAGAGACCTTCCTTATCATAATATTCACATTCTTGATTTTTATCACATATACATTTTTATTATTGTTTACCATCGATTATTCATTTTTTCCAAAATTTTGGACATTCGTTCTCTTCCTGGTCTACCATTTGATGAGTTTCCAAATTGTTTTTTTTAAACTTCAGGTGGATTCATTCCTTCCTCACTTGGGTTATAAATTTAGTTCTCTCTTCTAACCCAACTTTCCGACAACGCTTCCTCCAATTCTTGGAGTCCTCAAATGTAAGTAATTAATCCTACCAGAAGTGTTTTAACATTCGCCATCAAGGGCGTAGCAATTATTTACCACTTTTCACTTCAATTATTGCTCTTAAATTTGTCATTAGTAAAATTCTATTTTTCTTCCGTAAATTTTATTTATTTGGTATTCTGTTCTTTTCCATCTTACTTAGGATACGTTAATGGTCAAGTAAGCCTACACTTTGGTGGGTCTCCTCACAAGAAGCTCAGAGTATGGAATTCGTAGTCTTCTAGTTTTATAGTTTTTCCTCTTCCTTTGTTACCATTTTATCCTCCCTTTTACCTTCTTCTTCTTCTTCTTGTAGACGTATGAGTTGTTGGATTTTACACCACGCGTGACGCACATAACCCATCACAACCGGATATTGAAAACTGGTACCGAATGAATTAAGTCGTATAAGATTTTTCCTACTTTTTTAAAGTACGTCACACCAATTAAGATGCATTCGGACTTCATTTCAAATGTTTATATTGCCCGTAACATTCTCAGAAACTAAGTGAATTATTTAATGATGATATCTCAGTCAGTATCTTAGTGTTAAAAAATGTCAATGTCGGTTCTGCAGGGGAAAACCACAGAATGAGGAAGTTTTCAGGAGAAACTCATTTGATAAGAAATTTATGAATCAAAGTAACTTTTAAAAAAGAGATGGGTATGAACCAGAACCTGTAGGTTCTTAGTGCATCTGATCGAAATTTATAAATAATATGAGTAAGATCAAACCAATTAGAACCCCTTCTAAAGAATTAGATTTGAAAAACTAGGTAATGAGAACAATGAAACATAAAATATTATAAATAATCAAGTTACGCAAAAGGTAATACTATGAATAGTAATAAAAAGGATAGTAAAGTATAACTAGGAGGCCTAAGAAAAGCACTCTGAACTTTGATAGGAGGTTTTAAAACATATTTGTCCTATCAAATCTTAGAAAATTTCAGGCACAATACCTGGCTCATTTTAAACTCTTTGAAATCAACCCAATGAAGCAGACGAGTCACATCACTAAAAAACGGCGGTCCATATTTAGGAGACATTTCTTAACTTCGTCTTGAGTGTGCCCGGACAGATTTATCTGCAGGCACACCGGGCACACGTATTTACCGTTCGAAGGTCCAACCATCTGGAGGAAAAGAAGATAACCTAGCCGGAATTCTCAGGCACCCAGATTTTGACCCTCAAAATGTTTGTTTCACGTCTGCCTTCAGAACAGTCCGACCATACGGTTGAGACATTTCCTGCCATTTTGGGGGGAGGGGGTGAATACACATGTCTTGGCACCCGTAACTCATCCAGGTAGTATGAGTAATTTCAAACGGTAAACAATTTCACCAAATTTGCAAAATCATTGGAAAATGACGGAAGTCAAGTGACCAATGAAAATTCGAACCTCGAGAACCCGTTTTATAGTTTTACCTTTTCTTATTCTTCTTTTTTAATGACACCGCTCAAGTTCGACGACGAGAAAACGGATTGTAAAACGTCACCTAATAGGAAAAAACTTAAAAAAAAATACAGAAGATTAAGTGCACAAGCACTCAACAAGGAAGACCACCTGACACCTGGACCTGCTCATAGAAGGAGAGTTTAAGGTACATTGTCCTTGAACTCGCAATCGAGTCCTCCGGCTTTGACAGTGGACTCGACCTTGAAACAACTTAAGTATCATACCTGGTAAAATGTAAAAATCAATCAGAGAAAGATGTACCGCAACGCAGAGATTAAGTAAGACCAAAAAGAAATTCTTGTTGGATTTGGCAGATGGACGAAACTTCGGCCCTCGGAACGGTACGAGGAGAGAAGAGTTAGAACCAGGGCGAATGCTGCAACAGAAGTTATTAGGTGGGCAGTAGTTAAAAACTAAGGAAGTAGTGCTCCACTTCAGATAAATAGATTTAAAAAAGTTTGTTTTGATTTCATTGACAATCAAAGTGACAATTAAAACACTTCGCTATTACGTAACGTTTTATATTTGATTTACATCGAGACTTAAACTCTCGACGCTGAAAAATCTTTCTCGAAAGAAAGTAAATACGTTTGTCGCAAATTTACATACATGTAGGATGAAATTTGCAACAACTTGTTTAAACAATATTACATTAGTTGTTACATCATGATGCAAAGGAATTACACTTTAATTTATATATTATTATACTTATATTATACATATATCCTTACGGTAAATACTTTGCCTAAAAATTATCGATTACCAATAGCTTAATTTTAAATAATGTAACTAGAATAATATTAGAAAATTTAAAGGCATTTCGAAGCGCTAGAAAAGAATGTCAAATAAATTTTTTCGATACTTCAAATCTTCTAATATCTAACTATACATTACTTTAATTTAATCTCTAGTAGAGACAATTGATAACTCCTTTATTAAATTCACTACATTAATTTACCATTTTACAGTATTCATAAATCGAAGACACTCGAATTCAAAAAATATTTTCTGTGGTTGCCGGTCGTGGTCAACCTTGACAGCACAGAGCACCAACATTTTGCAAGAGTCCTCCAATTCTCAAAACATTGTGCAAAAATTAAGAAGAACACTTTTGGTTAAATTAACCGGTCAATTAGGTGAATGTTTTTGTGGTTTGCTTTGTGGTATGACAGACGACCGATAAAACCAAAACAAGACATTGAATTTACTACGAGAAGTCAAGTCAAAACATGACACTGCGGAAAGGATGGGAAATAAGACAACGAGAAAGAAATAGGTAGCGACAAAATAAGAGAAAACTAGATGTAAGAAGGAGGAACAAAACTATGTTCCGGTATAACTAAAACAGCAAAATATGAGAAACTCTGACGAAAATAAAATGTAAGACAACAATGTAAGCAAAATTGCAATTAAAAGCAGGAGGTAGGTGAAGGCTCAAACGGTCGTGGCAGAAGACAATTCCTCAAGAAACCCCACCCTCGTTGTAAATTGTGTAAAACCGTTGGCCGTACCCGGCCAGTACCCGGAATACCCGGCAACCCTGGGGTGGGGGTAGCACCAGGGCCTGAGGTGGGGACACAACGGACATGCCTCAAAGCTCCGTTCGAATTCTTCCAAGTCAGAATGGCGACCACCAGGTCCTGAAGAAAGCAGTCAACTTGGAATCGGCATAAGTGACGGACCGCGAATTCGCGACAAATCGGATATTCAGTACGAATTCAATTTACGTGTGTTTTTTTACAGGTGCTTGTGATTTCGCGTGCGTGCGACAAATTCAGATTTGAAACGGAATTTACTTAAGGTAAATAACAATATTATTGCAAATTCTGAATTTATCACCACTCATCTAATTTCTTAATTATGAAGCATTTCTTAACTAAGAACATTCCAAACAATGTAAAAATGTCTAGTACATTCACTGTGATATTCGTCACCATTCAAGATTTTTTATATGTAAGGATGAATTTTACTAAACGTAATTTAAATTGAAAGTAAGAGAAAGTCAATTTCGTATAGACAATTTTTCAAATTTTGGCGCGTTTTGCACCTGTCCCGAAGTTTTGTGTCGCTCAGATTGTCGTTTTCTTCCTTGACTAGATTTTAGACTTCCTCTTTTCAGTATCTTGCTTCATTTATAATAGTTGGGATATTATTAAATAAATCAGCTAACAGGGCAAGAGTAATAAATTTTAAGTAAACTTTTTTAGAGCAGACAAAACGTTTGAATTGACATAAAATTTTACAGGCATTTCGCTGAATAATGCGTTTTGAGAGCCGAAACGAATTCCTAGGCAAGACAGGCAGGCTATCGCTATCGTTTTTTTTTTATTATTTGTTTGTCGCAAAAAAGCCAAAAAAATATTTAGGGCGATCAGGTGGCGAAGGTGGCGAAACTTTGACCGTTTTTTTTTGTCGCAGGTCGATTTGAATTTTATTGGTTTGTATTCGATCAACAAAGCCCAAAGTTGGACATTTTGACATCCCGAAAGTCGCGAAAAACGCAGGCGGTACACGATTTTCCCGAGGCTTTGCCTTGACACCTGCCTTTAGAGAAAAATAATTCGATCAAACACTCAAACAAACGAATCAAATAATTAATCAATTTTGTAATGCTGGACAGACCAACTTGAGTGGCTGTTGTCCATTTCAGTTTTTCCTGTCCGTACGTCTGGTTCTGTAAAATTGCAAACCCTCCAGGATTAAAAACAAAAATATCCACTCCCGTCTTAAATCAAAAAACTATTAAGTCAGTTGTATAGACTTTTCCTTGTACATGAATGTTTGTAACCAATCAAATGATGAGCAAATCACCGAAATGAGAGAATCGTTCCACCAACCTGTTTTTTTTTGTATATTTTAAAGTGTCAGTCATTTTCTTTCCGGAGCGTTTTTTTTGCTGATAAATACGCACATCAAGGTCAGTCGATAGAATTCGATATATATATATATATATATATATATATATAAAAAGCCTTAGGTCAATTAAAACAATTTAAACTAACCGTTCAAACCAACGAAAAAAACAATAAAACAAGTATAATGTTTATGGAACCAATATATTCCGATTATAATTATGAGGTATATTATTTATGTCTTTGCTGACGTCAAAACTATTTCCCTTCAGTTCTTGTAGTTTTTCATTCGAATAAATTACCATCTATTTTTTTTGTGGACAATAATTAGTTTCTTCATTGAAAAGCTGCCATTCAGAAGCGGCGATTCACAGGGTTTTTGTGTTCCTCGTTAACACAATAATTCTGGCCGGTTCATTTTAACTTAAAAATTCTGTAGAAAACATCTGAAATCCTGTGGCAAAGATTCGCAGTTCATCACATTTCCTTCTAAGAACTCAAATTTCAGATACAAAAATCCGGGATTACTTTGACCCTAAATCAGGCACAGCACAACAAAATTTCTAATTAAAACCCTTACTACTATCATCTGAACACTTAATGTTTAGTACAATTCGATCCTTTGTATTCATCGATTGATGATGATCGTTCCCGTTTTAAAACCAATAAATAAAATGATCGTTAATTGTTGATTCAAATGAATTTGATCGTTTCTGATCTGTCGATTTAATTAACATACAAACACACTTTGTACACCAGGTTGTTTGCTTTCATTTTTGGGCCTGTCGAGGAACAAATTCTGTGCCATTTAGTTTTTCCTTGAGGTCGCCTTTCTTTAAAATGTCAGTGGTTTCTTCCTGTTGCACTTTGTTCTGACAGGGGACAGAAATTCACAAACGTCGAAGGTTGCGTACCTAAAATCTGTCGCTGTCCCAGGGAAACAGAACAAAAAAAATGAAGTTAGGTACTCTGGTTACTTTTGTCATCATTCAGCATTTTCATAATTTCCATTTCACATAATAAACGACACGTTTTTCCCACGACACCTTATATTTAGAATTTTTTATTTTTTTCCATTTGGGAAAACGCCATTTGTCGTTGCATTCGGATTACGCAACTCCCTCATCAAACGTCGAACGCATTTACGAAAGCCGGTAGCCGAAAACAGAAAAGACAAAAGTTTCAAATAATAGTATTCGCCCCGGGGAAGACACGGCGGGAAACGAACTATCTTCAAAGATAGAAAAACTAGCTAAAGTCTACCTGAATATTCAGACCTGTCAAGTACCCGGTAAATCCCATTGCGACTACACTATTTTCTAACTCCCCGCAGGTAGTTTCCGTTTCCTGTACATTTTGAACGGAAATCCTCAAATCGCACAACTTTTGAGTCAGTTTGTTATTTCTGTACCTAAGCCTGTCTGACCTCCCAAGACGGCAGCAGTGGTGGTCCATGCACCACGTTGCGAATTTCAGATGTCTTTTACTTTCATAGATTATGAATTTATTTGCGAAAATCCTACGCAATAAGTAACCAATCAAAAAAAATATAGGTATCTTAACAAGTAATATAAAAGGAGTAAGGTTTATAGATACATAAAATAAGTGTCAGCTAGTATTAAAATAATAATATTATATATACTATTTTAATATATATTAAATTACATAAGAAATGTATTAAATCTGATCTTTTTATGGTTGTTGAATTACGTTATTAAAATCATTTTAAATTATAGTATTATTCATTTGGTTATTCGTATCTAGGTTTAGTCGGTTAGTCCTTTTGGTTTGGTCAGTTAATTTCAATAGGCTTATCAACAATATTTTTTGAAAGTTAAAAGCAAAAAACCGAAGCTATCCTTGTAAATGTTATAAATCACATAACTATAAACCGGAGCCTTAAACTTTAGTATTCCTGAAGTGCTACCTGAATAGTATGAACGTTCACTATGGTTATTTAAGCTAACCAAAATATAACTGCGATTATTTGTATTCTAAATTGTAGTGTTTGTATATATATCTATGTATCATATTTATATATGTACTTGGTGACATGAACATCACATATGTTGCTACCGTTGGTCATGATTTAACACAAATACGTAATGTTTTTGTAACTGTTATCTATAATCTGTTTATGAATATAATTTAATCCTGTAAGGTATGTAAAGAGCAACCAAGGAAGCCTAGGCCAACCCGTGAAATTGCCCAATAGCCACCATCTGACAGATTTTCTTTTCAAAATACGCCATTCAATGATCACATTAAAAAAATTATATAATTTGCCGGGTCTGCATAAAACCTGGATTTTCTGGATCGTCAAATTTTCATGAAAGGCTGATCCCTTTCGAATAAACCTGAGAAAGGGCTTCAAGGTTTGCAAAGTGTCCCTGGAGTAGTGGAACAGAACAATTGCGGTCATTGGAGTCTTAGTGATTCTAAAAGTTTGGTTTGTTTTTCTTACATACTTAATAAAACACAAGAGTTGTATATTTATATTGATTATTGATAAGCCAAAAGAGTAGGAAACGACTAAGGCAAAACTGTGCAAAGGAACGGCGAAATATTATACTTCCTCACCGCGAACATAATTTTTCTTTAAGGAAATAACGACAATGTCAAGTAACAACGTTTAAGTCACGAAAAGGGCTGAGCTGAAGCAATTAAAATTTATTAAACAGTAATTATTTTCAAATGATGGAATGTACTTCCCAATAAAATGTTCACTAACTTTTTTTTCTAAATTCGAAAAATTAACACGGTTAAAATGTATTGCATAATTCTTTCTACAAACGTTAACAGAACACCGTAAAATAGTTTTTCATGCTTGTTTTAATAATTCTATTGGAATCCAGATTACAACAGCTATGTCCTCCCACACTTCAGAAAGACTAATTTCTACCAATTGAGTGCGAAAACTCGATTAAGAATACCTCTAAAAATATGAGTTTTCGAGACAGACTCCTCAAGTTAATATTTTGGCACTTCAAGAATTTAAAGTCGAGGGGATTTTATTTAGAAGTCAAAGAAACAAAATAAAACGTTTCAAATTGACTGTGACTGTACCGGTCACCAGGTATGTACCTAATAAATTAAGGGTAGCTAATAATCGACCTCGGGAACGAATTATTAATGTTGGCAATTAATAGAGTGCTACCAGAAATATATAAAATTTTTACGACACAAAGTTCAAGGCGATCAATGCCACATCGAGAGAAAATTGGTAAAAGTACGCGTAGTACAGTTAACATAAAAAATAAGTTTTCACGTTACACAAACAGTTACTGTTTGCTCAGGAACACCAGGGTTTAATGATCCCGTTGTGTTTCACGTGCGATACTGTAAATGTGTCACGACCGAAATATACTTTTACGTGGTACCAGTTATTAAGGACAGTGCAACGCATACTCGAAGTTATTCTTCTCTCCCGAGAGGAAATATTAACTCTTAACCAGAACAAAATTAAAATGATAAATTTCGCACTATCAGTTGTATAAAAACATCTTTTGTGTGGCTAGAAAACACTATAAAAATCATTTATATTATGACCGTGAAGAACAGGTTTAAGAAGAATCCAACGAAACAATATTAATATGTTATTAAAGTCGTTGTTTATAAACTGTTTGGTTTTAAGTATGTTTTGTTTTTTGGTGTCATCAGTTCATGACCACTCAACTAATTAACAGCAACACAACATAACATAAAAGTCTGAAGTTGTTGTAATAGTAATAAAGCAACACAAAGGAAAATAATATGGCAGAATATGATAAAAATAGTAGGTGGCGATAAAGAGAAATAAACACGGGACAAACATTCCTTAATTCAAAAATATAAAAGAAATTTAAAAGGAAGGAAAGAAGTAAATGAGATGCAAAAAGACTACAATAAAAATAGTAGTGATACAAAACAGAAATAGTAAGCAGACAACCGAAAGAGCAAGAAAACTTAAAAGGGCCTAAACTAATTTAAGAAGAAATGATTGACAACGTCAACAAAAGAAGCAATTTTCCTGCAGGTCAATTTAAAACCAAAGTGTCAACAGAAATTACGGAGAGTGAGAAAGAAGCAAAGGAAAAAATTTCGTTTCAGGAGCCTGAGCATCTTGGCGGATTTCAACTTTTAAGTTGAATTTCGCGTCTCAAATTAATTAAACTTAATTACTCGACCATTACTTCAATTTAATAGTTTGTTTTGTGGAATTCTGAGCGATGACGACGACGATGACGACCACCTCGATGTTAAAATAATGATGTCAATGAATGATGACCCAAATTCAGGTACCTTTCTCAGGCATTACCGGTCTGCCAAATTTATTTATCATTAGGCGTCCTAATGACAACCCACTCTTATGATATAACAGCGAGTCTTGTGAGAATTTTCAATTGTAATTAAGTGGGTGTCCATGATGAGTACTTAAGAACCGCTGAATGAGATGGCACGAGGCAAGGGCCTGAGAAAATGAGAGAGTGATTGGAACCAGAAATTTCAATGTTAACACCTCAGAAGAGAGAAAAATAGGAAAAGAAAATGAGCAATGGTATTTTTCTATTTGAGAATCCATTCTTTAACTTTTTCTTGTTTCTCATTCTTCTCACATAACATTTACGCAAAATAAATGTTCTTTACAATACAAGGAAAATTAATGAAACAACTAGTCAGGTACCGTCCAATTGTCTGAGTCATGTATTCTGTCAATCACGTTTTATAAGAGGAAACTTCCCAACGGAAAATGCTACTCGTATGTGGCAAGTGAAAGGACTAGCCAATAAATAAGGCAATCCCTTGACGTAAGTGCTACTCTCCGTATTTTGCAAAAATGTAAAGGAAGAAATCATAACAGCGTAATCATGATTACCCAATAACTCAGATTTGTAACACGCGGATTACCACCATTGAACCTGAAACTTGTTTGGTCAAGGTGAAAAGGCTTCAAGCGAAATAGCAAATAATGTTATCCTTATAGAACAGGCAAGCATTGAAACTGCAAAATTTTGTCATTCAATCGACATTATAACACTGCTTGTCGTGGTTCTATTAAATAGGGGAGATTGTTAGAATTTGACAAGAACAGCCCTCGAGGTTCACCCTTTGAATTCGCCACCAGTGGCTTCAACCAAAGAAATCAAATTTATACATTTTTTTATAAATTATTTGTCACAGCCATGAAAATGGTGTAAAATATATTTGCGTAGGACCACGTAACCTAATCATATGATTGCGTGAATATAAAATTATATTGAAAAATAATTCAATGTATTAAATGTTTGAGTGTTCACGACGACATTCAAATTCAAGGAAACAAAAACAAATACGAATGTGGCAGTACCATAAAATTAAACTCATAAATTATATTGTCGATGTCACAAAGTACCTGTAAAGTAAAATCACCGATGACTAAAATTAAAACTAAAAGTAAAACGCGAGCGTCGTACTCAAAATTTGAAATTCAAAACTCCGCAAGAAATAAGTTTGGTCCAAATTTAAATTATGAAATTAGTTTTACCAATTTTCAATTTAGCGTTATTTTCCCAAATTGATTATCCTCTAAAAATTAATACCTTCTCGATCCATCGATCGAGAGGCGATCTGCAACGTTGATCAACGTCCTAAATAAGCGGCATTTGCTTCACTCGTATCGCTCGGAAATTTAACAAATTTAACTTGGTACCACTAGACATGGTCTTTCTCTATTTCTTTCTCTTTTTGCTTCAGTTTCGAAAACGTTAACGTTACTTCACCTGAACATTTCGAAATTGACTCACTTCAAAGTCGTTTTTGAATTCCAAACGTAAAAATAAATTTCCCTTTTTAATGGGCAGTTACTTTGCCTGTGACGAATTGTCTCCCTCGTTCAGGCACCTTGCCCAGGTACCACGCCCTGGTAACATCAAAATACCCGACCTGTCCGTCAAATCACCTCGATTGCCCGAACAAATTTGGCCTTAATTTCAATTAAGGTCTCCTAGGAAATTAGTACCGACAAGTACCGATTAGTACGGACCACAGTTCACGGGGTAAACTTTCAACACACAAAGTTGCAATTATTTATTTTAACTTTCTGGCATAATTTTCCTTATTAAAATCGATTAATTTTACTTTCGTTCGGTAAATTCAATTGAAAATACGATCGCGTATTGATTACACATGCAACGAATTTTACTTTGGTATAAATTCGTTCAAGGTTTACAAGAAAATGTAACGCGTGTTTCCATCCCTCAGAAAGCGAGTAATTTTGATTTGAAATTACGCATGCCACATGATACCATGGACAATTAACTTCCATTTGGCATAAAATACCAAATTATCTACTGAATGGCATTGTCCACTTTTGCTTTTATTACTCTGTCCTAGAAATAAAATGCCTTCGCATTAACGTTTTATTACCTCGTTTTGAAAATCCTCATCGGGTCCATCAGCCGAACCTTTGAACTTCTTTGTGACACAAGCCTACAGTATGTGTTTTTCAAAGGACGAAAGTTCTTACAAAGCTTCATGTAATGTACATTAATGTAGATGTAGCTTGTGAACGTGATATTTAGGGATTGATTCCATGCACTACTGCATGTCTAAAGACCTTCATCAGACAGTTGCTAATGAAACAAAATTATTTAATCAGAATCCCCTAGTAGAATTTGACTCTAAAATAGTAATTTTACCTGATAGAGGAGTCTCCGGACACTATGGAGACTGTGGTACCTGTTCGAAAACACGTTTGAACCTTAAATAGACCATAGTAAATCGATTCACAATTGTCATACTGGCAACTTAATTTAGAAATCTTTTAGGAGGATTTGTCACGAATTTCGAAACGGAGCTCCCACACGTACACGTTACTCATTCAATTGAAAATAAGAAACCAAAAGCAACGTAGCTCCTTGCTGGACCTGGGGTTTTGAAACAAAGAAGGACAAAAGTGAGAAGAAATAGCCGTGAAAGTAGAAAAGAACCTTGCGACATAATCTCAGAGTAGGAAACCACCGCAGGTGAACTCTGCCAAATGAAATTCCTACATGTGAACTCTGAACATAATATTCGACAATTGTACCTTTTAGAAAAGAAGAACAAAGATAAAGTACTCACTCAACAGAGCTGTGTTTCTTAGATACCCGAATAAGTATCATTTACTGGGAAAACCCTAATATTTTAGTTTTCTTATCAAAACTCTCTGTCTAATGACACAAGGTCGTGGGGCAGAAAGAAGGTACAGGTGAAAAAAAAACGTTAAGCAGTCACCGCTCAAGGTACGAGTACTTATCAGGTGCCTTTTGTAATCGGTTGATCGCATCGTCGCGTGCCGTGGGGAAATTAATAACGAAATTGTAATGGACGCGATGGTCTGAAAACAGGGCCTAAGGCTCTTAATAAATCAGTGTTAATCACTTGAAAATGCCAATCAAATTATGTCACACATATGCGTTGGTTTTCGCAGGAGAATAAGCCGAACTGTCAGGAAGGGAACACAATAAAGCGCACAGTGTACTCAAAACAAGAAAAAAATAAACAGTAACGGTAGATTACAGATGTTCAATTAGGTACATAAATACACATAAATTGTCCGTGTACCGTAGGTACTCATGTACTTAAAAAGAGAATTTTCAAGTAAATATCAAAGCGGACAAGTATCTCTACAACACCTGCCTAATTTTCCGCATTCGGGTGCATGTAAATCTGTAAAATCATGTAAACTTGAAGAAATGACTTCAATTGCCCAATAATATAACTATCGCACCCCCTTAGTGTATAAAATACATTCAGTTCAACTGTAAATTGAAAAACCGGTCTTACAAGTCGGTAATTTCTGGATCGTTCAAGTAGGGGACAAAGTTCAAGTTACAAAAAAAAATTCATTTGTTTTCTTCCCTATGGAGGAGATCGCTTTTCTTGAACCTGGGGAATTTAAAATTCTTTGACGTCAACAAAACTACCGAGAGAGTTCACTAGAACCATTTACTATTTATTATATAGATAATACGTGTATTTTGATTCGATGACGTACATATACCTGTACTTGTACTCGTTGATTTATTTCCTTGCCCTGTCGTTTTCCACCGAGAGGTAGTGGAAATTCGACGTGTAATTGAAAGCCTGTAAAGACTTCGTTATAACGATTCAAGTGTTATAAAACATTTCATATATGCCTTGTATATTTTATTGCACGAGATTTGCAGCAAGTTAAAACAAAGTATTGGGTGCTACTTAGGGTAGTACCTCCAATATATACAGAAATGTGTAGTATTTTTCATGCCTCCTTCTATTAAGCACTTGCTTTACAACTATTGTTTCTTCCCAATAAACTCTAGCACCTATTTTAAAAAATATATTTAAGCCATCTTCTAGCATCTCTATTTAACTTTATCGCAATCTCTGGCCACCAGCAACCATATTATCCCCTTTAGTACAGAGTAGTCAGAATCATTCATTTTTTGACAAAGGTACTCGATACCACTTCGTTTTATTTTTTGTACGTTTCATCAAATGATGACCCCTCATATTTTAAAGAAACCGGAACGTTCGGATTGAACGTAATCGATTACGTGGTTGTATTACCGGATACCTTGTGACAACAAGTTTTGTATTGGATTGCATCATTTCGAACTTTTGTTATCAATAATCAACCCTTCTACATTACCCTGTCATCCCTCTGGCGAATACCTGTAATTCCATTCTATAACCGATCACCCGGCAAACTTTAGCCTCTCATGCGTCATTTGCAGACGTGCAGTACTATAAATGACTAAGCTTGCATATTTCACAAGCGCGTGTTGTTAGTGTTTTGTAGGTCGAAATAGAGATGATGGTATTTCAATTATTGGAGCAGGAGTTCAATCAATTTAACACCCTACGATTGTCGTAATTTGTAAATACTCCAATTAATAATGCGATATATATAATAGTAATACGATAATAATTAAATTAATACGATATTTATAAACAAAATTCAAACCCTGACCATACATACTAAAACTATGATATTATGTAGTACAAGCAGGATTATTCACGAAACAATATGTTTGTAACTAAAAGGGATCCGTCTGTATTATTTTCGTGGTTCTCAAATAAAAGACTCGAGCACCCAAGCAAAATTAGTTTTGATTTAGTTGTTACTGTCAGCACAATTTTCAACTGTGAGTGTGAAATACTGAAAATTTTTTAAAGTCGAAGGTTGACTCATTAGTTCTTATTACACCTTTACAGTTTATACACTTTTTGTATAATTCATAAATGATGACTTGAAGCATCATCACGGAATAAATATACAACTGTGATTACATTTTTATAAAAATCATTTAGAGTTTTATAACTTTTTGTATTAGAAACTTGAAGCGCATAAATATTTAAAGCGAGCCGTACGAAGAAAATGAAATACACATTATATGTAGTTTACAGCACATATTGTTGCCATAAACAGGTCAGTATTTTGTCCCGTGCACGAGTAAGAACAATTGGCATGGCCTGTGTGGACTGCGGCAAGCCAGATCTAAAATCAGGTTTATCCTGATGACACCTCGATCATGTTGTTAACATGATGGATACAATGAATTATATATATGAGATGTACTCTATTAGACAGAGCAGAAGAAAAGAACAGCACTACCCAAAAACAATATTACGCATTCCCTCCCTCAATAGCAATTGGTCAAAACTAGACAGGCAACAAATTCTTTGGCCAGGAGCCTGATTGGCAATTGCATCACAGCAAGGTAAAAAAAATGGGCTACCAGGTATTGAAAACAGGACCGAATCAAGGGTTCGGATAATTTGGGTCGAACCTGACAACACGGAAAGGTGTTTATTTAATTTCTTTTTTCCACGCCCTCAGTTAAGTCCACCCCTACAAGTCTACCTTGGCGTGTCCCCACAACTTAAAACTTAAAAGGCTGCCGAAAAACACATTTAAGTTATTTTTTAGTTTTTAATTTCAGCAATAAAACGGAACCGTGAAAACACAAATTTATTAAATTGAAACTTAAATTGCCTGATTTACTTATAACGTTTTTTTTAATGTGATACACTAAGAAGGCTACCTTTCAATTCTTGTCGTAGTTGTGAAATTCGTTTTGATATGTTGTCTTCAAATTGACGTAATGTTTTCTCACCAATGAAATGTTTGCTTTGCGATATTTACAGTTATATTTTATTCATAATGTTCATTAAATGACATAGTTTTTTTTTCTCTGTTCCTGCAGCCTTTGACTTTGTCAGCACCACCTGTGGTCTAAATACATTTTTTTTTTGTATTTTTGATACTAGTAGAATTGTATGTTGTGGAGAACAGGAACATAACTCCCGGATTTTTAACACGAATAATAAATAACAAAGAATGGCAAAATTGTTTATGTGATACAAATTGAACATTTACTGGTTGTAATTGAGAAGATTGTTGCTGTTAATTGCTATTATTATTTTAACTGTAGGACAACATTAAAAAAAACGTTAAAAAATGAAAAATCTATTTAAAGTACCCAGAGTGCACAAAAGCAAAAAACTAAACAAATCGCTACATTTCTAATAATGCAATTTAGGAATGAAGAAGTACAAGTTGCGAAGTAATAGTAATCGCAGACATAGTGGCAAACTTCCAGCTGCGAATCGAGAAATGGTTTTCGGAACATGACACGAACTGGTACTAAATAAGCAATCATTAATCGAGCAAGATGGTAGAAACGAAAAGAAATGGAATAAGTAGAAGCATCGAGGTAGCAGTCGGTTAGAGAATATCACTGCCGCGAAGGAGAAATAGAAGAGTAGCGAAATGTACACATTTAAATCCAATGTCGACATCAAAGGCTTCATTTAAATAGGTACAGGACCTTAGGCGGGTACCAGGTACCAAAAATTTCGACAGTCGCCGTTCGAAAGGTTTGCCAATTCAATTTGATTGGAAAATTCCCTTTTGACAAAACTGATTACGTCCGAACGTGACCGTGAAAGAGAGCCGGATAACCTGCGATTAGGGAACGGGACCCGGGCTACTTGATGACTATCTGAACTCACTGCGACCGTATCCATAAATTTACAACAAATAAAAATAGGAATTTCAATTTTGGTAATCAAAGTATTTATATAAGAATAACACAGATGACCTCACACAACAATCACACAGCGCATTACCCATTATCTAGCATCGTGATCTAACATATTAAAATAATGGCGTAAGAATTATTCAATAATTAACGGATACATACTGAAGTCGAGAGTGTCATTAACGACTTTCATTTTGGGTCCCCGATTGGCGAGAGCCCAACACCTTGGCACTTGTGATTTTGTCCTAGAAACCGTTAGTTAGGCATCTGGAACTAGGTAATAGACCGAACTGCATTGACAGTCCCAACCACCTTTGTACATGCCTGTACTTAATGCACACCTCCTAAACCGCTTGAAGTGTATATGGATGAGTTGATGATACGGCGCATTTCTCTATTTAGGTGCACTTGACCAACATACCCGAGTGTGGAACGCGACAATAAAGTTCACGTAATATAGCTCTCACGACAGAGAGTATAGTAACTTTCATGTCAACCGCCGAAAAAAACTTCGTAGATGTAAGCTTAGAAAACAAATATTTAACGTTGTTTAGTTAGTCAGTTCTTGAAGTTGAATACAAGTTGTACCAGTATGTCTGTGGTATTTGAATTATGTACTGTGTTTGTAACTCCACATCATATGAAAAAATTGATTCGTTTTAATTATTCTGCTCCAAGACTTGCACAACCAATTACCCGACTTGACTTCATTGTGCATAGCTTGTTCTACCTGCGGAAGAAAATTCTACGATGTAGGAAAGCTCTACAACCTCATTTTTTAAAACAGTTTTCCTCTTATACAATTAAAAAATAATTATTTTCATTAGCGTCTATTATAATTGTCATAAACTGTCAAAATATGTTTATTTAGCACAAGCATTAAATATTAATAATTATAATTATTCATCAAAGAAATCATACTAGACACAGTAGACAAGGTAGTAGCAGCCGTCTTCCAAATCATTTCTTACAAAATCATCCAGCGTTTCGTAATTTCTACAGGCCAACAATCAATGGAATCGAACGATTCGACAATCGATTTGTCCACAGTTCACCTCGCGGTTTTTTTTAGTCCGATCGATCGTGTCGGGAGAAGCTCCCGTGGTAAAGATAAAAACGTGTAGAACATTTTGGTTTGGAAATTTGGTATTTTGTGTCGGTTTTTCTTGTCTCATCTGTCATATTTGAAAAGTACCGGTCCATGTTTTGTAAATCGGAAAAATTTCGGGTCTTTGGTTCTCACCCCAGGGGCCTTAGCTACGCTTTCGTTTCTTTGCGTGTGGTCGGTTCATAGACAGGTAGCCTCACACGTTTCACACTTGGACTTTTATTTAAAATCCGAATGTCAGAAATTAATTATTTTCACGGTGAACGCGTGCCTTTCATAAATTCTCCACCGTGAAACACCAGAAAAATTCAAATTGGACGTGCGACCTTAGGCAAAATAAACAAAGTAGGAATATTTAAGGTAATTTTTAGTAAAAATGAATGGTTAAGTAGTAGATACTTATCACTTATCATTCATTATTATTATTATTGTTTATAACATACCGTGGAGTACTACTGCTATTTGGTATTTTATTTTGTTCTAATTTTATTTAATATTTTATTTGTATGGTGTTATATAAGTAGGTAATTGAGTGCCATTATTGTTATCCAATGTACACCTTTTTGTACCATTATATTATTTTTACTTTATATATTCCCTTAAATTTCGTCTTTAATATTAGTTTCCAAATGATAATCTATTAGTCTTCTTATGTTTTAATGTGCACAACCTTTTACCGGATTTGTTTTTCAATGAAGGTAGAATTCGTCCCAACACAAAGGGTAGTTCAAAGTTTTACCGTAGGATATCCTTACTAATCTAATAATCTAGGTACTAATCTGTGTTATTGTGGAAACTTGTCACTTTTTGTAAAAGGTTGTAAAGTTAATCGGTCACATAAACTAGGCAAATTAAAGAAAATTAGGCAAATTAGGAAAAATTTGTTCTAATAAATCACGTTTTATTGACTTGCTAAAAGTACCAAGTTCCTCAGTGAGTGGCCCATAAACGTATGAAATTCTGTAATAGTGTCATGTCAAAAAACAATTGGATATGCATATTTTTTCGTCCGGTAACGCAAAAATAACAATCGGAATGTTAATTAGGATAGGAGCAAATCCGAACAAAGTTTTTGTTTTGGTTTATTTCTGGTTTGGTTGCTGGCCTTTCACATAGCCTGCATGCTTACTTACCCGTATGCTATAGCCATGTGGACATTCACTAACAAAAGATTCAGAGAGTGAGGTAAACCCTGCATAGCGAACGTTTTCTAATGGAATTTTTACGAGACCTACGGGTAGACAAGTCCAAATTTTACGCCTTTGAACGGACACATTTGTTAGGCCAACGAATGTAGCATTGAGACTCCTTAATTTATTCCTAGAAATTTTTGGATATATGACCCTAGACGTCTGGGTGTTTGCTTAAAATACATTTTAAAGTAGAACATTTAAAAAATTACAATATTATCGTTTTTAAATTTTCCTATTCACATATTATCAATGAATGAATATAAATAACTGGCAACCGGTAATCAAAGAATTATGAAAAATCTCTTTAATAAGCCGTTACCAAAACTACGGGACTACTTTGAAGTTATAATTTAAGTATTTGAACTAATGTATTTGCGTTGTTATACTACAAGAATGCTTTGAGCGAACCCCCGACCACCAAATTAAATTGTCGTTGAAATAAATTTTTATTTCCTACTTCCTAAAGGTAGTTTATCCTTCCGTTGTACAACCGCTAATAATATAAGTAACTCTCTGGCGGCCATCAAAGACACAACCCTAAAAGCAGAGAAACCCCGATTGAACTTCAAATGCCACAAAAAATTGTGGTGTATTTGAATAATGTTCATTCTAAACAATGCAATGCATAAGAAAATGTATGACGATATAAACCACCTGACCTACCACAAATATTGTGGAAACAATATAACATCTCTGTCTTTCCTCACCAAAGCTTCTTACCTCTTCCGTACATGTACAAAATGAAACAATACCACAAACTGCGTAAATTAATTTGAAAAAAACATTAAGACCCAAATCCAAATACGATAAATCTGCTGGAAATGCGGCCAATGATCAAGTTAACATTAAAATTTGTAATTTTTCATTAGTAAACCAATTAATAACATGTACATATTTATTGGTGATGTTTTAGCCACGGTCATCCTCAAATCATCGTCATTTTTGGGCAAGCCGGTTGTTGACGGTACACCGGGTTTTCCTTCACGGTAACTAGAAATGTAGAAATAAATCGGTTCAAGAGCCTGGTGTGTTTGGTCTAGAAAGCCAGTAGCTCCAAAAATCATTGGACTTACAGAAGCCCATATCAATGAGTGAATGATACCTCAAGATTGAAAATAAAAAATAGATTGTCACAAGTTCTGGTAAAAGTTCCGAAAGGCAAAGAAAGCACCTCTGACTTGGTTTCCAAAGTGTATGTCATCAGTTCTCAGTAAGTCAAATTGTTCTTTCTATTTCAGTTTGGTTCCTGAAAAACATAAACATGGCGAGCCTAGTCCATAGATTCATTGACAATTACCATGATCTCATGGAAAATAAAAGTGGTAAGTTAATCGATTATACATTATTCAAGACTGCCTGTGTGCATTTTTATTCGAAAAAATGTCAATTATACTGTTGGCTCTTGAGCACCTAATCTATAAACTCCAATTTTTCAGATCCTAGGGTGAAAGATTGGCCCTTGATGAACAGCCCTTTTCCCACATTCCTGATATGCATTTCATTCGTGTACATTGTAAAGGTGAGCAGTACAGGTCTAGTGTCGTTTTAATAATGTTGGCACCACACGTAATGTGCTATAACTTTTCACTTGCAGGTAGCCGGACCCAAACTAATGGAAAACCGCAAACCATTTGAATTAAAACGAGTATTAATAGTCTATAATTTAGTTCAAGTAATTTTCAGTACATGGCTATTCTATGAGGTATGTACCTCCGTAAAAAATAGTAAGGCCCTCCAAAGAGGCTTATTCTCACCAGCCTGAACGTATTTTTCTTTCAGTGTATTCAATCGGGATGGTTCACTTTTTACAGTTTTCGTTGCCAGCCTGTTGATTACTCCACCACACCATTAGCCATGAGGGTACATAATTTAGTTATTTCATGAAGTGAGGGTAGGGAAGTGAAACCGAATTTTGTCTCCTCTGATACCTTTTCTGTTGCAGATGGCCCGGGGATGTTGGTGGTACTACATTTCCAAATTCACAGAATTCCTGGATACTATATTCTTCGTGCTGAGAAAGAAGAATGACCACATATCTACGTTACATGTGACTCATCACGCCGTCATGCCCATGAGCGTTTGGTTCGGAGTCAAGTTCACTCCAGGTGAGGTGACTTAACTGGGTTAACATTGAAGCCCTAGCAACAGGAATTGAGTAAACGAGTATTTTTTCTTTTCAACAGGTGGCCACAGCACTTTCTTCGGATTGCTCAACACTTTCGTTCACATAATAATGTATACCTATTATATGTTTTCCGCAATGGGACCTCAATACCAGAAGTACCTCTGGTGGAAAAAGTACCTGACTACTTTGCAAATGGTAAGAGATCCGAAAACGGCGTAGGTATCCCTCTAAAAATGAAAACTCAACATGCGTTTTATATGCGTTTTTGTTTACTCACTGTAGATTCAGTTCGTTCTTGTGATGATCCACGCCTTCCAACTTCTCTTCATTGAGTGTAACTACCCACAAGCATTCGTTTGGTGGATAGGACTTCACGCAATTATGTTCTACTTCTTGTTTGCTGACTTCTACAAGCAGGCATACCTCAAAAAAGAAAGAGCCAAAGTAAGACAATTTTTACTTCTATTTAAAAATTCGCATTTCAAGTTTATGGCCACTTGTTAAGCACCTCTGAAACTCATTAACATCGTAACGCTGTTTTGAAACTTCAGGGGTTGTGTAAAAATAAAGTATTCATGTGACATTGATAGAGAAAGATACCTTCTATTTCCTTGATAATCTAATAAATTAAAATTTTAGTAGTATTAATTGAAGCGTCCTTTAGTTTGAATCTGGTTTGGGTCTTTGCACAAGTGTTGTTTACTTTTTTCTGTTTTACATTTAGAAAATCGCCAACGAAAAAGGAAAATCTCAAACCAAAAATGGCAAAGTTGAAGACAAACCTGTGGAAAAGCCCAAGTCCATTGAAAACGGGAACTCGCCATCGGCCAAGAACCAGAAGAAAACATTCGTTCGACCATTCTTCAACGGTTTCGTCAATATTTGCCAGATGGATCATGCTCTCCTGTACGATGATAATGACATCCGAAATCGCAAAGACAATTAATTTAAAACTTTTCTACAAGTTTCCCTTAAAGCTTCCCTTTTTGCAAAACTCTTCACTTATACCTTTACAATTTATGATAATAGCATTTGTAGTTACTGAAAGCTTCGCAGGCCTCGTCCCTCAGCGGATGAAAAAGGAATTTGCGAATTTTTCAGTTTCCGGTACTTTGATGTACCTTCCTGGTCGATTTTAACAATCGCGTCACTTGAATTTTTTAAGTGTTGAACAGAATTTATGAACAACATCGTCATCATTCACATAATGGTACCTACCAATAATTTGTACCGCCCTCAAATTCTACGTATTTGGTCAACACCTTTACTGGACCTTCAGGTCGGTCATGTTGCACAAGTTTTACATCATTTAGGCAGATTGTTTTGTGCTTCCCGTACACATTATTTGAACGGTACTGCTATTCATGACGAAAGATAAAACATTATCGAGTTATGTGAACTAATTGATTTGAACCTATACCCACTTTTGGATGGATGAAAAATACTGCGTACAAGTAAATAAATTACAGTTAGACCAAAAACATAGTAGTAATCCATTACTGTGTTACGATGACAACACTCAGGGTACAAAAATATGTACACGTGCTCAATAAGCAAATTTCTTCGGGCCAATGAGGTTATTCCTCTCGGGTAGCCGAGCTCGGACATTTAAACCGAAATTGTTGTTTACCATGAGAACAGACGTTAAGAAAGCTCTGACCACCGAGGAGTCTTATTCGCACTTAGCCTGAAACATCAATCTTGCCACTTAATTCGGCGAGGTGTAAACAAAAACCGTGGTAATAACAATAAAAACAAAATATATATATAGCGAATAGCAGTGGAATAATAAAAACCTGAAAACGTCGGTTAATAATAGCCGAGCGGGGAGGTGGAGGGTTACGTAATTTGCCAAGATGAGTTGAAAAACCAATTTTTCAGGTAAAAGTACTACGTCTCATTGTATACAAATGCTATTGAAAAATGTTTGCATATTAAATTAGTGCAGGTTTTACCGCTTTTTCCAGTCTTTTATAATTCCGAGTGGTGCTGACGCGTTTCTCCGCCCTTGACCATGACCATTAGATGACCGTACAGTAGGTGTCATCACGTTCATGCCAAGCTTAACATGTATGCGACTATAAAATTTTTCTACTCAAATTACGAATTGTATGATACCGTTAAAAGTGAAGTGAGAACATTAGTATAGTTATCAACGAGAGTTAATATTTTTGATCGATTAAGGCCACTAAGGGTGGGTCCGTTTGACCATTTCGGGCGAGGATCGGTGACATTCCCATTCCTACCATTGTCATTCACATCCACAATATTACTAAGTTTATTGAAATAATTTATTTAGATTTAAGTATGTGTGTATTTTTATTTGTAAAATTATTTTAAATTGGAAGGGATATTCGATCAATGTGAGACGCCTTATTTTCGTTGTTGTGCGTGCAGCAATATCCCTATCGTCGGAAATTTTGTACCAAATAAATACAAGTTATGTACATAAAAATCTACCGTTTACTTCTTTTAATATTTTTTATAATTATGTAGTAACTTTCCTGTTTCTTGGAAGTAGTTTATTGGTCTGACTTGGGAATAATAATGTGTATCATCATGAATTTGAATGCAGATATGGATAATGGATACTTGTATTCCATTATCCTTCTTGTGTTTTTTGTACTACAACAAATAAACAACTATGCATATTATAATGTTTTCATGGATGGAAAGAGCAAATGATACTGAAAAATATTTCCCAGTTCAGTTTCTATAAAATGTTTATGGTAATAGAAAATACAGGATGAATTATAATAGAATGGAGTTTCAATTAGTTCAATAACTGTGCAAATGATGCAATATAGGCGGTGCACTTGACGAATTTGAAGATGAAAACTGAAGACAAACTTGAACAGAAAGAAGGAGAATGAGAATAACCAATCGAGAAACAAGGAAATTATACAAGTGAAAGATTAGTATTATCAGATTCTTAATTAAAGTTTCCTCAGTCTGAATATTTAAATATTATTCACAGGTTGCAATGATAGTTTTCAGGTATGTGTCAATTTACTAAATTATAAATCAATTAAAGCCTAATTTACTTAACCATTATTAATATCAGTACCGACAATTTTAATATTTCCTATTCACGTTTCCAATTGTTTTTTTTTAGAAAGAATAGTAATGTAGCTGTGTCACATTATTTTTACTTGTGATTATTTCTCTCAAAATATTACATACGTTAATTTGCAACCAACATTACATGTAATGCACATAATAAGCAACCGTTGTTGCACTTTTACAAACTTATTTCGAAAGATTATTGGAAAGCAGGTAAAAAATTGAGGCAATCTTTGGCGTCTCTATGAACACCTTCATGCCATTAAAAATTAAGGTTAATGAGCTGAAAATTAATTTAAGTATAAATCTGAGGGTTAACTACCCGATATTTACAACACAGTTGCGTAATTGCATCTCTGACGTCAGATTTTCATTTGTATTCTAACTGTACATACCGATCTGAGTATGCAAGTGTACATGCTTAATACAACTACAAAAATTAATAGCAAAACTAAATAATTAAATACTCTGGGCAAATTACCAAGACACCAATTTGGTCGCCAAAAATTACGAAAATTCAAAGTGGAGTGAGATACTTTCATCAAAGTTTCAAAATTAATTATTTAGTCGTGCTTTTTCACATTTTTAAAAACTGTAGACAATTTATGAGAATTAAGAATACTATATTTGTAATTTTTTTTCTGTAGTTTAAGGTCAAACTTGACAACATAACATGTTTCTGAATATTATTCACATTTTTTATCTAGATTTCTACTCTTGGTCACAAGACACGCGGCACCAAATCAATAGTGTTCATACTTTTTCCTAATTGTACTCAATAATGTACAACACATAATTTTTTGTGTCTATACGTCTATCTCGACTTCGAATTTAATTCTATTCCGCTCGTTTTATTTTGAATTTAATTTTTAGTAGTTGATCTCTTGTGAATCTGCCCTGTATTCTTCTGCAGGTGTTAATTTAAATTGACAATTTTAACTAAAAGAAGCAGTTCATGTCTTTCAAATTCACGAAACAACTTGTACATGTGTACTTTCGTAGAACAGCAAGGCATGATTTATGGTTATTTACACGAAAATCTAGAATCAAACAATCCGTGAAGAGTGTGTCGCAGGGCATTGGCTACGCATGGAATTAATTAACTGACAAAGTCGAAGTATTGCAAATTAATGTTGCCATTGTGAAACCATTTAAAAATAGGAAATTTTCTGTTTGACTATCCGGCAATTTATTCATAAAATTCCATTGACCACTTGCAAGTTTCTCATTGTGAACAAATACAACTGGTGTTACTAAAAAGATATCCAATTTTACCCAATGGTGCAAAGTTGGAGCATGAACTATAATTAGTCGTTAATAAGTTATTCACTTCATTATAAAATCCAATTTAAAAACTTTTGTAATCAATTGAAATTTATCTTACTAAATTTTAGTTTATTGTTCTTTAATAATTACAAAAATTAATAATTGTATTTTGGTGAACCTCAAATATTTTTATTACCTGCTTAATTTGTTTAAATACTTTCAGGTTCGATTTTCGTTGGTCCCAAATTATATAGTAGTGCACAAGGACGATGATCAAATTTTATTGTAAAATAGTTTTTTAAAACAGTCAAATCATGATATGCTCAGAATTTAAGCCCTTCTAGCTTCATAATTTTGATTTAACTTAAGCTGTTCATGTCAGACCTTACAATCAAATACGAGGTAGTACAAAAAAATATTGCTTAATAAGAAAGTGAAACTTGTTAAATGCAATCGTAAGAATTCTAATTAAATTTGTCGGATTTTAAACTTAAATAACAGGAAAATCTATTTTAGTTCATACTACGAGTAACTTACAATCGTTTTCTATATAAAAAAAATTACTTGAAAGTCAAAATCAAATTAGTTATCTAAATGCATTACTACTAAAATCAAAATACCAAAACACTAAAAATCTGCATAAAAGGACCTCACACATTCCGATTTATTCAGGTACTTGCCTCTGGTGCCCCAATCATTGCTCAATATTCACTTTTTAGAATTATCTATTGCGGTTGAAATGAAATATTCATCTATATTATTGTAATTACGATGAAAATAACCGGTTCCAGTAAAATAAATAACTAATTATTATAATTCATTCGAGTGATAAGCAACGCATTACTTTGTAGAACCGTACAATCGTCTTTACTAATATTATTGAATAATTATAGAATTTTTTATTATTACGACAGTTACTATTACTGTGAATGAATTAGATTAATGCCATTTTTTTAAATTTTATGTTAGTCCTCAAAAGCAATTGTACCCACTTTTGAAACTTATCACAGCGAAAAGTGTGAAGATAATTGGTACAAAAGATACAAAAATGTTTACGAAAATTTGCGATATACACATTTACAACAATAAGTGTCAACTTACCGTACGTAAGGAGAATATGAGTTTTACTGAACAAATTCAATTTGACGGATGAAACTTTTTGATGTGAAATTTGAGAGAAATTTGGCAATTATATCTGAATGAAACCTCAGATATACCAATATCAGTAAAAATATTTTTATTGTGCATTATTGCAATTAAAATGTTTATCTTTAAGAAAGACCCAAATAATCGAGGTGAAAGACCAAACTCATGATTAAATAAACAAATAACCATTCAGATTTGCATTTTAACAAAGAACCTAACAAAATGTAAACATAATGTATAAATATACATAAATGACCACTGCCCTCGTCTTGTGGAAGAAAAATTACGAAATCTCCAAAAATTCTACAATGTGCTTGAATTAATTAAAAATAATAACCCACCCTCGTGGGAAGACTATAGACAGCTTCTGGTCGATGAGAACTAACTTTTTTGTAGTAAAAGAAAAAGACTAATAACCGTACTAACAAATGTAAAGAAATGCACAAAAGTGAATATATATACGAAGAAATTATCCATTACATGTGAACGCATTTTTTGTGGTAACACAAAATAACTTCAAAATTTGTACCTATATAAATTAACCTCCATACTAAAAAAAAATACTTGCATATATTGCTATGTCAATTACCGAACTCTTGCCATTGGTACATTGCAGAATCTGACAGTGTTACAGCAGACAAAATAATAGAACAAGACAATTAAATATTATTGAATAACTACCACTACAGTTCTAATAGTTAACAATTTTAAATTATTAACGTACATTTTAAAATATTGATCATTTTCGAGCATATGACTCAAATTCTAGCATTTGAAATATTCTGTATTATCTTTTGGCTACATATTGCCGACCACAGGAGATTCAATTTTAGGTAGCAAACTTTAGATCTTTCTTTCAACTATAAGAGCCGACTGTAACGGTACATTCTGTATTCTGTAATGACACTCAATCTCAATCATGCGACCTACGTAAGAACGAGAATATATTGGTTACAAATTTGACAGACCTTTTACGAAGAGTGAAAAATCCGTTGACTTTTTTCCCAGTAAACGACATTGTTAGTTCGAGTTGTGCACTACCAGGGGGCAGTCTATACAAAGAACCTTTGTATTTACCTTAGTGCCACTAGGGGGGAAACGTCAATGGAAAGAGATTGCAATTTAATTCGAAATGTTCGCCAATAGGACAGTATTAAAATCTATTTACTTATTTATCAATTGTAAGGGTTTATTTCGCTCGACCGGAGGAAGTTTATCCCCGATTCGTCATGGTTAAACCGCGGCTCCTGTTGAGATCGCTTTAAAACGGACCGACTTCACTCATCGGTTTGAAAAAACTCCAATTCTAATTTCTTTTTAGAGACAAATTAAAATAAAATTCACCGGCGGCCATCTTGTTCAAGGTGTTGGTTGTTTGGGTTTCGAATTTATATTCAAGCCCAAATGGATTTCTGCTTATTTTAAGCAAAAGCTGAAGTATAAGGGGGTTTCGTTACATGTCACTTGAAACATCCACCGGAGGGGCAGTTCTCAGAGTCAAACACCGTAATCAAAAGCACTTGTTGGCCAAGTTGTTTTTCGCAGGTAGGGAATCGAATTTCAGCGTTCAACTCAAAAAATCTCGTTTAATAATATGTAGGTCGTGATTGTAAAGAAGTCGTGAATTAGAAAAGGGAGATCCAAACCAATCAATCAGGTACCTGAGATTTTTCGCCATCTGATTACACTCATACTTTGGAAATAAAACATCGAGAAATTTTCATTTTCCTTTGATAACTCAAAGCAAAGTACTCTTTGTCAAGTGTACGTTGAATCATTTTTGAAAATCTTTATTAATTATCCATAATCTCACAGTCCTTAAGCTTATACTTGTATGTCTTGCACTAAGTTAATGACCTTTCATGCTCTATTGGCTTTTAAAGCTGATAATTTATGGAAATAGAAGCAATGTTTGTTTTGATTCACATGAGCCTTTTTAATTCTTTGTAGGTTCAACAAAGACAATGATTGCCTCTATAGTTTACTTTTATTCCTAACTTAGACAAAAAAAATGGAAAAGATAGTCACAAAGATTGGAGATGTTACAATTAAAAGAAGAGTCTCTAAACCAAAAGTGTCCACTGAAATGGACACTTCATTTGGTAGTAATATGGAGCAAACTAATCCAGCATCAAAGTTATCAAGTAGTACAGTCAAGACAAATGAAATAGGAAAGCTGAATGACCTGACACATTCAGGTTTTGGAGCTGAACTTACAATTTTAAAGAAGAATTCTGTGCAGTTGGATTCAAAAAATATCAACAGTGTACCTACACTAGAAGCCAATAGTGATAATTCAAATGATGAACCTGCAGAACAAATACCAGCAACATGTAACAGCCAAGGTTCATCAGAAAATATTAGTCAAATAGAAACAGACCAATCTGTAGGCAGCAATCTTTCTGTTAGATCAAATGAAACTGAAATTCTGAAAATGTCAGAAATGAAAGAGAGTGGAGAGAGCCTACCAAAAGTGCCAAAGATTGTTAACCATCAAAAACAATCTTTCTCAGTTAAATCAAATCAAGAACCTGATTTGTCAAAATTGGTAGGAATCAGTATAGAAAGAAAAAGAAGAATTAATAATGAAAATCAAACTGGCAACTCAAATGAAACCGATTTGCAACAAACACAAAGTGTCAAACCAAGTGTTAGCATACAGAGGATTTTATCCAAGGAACAAAATCTGTTAAGCAGTGTGGACTGTAAAATAAAGGAAGAATTATCAGGGGAAGACTCATTTGATGATGAGGATACTAAACCCTCAGATGAATTCAAGTCAAGGAATAATTCTACTGAAATACAGAATGATTTAGCACTACAAAAAGAATTTGATGAAGTACAGTGTAAAATGGAGTTACAAGAAGAAGCAATGGGTAAAATAAAAACTGAAGAATTGGGTCTGATTCAAGGAGAAGAGAGTGAACCACTTGACGAGGAAGGAACACCAATAAAGAATGAGGAGCAAGATCAAGAACCTGAAAATGGAGAGGAAGCCGAAGATGACCCTGAAGCTAAAAACTCTGACATTAACGATTTTGCCTGTACTGATTTAGTGGAGCTCATGAAAAAAGGCGAAATCGAAGGCGAAATAGAAGATGTTAAAGATGAGGAAATTGAAGTAGCTGGTGAAAATAAAACTACTAAGCGAAAGGCAGAGAGTACTGACGAGAGTGAAGATGAAGAGGAGGAAGGGGGAGAAGATGACGAGAAAGAAGAGGAAGGAGAAGAAAAGAAAAAAGTTAAGAAAAAAAGAAAGAAACGAAAAGGCAGTAAGAAAGAGGGTGAAGGTGGAGATGAAAAGGATGAAGATGGTGACGATAAAAACATAGATAAGTCCAAGGTAACGAATGCAAATCTAAGGAAGAATATTCGAGAAGTTATGGACGAGACGAAATTGGACGAGGCCACTTTGGCTGCTCAGAGGCAGGAAGCCGAAAGGTTGAAAAGATTGCAAGAACAGCAGAGAATAATTCGAGAAGTTCAAAGGCAAATCGCCTTGAATCGACAGAATCAGAAATCCCAAAATAAGGTTCTGTCCCTTCTTCAGGGCAATTCGCAGACTTCCATATTGAAAACCAGCTCCATCGCCACTCAGGTACAAAATTCTCAGTCGAAAACTCAAAACTCGGTATTGGTGAAACTCAGCAATGGTGAACAAACCAGTTTGAACAATAAAAAAATGATAGAGTTATTAAAAAGTTCTAAAAATAAAACTATTCTCGGAAAACCACCAATTCCGAAAACATTGTTCAAGCAGGGCATGGTAACGCCCTCCGTCTCCATCGCACCTGTCGCAAAAAAGGAACCTACTGTTGTGGATGACAAGAAAAAGAAGAAAGGCGACGTCGTGACTCTCTCATCAGACTCAGAAGACGATTGCATAGTTCTATCGGACGAGGACGAGTCTGAGCCTGAGGAAGATCCGACCAACTCCGGAATGCATACAAATGACAAATACAATCTCCCGGACGAGAAAGGTCGAATCATCGTTAATGTGGGTCATCCGGAAGCCGAAATGGATCTCTTCTTGGCCCCTCAAATTGCCAAAATAATAAAGCCCCATCAGATTGGTGGAATTCGGTTTTTATACGACAATGTGATTGAATCTATCGATAGGTTTTCAACATCCGCCGGTTTCGGCTGCATCTTAGCCCATTCTATGGGCCTAGGCAAAACATTACAGATAGTATCATTCTCGGACATATTCTTAAGGTATACATCTGCGAAAACTATATTGTGTATCATGCCCATTAACACCGTGCAAAACTGGCTGGCAGAGTTTAACATGTGGCTGCCAAAAGAAAGCACATCAGAAGATGTTCGCTGCCGGGAATTTGATTTGTACATCGTAAATGAATCTCTGAAGAACATAAAATCGCGAGCCAAGGTGATTTTGGACTGGCAGAAATCAGGAGGTGTTTTACTCATGGGGTACGAACTGTTTCGGTTATTGTCTTTAAAAAAGTCGTACAAGTCCAAGAAGAAAAAGAAAGATGCCGAAGAAGACGATGCGAGAACTAAAGAACTAATCGAAGAGGTTTATTCAGCTTTGGTCGTACCTGGGCCTGATCTGGTCATCTGCGATGAGGGTCACCGAATCAAAAATAGTCACGCCACTACTTCTCAGGCACTTAAGCAAATCAAAACAAAGCGGCGGATCGTTCTCACTGGATATCCTTTGCAGAACAATTTGTTGGAGTACTGGTGCATGGTCGACTTCGTTCGGCCCAATTACTTGGGAACAAAAACAGAGTTCAGTAATATGTTCGAGAGACCCATCCAAAACGGACAGTGCATAGACTCTACGCCCCAAGATAAAAGACTGATGAGGTACCGAGCTCACGTTCTGCATTCCCTGCTAGAAGGGTTCGTTCAAAGAAGAAGTCATGCAGTACTACAGAGTACGCTTCCGGAAAAAGAAGAGTACGTCCTCCTCCTGAGGTTCACACCTTTCCAGAGGAAACTCTATGACACTTTCATGAATGAGGTAGTTCGAACGGTCGCTGTGCCCAATCCGCTCAAAGCTTTTGCTGTATGCTGCAAGGTAAGTATGAGGGTGTCATTCTGCCTTAATGAGTATCTATGAATTTCTAAATCTATTAAAATTACACTGCAGATATGGAACCATCCGGATGTTCTGTATAACTTTTTGAAAAAGAAAGGGGAAGAGATTGACTTAGATCTTGAAGAAGCTTTACCACCGTCACTTCAAATTCCGCAGTACCCGTATGGACAACAGAATTTAGGTTTTGACGGTGCAAACCAACAGGTTCCACCTTGGCCAAAACGTGGACCTGGTTCAAGGGGTGGTAAAATTCGGCAGTCCAATGCACGAAAAGTAAGTTTCCAAGAGCCTGAAATATTTTCTTTCCAATCATCCGACCAAAATCCACAGATCGGATCCGTCGTTTTGTTACAGGTCGCAAGAGGGCGAAAACCTGCTGCAACCATCCCGCCAAATATCACAGGTGAACAAGAAAAATTGAACGACAGCTACAATTCCGGACAATTTCAGCAGAGTGAGAATTTTCCGGGTCAGCAAAAATCTAATATAGAGGGCTTTCAAAGCAGAAACTTTAATCAGGGACAATTTCGCTTCGGAAACGAGTACGACAATTCATCGGCAGCGTATGGAAATTCGAACTTTAATAAAAATGTTAGTGACATGCCTGGTGGCAATTTTCAATCTAAGAGGTTTTTTCCCGATTCCGGGGAATCGAACCGGGCAAATCAAGTGCATGGTTATGGAAATCCGAATAGAAATTATGAGACAGGACAACAGGAGGCGACCACGTTCAATCAGGGCAATTCGGCGGAGTCAAATTTGAACACCAGTTTCGAATCCTCCTTAAATACAAACGGTTCAACTTATAACCAAGCAGAGATTACGAAAAACTTTGGTTTCAATCAAGAATTTAATTCGGAGTTTTTCCCGGCTGGAAGTTACCAAACTCCCGGGGGCACTTCAGCCTATACAAGGGACAACAAAGTTTCGATGTTTCAGTCGAACCAAACCTATTTTCAGAATCAAAATTTCAACTACCAGTCAGGCAACAGCATGAATCCAAATTTTTCTGGATACGACCGAAGGAACAACTCCAATTTTCAGAATTCAGGTTCGACGCCAGGATTTCAGTCCTCAATTCAGCGACAAAGTAATAATCCGACAGGTTCCGGTGGTCAAGTGCCAGGTTTCCAGCAAACAAACAATTATCAGGATTCAAACTCCGGTTCGAACTCAAATTTTTCAAGCAGTTTTCAATCATCCGAGTCCAATTTCGAAGGAAACCGATTCGGACAGAATGTGAATTCAAATTTTCCGGGTAACAATACAAGTTTCGATGTGAACCATAGCAAAATTTTTCAAGGACAAAATCCGGAAGTGAATTTTCAAGGCAATAGTACTAATTTCGAAGTGAATCGGAATAAAAACTTCCAGCAGGGACAAAACCCGGAGGGTAACTTCCAGGGTGGCAACTACGACCAGAGTTACTGGTCGCAGTCGCAGAACTGGGCCTACAGTGATGCGAGTAAGGCCAGTCAAGACTTTAGGGGCAACGCGTCAGGTCCCGATTTTATGTCCCAGCAAAAGTTTAGTTCGTTCAGTGAAGGACAAGATACGAAGTCGGAAGTGAAAGACTTCGAGACCGGGGGCAAAACTGGTGCAATGTATACAAAAATGAATTGTGATTATTCTACGAGTTTCGAGAAAGCCGAGACTGAGTCAAAAGTGACGGGGTCAGAGTTCGAGGAGAGCAAAGGAGCCGAGCCAAAGGACGAAGAGGAGAAAAAAGAGGAAGCGAAGCCCTCAGAACTGCCGAAGAAAGAGGACACGTCCCTACCGTACGACTGGGTAAGTGGCAGCTGTAAAAGACACTTCAGGATGCTGATGGTGTATCACACGAAAACTCACAAAAAATTTCACTGTTACAGGCCATGGATTTGTTCAAGACGTATGTGACAGGGATCATCGAAAACTCGTCGAAGATGGAAGTTTTCTTCCATATCGTTACCGAATCGATCAAACTTGGTGATAGATTATTAGTATTTAGTCAGAGTCTTCTTACCCTAGATCTCATAGAGAGCTATCTTCATCGGCAAAACGTTCCCAACAAAGATGAAGTTTGGGCGAAATCTAGGAATTACTTTCGTAAATATTCGTTCCCCCTAATACAATAACCCCCATATTTTAAGCAGTCTGATGTGCTAACAGAGAGCATTTGAAAATTATTGCGTTTTCAGGTCTGGATGGAAGCACTCCTGGTTTAGAAAGAGAGAAATTAATTAATGAATTCAATAGTAATCCGAACATTCATCTCTTTCTCGTATCAACGCGGGCCGGTTCCCTCGGGATAAACCTTGTCGGCGCCAATAGGGTTGTAGTCTTCGACGCCTCCTGGAATCCTTGCCATGACACCCAAGCTGTTTGTAGGGTTTACAGGTATACTGCTCCTCATGTTTAAAACTCTCCTGTGCGGAGCAAGGATAATAACTTTATGTTTGTGTTTTAGATATGGTCAGAGTAAACCGTGCTACGTGTATAGATTGGTGATGGACAGCTGCTTAGAGAAGAAAATCTACGACAGACAAGTTAATAAACAAGGAATGGCCGACAGAGTGGTGGATGAGCTCAACCCGGACGCACACCTATCCATCAAAGAAGTTAGTGGTGAAAATTTTTGTGTAGGTTTGGTGGCTTTCGAATTGTTACTTAACTTCAATTTCAACATTTTTCAGGTAACCAATTTGTGTTGGGACGACCAGGAAGATACCACCGTCAGAGATTATTCGCACCTTAAAGATAAATATAACGACGAAATTATTAAAATGCTACTCGATCGCTGCAGTAAGGTGCTGTCTAAGGTAGGACGAAAAATTTTGGATGAATGGTTCTGGTCGAGTATTGAAGGATATTTGATACACTTCTTCGTTTTTCAGGAACCATTTCAGCATGAGTCTCTTCTCATAGATAGAAAGGAGAAAAAATTGTCTCAGGCAGAAAAAAGATTGGCCAAGAGATCCTACGAATTAGAAAAGCAGGCGGCGAACCAACCCAAAAACATGTACTCCTTCTTTCCTAATACAGGGCAAAGGTACCAAATACCAGTACCTGTTATTGGAAGCACCTAATCCAAGAAAATATTTTTAAAACCAAATTGTGGATGTCTGTTTTTAGGAATTTTGTTAAGCCAATTGCCAGTGTAAGACCAATGCAAAGTGAAATGAACTCCAGGATACCGTCTCAAGTGCAGAGTAGATCGAAGTGGATTCCGGCCGACGTTTGGCAGAAGCAAGGAATGTCTGCCCAAGAAATGACACTGCCATTGGGTAAATAACGCAAACTACATATCTTAACAGGTCGTTTAAAACAAGATTTTAGAAATCTTCATTTGCTTTTTTAGACGTCGTGATACCAACTAGTTCTCCCGAAAAAACATCCATCGTTCTCAAAGCAGGACAGCGCGTCATGGTCCTGAAATCACCTAAGGGGATATATATGCAGCTCGAAAACGGAAAAATCATTGCCATTCGGTCAGCTTTCAAGGTGGGTCAGAATAATCAAAGTAGTGGAGACAAACACGACGACGTTAAAAAAGGTATGTTTCATTTGAGATTAAACTAATTTTATGGAATTGTAAGATCGCTTTTTGACCCCTTCCATTGTTTTCAGCAGGCTCTACCCTTATGTCGTCAAGTCTCAAATCCGGCATAAGTGTGACATCCAAAATATCTCCAATTGTTCGTCCTGGAGTTACAAAACAGCCGTACGCAAAGCCTTTCATAAAACTACCGGAAAAAAAGGTTTCGGTCAACATGAGTATGGCTCGCCCTAGGCAGGTGCTAGGGAAAGCCAAACCTTTTGTACTAAACAAAAAATTTGAAAGCATCACACCGGATGTGAAACAACGTCTCATTAATACAAAAGTGGGTTTCAATAACCAGGAAGATGGTCAAAAACTCAATTCTGGTGAATCAGCGACCGTCGAAGAAAAGGTGAACACAATGGAAGGCACTATCAAGGAGAACAACACAAGCAAAACGGAAATTACAAATAAATTTGAGGAAAAGACTGAAGAAAAACCGGAGGAGAAATACGAGATGGCGGACTCTTTGGAAACATTGAGGAAAGTGACAGAGAAGATTAGTGATTCGGCAAAACGGCAAGACACGGAACCCGAAGACACCACCTTTGAACAGATGAACCCCTTGAAAAATTTTCGGCAAAATTTTACTAGTCAAATGAAAGGTAATCCGGCGCCCATTACCGATGAGAAGATCCCTGAACCAGGGGATGGTCCAGCAAAGGACGTCAAACCAGAGAGTGGTAACCAAGTGACACAGCAGCAACAGGGCACTGAGAGCACCCAGAATTGGTTCGTAAATCAGTCTTATCCTCCCGTAGACTCGTATGGCAACTACTTTCCTGGATACATGCCTATGGCCTATGGTCAAGGGCCAACTCCTATGATGCCACCATACGATGGATTTTATCCTTCACACAATTATGGTCATCAAATAAGTAGAAATGCATCCATGACACCGACGACTCCAAAAATACCACAGGACTCAACCAAAACGAACCCACAGGTCCCTGTACAACCTGTTGCGACAAATCCAGTCGTGCATAACACTCAAACGTTGACTCCAAAAAGGAATTCTTCTAGTGTTGTCAACACATCACCAATATACCCAACCTACCCGAATCCTTATCCGTATCATTACAACTATCCTACAAATTCTAGCTTTAACAATCAGGGATTTACTCCATTTTGTAATCAAACCAATCAAACACCACAGCAAACAATTCAAAATCCTCCCCCGACTACCAATACTACCTCATCTTCCGCTGCTTCATCTTCCCAAGCCCAACAACCGCCCGCCTACGACAATTCAATGTATAGCGCTTTCCATCGACCAGATGTTCCTTTCCAAACTCCAGAAAACTCCTATCCAGCGGCTCCGTACCCTAGGCCTCCTTACTCAAATAGCGGGACTCCCAGCTTTTTCCCTTACAATCCCCCATACCCGAACTATCCCTACCGTCACAATTTCAATCCGTATATGCATCCATCTGGATACGGGTACCCCATGCAGAATCTTCCTCCGGGTGTAGGCAGCAGTGCCGGTCAAACAATGGTGGAGAATGGTGTGAGTAATGGCGCAACCAACAACAGTGGTGCCACGTCCAACAGCAGTTGAACATCAAATTGACATCACAACTATGTTTCAAATGTGCTGCCGCAGATGAAGGAAGACTGTTTACCTGCCGGTTGGAGAGCCCTTGCACAGGTACAACACGAGCGATAAAATTGCAGGTAACCGGACACTTCGACCAATCAGTGGCTACTCATTTATTCAACAAAATTAATGAGGTACCTGGACAACCAAAGTATTTTCCAGTCGCGTTTGACACGTCGTTTCACCTAATTCTTTGAAAGATTGCAACTTTAAAAGTAGCATGGTTTTGGTTCTCTGCAACTCCGTAAAAGCCGAGGACAAGACCGTGGTTAGCACCGTTGGTGGTGCTCATAGGGATGCATCACAAGGCCCACTAGAAGTAAAACGGACGGTACTTTCTCCGACCAGTAACCCCACTCTTAGTGTACATATGTATGTAATTGTAGGTATTTTAGTATTGAATTTTCTTAACTGTTTAGTTATTTTCTGGAATTAAAAAAAAAAATATTTCAATCGCATCTCAAAGTGACGATTTTCCCCATTCTTACTTGTCACCCGAACTGAAACCGAGCACTTCAGCTGTCTAGTCGGATGCTGCCGGTGATTGCCTGAACCTACACCTACCTATGCAACAATTCAATGAAACTGCCACCTTGTTAAGATTTTTTGAGTGCAGGTTACCACCCAAACATTGATTAAAAAAATTAAATCAAGAGTTCCGTTGGTGGTTGCCTATGTTCGTTCTTTTTTCGTCTTATGTACCATAAAATATGCTTTGGTACCAGACCACTTCCTTTTCCGTTTTTTGTTTCTTCTCTATTTTTTGGTTGTTATTATGTTCCCGGTGTAGGTTTCGATTTTTATTACCCCTGACTTATTTATTTATATTTGAAACATAATTGTAGTATTATTTTTTTTCTCTCCGTCCTTTGCATGCTACTTTAATTTTAATTTTTGTCCACACCCTGTCGACTCAATGCACATATTCTGCTATCGTTAATGCGAGCAACAACATCCCTGCAACCTTTTCTATTCTTTTTTTTAAATGACTTCTACCCCTCCCCCCGCTGGAACATTTCTCTCAATGAGAAAATGAAATTGTCACTGGTTCCTAGTTCCTATTTGTTGACCTCTCCATTTTTTGTTACCTACCAACCTGATTTTTGTATATGCGTTTTACATATGAGAAAAATCACATTGTTGTCATTATTACTATTACAATAATTATACAATTCCCATATAATCAGTTACAATAAAACAATTTTTTTCTTTTAATAGTTGAATTCTCTTAATATGTGGAGAACAAAATAAGAGAAAAGCAGACAATTGTAAATTGGTATATATTAATGATTTTAGATTTTTATTTTCTTTGTACATTCATTTGTATTATTTAAGAACAAGAAAACTGAATATTATGAAATTTTAAACAAAAAAATATAATTAATTAAATTGAATTGAGTAGCGATTTTTATTTCACCAATATGCACTTCTTAACATGTTTAAGTGCTGGTCTGCCAGAATTTTAACAAGAAAAGGTAATTTCAGCAGGCAATGAACTGTCCCCTGTCACTTGAATCCAAAAAGATTTTTGACGACTACTGTTGCCTTCATTTATATCTACTGACGCTTTCTTTTTTTTCTGGACATTAAAACATGACATTTGAGAGATGTATACAAGAATGCACTACCCTCATTTGTGACGATAATTTAAATTCTGGAACAGTGAAAATTCAAAATAAAAATTCCCTCGCTTACTCGCTCTGTTTCCGGTTGAACGAGAATGTTCTGTCTATTGCCACCCCGAAGAAATCAATCTGATTTGAATTTTTATATACGGCAAACATTAGTTCAAGTCGACAGCAAGCAGATGCATTCATTTTTTTAAATGAACCTATTTTAAAAAAGTATCTGACAGATGCGTTAGAGCTCTAAAATCTATTTTGCAATGAATTGACGACTTCCGGCGCTCTCAGAAATGCCAAGTGTCACTAAGCAGGAAGCACCTTTTTTACGGCCAGTCAGGTCTTGAACATGTTGTCTCGTGTTTAAAGGGTCTTTACTATGTAAGTTCTGTATAATCCATTTAATTTACGTACTAAAATGAGCCGGGATTGCGGACGCGCCGGAGAGTGGGCGTTAGGCCGCGGCTCCTGTTGTCGGAAGCGGGAAAAATAAATTTTTATTGAGTTTCATTGCCTCGCCTTGTCTAAACAAAATGGCGTAGATCAAAAGCCGGTTCGTTTTTCTGGCAAAAGTAGACGGGTAAACAGTTCGTACACAACTCAAGTATTTGTTTTCACCTTTTTTTCAGGTTCTGTCACGTAACTCCGATCAGTTTTTAAGAAGTAATTTAGTTTTAGTTAGGTGCGAATCGTCGCAGTTTTTCTCTTCTCCTTTGGAGTTGAATCCAAAATGGGGGTTCAAAATCTACAGAATTTCATCGAGGCGGAACACGTGGAAGGGGGTGCTGTTGCCGTCGAACTGTCAAAGATTGCACGCAGCATCTCGCGTCCGAACAATCAAAACCGGAACAACAAGCCGAACAGTAAAAAGTTGTTTTTAATTTTGGATGCCGAGTGCTGTCTAGACAGGCTGTACGGCGGATACTTTTCAGGTTTGTTATTTTACTTAAAAAACACATGATTCACTGTTAACTAGTTAGTTATTTTAAATGGTGGAAGCATGTTATATTACAGTAATTCTAGCAAACGCGTAATTTTTAATGTTAATTTGTCGGTGGCACTTTAATTGCCTTTGCCATAACATTAACAACCAGTTCTTATAAATTTCATTTAGTAAAATAATAATAAAATCTCATTTCTTACACCTCTTCACAAGTTATTGAAACTAGATATGCCTTACAGATTGGACATGTGGTGGGCAGTGGAATCGCATGTTCCAGTATCTTTCTCATTTGGTAATGTCCTGTCAAAAGGGAAATATTGAATTGACAGTAGCTTTCAATGGAGCTCTTGAACCCCATAGATTGAATGAATGGACCCAGAAACAACTGAAAAATAAAGGAAAAGTCAACCTAGTTTTGAGGCACATTCAAAACAAGATGACACCACCTCCCAAAGTTTGGTGGATTCCACCTGTCTGCCTGGTGACAGCTTTGCGAATGGCTCTCAGATACTGTAATGTGCCAGTGGTGAGTGGCTTGCTATTTGCTATTTTTATCATTTCTCATTAAAAATGTGAAAACTCTGTGTTTAAATCAGCTCCTTCCACCATATACAATCAAGGCAATACAAAACCTTTTTCATTCATTCAATTTTTTATTTTACTAAATTTCATTATTTTTAAAATTAAATTTATGTCTTCTTATATTTCTGAATGAATATTAAGATTGACTGGTAATGTAGTATTAAATTATTAAAACCCAAGCTATCAACAAAATTTTGTGCATCTTCAGTAATTTTAATACCCTTTTAACTTTTCCAACAGTTTTCAACAAATATTATAATTATTTCATTAAATTTGTATGTTTGAATTATTATTAACATTTATTGATTTTATTTTATTAATTACATTACTAAAATGTATGCTCAGTGAGTTGTCACAGTAGTTATCCCCAAGATGATTTTCCATTAAAAAGAAAAAGTTTAAAAGTACATTTAATAAATAATTAAATTCATAGGAAGCAAGAGAAGTGGGCTACAGAGATCCAGCTTGCAAATAATGTGTCATATGTGTGCAATACTTAAAATATGAGAATGGACATTTCAATTATTGACTCAGCAATATTTTTTAAGCTGAATCCCATTGATAAAATTTTTAATATTCTTTGGGCCTCAACAGCCTTCTTGATTGCCCACCAGAAGCATTTGATAATATTTCAGATTTTTGTTATTGACAGTGAAAAGATTTTCCCATAAATTCCTTTTGTTTTAGACTTTTTTTTGGGTTGCTCCGTTATGACTAATCTAAGTAAATGAATCATAACGACTTGAAAACACAATTTTAATTAAAACTCTGTGGCTAAAATAGTTGAGCTTATCACTTCGACGCGAAACACATGCTTACATTTTCCATTTCAGATTTGTTCTGTTGATGATCACCATCAAGAAGTGCTTGCTTATTGCCGTAAAAATAATTTACATGGAATCGTAGGTGACGATGCCGAATACATCGTCTTCGATCCGCCTAGGTATTTCAGTGCCGCACATTTAAAGCTTACATACAAGGTAGAACGATTTGTAAATTCGAGCGTACCAATTAAGTAAAGTGTAAGCAAATTTAAATTATTGACAAAAATAGTTAAATACTGGATCATTTTTAGGGTTTGATTGAAACAAAAGAATTCCTAATCTCTCAACTGGCTAAAGGCTTAGAGTTAACAGTTGAAAAATTGTGCATACTTGCAGCTCTGCTTGGCAATTACCTGTTGTCAGAGCAGCAACTGTCTCAATTTCACAAAAAAATAGGAGTCTCTCCCAGTAAGGTAGGTAGCAATCATTCAACATATTTTTCTTTTTCTAAATGATGATTAGACATCAATGTTATTTCTTTGTTATTTTTCTTGTCCTTAATGGTTATACTTACATGTATTATATTCTTATTATAGAATCCGTTGGATCAAACCATCCGATCTGTGGCTGCCTACGTTAAAACTTTGGAAAATACAGAAAATCTGGAAGCGTTGGCAGTCGAAATATTCGGTCCCGGAAATACGGGTATTCAAAAGAAAAGACAGGCTTTCGTGGAATGTGTACAGTATTACCTTAATGGGACCAAAGACGGTTTCCTTAAATATAGTTCTAAGAAAAGTAAGCAGAAACAGATCGCAAAACAACATACACCCCCTCGGGTAATTTCATAGTTAATTAATTATACTTGATACTAATCATTTTTAAGGTACGAAAGGTAAAAGTCAAGTGCAAAAGGACGAGGAAAAGAAGAAAAAGTCTGATAACAGTGGGGAAGACAAGGAAAATGTTGACAATTCAAAGTTCGCATCGGAGACAGCAGAAAGCGAGGCTGGTAGCATAGCTGCTTATAAAATTGCAACAGCCATGGCTCAGACCGGTAACTTCAATCCCGAACTGTTGGAATCTGAGCCTGAAAAAGAGCTGAAAAGCGTAAATGGTGTGGAAGAAAATCTGTTGAATGGAAACAATGGCATTACTACGACATCACCACCGAAAACTGAAAAGATAGTGGTACAGTCGAATTCAGCAAACCCCTCCTCTACGGTCCCTTCGGCTGCAGTGAAGCAAGCCAAAATTCCCACGGTTCCTCCGGAAGTGCTGAGGACAGCTTGCGAGAGACACCGGAAAGGACTGATGTCTCCATTTATATATCAGATTTTGACTCAGGTACAAGTCATTGTTGGATGGTACTTTTCATTGAAACGCTTATTTCATGATTGTTTGCTCAAAGGCATTAGGATGCGATTGGAACTGCTTTATATATGCATTCGTATTTTAGGGTGAAATCAAGCTTCCCGTTCTCATTGAGGAAGACAGCAGCCGAGAGTGGCAAAGCATTCATTCTGTATATAAGCCAATTCGACAAAATGTTTATGCAATTTTATTTAATTTGCACCACCAAATGTACATAGCTAATAAGGAAAGCAACAAAGAAAACGGAAACGGTACGTATTTAATAAGCAACAGCTGTGAGGGGAGATTTCCCCTAAAAGTATTAAAGCTTAAAAGTGTAATTTTTTTCTAATCGTACGGCAGGTGACCAAGCGATTACAAATCCACCTGAAATTCTTATTCGGGAATGGGTTTGCACGGCAATGAATCAGTACTCCGTACCTGATATTGTCAAAGCTGAGCCTGTTGGATGGCCCGTACCAACAGTTCAAAGACTCTGGTTCGCGTAAGTTGATATTCAAATCACATATTCTTTTGGCATGGAGAGTTCACCCTTTGTGACTGATGTTTATTTGATTTTCGCAGAGGAACAGTTGACGAAATGAGGCGGCGGTTAAGGGCATATTTGACATGTATGAAATCGGATAGTGCGCTCATGGTTTGTTCGTCTTATGTACCTCAACATTTACTGTTAATGGCGTCTGTCCTTAGGTATGTGGCATTATACTCTAATAAACACAGATGGATTCATTCGGATTGGGTAATGGAAATGTTTTGTTGTAGGTATCTGATGCAAGTCAAACCTCCAATTCTAACCAAACCAGAATTGGATGCGTTCATAGTCACTGCCTTTTCACCCGACTTGATGAATACCGAATTCATTCAAGACCTTCAACTTCAAATGGTCTCTTCACGAGCCGTACAATTAGCCACTTTGTTCATGCAAGGGGTCGAAACCGCTCTTCTGGCAAATGATGCCTGCGGAGCGCCTATTCCATGGCTCATGTGTTGTCCTTGGTTGTTTTTCGATGGAAAGTTATTCCATAATATTTTGGCCAAAACTGAACTTGTTAAATCCTTACAGGTATATGATTTACTATTGTACCATCATGTAATTGTGTACATATTCGTTTAGCTGACGTATCTTTTTTGTTTACTTATTTTAGGAACTGTGTAACCACAGATTAGATATCTTAGTTAAGGTTGAAAGGATGAGACATGCCATATTAGAAAGTCTAAATGTTAAGTATGCCAGAAGGCGGTTACCAGCCATGTCAGGTACAAACTTGTTTTATTATTCTTTTGAAATAGTAAGGGGGCACCAAATATGATTGACTTACCAACTCTAATGTTTTTATATTTAGGTATTCAGCAGTTTCCGACTGTTTCAAACATCCCGCCTACAAGTTTTAATCCAGCAGATCTTGACGTAACAAAAAGAATAAATCCAAGAGGTCCTCCACAGCGGCCAATACCCACCCGAGGTGGGCAGCTAGAGGTTGCCGGAATTGTCGTTGGGAATTGGGGGCCAAATTATTCCCTAAGTAGACCGAAGTTGGCAATGCCGCAGGTAGGTAGCGATTACTTTTCAATCATCAATAAAAGGAGACTACAAAGATTGTGGTTAGACAGAAGGTTAGGTTAGGTTTTTTCTTCCCAGGTTTCACCGTTACTGCGAACCCATAATCGAAACAATTACCATTCTGAAAGGCCGTATTTCCTCAATTATGGAACTCCAAGTGGAGTGTCCATTAGGAAGTTCCAGAGGAGGAGACCCGGGACGGGCACTAAGAAAAGCAAAACTAAAAAGGCTGAAAAGAAAAAAGAGACGCGCGGGAAAGAAGCGGAAGAAGGGAATGCAAATGTGGAGAAAGTCGGGTGAGTGCTGATCTGCTTTGGGGTTCTTGATAATTAGAGGTTTTATACTAGCAACTCAATGACAATTTGGTTCTACTATGTGGTTACCTGAAAAACAGATTTTCTTGCAGGGACACTTTGGGAACTTGTAGTTCAGAAGAAATAGTTGAACAGCTTGAAGCTGCAGCGGTGACCGAAATCGAAAGCAAAGTGGCAGCTGTGTCTTTAGAACGTGGCCAGGGTGACCATGTCATCGACTAAGGGTCCCTAGTCGTTCCTAAGGTCGCTCAACCGACCATTGTTCCTGTTCCCTTCTCACCTGTGCCTCTATTTGAAACACTCCAAAGGAAAACGTGGTCCAAGTTCTGTTCTTCAAACTTGTTTTTTCTCTTTTATTAGGACAGTTTAATATATTTAATCTTGCCGTAGCCAAATTTTCCTTATTTCACTTGTCGGTAAAAGCGGCCGTTGTTTTATTTTGACTCTGTTGTTATTTTAATTACTAGTACTAGTTTTAAATTTATTGCTGGTGGTTAAAGCTTGTTGCAGCGTGTATGTTAGTGGATATGTATGCGTGGTGTTCGTGTACAGGAACTTAAATGGTTACGAAAGCTTTGTTTTGTTTATTATTTTTTTTAACTCTAATAGTTATTTAGTTCGTTAGTTGTATTTTTGGTACTGAAGTAAGAACTTGATCAAATTAAATAGAAATGTAAATAAAAATGGGAGGAAATACAGAAATGAATATTTAGTGTATAGTCATATGGACGCTGATGACAGGGAACGATGAGCCTCTAAATGTGGGCCCCTGTTCGAAAGGGTGGTGCGAGTTGGAAAATTGAATTTTACTAGTCGTAAAGGGCATAGCCGTCAGTAGACGATGAGCTTAAAACTTGTTTCTTAGACATTCGATTTATTAAGCCGGAGAGGAACAGTGACGCCTTTCAAAATAGTCACATCGATTTGTCGATTCTAATTGAGCCATGCTCTTCTTCTTCTGGTGCCTCACGTATCTTTCTTGTTACTGGTTATTGTTTCAATAATTTGTTTACGTGCCATAAGGCTCAGACTGAAGGAGTTAGAAAAATACCGATTTGGATTTCAAGTCAACTATGAAAACCCAATCCTGGTTACCATTTTGTGGATACCTTTCAGTGAAAGCAGACAGGTGAACAATATAGCCTTGAGACCATCCACATTTTATTAAAAAATACGATAAATACAAAAGTTTTTTTAATGTTTGATAAACTCGGCTTGACATTAAGAAAACAAAACGATCCTGGTTAAACCTTTTGTGGGACCTAGTTATTTCGGGGCGTCGATTTTTCGAACCTGAAATCTTCTAGCAGTTTCTGCCAGGGCTTCCGAAAACCCTGTGGGTCAAATCGGTAGTTGCACGTTTCCCACATCTCGAATTTGACAAAGCACGGTAAACTGTGATCAGCAGTCGTAAAATGATTTGTTTATATAATTAAGAACGTCAGATATTTTATATAAATATATATATATATTTATATGTGTACGATAATATACGTTTGTGAGAGTGCCTGTGCCTGCATTAGTGTAAGTGTGCCTGAAAGCAAACATATTTTATAAGGTATGATACGACCCTTACCAAAAGAAAAAGACTGTCTTTATTATTATTTAAGTACTTGTTTTTTTTTCATCAAATTTTCTCATAACTTTATTAACTCCAAAGTGGATTATTTATACAAATCTGCTTCAAGGAGACATACGTAATTTGCTTTTAATAACGCGAAAGTTTTATACGTAGGAGTAGTAAGACGTAGAAATAAATAAAAACATAGAAATCTGGAAAGGCATTGAACGGTAGACGACAATATTGTTTTTGTTGCAATTTCCTTCAGACCTCCCCAAAGAGCCTGGGAAAACAGCTGTCGTCTATCGGTTGGTGTAAAACAAGAAAACGTTTGCATACAAGAATGTAGTTTAAAGTATAACTAAATATAAAAGTATTTTTTTTTACCTAAAAATTACAAATAAAAAACAACCAAAAATAATTGTGTGGAAAATGTGAGAAGAAATAGGCATCAAGAAGAATTACTATTCAACTAATAATTATTGTTATTGTTTTTATTAGTAATCATTTTCTGTTCATCCATTTGACCTGTGTACTTTCTCCCTATTAATTGAAATTGAAGGAACAGTCGGCATGTGTGGGGACTACATGTACAGATTTCAACGGAATAACTAAATCATTTTAATTTAATATAACTACGACTAAAAATTACGCAATGTGATTTGAATGGAAAACTTTGAGTCACCTGTTGGCCCACAGAATGTTGACATATGACAGCCTATTTTTCTTTCTTTTTTTCAATGTTAACAAGCAATTGTAAAATAAAAAATTTTAATGTGTGTATGCCAGTGACGAGATGTAGAAAATAGACAGACAACAGTACTCACTGGTAGTCAGCCCGCCCAAGCTCTGTAGGAACTTGAAAGTTTCAGTTGTGACCAAAATAAAAAAAATTGCCAATGATCAAGTAAATAGAAAATTAATTATTTCTTTAAGATGCTACGACAATTAAACATTACAGTTTATACGTGTAGTTCACGCCACGTTACTAATGCGAGAAATCGTCCTTTTCTATGTGTGTTGTGCACCTTCAAACAATAAAATTTCAAAAAATATTTCTGTTTCCCTCTAAAACGTGTGCCATAATTTAGGGCAACATTCTCAAAGCCCAAATTGTTTTTGATAGATTCAAGGGAGAAAATTTAAAAAAAATATATTAGTTCAATGTAGCGGGATGGAAGGATGGGGAAAATGGGAAAACTTTTACGACGGAAAAAAGCACCGAACAAGTTTTGTTTCATTAAGATGATAAACAATTTACTAGATTACATTAAAACTTTATACAATGTCCAGTTTGTATTAGTAGTGTAATGGGTTTGATTACGTTTGCCTGAGCAATTTATGCCACAATTAACATTTCCAAGGCGTTTGCTGATTCAGATATGCTTCACATATTTTAATTGTCTATAAACTATTGGTAATTGTCTGCTTCCTAGCATCTCATATGCGTCAAGCTCTTCTGATTTGTGGAAAGCAGTAGTTTTTAACGGTCTATTCCGCGCCTGTCATATTTTGACAATAACTAATATTACACCAACAATATGAGAGTCTCTTAACAATTTGTTCTACTTACGTTCCGGTATTGACGTAATTGTATATTTCATGAAAATTATTATAATAACAATAAATATAAAATTCTTTTAGCGGGCCCCATGAACGCTTTTTCGTTAGACAATTGCACTCTAATTAAATACATAAATGTATAAGTAAGAAAACGGGAAAACAGCATATATGTACACATGGAATCAGAAAATAATTTGTACAAATAAAAATAAATGAAGATACGTATAAAATATTTTTATTTTGTTTTGCTTAACGTAGATGAGCAACCTCGTATTGTTTTTGCTTTTGTTGATTGTTGATTATTACCTATTAACGAAACATTGCCTCTGGGTAGATATTTTGTTTTGTGTAAAAACCGTATTTGAATTCTATCTGGAAAATACCTTTAAGATTTTCGTTTTTATGTCTGTTGAGAAAATGAAGGTTGAAGTGCGGATTTCCGGTTCGCTTCAGAATTATCTTTTCAAGATGGGTATCTGAATGTCCGTTTGATTGAATGACTGATTTACCATTGATTGCTCAATTGTCCGTTTATGAATTGAGAATATATGAAGCGATTTACTGATTGATAAATCAGGTTTATTTTCTTGAACTTTTAAATTTAAATTTCCATTTTTAGTTTAACTCCTTAAGACGCAAATATGGAGGACTGGTTGGTCAGCCGTGAATATTTACATTAGATTAGCAGAGAAATAGGATCTGTGTACAAAAAATAAGTCATTATGTCTTATTTATCACGAATGTTGTAATTTAATTGATGAACATTCACGCGTTTTTCCCAGGTAAGAGTGCCTTCCTTTCATTTCCTCGCTGCGTTGGTACTCGCGTAATTTGAACGGTAGAAAATGACATTATGGATAATCGATATTATGCAAGGATCTGTTACATAATAGTTGGTCAATCGACAAAAATTGCTGATGGAAGCAAATAAAAAGGAAAGCAAGCAATTGGTTTGAACTCAAAACAAAGCTTTGGCGTAGCAAAGGCCATCGTCAAAGTGTGGAAATGATAGATAATATTTTCTTACGGAAAGATGATATCAAATTCGCACCTGTAACCTACACCAAACTTACATCTCCAAAACTTAATATTTGATTCTTTCATTTTTGCAGTTTCTTAGATTTTGGCCTCCTCATTACATTCTGTATTGGATTATCTAGTACCTTTAACATCTGAACTAGTGTAATACCACTGGTGTTACCCTCCTGACATGAATACATAATTTGTCTTTTGCTTGACTTTATGACTTGACCGTCGGACGGTGACATCGAAATATCTTCACATGATTTTGCTCTACGTGTCAAAGTCGATAACGCAGAAGTGCAAGGCCAAGGATGGCCATGGAGGAGCCTATTAACTCCGTTCAATATATTTTCATTAACTGAAATCATTTGTATTTCCGAAATAAAAAATAAAACCAATTCATTAGGAAAAATTTTAAGACTGCCGAAAGTTTTGTCTCCAGTAATTAAGATAAATGATCTGATTGTACCAAAGAATATGCACAGCTGCTAAAATTTTTATTTATTAAATAGTACTTCTCCAAGTTACACAAGTCTAAATTTATTTATAAAATTTTAAATAATTATAATCAGAAAATATAACTGGTAGTTCTATGAAGCAATTCATTTTAAACTTTTTATAGGAAAAATTGTTTTGACTGTCATATTTATAATAGCACACATATTTTTCTACACTTGTCATTGTTAAACACACTCATTCAATGAATGCAAAATATTTTACATAAAATATTGATGGCTTGTCACAGAAAAAGGTTAGTAAATAATTCTTTCAGTAGAATAAGAACAAACCAAATTATTTTCCAGACCTTAAAACAAATAAACAATATGTACTATAAACAGAGATTGTCAATTTGAGTAACTGTAATGAATAATTTTGATTGTCCAATGGAAAGTGTAACTTCTCTCAACAATTCAATAAGAAAGATGCTCTACCAATTGCAAATTTATTTAAATTATCTAGCAGTTATGCAAGAAACATGAATCCTTTATAATAAATAAATATCACATTTTTTTCTGGGGTGAAATTAAACAAGGGAGTAAAAACACATGCTAGTGAAATTGATAAAGACATTTTATTAAAATATATATGTATATATATCTTACTGTAAGTAGCTTATGAACAGAAATATAAATCTGAGTAACTTCTGTAGTATAAAATGAAATTTGCACCAATGTTCTAAATACTGTAGTCAATGGTGCACTGTTTTGTCATGAAATCAATGTCAACGTCTTTTCTTTTTATCTGTTTTCCTGGTACGATGATGGACATGGGGCTTTCTTGGTGATGCTAATGGGCTGCTCTGGTCTGATATCTCATCTTCACTACCATCCAAATCCTGAGAATGAAAAAAATAACCTTAATCAAGGAACAATTTCATTCTTGTAGGGTTGCAGCAGTTGACAGGTTAATACTTTAAAAAAAATTAAGTAATACACATAAAATATAGAAACTCAAAAATTTTTTATGAATCAAAAAAATTTATACATTAACCACAGCACAGATAAGCATGATCTTTACAAATTGAGACTTTCATATATGTTAATGTAACAAGTCAGGAATTATAAATATTAACTGTTTGGTTTATTTTTCAGTTGGATGTGGACAATTATTTATTTAATAGTATTTTTAAAGTGGATTACATGTTGTTTTGTTGCAATGGTAAGAGTGCCCCCAAAAAAGTTTTTTGTTACACTTCTGATATTACATAACATCTGAAGTTCAATGGAATCAATAATAAACTTAACCAAGTTTAATGACCTCAAGGAATACTTTTACTTTAGATCAACTTTTCCATTTTGTTCAACACACAATTTTTGATGCAATAAAAGAAAAAAAAACTTTATCTTTGTAATAAATTCAATGTCATGTTTTCATGTGTCAAATGCTAATAATAGAGAGATGTCAAATACGATAATAACAGAAGTTTTACATTTACATTTTGAATCTATTAAATTTTAACATTTATTCATTGATCAAGAATGCTGAAATTTTGGTTTTCAGATGACGTGTAGATCCGTCACTTTCATGTGACTACACGAACTATCTCACCTTAGAGTCTGAATTGCCGGTTGAATTATCCGGGATGATAACTACCGCTGCTATACAAATCAGTTGGAAAATGGCCCCGAAATAGAGTCCGCAACGCAGTACGGTGTCATAAAAATCTTCCGACATATCTAAATTTGACATTTATGAGATAAATCAGTCAGATGGTAACCTTCAGTCAGTATACATTTTCTTTCGGGCACGCTTTATGCAAACATGCGAGTTTGGTTCATTTCAACTACACAAACTAATTTGTAACACCACAGCTTCTGTTTTTTTCCAACTCTCAATGGTAATCCAGTTAGAGTTCACAAAGAAAATATGGAACTATCGTCCAGGACAATTAAATAAATGGTGTGATGTAAACTTCGTACACATCCATATCTCTTATATGGAGGGCCCCCGAGAGCCCTAGAAATTAGCCAACATTGAAAAATCAAAATATGATTTATGGGTTTCAACGTATCCTAAAAATACCAAAAATTTGATACATTTTGTACCACAAATTAAAACGTTTTGTTCTAAAAGAATTACGAAGACTAAAATAATATTCTATGAAGTTCCGAATTTCAGTGTAAGGCAAATTTAGTTTCTTTCAAAACGACTTTTCTCAAACGTTGGTACCGCCGCAACTGAAAGCTTCTGGGTTCGAGGATGCGGTCCCTGAAATTGGTTTCGCGGACCTTTGTTTTGTCTAACAAATATGGCTGCCGTCTAAATATTTTGGAGGGTGACTTCGGAGCCAAAACGTATTCTTCTTTTAAAATTTCTCCAATTAAAATTAGTTTGTGTCAGAAAGTGTTTAAGATGTGCAAGTAACTTTATTTTATAAAAGTGGTGATAGTTGAAAATTTTTCAAGATGAGGAAACCGTTAAAAACCTTGTGTTTACATCGCGTCCTGTGGTGAATCGTTTCAAGACTGTCATATTTCTGTAAGTTTCAATTAATTACACGAAATTGTAGTCAAATCATCAATTAAAAGGTCCGCGGGGGGTGTTTGATGTGGTTCGAGGAAGTTCGGTTTGTGCGTTTACGAGGCGAAAAGACCGTTGTCGAATAATCGAATATTTATGCCTAAACAAAATGTCCGCCATTTTGGGTGATCGCTCCATTTCGGTATATCTTGACCAACTTTGTTTCCCTTTAGGTGATTCTTTAAACACAAAATCATTTTTCAAATACCTCATTCTGAATAGGTTTGCGTTCATGAAACTCACATCGTGAACGCGCCGGAATTTTATTGTGAACGGTGGTGAAATCCATAACCGACCTTGGAAGAAACGTTGTGTTTATGTTCGCAATTCTACTAATGCAATTACGTTCGAATGTGAAAATCCGTATTTTTCATATTGATTTTCATTCAGTGAAATGGCAACGGTTCCCCTTTTTTTTATGGTAACCTCAGGATGCAACTTAAAATTGTTGACCCGATCGAATGAGAAAGAAATTCCCATTTATTCAGTGCTGACCGAAATGGGATTTGAACCTTTTTGGGGTCATTTCATTCTTCTGATTAGAGTACAATTTTGTAGTTCCCTTTTGTGATTGCGCTACGAATTAATTGGGCAGGGAAGGGCCGTTTCTCGCACTTTTTATTACGCTTATTTATTTACTTATCGAGTTTGTTAGGAGATGTTCTCAGGGCCATTTCCCAACGGGTGATGGAGGAATATCAACGGGGGGAAAGTCAGAAGACAAGAGCGCGCCTTTTCATTTACTCTAAACGGTATCTTTTATTTGTCGGTACTCTGAAAACTGCACTTAGGCGACATGGAAAAGGCCCAAAGAAAACGAAATGAAAACGGCCGTTTCTTTGCCATTTTTTAAAACCACCGGGCAACCCCTCGCCGTGATCCTCCTCTCCCTCGGCCGTTCTCCCGTTTTCAAAATGTCGCTATTTTGCATTGGTAATTTTCTAAACGCAGGAGTGTACTCGTACCGTTCGATCGTTAGATGGGGTACGATTCGTTCGATTAACTTATCGGAAAACCGGATTTTGTTAGACTGCTTCCGGTCTCGTGTTTACTGAGCATGAGTGAACTCTTGTTTCATCCGGTTTCGGGAGAGTTAAAAGGACGCAACCGTCGATCGTTAAAAAGCGCCGAACTCTCTGTACCAAACTTATTTTGTTGATGCATTGTTTTTTTATTTCGATCATTTCTGTCCTTCGGGATAAGAGAACATGTCAACAAACCCTCTCGCAGGGATTCGTCGTTTTCATTATCCCTTTGCTTTGATTCCTTGAAAAATAACTTTTTGACCGGGGGATACCGATTTTTGGGTTATCGGCGCCCGGTTGTTAGACAGCTATTTCATTAAATTAATATGATCATTTTGCTCGCATTCATTGAATTTCAGATTTGCATCAGTGCGTCAAAATTATTAGTATAAATGTTACTTATGTGACATTGGTGTTATTCATTGGTGTGCGCTAACATCCAAGTTTAATACTTTAGTTCTGTAGATTTGTGCCTGAGAGCCCGAAATGGCAGTAACAATTTCTTTACCCACCTTTTTGAGAGACACAAAAATGGGTTCTTTTCTTTTGCTTGTTTTATGAGTGTGGGTTGGCAATCCTGAGCGTAAGCTGATATGTATCAGTCGTGAATAATTGTAATTTGTTCCATTGAGAAAAACCATATACTCATTAGTTGTAACTCTTTTCCTTGATTTGTGTGCTGAGTTGGAATGCTATTGCATTCCTTTAAATAGAACTTACTACTTTTTTATCCCATTTTACACCCAAAGAGGAACTTTGTATTTTATTTGAATTTGGATTTATTTGTTTATTGAATTTGGAGGACCCTGATTTATTAAGTTACAAGTTTATAGATGTTTTAAATTGTTGATGATTTAAAAGATGTTTTAAATATATTTCTAAAGCTTAAGGCAAAGAAAATGATATTCTATAGTTGAGGCAGTATATTCATTTTTAAAATTTTGTTCTTAGCTTCACATTGTGAAAGGTTACACTTTGAATTGATACTATAAATTTGTGATGTGTTTTATATTGCATCTTTGCTTTCATCTAAGTTACTTGATTTTTCCATTTTACTTCTTAATTTAATAACATTTGCAGTATTGGATGAATTTATGAAATAAATAAGTTTGGACTGCTGATTACAGTAATACATTACAACATTACTAATGAATTATTTTTATTTTTATTTATTTTAATTTTTATTTTGCAATTATTAGTCAATCTTTAAGATCTGTAGCACCAAAGGATGTTTATGGAAAATTGGAAGTGGTCTTAATATCTCATTACCAGCAGTGACATATTAAACCGAATATTTAAACTTGTGCTTCAGACTGCCATTATATTAAATACCAGAACAGATTGGCACTTAGTCTGGGTCTGAACTTATTGAGAAAAGCAGGAAATCAAAGAAAAAGGTTAAATAATTTTAATTCAGCAGAATTAGAAGTAAATTAATTACATGAAAAACTGTCTATTAACACTTACATCAATGCATTTAAAGTAATGACAGAATGAATTAATTGAAAGAAATATAGTTGTTTATTGTTGAAGATTAAAATTTTGTGATAGGAAAGAGAACCAGTTGTTTTCAAATTGGTTGTATTTAATGTTTTTTAGTCATGTTTTACCAAAATGCTGTTGATGGATTTTAATTGGTATAAGTGAAGTCAAGAGTTCATATCTTAATTACTCCAGTTGCGGAATATTGCTTTTTCAATTTTCCATGTAGTCACATGAATATTAGCTTCTTTTTATCAATTTTGGGGTATTTCTCCTGTAGGATTTTCATTTTTGCAAGACTGCTGGAGCAGGCAAGCTATAAATTTCTAAGCATTAATTTTAAATATTATTTCAAGTAATTGAATTTGAATTTCAAAAGGTGATCTCAATTATTTAGTTGTCTTCAATGTAGGGTAGTTGTATCCCATTTGAGAATACAGGAATAGGATTTAAATTTTGTTGTTTGTTTGGGTTTTGGTCAAAATATAGGAGTTGGGTCAATGCTCAGTGATGATAGTCTCTATAAAGAGGGATCACCAGAATCTAAAATTAATGTGAAGTATTAGACATAGTTTTTTTGGTACAATTAAAATTACAATTTATGCTTCTTCTTGGAATCTGCTGTATAATTCTCTTTTGTGAATGTTGAAAATGATGAAGGCTTATTATTGTAGCTTGATTAACCAAGAATATTTTTGTACTTTTGCTGTCTACTCCAATTAGTTGTTTTAGGTCATTTATTTATAGCATCAAATAATATTCTGTTTTGTGTGAGAGTTTTTTTCATCCAACCTAAGTGGAATTTTGAAAACAATTTATGTATTACATTTGCTCAGATAAATTCACATTTTCAGTTTGTTTTCCCTTTTTCATATAAATGTAATATAGCTTAATTTTGAAAAATGATAAACATTAATAGCAAAATATGATATTTTTTATAATTTACAGTTTTATGAATTTATTGCTACATATCACCCCAATACCGATTCTAGAAAATGGTAATTACAATCAGGTGTTTTGTTTACGCAAAGGCGTAATAAGATGTGCTGGTGTCAGTGATTTTGCTGTTTGTTTGTTTGTTTTTTTCGCACTTGCACAAGAAGGCCAATTTCTGTCGTCAATCAGTTCTAATAAAGCAGCCGTGACCTTGTTGATGTAGGCATTTCTCTGCCCGGCACCTTTGGGTCAAAATAAAATTGACATTGCAGAATACTTCAGAGTTGACAATTGAATATAGACGTTTGGAATAGTGACATTCTCTAGACTACTAGTTCTGGGTCAATTTCTGCAGTGTCACACCCCCAAGTGCCAATGTCCAAATTCTGCGTTGTTTGATATCCTGGTTATGATGTTTGATTGTTGAGTGAACCGAGGTTCGCCTCTGTATTTCTTAAAAGAGAAAGCCCACATGCTCCATTGGTAGTATTATCACTAAAATTTGTATTCGGTCATTTTTCGCGTGCATTTCCAATACATGCTGGTTTAGTGGCTGGTCTCTGATTATTTGGCCGCCGTTGAATTTTCTTGATTTGTTTGCCAAGATCTACATACAGTGTAATTGATATTGAGAAAATACGCAAGACTACCGTGTACCGTAGTGAAAAATAAGCAGTATAATATAAAACTCGATCTTTTATTCATCTCAATAAACATATAGTAACTTAAATATTGTATTGGTGGGATGGAATACATTCTGTCAATGTGTTCTGTGGTGCTCTTTGAGGCAATCACAAATATAATATATTTGGGCAATGTGAAATGTACCAGGCATTCTGTAATGTCGTATTTTTTTGTATATATTATTTTCTTTGAATGTTTTTTTCACCTCGCAAGTTCGATTCTTACTTTCTCTTTTCTAATTCATTTTACTCAGTACAAGGATGAAAAATCTATTTACCCTCTCGCTTTTTACACGACACGATAAGTAGAATAACGTGCGGGCTTAATCCGTCACGTAATAGGTTTTAATTAAGAGCTACATCCCTTCAGTACCGTATTTATTGTGATTTCCGTTTGAACAATACATGTTTGGTACGATGTTTACATTTCCTTTGGTGTCGAACAATCTAGCAGTTTGAATATCACAATACACATATGAGTAGTTTTTGAGGGTCTCGAAACCGTCTCAGACGAACATGGATTTCTTAAATTTTCTAATGTACCCATAAGAGTTTGTACCATGGATTGTGGGGTAAGGCGGTTGGACAAAATAACAAAGTACAAGTATACTACCTGAATGATTGATTTATGATATTTGTTTGGAAACAATATGTGTAATGAAACTTTAGTAGCCGAGACAAGTATTCTACTCTTTGAGGTAATGGAAAAGTTATGAATTATTTGTTGTGTAATTATTTTAGTCATGCCTAAGTTAAGTCATGACGTTTTTGTTCCTTTTCCTTCACTCGACTGCTTCATTTGTTTCAAATTTTGTTTGACTCGCTAGCAGTGTTAATTTGGTTGTGAACAGTGCGAACTGATTTTAGTAAATTGTCTCCTGTTAGGTTTTATCTGTCATTTAAATAGTAAAAATGCAGTTTATATGAGGAGAGAATATATTCTCTTAGGCTTAATTCAAATTAAGGCTATTACAGATGAATGCTACTAATATAAGGTATTCTGTTAAAAAATTACCCGTGACTATAACTCCAATTATGGAGTAGTGATAGTAGCATTTGGCATAGTTAAAACTGTCGTAAAGTGCAAACAATACATGCCATATGTTTATGATCGATTGTATAACTGTGGAGATGCATATCTGTAACCGGTGACAAAATTAGGTATTACAGATTTCATAAGAGGATATCGTTGGGTGGCAGTGGCAAAATAAAATTTTAATGCTTACTTGTAACGAATAAAGTTATCATTCAATACATTTATTTCACTCGACGACATACGATCATGAACTTATTTCAACCACATGTCATGTAGATCTTTTACTTGAGGTTCAAAGTGATAATATCAGACATTTACTTGGAATATTACCTCTAAGTACGAATGTGTATCATTGGTAGGAAGACGAAAAAGCTATATACCCATATTTTCCTGTGTCGTGTCGTGGCGAAGGTTTGTTTCATTCCCAGAGGGCATCAGTAGTTGTGGAGCATTTCCAACGAAAAGCATTTCTTTCGTCATTGTACCAAGATTTGGTGTTGGAGTAGGAAGTTTTATTCCACGGAGGTTTTGCTCTCTTACATACTCTCGCAATAGTGCAGAGAATTGTACATGAGGCAGGACTGCGACACTGGGGTGTTGCTGGTGAAAGGTGTACATGTATTACAATTTTGAAATCACAGGAGGTCAAAAACTGGGATGTTCGACAGTTTTCGACGAATACACATTTTCCACGGACCTAGCAGTGACGACAGCTTCCATCCTAGAGTTTATTTTTATGTGTGGGTTTACCCAAGGTCGCGACGCTGGTAGAGCTGTACATTAATGAGTTGCATGGATTTAAATTGCCCGAAAGAATATTTGGGTCCTAAACATAAGGTAGCCAAGGGGAGTCTGCTACCCGACAGGGAACGTTACGCCTTGACGTAACGTTGTGTGACGTAGTTAAAGGGCGTTTGAATAATGTTACCTGTAATTCAATGAATATTTTACCGTTAGCAAAACTCGTTTCTCCGTTAATTTGTTTTTCCTTTTTTGAATTGCTCTTTTGATTTTGAATGTATATGATTTATTCACTTTCAATGAAATCACCGTCAATGATGACAGTGACGGTATTAATACCTTTGTACATGTTTTTGAAAAGCCCGTGCAATGAATAACCTACACTTTAATGTCGTGCTGCATTCGTTGCACTTCCTTTCTATTTTCATCTAACTGATTTGAGTCTACTCATACATTAACCTATTTAAATACCCTCCGACATTTCAGTTTATTTTCAGTTGTACTAGCATCACTCTCCTTATTCTGTTTACAATAACTACCGAGGTATATTGAATTCTGCCCAGCGATAGCTGCATGTTTAATTTATATTCCATGACCGTAAGGGGACGGAAATTATGCTTCACTCACTATCTGTTGCCTATGAATAACGGTCATTATGGAGGATAATCGAGTTTAGTAACACACTGCTGAGGGTGATATTCTATGTAATTTAATATCGGTATTTCTTGTAGTGTTTTTTGATTTAAGGGGAAAATGTTATTCAACTGTTTATATTATGTATATATGTATATGTTGTCACCAAACAATATTGGTAGTCGGAATATCACGTATACGGGTCGTCAGGCCCAACTGTGGAGTACCTTTATTTGGAAAACTGACCTACCTCAATAACCCGCACAACCGTAAAATTCACAATTAAAATCTTTTAATAACGAAGACTTCAAACGAAGTAAATTTTGCCCTGAATATGGTTCATCTAATGTTGAACGAAAGATGTAATGCGACCGATGCGAGTTTGATCAGTTCCATTCGAGCCATGAAGTATTTTGCGGATATCAACATGACCACTACCGAGGTGAACGAGTTTTAAGCAGGGAGAGAATAAAAACTAGCAAAAATTGAAATGTGTTTTTGTACCTTCTTGCCTCCGCAAGCTGGGTGCCGGTGTTCTATAGACCTTCCAGTGCGCTAACTGGTTTTTTAGAATGCTTGTGTTTATGTGAAGGCAGCGCTCCCAGCGGTAATTGCGTGAAGCTCGAGGTAAATTGCATTCATCGATTTCATTGTCCCACGGTGTACGTAGGATTCTGCGCACCCAACCATTTGATTTCCTTTAAAAAAATCATTACTTGCTAGACCCGATGACGTTATCCACAATGATTATTTCATGAAAACTTATGTGTTCATACACATGCATAATATTTTGTTTCTGTGACGTAATTAAGGAAAGGACAGACTATATGAGAGTAAGATTGAACTGACTAAAGGATCCAGCACACACCCATGAGGTTCCTCGTAGAACAGAAAATAAAACCGACCACAATGTCACTGTAATTCTTTATAGTGATTCGGCAATTTCTGGACAGTAGAAACAAAACATTTCTTTAAAACATGATGGATGCAAATGCATTACAGGCGCAGTAAATTATTGAGTACGCCAAGTAAGACTGGGGGACCTTGGCTCTAGGAGAGCTCAATTAACGGTAGTAAATTTAGCTGTTTCTGTTGGTGGCAAGAATTGCATCATATGCTGCAATAGTGATAAAATGGAGTCGCATTTGTTAAATGGAAAAGGAGAATTTCAATGCGGTTACCACAAAACGTTGCAACATATAATATTGGAAATTTTATGGAAATAATTGCTGCATAATAGTGTTGGGTTGTTTAAGTTGGTATTGATTCTGAGGCCGAACAATAGTATTGTGCAGCTTTTGACAATAAACAGTTATGTTAAGAAACATTATTTTAGAACTTTGTAGGAAATTTGGAATCAATAGCAAAAACATGTGTAATTACTTCCGCGGACCTCAGTCGCGTACTTTTTAAACCTACAGAAAATTGTATGTATCTGTACACTGCCTCTATATTGAGAAATATGGTTCAATATTAACATAATTAACATTGTAGTTCTTTTTGCACAAAATTCGACGAGGGATAAAATTGCTTAATGTACATTACATTAAGCGGGAAACCAAATCTTTAGATGGAGAGGCCTAATCCCTGAAACGATTTAAATTTTTTAGTACTTTAGTACCTGTACAGTACGTAGAGCAGCGGAGCTTATATAAATTCTAACGTAACCTAGCAATCCGATCTAGACTCATAAAATTTAATGGGATGTGAATTAATACCCATGAATTTTATTAAGCCCCTGAAAACGAGAGGTACCACAGGTTCTCGCCACAGTTAAAAGGTCCAAAGTCGGATGCTCAAAACTTGTTGATTAATTGAGCAATGTTAAAGGCCGTGAGCCCATAATCTTGAGCCGTTGAATGGTTTTGTAAGTATGTTTAGGATCCAGGCGAGTCGTAAACATTTTAAATTGCAGCGTAATTGCTGTTTGTACAATTGTCTTTTGATCTCAAAAGGAGGAAACTGCATATCTCAGTCTGATTTTTGCGTTCAAATCTTAGCTAAGACCGTAACTAAAATTAATGGTTTTCTGCTTCAGATGAGATGCTTGTGGTTGACCTTTACCTTTGTTGTATACATACCCAGGGTAATGTTTTGGAGAATGTGCTCGGCTTACAAATCAAGTTTGTTTAGAATGACAGCATCGTCTCGGTTGGACGAATGTTTAGCTTTCATGGTGTCCTTCATCAGGGAAATTACAACATGTTGTTCTGAGTGGCTCCTTACATGGCGATAATGATACCATGCTACATATGAGTGCAAAATTCGAAGTGGAAGCTAGAAGTTTCTTACTCCCTCTTGTGATTATATACATATTGGTTGTAATAATAGCTGTCCGAATCTGTTCGTTGAAGCATTTAATTGGATCGATTGATTTTGAACAGTAACGACTCAAATAATCCCGTGTAAATTATTTTGCGCAATTTCCTAATTATTAGGAGCTCCAAAAAAAGAAGGGAAAAGAGTAATTTTAGTTACAAGACAAAGAAAAAGAAATTTTATGTTGACATGGCTATTAAGTAGGGCAACAAGAGGAGGAACTGCACAAATGGATTGGTGGAAATGAACCGAGTATAGAGAACTTTGTAAACAGGGCGTAATCATATCCTTTAGACATGTATAAAGATATTAAAGCAATTTATTTTAAATAGTATGAACATTAAAGGGTCGCTTTTCCTCAAGGATATCTTACTGGTGAATAGTAAGCCACAGCGGTAGTAGGTATTTACTACAATTTGTTCTTTGGTTCATCGAAGTAGTACCTTCCACTTAAAAGGGCAGTACTGTTCGTCAATGCATATTGCGATAAAGAATTATTAAAATTCGTGATTGTGAACTAACCCTGGAATGTTCTTACTAAGTAAACAAAGTAACAAGTGTACAAGTATACAAAGTATACAAAATAAGTTTTCTCTGTGATTGGTCATTTCTTTGTCAAAGTATTTTTCATATCGTTTAGATATTATAAAAAAATGTATCACAGGTCAATCAGAAATCGGACTCCTAAGAAAACGCGCACCACTACTAAAAATTTTTTACCGAAATAGATCGACAGAACTAGTAAAAATTTGCAACTTGCCATTTTTAATGGCAAAAGAATGCTGTTGCGAACATCTCCACCAAAATGTCAACAAACATCCTAGCAGGTATTTGAATTTGAGCGCAATTACTCAAGGCGAGAACTCGTAGTTTGGGATTCGAACTTTTCTAAACGCATTGGGTGAAAAACAAAAGCGTCCAGCACCAGGCCTTCTAGCAGTTTTCGTTCTTTTTCGTCCGCAGTCGCTTTATTTTTATATTTTTGTTTTGCGCTGAGCTTTGAAAATAATTTTTTCCGACTCGGTTAACTCCGGGTACCTGAATTTCTGGTGATTTTCTATTCCGTGACATTTTTTTAAAGCAATAGTATATCTCGTCGTGAATTTTCCAATTATCAAAATCCCGTAATTCAGTCTCAGATACAGGTTTGTTGGCAGTCATAGACTTCCATCACATCAAAACACTCATTAGGATGCGTTTATTCTCAATTAGAACTTATAGGGAAGACATTTACTTTAATAGAGGCCTATCGAACAGGCATTAATTACGTCTTGTTATTGTTCCAGATCCAATGTGAAACTATTTCGTCGAAGTGTGTTTTTAAAAATTGGCAAAAATTGGAACCATTAATCTCTTTCGAGATGTGAAGATGTGGCCGCCAGAGTTGTAGCATGGTGGGGCAAACGAGAGGGCCTTCGAGGCCTAATTTGGCGCCGCCACGTAGTTTCCACCCCACATCGCCGCCATCCTCCGACCAGAACAGAGGACCGGCTGGGGTTTCGTCGGATCCAGAAACCCCGGATCCAAATTTTCCGATCAAGAGTGAGACAGCCACCGTAGATGAGGACACGAAAACCACTGCTGCTTCTGAGAGTCCCGGGCAGAAGTCGCAAGTCAATTCGAACAGCAATCAGAAAGCGGAGTCCTTGCAGACGCACGTGAAGGTTCTGAATTCAGAGGTACCACAATACGTTAAGAAAGCACCCCAAATCACGAACAATCAAATCCTGTCAATATATCCCAGTGGTAAATCCGTGGAAACTTTGAAACAGATTGAAAAGTCGGAGGGTCATGCATGGACAGGCGGATCCGCGAAAAACGAGGGACAACCTAATTTTGTCACAATGCAACAGAAGATTAATGATAAATTATTATCTAATCAGATACCTGTGCAGAGGTTACCCGAACAACAGCAATTCATACTAAAGCAGATGGGATCGTCGGATAACATTGTCACTATGGCCACTGCGAAAATCACAGAGCCAAATCAGAACTACTTTGCAATGTTGACAAACAAACCTCAGACTAATTACTTGAATTACCTGTCGCTACCGGTCAACCAACAGAACTTTATTGCTGTCGAACAGCAACAGAAAAATAATTTTGTAGTTATGGAGGCACAACCGAAAACGAATTTTGTAACCGTTCCTTCACAGAAAACGAATGTCCAGTCTTCGGGGCAAGCATACCTTGTTCATGGCAATGGAGCGGATTTGAAACAGTTCAACAGCTACCTAGCGGTTACGACAAAACCAGGGGACACAAATGGTACGACCTTCTTCACCATGACTCCAACGAAACATACGAGTGGCGCCCAAACTGCCTATCTGATGACTCCTAAGCAGTCCGAAAGCAGCCGAACCTTCGTAGCGGTCGCCCAGAAGCCGACAGATGCAACATATCTTGCATTACCGGCGAACAAAAACAACGAAAACAACAAGACGACGACGTATATTGCCATGGAACCGAATAAGGCTGACACGAATATTATCGTGACCCAGGTTCTGCCACAGTCACAGCAGTCCCCACAGTTATTCCAGTTGGAGTACGCCGAGAACGACAGCGGAAAAGCTCCGGGGAAGTATTATAATTCAAGAGACAATGCAGTGGTGCAATCAGTAGTTCCTAAATTATCCTGCAATGCAAACAGCACCAGCAGTGTTATGAGTACAAAAACGGCAATAACGACGGTGCCGCCGCTGACAAGTGTGGGCTCAGCTACCTCCTCGGCGAAAAGAAGTACGTCCTCTTCTAAAGCTTTAACTCCATCGGTTGCCTCACCTGGGAAATCGAACGTCCCCCCATTGGCAACATCCGGAAATATTTCGTTCGTATCGTCCTCTGGCAATGTTACTTTCCTGTCATCCCCAAACGGTCAAACTACAGCGGGGTCAAACACGGTAACCTCATCGACCTTTTCGTCCAGTGAAACTCGGTGGACTACCGAATCTGAAGGGAAAAACGACGGAAACCTGTCGAGCCAGGGGAATAACTCATCTCCTAGTACCAATACGAGTGTTCCCGCCAACACAGTCCTCAGCTCGAACGTGCCACACTCCCACCAATACCTGATTCCGAATGTCGACAATCTAAAGTTGGCGGCCGAGAGCATCAGCAAGATGATGCCGTCCCAGTCGAATTCCTCAAGTCAATCGAAGCCACCAGGAATTCTGAAGGTTCATCAAGCCGATCAAAATTTTCAGATGCACAATTATTCGAAAAACGAAACATCCGGTCACCCGAACCACATGGCCAAGTTCGGGTATCAGGACAATCCGAGGCGGAAGTACGGACAAGTGGAAAATAACAAAATGCCCGTGAAAAACGTGATAAAATATTCACACAATATGTATTCTAATCACCAACGGAGCGACAAGAATCAGAATTTCGGTTCGTACAAATCGCGAGTAGAATCCCGTCCAACAAACCACCAGAGGATGACCGAAGTGAAAAATTCGGAGATACTCAAATCGGGAAAGGGTGCTGCTCTCATGGACTACGTCAAGAAGGAAATCAAAGAGGAGAGCGGAGATATCCACGGTCAACAAACGAGGATCAAGAAAGAAGATGAAGACGAAGAGGAAGGTGTAGAAGTCAGACCGGTGTTTGATATGAGGATTCCGCTTGTGTTCCAAGTCGTTCTGACGGATCACTGCTACGGGATGCCCATGTTGTTGCTGAGAGACGAGAAACCACTACCATTGGAGGACGACAAAGAAAGTATTATTTCTTCTGACGGAAAGGGAGAAGACGGTGAGGAGACGGAGACTGCCGCAGAAGGAGAAGATAGCATCACACGTTGCATATGGTAAGTGAATATAAACCTTCATAGTTGTTGTACTTTGTTTTGATAAACTAACCTCATCCTAACCTAATGATGTTCCCGTTATAGCGATTTGGAACACGACGACGGGTACATGGTATGCTGCGACAAATGTTCCGTATGGCAACACGTTGCCTGTGTATTTCCCGACGTTCGGGTTGGCACGCCTCTACCAGAGGAGTATCTCTGCGATGCGTGTCATCCCAGAAAGTTGGACAGGAATCGAGCAAGAGCTCTTCAGTTGCAACGAAGAAAGCAGATTTTTAATAATTCCGATTCGAGCGATTCAAGTTCTAGTAGTTTAGAAATCGTCCCAAGAACGAGTAAGTACAAATTTTGTAGAGTCTTTGTTACGTCTCAATTTGGACCTTTTTCATAAGAATTTTGAATTTTCAGAAGAAACAGGACCGAAGAAACCAGTTGCAAGGCGTCGAGTTGATACCATTCCGAGGAAACCTGTCAAAATGGGAAAGGGTGACTCCGGAAACAATGATTCCGTAGTAAAGAATTCTTTATTAAAACAGAGAAGACGCGATTCAAATCTCAAACCGTCGCCACAAGTCGGAAGGCGGACAAAACTCAAAAGGAAACTGGAGTCCAGGCTGCCTAGAACTGCTGTGAGACGAAAAGTTAGTACAACAAAACTGGATTTAATAAATTTATTTACCCGCAACTCTGCTCATTTCATTATATATATTTCTTGACATTACAGAGTAAAAACAAAGAGGTTTTGAAGTCCGACAAAGATTGCAGCAGCAGTAGCGGTGGCAATAACAACAACAATAATAACAACTACCATCAGAAGGAGAGGAGCGATAGGAACGATGGAAGTGAAGAGTCCACTAGGAAATCTCCAGACATTCGAACGAGGCTTCAAATGCTCAAGAGTACAAGTCTAAAGGAATTGAGCCTGAAAGCGAGTCAACGTGTGCGGTGTCGGCTGAGTCATCTACCTCAGGGAGATGCTGTATGTATCCGAAGATTTAAGTTACTTAGGTATTACAGTTGTACTGTTCAGCCGTTACGTTATTTCTATTTTTGTCTCAGATACTCGTCACTTCCTGCAGTTTGTCCCGAGGCCAATTAATTGTAGAAATCCGGGGAAAATTTTTACTCTCGGAGGAGCAACCAGGGAAATCAGATTGTTTGTTTTTCTATCGTTTTCCAAAGGATGATTCGGAAATAGTCGTTGATGGTACTGGTCAGGAAAATTTGACTCGTTATGCCCGGCGATCGTGCCGTCCAAATGCCCAAGTAAGTTTTCCGACAGGAAAACCAGTTATTCGTTACTTTTGCTATTGTACAGTTGTAAAATTTTTTATTTCGTGCAGATGAAACATTGCATTGTAAAAGGATCCCTGCGGTTGTATTTGGTTGCTGGGGAAGATATGGGAAAAAATCAGGAAATCACAATTGCACATAACAGTATCAATGATAATTCATTCACACAGAAAGACGGCTGTTTGTGCAAGAGCAAAGATTGTCCGTTCTTTTTGCCCAAGAACTCTCAGAACACTTCCACAGAGTGAGTTCTTTACGACTTTTTTTGTACAGAATTATAGTTATTGGAAAGTGTGCAAACAAAATATTTTACTTTGCAGGCGTCGAAAACGTGGAAGACGAAGAACTATGTCTGAGGAAAGCGAGGGATCTCCCATGAAGAATAAGAAAGAAAAACCTGAACCGCCGAGAAGGAACACCGTGACCCAAAGCAGTAGAAGTCCCAGCAGTCCAATACAAACTGAACCGCGAAGCGATAAAGAAAAAGATAGAAAACTGGTAACCTTCAAACCTTCAACAGAATTCTTTAAAGATGCTATTAAGTAACTTAACATAACTTTTACATAACTTTTAATATATTTTTCAGACGAGAGACGAGAGGAAAATAGAGCAAGCCATGAAAATTTTCGCACAAATGGAACGTGACACGGCGAGAAAGAAGGATAAAGATAGACCTCAAATGCCTGTCTCAAATAACAGGAAGGACTCGCATGTCAGTTCCAAAGCGGATTCTGATAAAGAATCACCGGTGGAGTCAAACAAAACAAGGAGAAGGAGGCGAAGACGGCGAAGGCGAAGGTACGAAAGGTTCAACCAAAGTTATAAATGTATTTTTCATAATGTCAAACTGAAGCTATTAATATGTTTTGCAGCAGAAAGGTTCGTCTTTCTTCAACGGCCAGTTCAACGACTCTGACACAGTTTAACTCAGGGGATAGTGATTTGTCATCCGGAGACGAACTACCCAGTCCAGGGAGAAAAGGTTCATCGAAGGATTCCAGGTAAGCAATTGACTTGGAAGGCAATTAGCAATCTTAACATTCGTTTTGGGATAGAGACCTTTGACATGTATTTTCACCTTCCAGGGATGAGGATATGCAGAGTCCCATTGATAAATTGTCAAGTCCACGAAGTTTGCGACGTGACTCGTGCAGTAGTAGGGAAAAGGAGAAAAGGCACGACGCAGCAGGACTGTTACTTGCCCTTGGTGGTCGGTATCTCCCAGGACAGAAAACTCCAACGAGAGAAAAAGAAAGTGAAAATGAGGGTTCTCCGCCTACGCCGTTGTCATCTGCTTGCCTTTTAGTTGCTGCCGCTGTAGGACCCTTAGCACCTGGGTTTAGATTCCCGAAGACGAAGAAGGTGCATACTCGAGGCTCTAGTTCTTTCTCGGTGTAGGAATCTTTTATTAAATTTTTGCTTCTCTGCAGGGTCTTATGAATGAATGGTTAAGCAAGTCCCCGGAGCATTCCACGCAAGATTTCTCACCTACTCCAGAGGCAACTACTCTCAATGCTCAATCAGAATCTTCTTTGCCACCAGGAGCACCAAAATTGTCCAATCTATCTAATCGTTTATTCAACTTTCCCATTGATTCCAAATCTATAGATGCTGGAAAAGACTCCCGGATTATTCTGGACGGAAGGGGTACTGGTTCAGGAACACCCGCAGGTTTTGGGAAAAAAAGGTGGCTGCGGCAAGCAATTTCAGAGGAATCTGATGCTCCTCAGGGCCAAAGTATGTAAACCTCTTATCGTGCAAATTTCTGATGAATTTTAAATTTCGTTTTATTGGATTTTTGGGTATTGACAGGTTCACCACCATGTCCACCAGACAACGTGACTCCTTTGAAAAAACGACGGCTGGCAAGAGAGTCACTTTCGTCTGATCCTCCCACGACACCTCCAATGCCTCCTATAACAACGCAAGCTAAAGAAGACCGTTTGTACGGTAAGTTGCCCCGACTGTAGTTTAGGAATTAATGAATTTTGAATGAAGTTCGCTGTGACACTTTACTTACTTTAATTTTAATAGTGCGCGACTCTAATAGTCCGGAATCACCCACAATCATCGATACAGAGTCCGAAATTTCTCTGGCGGAGAGGGTTGACGCACTTCGACGAGAATATCTCGAAGCTCAGGAGAGGAACCTCCTGAAGACATACGGCCGCTATGAGAACGAATGTACAACGCGTTCCGAGAAAGACAGCGAAGAGTACGAGAGATTTAACAATTTTCAAACTTCTCCTCAAAGAGTTCCTGAGAACCTCAGCTACAAGTACTCGGAAGATAAAAGTGAGGAGGTTGCCCCAACCGTTGAAAAACCGTTGGATCTGACGGGTGAGAAAGAAAAGGAGGAGTCGAGCGATGTCGACATGGATAATGAAAAAGTGGAATCTAGTCCGAAGCACTTAAGAAAGGTAAGAAGTAGAAAGGGTGGAACCAAAAAAGGTTGTAATGAAGTTCGAACGTCACCGAGGTTTCGAAAGGGTACAAAAGTTCGGAAAAGTGAAAGCGAGGCGAAAGGACGCAGTAAAGAGAACGAAGAAAAAGTGTCGGACGGAAATTGTATACAGAAAAGCGATAATGTCGACGGAGTGAGATCTCAAGGGAGAGTGCCGCCTCCCACTCAGTGCGTTGAAGTACCAACGAGGAACCTCGACCCGAGGCTAAGGAACAATTCGGGTTACCTCAAGACAGAAAGTGTTGAAAATCACGAGGCGGAAATCAATGTGGTGGACAATCCAAGAGAAATAAAGCCAGATGTAAATTATGAAGTTACGGAAGAGGCGGACGTTTCCTCTCGGACATGTTTGAAAACGGATAAGTTAAATAGGACCTCAAAAAGAGATGTGATTTCGAATCAAATGCTCGCGGATAATTTCGATCGTTGCAAACAGGAAGAGGAAGACGTTAGGGACGTGAAAGTTGATGACCCAGACGAAAAAATAGTACAAAATGGTTTCGAAAAAGTGAAGGTTGAAGAAAGCAACAGGGGGCTGGAGGCCAGGTACGCTCAGGGGCCTAGATTCTTTAAGTGCGAAGTGGCGTCCGAAAATTCATTGGAATTACACACGGATTCGAAATCTAACGAAGATTTGGAGCAATTCTCAACTGCTCCCGCCGACAAAAGTGCTCCCACCAAAAGAAAGGTAAGTGAATCGATATTCAATGATTAAACTATGATTTATTAATTAAACTTTATGATTCGAATTACTTTAATTTGTGTTAAATGACACTTTTAGCTATCTATAACGGAGTACCTGAAAAGAAAGAAAGGTGGAGCGACTACCGGGGGAAAATCGTCGTCTGTGACTCCTGTGCTAGAAGAAGACTCTGGTGCTACAGTGAGTCCCCATGAGGGAATGTCACCTTTGGCCAGTTCACCCAGTGATGAAGATAGATCTCGTGTCTCATTACCGACACCAACTCTGCCCCCAGTTTTCTTCGAAATGGACAAAGTTCTAGAGAAACCAAGTAAGAAGTTTGGTTTACGTAGAGTACTCAAGAAATGCATTTTGAGTGAAACAGCACCATTCAAATTTGATTCAATGTTGCACTGAACTACATTCTCATGCTATTGATTTCAGGTTCAGGCGTTCGGTTCAAATCTGAGCCCACGGAGTTAGAGCGGCAGCGTGAGAACTTGACAGAAAGACTGAGGCGAGAATTTGGGCTTTTAATAGCAGATGACGAGCCGAAGCCCATAAAAATGGACGCGGAAGATCTGATGCCACCACCACCACCGCCTCCGAACTGCCCGTACCCTTCGTACCCAGCAGAACCGGCCGATTACCTCGACTCTCTAGGAAAGAGGAGCCTCTACCACCCGCCGACACAGACGCTGCCGCAGAGCGCCATTTACCCAGTGGGGTCTAGCAACCCCCCCAACCCGTGTTCCTTTAATTCCCCGTACTCTTCTCTGCCCCCTTTGCCTACCCATTCGTCTCATGAGGATAAGCGGAAGGATAGGAAAAGCAAAAAGTTTAAGTGAAATGAAACCAGCCTTTCCTCGTCCGCCATCCTCTCTGGTTGAAGTTGAAATTTCTTGAATGTGACTTTCTGACACAGATTTCATTGTCCCCAGTTTTGTCTCTATCGTTTTTCTCAATTTTTCTCCGAGTGCACACATTGACACACACATAAACACACAGACACATACACATAAATATGCCCAGATAATTTCCGTTTCCGTTTAGACTACTTATTTCCAGTATTTTTATCTCTTAAAAGTGATAGACTTTCTTTGCGTGAGTTGTTTTGACGCGAGCCATAGAAATATCAAATTTCTCACTTACATACAAACGAGTATGTAAATCGCCCCAAATGTGTCTCTTCTATTACCCTCTCTCTCCCCCAAAGGCCCTGTTGCGGTCACGAGGTACATACATACGAGTATTTGTATGTATATATGTATGTTTCTTGCACAACAAACAAAAAAGAAAATTTTTACCGAATGAAAATGCAAGCAAAAATAAAAATGAAAAGGATGTACATTTATAATTTCTTGTTGAATTTTATTAAGGTAGCTGACTTCTAAAACTGTTCAGAAATTTCGCCTTTGTTGCCGATGAACAAAGCGAAATATTTCTGTTTGTGTCCATTTCTGGTGCAAGCTGTTGTTTTTCTTTCCCCATTACTTGGCTTTTGCATTAAACCAACAGAAAATCCTCTGCTCCTGAGTACTCTGTTTCGTTAAGGCAGGTTTGAAAGTCAAATCATTCCATCCACCATCCACTGCCACACTATCCCTGCCATGCGGACCACAGCCGTTCAAAACAACTACAAAAAGAAAGGAAAGTAATTCTACATTCACACAATCTACATCCCTACCCCAAGAAGACGTTTTTCTTTATATTATGTAATAGTGTAAAATATGTAATAGTGTTTCACAGCAGCAATCAGTCGTAACCAGAAAGATGAAAATGTAAAGTTGTAATTAAGGTTTAATGCGGGCACGGAGAAAGCAATTGACGGGCTCCGTGAAAAACCATTAAATAGAAGCTTAACAGGGATTTTTTTTTATTTTGTATGAAAGAAAAGGAAACTGGAAGAAATGTATTTAAAAGGATTGTTTTTCTGTTTTGTTTTAAAATCAGTGTAAATATTTCACAAAAAGAGTACATGTTGAGACAGGGAGAAAACTTGCAAAAAGGCAAGAAATTTCGCAAAATAAGTCGCGTATTTACTTCCCTTGGAGTAGTTTTAGTTTTGTGTGAGGCCATTTTTGTCAAAGCCAACCCATAAAATGTAAGAACACGAAAAAAAGCAGAAGGTAGGAAATGTGGACGAGAGATTTTTAAGAGTTTTTTGTTATTTTGACTTCTTTTACCGCGAGGGCAATGACTAACAAAGGTTCTTTGGATGAAAGTTTTGCCAGAGCGATGACAGCTGAAAATTACGAAAAAATTAAAACTTCATTGATGTCTATTAGATTTAGATGGTCATTTAAATTTTTAATCGATTTGTTCATCTGTGATGTGCAACGGACGAGAGGTTTCGGTAAGAAAATTATTTTCGACATCGCAATGTAGAGTTTCCCCTTGGAAAATTAGAGGCTCCATTATTTTTTTCGTCGAATGAAATTTCCACGGCCACGTGTCCGGGCGGTTACATTTCTCTCTAAAAAGGAATTGTTTAACAATTTTTTCAGTTACAATCGTACCTGTAATTGCAAATGACAAGATCAGACAAAATTGAAAATTTGTCATGAACGTCTTCATTTCAATTTCGATCGATTTTAATTTACTTTTAATCGTTGAAAATTGATAGGCAAGGCCTCTGTCAGTCGACCAACGTGGAGTTGTTTTTAAAAATCACTTTTTTAACGTTATCTTTCATTATTTTTGCCAATTTTTGATGACATTTTATTATTTATGTAAATAACTTTTCTGCCCATGCATTTGATGATTTTAGCTCGGAACTTGCTTCCTGTAATCCCAAAGGGCAGTTGTGCTATCCATCATATCAGGGGGTGCCATTTTAACGAGAAGGACCCGTAGTTATTTTTAAGTTACCCACAATGAAAGAAACATAAAGGACCTAAGTGAACGCCGTGAAGTCTATACAAAAATCGCAATTCGAATTCTATCAAGTCAATGTTTTCGGTTCGCTTACCTTCCAAGAGTGCAATGGCGTCACTCAGTGACGGTTTTCTCGTTTGGGAAATTTGAGACGAAAATATTTGACTTCCCCAATCCTGTCGTCCGTTTCAAGAAAAAAACCCGAATGCCAGAGAGAAACTTAAATTATGTTTAAAATGAAAAAGCAAATGATATCACAGATACATGTACATATATTATTATAAATATTAAAAACAGTGCATCAAGAGATACAAAAAGTGAATAGCTGATATATATAAATTTGTTGTTCTTAACTGTAGGAAGTGAGTTTTCTGTGAGCGAATGCTGCCGTACCTGCTTAAGTGTGTGCGTATGTAAAAGTATGTATGAGAGATGGACAGGCGGTGTATTTACCAACTTTGTATATAAACACATGAAGATAAGGAGTTCAGAAAGGAAGAGAAGTAAATTGAAACATGTAATTAATTAACATAATGTAAAATGTTTCGATTTATTATTACTTTAGTTTTATCCCATTGTACGTGTGTAAATAATTCCCGGTAGACAAAACTACAAAACGAAAGCAAAAAGTTTTTTTTAAATTTTTTTACAAAAATCAGAAAACCTTTAAGATAGTTTTTGAGATGGAAATGGTAGAGCGTTGCCATGTCGTAGAGTCGTTTTACCCCTCGAATTTAGTTCTCCCTGAAAGAATTTCTCTTTTTGTGTGCGTTCTGGCCACTTAGGGTCGCCTTGTATCAGGTATGGTCAGGTTGTGCAACGCGAAAACCCACTAGCGAAGAGCACTATAAATTACTGTGAGTCAGCTAGGTGAAACATAACAGAAGGAAATGTAGGTAAAACTGATAGAGGCACATGCAAGAGAAAGAAATTGAGGAAGGTAAATAAATCTGTAACTAATGGATTGTTTAATTTTTTGCTAAATAAATATAAATATATATATATATATAAATATAAATATAATTATATAAAAATTTGTATAGAAAAGAGTAAGAATAAGAAATTGAAATTGGCGCGACAGAATGAGAGTATATGCGCGAAAATACAGGTATAAGAAAATTATAAAAAAGAAAATTTACTTTTCCCAAATTTGGGTAACTTTTCCACATATGGGTGTAAATAAATATATTTTAAAATAATTTTCTTGTACTCTGCTACTTGTCTAACTGTAATTATTACCGCCAATGCTATTAGTACCGTCGTTACTACACGTACGACTACCACCAACACTAGCACCAGTACTGCTTATACATAAATGATACTGTTTTCACAAAATATTTAAATTGAATTTATTTAATATTGAAAAAGATTATTTCAATTGTACAAGTCGTAATGCAATTTTTTTTCGTTTTTAAATGTAGCAGATTGAAAGAGACAATGGCGGAGTTTGAAAGGGAAATTATACGAATAAAGAAGACAGTTAGCGAGACGTTGACAATTTCAATTTTCGAATAAACAAACACAATTTACTATGTAACTCAATAAAATAGAAAAAGAAAAGAAACTTACATAATTAAAATTTTTGAGTAATTATATATTTGTACAATTTTATTTGTAATTAACAAATCCTAGAAATTAAATCGTCGAAAGTGTGCCTGTAAGTTATCTGAGTATCCCACAGGGAACCGGTTTTTAACTCTATTTCTTTCAAGTTTAAGTTCAAGGAGTACTTCATTTTATTTTTGTTTACGACCGTACCAGTTGAACTAATTTCTCTCTTTACCATTGAATTTCCGTTCGTTGCGCTCCTGTTACACCATGAAGTTCAGATATTTGCGCTAAAAATGCTGGGTCCCTCTGCTGCAATTTAATATTTTACCAAAGACAGTGGAACCATTTTGCTGCGAGGAAAGAATTTTATTTACATTAATATGATGCATGGCATCAGCATTTATTAGGTTAACGAATAAAATCAGATACGACTTCATTTTAATTGTGAACCAAATGAAATTCAGAAGCAAATTCAATGCAACATCCTCGTACCAATGAAGAACCGTTAAATAGCAGGAGATTTCTCTATGACCGCAGTGAAATAAATTCCACAGAGGAAAATTGACCTTTTATTCATTTGTAACCCGTTTATTTTTAAGTTATTTTACATTTTGTTTTTGAAATTCAACGTTATTTTGGAAGCATTTTAGCGATTCTTAAAAAACCCAAACCTTTGGTGTTTTTTTTTATCAAAAATCAATAATCAAATTGTAAGATTCTTATATCTTTTCAGTATTTTTGTTGCATTGAGTTTTTGGTAAATGGTTTTCTTATTCAATAGATGATATTAAATTTGCTGGGAAATTAAACGACTATTGTCAAATGAAAAATTATTACGATGTGCTGAGAATAAAAAGGAATTCTAGTTTTAAAGAAATTCGAACTGCTTTTCTAAATTTATCCAAGATCTATCATCCGGATAAGAATAAAAGTTTGGATGCTCAGGCAAAATTTGTTAAAATTAATGAAGCATATTCAGTGTTGGGGAAGGCGGAGACGAGAAGGCAGTATGATAACATTTTAATCAACAACCTAAAAACGGACGTAAACAATTTAAAGAAAAGGTAAGAAACAAAGATCAAGGAGATTAAACGATTAAATTCAAAAAATAAAAATAAAAATCATTTAAAAAGAAGTTTATAGTTAAAGGATGACAAACAAAATCTGACAAATATGATTTGTTATTCGGAGACTGAATCACAGCAAGGAACAAAATTTAGATTATTCCTCAAACATATTAGGAGTAATAGTAGTTATATATAAAATAATAAAATGCAAATTTGGGGTATATAATGAAAATAATGAAGCAATCACATATTTCAAACTCGCAAGTTTCACTTGCTGGTGCAGAGGCACAATATTGGCATTTATTGTAATTGTCTAAGATTTTAAGGTAGTAATGAGACATGAACCTTGGTTGATTTTTGATTTGGTAAGTGTGCTACATTACTAGGATTCGTAACACTATTTAAAGTTATGATCTACTTATTTAATGTGACTTATATATCTGGTGATTTTGTATTTACAGTGTAAATGAATTTTTCTTATTACAGACAAGTGGAATATTATGACACAGAAAGGTACAATTACCATGACCCCAGGCAGTATTACTATCATGTGTATGGACAAAACCACCAACAGAATGTAAAACACAATAGGGTCATTAAACCTGATTTTGTTAGAAAACTATTCTTCATTTACTGCTGCTCTTGTATTTTACTTGCAGTAGGATCAGCATTCTATGCAGGGTAATTTAATGTAAATGTGCTTTTGTAAGTCTCGGCAAATTTAGCTTTCATATGAAATTTCAATTTGTGGAATAAAATGAACACTGAGTACAATAATCAGTGAAATCATAACTACAATTCTACTTTGTATTTATTATAGTTTTCATTTCAAGTTGGTTTTTGATTTCAGCTATGTTCAAAGAAAGGCCAAACATCGCAGTCAAGTTTTGCATCTAATGGCAGAAAAATGGAAAAAGCAAATTACCCTATTGGGAACTGAAAAATTAATGGAAATGAAACGAGCAGGCACATTGAAAGGTTTTAGTTATAGGGAAATTGAAAAAGAACTACTTGAGAAACAGAAAAAAGAATGATTAAAATGGGTATTTTAATTTTGGGCATAACTTACCTTTGGAGCAAAATCTGGATTGCATCCAATTATATTTCAGTTATATTTTTTAGGCAGTAATTTTTTATTATATATTTTTAAATTTAATATTATTTGTATTTGATTGGTGGTGAAGGTACTTTGCTGTAGTCTGTAACCTCCCATTTTTTATAATAGCTTTCTCCTTTTGTGCCTTTTTAAAGATAAAAGACAAACTGTAATGTATGTGTATGCACAAGGTCAGACTTATCACAATAATATTCGTGAATTATTGGCTCTGTAGAACACCTGTGTTCAGCAGTATATGTTTGACATGGAACAGTCCACTGGCACCAAAGGGCACAAGAAATTTTATTGAAGCAATTAGTGCTTTATTAATTAGAACAATAAAATACATCATCTGCCCTCATTCCATAGAAACAATGAAATTCTTGTAAGAGCTAAATCGACTAAAGCATGACACTTCCCTATATACATGATAGTCATTCCATTCAGGTACATGTAAGTCCAGCTGAAATGGTGTCCCTCTCTAATTCTTTTTGTCTCTTGTGACCGACAAATCAACATCACTCACAACAATTTGCAGCTGCTTCATTTTTACCAAGAAACAAAGTGCTATACAGTTTCCAGTTTGGAATACTATGAATAATGAAAGCTGAAATCTTTTTGCATTTATTGTGCATTTTGAGTAATGCGGACTTTTTTGGAGCAAGCGATGTGACACACGGTCTGACCTAACTTTTTTTTCCCTATTTAAGTGTGTAATTATCTATTACGGGCACTGATCGCTGTTGCTGCTCTTCTTTTCTCGCGTTCAATCGAATTTCCTATTTCAAGTTTTAATCTGTTTTTCTTCTGCTGGAGCATACACCCACCTCCAGTAGGCAACCTGAAAAGGACAACTCATACCATTTAAGAAGAGAATTACATTTAATAATTTGAATGAAGGGAGTAACATCTGAATGAGAGAATAAGCACTGAGAGATGAAGAACTGAAAGGGTTAACCTGAGGCCCACTTATTAATGTCTTTGTTTTGAAGTTGCAGGTTACCTGCTCAAATTTATGGTGGAATATGAGTATTTGTTTTGTCAATTTCAATCTGACACAAACTAATTAACTTTTATTTCTTGCTTAATTCTTTTAAACTGACTTAATTTTTTTGGATTGAATCAAAATCAATAAAATTTTTGGCAAATCTAAATACATGTTGTATTCATGGTTATATATAGAACAATGATTTATTACTTTTAACAAAATTACCAAATATTTGGCCAAGAAATGAGGATCAGATCTTCCTCATCTGCTACCTTAATTTATTAAGACTTGAAAATTACTAAATATTCAAAAGTAAATTCCTTTTCTCCATGCCTCATATAAGTATACAGTTTAATACTTCTGACTAATTTAAGTAATTTGATTACTGAAACAGATTACTGTGCACTGTTTACTATGAATCTTTTCCAAACATAAGCTTAAAGTTTTCATCACAATGAACTTAAACAAGTAGTAAAGGTAACACAAATTTTTTTCAGTTCTTCATTTTACAGATACTATAATGATTGAGGTTAATGGTTACTTGCTAATTTTTTATAAAATATTGGTGGATGTAAAATAAATAAGCTCAAAAAACAGAATAAACTTTTAAATGGTATGAATTAACAGGAACTTACCTTCATTCTATCCCAAATATTTTCAAATGAATCCATGGCAGGACGAACATCTAATAAAGCAAATTTATAATTTGGATCAACATCACCACCATCGTAGTAATCAATAATGTATCTCACTTCTTTTCCACATCTGTCAATGATCCAATCATGCCTATCAAAAGGATACTCATACCTACAAGACAAGAAGTTAATAATTGTAATACTTAGAGAGTTTAGGAATTCTGAAGAATTACTATTACAGCATGTTACCCCATCAAATGTCGAATTCTGGCTCTTGGAGAATAGCTTGTAGCTTTCCCACCAAAGCTCTTCAATCGTGGGCAATTGCATTCTTTTGCATGCAGGGCTTCCCATTTAAGTACTTCTTGCCAGGCGGCTTCATTATTGGCGTTATGTATTTTAATGATGTCGTCCATATCCTTCGGTTTTATATCATCCTCTTTCCAACGCCATCCTTTTCGTAGCATAGCATTCCAAAACATTTGCTGGCTGGGGTACACCCAATAAGAGCCATCAGTTTTGGGTATGGAGGAAATCTGTCGCTTGTTTGATAATGGGAACGGCTGATCCGGAGCGGGTTGTTGATTAGGAGATTCCATCTGAAATCGGATCAAAGGTAAAAACAATGTTCTTTCCAGGACGGTGGAAGGTGTTTTCAAGGAATGAAACAATTATATTTACCATGTTTGAAAAATTGAAATCTGAACTCGCGGAGATGGGACATTCTGAAATGAATTTGTCAGAGCTCTTTTTTCGGATCGGACACTCCAATGGGTGAACTACGTCTTTGTCTGCATTTCCCATTAACGGGTAGGGGCCGAATCCACCAACGATTTCCTCGGCGACTCTCTCGGAAGCAGACAGTGTGGTCCCCATGGCCGCTGCTATAGGGAAAATTTAACTCTCGATTTTGAAGGCCTAAAAATTAAAAGGGATGCAATTTTTTTGCTTTTTTTTAAATTAACGTTTTTTCCTACAGTCTAAAACGTTAAACTTTTTTTCAAAAACACTCTGGCGGCCATTTTGCGCGACCATGCGTCCTATTACCACTGTCAATGGTAAGCTCATCAGATTTTGAAATTTTCAGAATTTCTTCCCTTTTGATTGGAAACAATTTATTTTATAGTCGAGTATAATGAACGAAAAAGAGTGCAATGTTACACAATAATACGATGAGTGAATTTAAATTATGGTTATAGGTAGGTTACAAAAAAATTAGGAATGAATGACGGGAGAATGGCAAAATGAAAAAGGAACTGTTTGGCGGGAAGCAGCCATTTTGTTCATTTTCTAACAAATTTCCGAAGCGGGAAATTTAAGTAAAGTGAAATAAGGCACATATCGACTGTAACTCAATTCTTAAAAGTACGATACACAAGAAAAGCAATTGGATTCACATAAGTGAAACCGTTAAGTTTTAAAATCAGTGCATTTCTTGATGTTTTACAACCGAAACATTCAACCGCTTGAACTCTCGACCATTTCTATGAAATTTTCCTAAGACCCAGTAATTTTTTCCGTGGTCATGTTTTTTTTGTTCACCTTAGAATGAACTGCGGAAATAATGAATTTTCAGGATTTGGAAAAGAAAATGGGATATATGATCGGGGAACGCACGGACATAAATCATCTTTACGTGTTTTTGATCGAACGATATTTACCGTCCTCTCTTGCTTTTTATTCAAAACAAAAGCAGACTCTTTCTGTTTTATGTTTGAAGATTCTCAGGAAGAAAATTCACTCCTATTTTTATCGATTTGTGAATAAAATGAATCTTATCTGCCCATCATAGTGACCTCCGAGCAATTTACCTCTTCCAACTATGAAGTTTATTTGTTTTATTGTGGTTTAACGATCACCTGGGGTTTGCACATTGGAATACTCACGACAAGATGGTCACCTCAAATACCAATAATTTCAGTATTTGGATCATTGAGATGCGCCAGAAATCGACCAAAGCAGACTTTCGGTTCCAAAGTGATTCAAAAAATTAAAATTTAAATTTAATGTCTCTTACTCATAGGTTTGCCAAGTAGTCCAACTCATTGTATGCATCTAAAAATTGCATTTCTCTTTCAATGACGACAAAAGGGAGAGAAACACTGTCAAGTCACCCCTGGGTGAGAGAACATTAACTTATAATAGAATATCAGTAAAACGTGTACACTGATACGCAATATAATGAAAGATATGGTAAAAACCACCCTTTGGAGTTTTATCTTCGTCCCTCAAACTCTATTTTATTCCATAATGCGGTGTAATTGCCTTGCGAACCGGCTAATAAACAGCGACGTGACGAACTCTTCCGCTATTTTATATTACTATATTAAAATGATTTTTTAAAATATCAACGAGACATTATAAAATAGGGATTTACATGAGAAAAAATACGCCGTAGGGTCATCAAATCACGAGAAAATGAAAAAAAGATTTGAACCTGCAGGGGGTGCCTTGTGACGGGAACCAAACCGATAGTATTGAATGAAGACTATTCCTTGGATGTCAGACAAATTAGAACCAGAACAATTTTTAATAATTTTCTCGGCTTTGTTTTCCATCAAGTATATAAATTCTTCACTATTCATTTTTAGCAATAGTTAGTTCTATTCTTCCATTTGGCATAAAAGAAAAACATTCGTTACGAAGCAATTACGAACACGTTTACTACTATCATATGATAAAGAATTGAATTTTAAGACACGTATCCATAACACGTGTTATTGTAAAATGAAAACAGCAAACCTTCAATATTACTCAACATTTTGTAAAATAAAATGCATATGCTTTCTTAAGTTACAGTACAATTTAAACAGTTCAATTTACACAATTTCGAAGTGTAGTAGTATTGTATTGTAGTGTATTTAGTAGCGAGGTGCCTATCAGATAATTGTATCTATCTAACAATAAATTGAATTGAATATTGTGGAATAAACCAGCAATAATGTCAATATTATTGATAATATGGTACGATTTATCAACTAGTCCTTGTTACTTGACAAACATAATTTCAGAATTATGTAGGCATTAGGGTTGTTTGAAATTTCAGGTGCACCCAATGAACCTGCACAGCAGAGACGTTTTCCTGGACCTCGGTGCCCTCGACGGGAGAAGAATGTTAAAAAAGAATTTATTTCGCGCGGAAAAGTTCGAAGATTTCAATCCGGCCCTGTTGAAAGCATTCCATCTTCCGTTATCTCTTCCTGACAGGGATTGTACTCGTGTATCAAAGATGGCGGCCACCCTGCCTCACTGTCGGGGGATGAAGTCAGGGGGTGGAAAGCTCGTCGTTGGGGAAGCAAAGGCAGCAGCAACAACAGCAGCAGAGACGTGAAGAGGAGATGAGAATGTTTCAAGATTGATCTCGGCTATATCAAAGCTGCCATTTCGAAAGCTTTTCGGAAATCTTTGTCTCCTCCATTTCTGTACATCTATCCATCTTTTGTGCTGCTGTATTTTTCTTTCATCTACTCCCTTCTTCTTCTTCTTCTTTCTCTCTGTCTCCACTACCGACGTATCACCGTCTATTTATCTCATTTCTCCATACTTTATCTGATTATTTTATGGTGGAGACATTCTCTTCATTAGTTTGACTTTAAACTTACGTACATTTATATATCGATGTAGTGTAAACCATTTATAAAGTTTTTTTTATTTTCTGCATGCTTCGGTTTCTGTCTGGTATCAAACTTTATTGAAGGTATTACTTAATAATAAATTATTGAAAAGAAACAAACTGAAATTAAAGAAGAAATATTAAAATTAGAATTTGTTAGAAACCAACTATAAAGAGAAGAGAAAACCAAAAGGACGAACAACAAACAAAAAGAATGACAACACGGCGACTTTCGACAATTTGAAATTTTCTGCTGTTTTTTTTGGTAAAAAATTGAGATTTCCAATCGAAGTGGTAGCGTAAGGCGAGGTGTGACAATCGAGAAAAAAAACTTTTTGGTTGGTTAAAAAATGACTGTAGGGAACGTAAGGTTAAGGAAACCCGCAAAGGTGAGGTGGAAAGGTTCACACGTTCTATGGCGCACAGGCCAATTCTGGAAAAAGATATAATTTACAATTTGAAAACGTGAAAGCATGGTTGGAGGAAAAATAATCCAGGGACTGTGGTTGTCCGCCTTCAGCCTGCGGACATACTCCGGTGGGGCTGAAAAAAATGTTCAAAACCTTTTTTCACAAGAGGAAAAAGGACCTGAATAAAAAACAAAACCGATTTGGGAGGTTTTCAAGGAAAAAGGGTTCGCCTTTTGTGAATGTGAATTAGACCTTCCGACGGGGGGGCGTAAATTGTTATTCGGGGGTGCCGGGAAAAACCAAAGTTCAGGGATGAAACATCATCAACCCGCGAGCCCATTTTTCGGGGCCCATTTCTCTCTCTCTCTCTCTCTCTCTCTCTCCCTTTGTGCACTAAACTTTTTCGTTATCTCATCATCATCGAATGACTTTTTCGTCTCTCTTTCTCCTGTCCTGTCGCTTTTTTGGTCTAACCTTTTTCTTTTTACCTTTTCGTGGGGATCGCACCCGTTCCTCCAAGGGTTTTAGGATTTTTTGTTTCGCGGAATTTCTGTCATTTTTTTTCTTTCTTTGCTCGGGTGAAACGTTTCTGACTACTGTTTTTTGCTCTTCGTGTTCATTTCAGGTTGAAATGAAAAGCGACTGATGGAAGTGATGAATGAGCTTGTCAACCTAGTTTTTCCTTCGAGAAAAAGGAAAATTTTTGAAAAGGACTTGGCAAAGGAGTTAGGCGGAATTTTTTTCTCTCTTTTCCTCTCATCTTTTCAACTGGCAATTCGAAAAAGCCTTTTCTGGCAAAACTTTGAAGAATAATGCAGAATTCTTCGCACGAGAGAACAATCAGATAACGTAAAATTTAAGGAAAAAGGAATGTAAAAAGAGAATGACAGAGAAAGAAAGAGAAATACTCGGAGAAAACGATGAAAAGTGAAATATGTCAGGGGCCGGGGACAAAGAAGAGAAAGCGGTTTTTGAATGAAACTACAATAAAAAGGGATGGATGGTTACAAGTGATAAACGATAAAGTATGGGAAAAGGATAGGAAAGGCAGGGAGTCGAAGAATGAGCAAAGGAACGATGAGAGGATTAATGAAAATTTAAAAAAAAATCTAGGAAAAATTAAACAGTAGAAAATGACATGGTCACGTCATTGAGGATTGTAGGGAATTAAAACAAAAAAAGCCGAAGCGAATGAAAATATCAGTAGACATTTCCTGGAAAGAAGGAAAGAAATGAAGAGGACGACATTGGAAAATTGCAGATCCATAATTTTTTCCAAGCTCTAGTTAATTTCAACTACTTTCAAGTACCCAGTAACAGGTTCTTGAGGAAAACGCACGTGTTGTCACAGTTCATGTACCATTACCAGTTCAGTAGCCAATACTTCCGTAAGTAGGAAGTCATGTCTTTTGCTGTCCACACGATGGAGTATAAAACCACAAGTACCACTAGGGTACTCTATTTCAGAGGTCGTTGAAATAAGCAAGAAGAAAACCTGAATGAAATGAAACGGAGTTGGAAACTCTTTTAAGGGTATGAGTAGGGCACGTAGGGTGCAAAACAACCCCTACAAGACGTCTCGTGTTGGCGATAAAGATGATGAATTACTGGTGCCACGTCATTTTACTTCCACGAGTTGGACGCCATTTTTTTAAAAAACATTTTTCCCGAATTTTCCTGCGTTTACGTTGTTCCTTTCAGAACAAATTTCACCGAGATACCTATTTTTGAAGAATTTTCATGTTGTCAGGTGTGGGTCAACGATTTTCTGAATTTCTTTCCGATAAATCTAATTTTGGCCAGGTTTGCGTTTCGATTCTTTGTCATTTTCATTGTGTTTTTCTTTTATTTTTACTTTCTGTGAAGTTTTCCGACTCAAAATGAACTTTGTTCTCATATCAACGCATAATCGTTCTACTTCTCAGTGTTTCTGCCACTTCCTGATCTGTCCATCTTCATTGTCCTCAAACAGAATTTTCTTTTTATTTAGTTTTGTTTCTTTACTAAAGCAAGTTTCCAGATGTTACTTTTTTGAAATTTCGTAAAATTTCTTTCGAATCCGTTCCATCGAAATTGTTGGTTTCTTCGGTCACTGTCGTCCACCTGGTCGTTACTCGCGTACTGAAACTACAAAGTCAGGTATACTTCACTCCACTTATTTACTATTGTTGCAGTTATTCTATTGAATAGTTTATTGTTTCCTGTTTATTTTTCTTTTGTTTATTTTTTCATTTTTTATTCATGGTTCTTATGTTAACTTAAAATTTATTATTTGCCGACCCCATCGGATGCAAAACTTCTATGTTCGGATGAGAATGAGGACCACCGAAAACTCCATAATTAACAACTCATCAATTCGTCATTTAAATCTTCTGGTTTGGGATACTTCTGGTTCCTAAGTCGTTTTCCTCTTGTCCCGGTTCCTACCGCTCACATTAGCATACATCCCAAAGGAAAATTTATGAGTCCCAGACTTTCCCCGAGGACTCAATGGGCGTGAAGCTGAGCACCGGGGGAAACCAGCTTTTACATCCGCTGACTCTCTTCGGTCTTGATATTTCGTCTGTCCCGGAAATTATTTCAACAGTTTCATCTCCGGTTGAACCTCCTCTTTTCTTCTTCCAGCTTCCATCTGCCTCATCTCTGGCCTCCTACAACGGTTCTATCTTTCTCTTCTCTTCTCTCTCTCCACCTCTCATCCGTTACCAAAATGTAATTTTTGTCAAACTTGTTCATCGTATTCTTCTCGAAATTTTCCTTCCATGCTGCCGCACTTTTTTCGGTTGAGTTTGCCACCCCGCCGTGAATTTCCCTAAATTTACATAGTTAGATTGAAGTGAAAGCATCGGATCAGATTTTCCTTCTCCGATTCGTATGTCCTGGTTTACCTGTTTTTGTTTCTGAATTTGTCATTCACGGATTTAAAGCATTTAACGTACTTCTTTCACGTATAAAATAAGAATAACTCTTTAATTTATCTCCCTTTCTTCATTCTGTTGCCTTTCCTTCTCATGTATCTGCTAACGTATTGCACACAACGTTTTATATGGTGTAGTGGCTGTAATCAGTTTATATCATATTTTCTACAAATAATTGTATCATTTTCCTGATTTTTATTTAATTACTGGCAGGAACTCGACAGAATATTTTAAACCGTGGATTACACAATTGGCAATTCTCAAGTACAAGTATTAAAATAATAATTGTTTTATTGGTTTTTGTTCTCGTTCGGATTTTTATTGTTGATATTTTACGATTGCAATGTCACCCCACGAGTTAAATCCCTCATTCAAAGTTCATTTAACCCTAAATGAAGGGATTTTTAATTATATGAATCCCCTGTGATTCATAAGAAATCTCAGTGGAAAAGAGACAGACGCTGATTAAGTGGAATTGTAAGGGTGAAAAACAGAATCGAGTCAAAAATATTTAAACTTGTTCACTTATTGATTGTCCATCAATTTAAAATCTTTCCCCAACTCGGTCTCTGCAACATACAACGTGGAGGAATCCTCAAATTTGGTACCTTGAATTTGAAGACGTTCAGACGTGTTTGTTCTTCTATGGCTACAACACCGATGTTTGTAAATAAAATTTCCGATTTTTATTTTCCATTAGAAAAAATTAATCAGAGGAATAATGAATGGATGCATTGAAGTTTCCAGAGGTTTCCAGACTGATCCAAAAGCTGGTTATGAAGATAACAGGGTAAATGACTTTGTGTCCCCCACTCCTGGGTTGATCGGTCACGTGTGTCACATGATCATGTGATCAGTGGTGCCAACCTCTGAGAGATGCCACAAATTTACAATTTCCTTTTTACTTGTGTAAATGTCTTTCATATTTTTTAAAAGGAAAACCGATACCCCATCGTTATATCAGGATGCGGATCTCACTCGCCGCAGGTTTCCTATTTCTGTAGTTGCTCTCGTACGTACGCACGCATGCACATACTTGCACACGTACGCAGGCGGAGGAGTCGTCTTTGTTCGTTGATCGCTTATTGTCTCCTCTCTGCTCTCCTTTTTTATGAGTTTTTTAGGGTGTCAACTTTCATGTCGGAAATTTAGTTTTCTGTTACAGATCGACGCGTGTTATCGATTCTTCCGCAAGTGTTTTTTTCGCTTTACCCAAACCAACACCTAAAGAATAGATGGGTGCGTACGCCCCCTTTGCCCAAACTCCCTTATCCTCTCCTCGTGTTCTTGCTTTTTTTTCACACTGCCGTTTTATTCAGTATAGTCAGTCTGTTTTTTTTTGTTATACGACGCTGACCAACACACGTTCAAGCGTTACATTTATGACTTTTTGACGTTAACACAACGCCCAATTCTATTGTACCCGAACGTTTATGAAGTTTCCTCGTTACTCTAATAAAAGTCTTAAATCATTTGCTTTGGTATTGAAATTGAATAGCCAGCCGGCCGGAACCCTTTCCTGAGGTGTCAACATTTGCTGCCCTCTGCTAAGGCTGCTTGCTACCTTTCTCTTGCCATTGCTACTTGATTACTAGCAGTACCGTTAACTTGATATTGAGATTTCACAATATTTGCCATGTCAAACAATAGTATTTACCCAGTATTTGTTTATGTTATATAGAACTTTTAAAGTTCGCTTTTAAAGTTGCGCTCCTTGAATGCATGAGAATTATCTATTGCTTACCTCTGAGTTATTAGGTATATAAACTGACTCTATAAAGTCATTTCGTTTGGAATGAAGAAAATTTCTGACTTCACATTATTCTGACAATAACAGTCGACCACGCGAAAAATGTCGGTGTATATCTACGGTCAGACCGAACTCCGATCAAAAAACTTTGAGTGAAACTACAACTGTTTGTAGCGAATGCTGAACATTATTCAGAGAAGCTGGGTACGTCTTGAAGTAACCCCGGAGGTAATTTCGTGATTCTGGCGTTAAAAAAACAACATCACGGATTGGCAGCATGTACCATAAATGGCAGGTTACACGAAAAGTCTCCGGGCCCTGAATAAAGCCAATAAAAACTATTAATAAATTATGTTGAAAAAATAAAAACAGATTTACAACATTCAGCGGAGGAGGGTCATAGCTTTTTGATTTCCATCGATTAACCTGGCACTTCTGTAGTTTATTTAAAGTCAAACTCGGATTGTCCGATTGAATTTGCATTTCTTACACTTTAGACATCTTTTGCCGATAGGAAAAGGAAAAAGAAGAGTGCCGATGACAAACGACCTTAAGAAAGAAAGTAAAAAAACCAATGCGTGGAAACAGATGTAGATAAGTCGAATAAAATAAATAAAAAATTTATAAAAGTAAATAAAATTAAAATTACAAATGGAAAAATGTGTAAAAAGAACAAGAAGAGGAAATAGAGGAAATACATACCACATTCGAAATAAGTATCGAAAGTAGGACTAAAAATTAAGTATAAAATGATATAAATAATAATAATAAGAAAAGAAACAAAAACACAAGTATCAATTGAGACTGAAAAAAGAAACGATAAATGCAAACAGTAAGAAAAAAACAAAGAAACGTCGTATAGGTACAATTTTTTAAGTAGTACAGAAAAGGTGAAAACTAGTAGAAAAAGAAAAATAACAGTGCGTTAAGGTAGGCAGTGGGCTAAATGGAAATATAATGAAAATGAGAAAACAAAAAAAATAATCTAAAACGGCCATCTGTGTGTACCAAACAATGCGTTAAGTAAAAGCTAATTTCCAATACTTCACGAGTAAACAAAGAAAACCTCGATTTCGTTCGTGGCATTCATCAGACCTGGTGCCTGGTTTAAAAAGAAAGAGAAAAATATCTTCATAACTTGAGAGTTGTGGAAACTGTAAGGGTCAGAATAAGCAGAACAAATTGGAAACAAACGCCAACACCTACAGATAAAGATCCAATCTGATTTTTACTTAACAAGAAAAGCCAAATTGCATAGATTTTGTCGGTTTTGTTCGATTTGACTTTTCAATCGCTGATGTGGGGGGGAGATTGGAGTAGGGAGCGGAATGGTTAATGTCTTAATTTTTGCTACTTTCAGGGCATAACCCTCATCTGACTATTTCTAGTAGGAAACACATGAACTTCCTTAAAGACTTGTCTTTAACACACACACACACACGTAGAGTACCTATCATAACTATTTATTGTACATTTTGTAGTGAATAAAATAAATACATCGTTCCTTCATACTTTGAATGTACCTAAGGACCGGTGAAACAATAAAAGTTCACACTTTGGCTACGACCCTGGAGGTAACAATTCTTTGTCCACAGCTCGGACCACTTTTATTTAAATAATTTCATTTTTCAATACATTATTCACGGAAATATGATTCAGTTAATAAGTTATGGAGACGAGGAAATAAGACACTAAGACAACGGTAAATGTTGCACGCCTCGCAAATTATTCTAATTCCCCAAAACTCATTCTAATTAATTAATTAAATAATTACATCCAGTGAGTTATTTAACACAATTTATTAATAATGTTCCTGTTTATGTATTATGTCATTGATTGATTGCTCATCCTCAAGCTGAACCCTAGATTTTTCTCTGATTTCTTTATTTCCCATCATTTCCATACCGTTCCTTATCGCTCTTGCACAATGCTGGTTTGTAAACAAACAAAGGAACAAGATAATTACTTATTGCATAAATTATTATTTCTAGTCGTAATCAACTGGGTCCTAGACCAGTTCCTGACTCTTCCGCCGTTTTCTGCGGGAATCTTTCTCTATCCGATACGCAGACTTCTCTTAAACATAGAAGTTGATCAACATCATCAGTTAGACAAGTATGAGTACATTACTGAAAATAATGAACAAACAACGCGCTAATGTTTTTTGTTGTTAATGTTTCGACATCTTTACACTTTAATAACTTAGTAAACATAACTTTATTCTCGCTTGCTGGAGGATACCCTAAACTTCCATTTACAAAACCTTTGTGTTTTATTGCTCCATTTATAAAATACAAGTTCATAGGTTGTTTTAATTTGTTCTTCTGAAAATCTTCAATTTAAAATAAATAAATAATAACCAAAATAATTAATAATTTATACAACGAAAAAATGAGTTATTAATGCAAGGCAAGATCAATGTATTTCATTACCTAAGACATGGAGCAAAAATTTACCGTCATTAATTAATATTTATGTATTTATCTTCTGTATTATTCTTCGGTGCAGTACCACCAATATTGTACGAATACATATACTCTTACTGTTTACACCTACTAGAAGGAAGCACTAAGGGAATACTAATATGCAACCCTAACTGAAGGGAAGGCAGAAGTTACATGAAATGTCCACATTTCTGCATAGAATGGTCTCAAAAGTGTAGTTTCATACCTTTCAATTTGTTATTTATTGCGCTGGTCAACATGGCGAGTATCAGGTGTTTGTAATTTGTCATTTGTAAACAGCAAATAATGGCTACCCTATTCGCACCTAACCTTCTGGTTTATCATCATCCCTCGTGGTTCAATCAGAAATTCATAATGTCAAATGTTGCGTGTGGCTGTATATGCGATCCGAATCGACCACTTATTAGTGAATTTGGGTTGAAATTCTAAGGTGGCAACTTAACCTTAAATCGCACATTATTAATTTGAATAAATCAAGTTATCTAATAACTATTACTCGAAATAGTTTACAGCATAATGCAATTTATTGTAGAAAAAATGTGTTCAATTGCTTAGAGTAATTAAAATATTTTTTACCATGATATTTTATAGTTATAAGAACTCTGGTTCTTGGAACATGTTCAAGTTGTAAGAAGTGAACAAGTAAAATTACAGCTAGAAACCTAGATACTCTTAGATATAACGTACTACAAAATGTCAAAAGTCATGCCCAAAGAGGAACAAAAAGCGTATTTCAAATGAGGACAACCACCAAGTTGATGTTTTCTCAGACACAAGGAGGACGGGTTCCACGGCAAAGTATTATTTTCACCCGTGATGGGGTGGAGAGAAATTGATAGATAGGCGTCACAGATTTATTATTAAATAGATCAAGATGAAGATTGATGAATACCTAATACAAAGACAGAGGGAAAGCAGAACGTAAGAGAGGATTTGATCTCACTTGAGTTAATAATTCAGGGGCATTTAAAACATCTAAAAGTCAGCCTGTGAGATGGAGGTACTCCTCCAGCTAGAAGAACAACTGTTTAGATCAGGCAGAAGACTAAGAAGTTAGAACAACAGAGGAGAAAAGTTCGAAAAACTGTTTTGGAAAGTCGCGTGACAATGGGACACGCGTCACACAGCGGCGCTAAGCCAATATCAATAGAGTTCACGTGTCAAAATGTGAACGTACACGTGTCGTAATAATCCGATATTTGTGTGCAAGACTTTCCTTCTGCTAATACGAGAGATTTTACTATTTTTCTATCTCTCTCTCTCTCTCTCTCTCCTGGTAGACGTTCTGTTTGTCCGAAAGTCATGACTGGCGTTAATGTAGCGGCTTAAACCGGGCAGGGGGTTGACACCGTGCGGATGGGAATTTGAGGGATGGTGGCTACTAGAGCTACTAGAGCTAATCGGACTCTTTTGGGGTGGAATGGAAACCCGCAAATGAGGGGATTCGCACCGTTGGATACAAATAGTACTAACACTTTGTTACGCTTTTTTTACTCGGTCGGATTCTGGTTTTGGAACTCCTGTTTGTCTTTTTTTATCTTTATTTCTGTGGGAAGACACCAGGGTAAACCGAATGTGAACCGACACCTGCTACGCATCGACAAACAAAGACGTGTCGAAGGTGTCTAAAGTAAATTTTAAAAATTAAATTTCAACTTAACTCTTGTTCACTATTCTTTGAATTGATATTTCATAACATGTCTTGTGGTTGCGGTTCTGGTCAGTCACAAGAACAAAAGTAATATCTGGGAGACCAATAACTCGGAGTATAAAACCTGAGACAGTCATTCTTGAGAAGTATGAAGCTATTTCTTCTATTTTAATTTAATGAAACACATTTATTGTGAAAGTATAGTGCCCAATGAATTTGCTGTTGTTCGAGAGTATTATGTGTACCAATGCAGGCAGTAAGACCTTTAGGATCCTAACGGTTAACGAGATCATTGAGGACGGTAAAACCTTTATGTTTTGCGCTGAAAAGAATTTTCAAAACAGTCAAACTGTATCGAAACCGTAATAAAATTGTGTTGCGTTCTTTCAAGTACGTAAAAAATTTCTGAAAAAACCAGAATGGTCCAAACAGGTTCTTTTGGTACCTGTCCGAAATCATTTCGGCCTTTCTTTCATCACTTATTTATATGTTATTGTCATTGTTATTGCCTTTTATATGTGCAAAGAATTTTCAATTGTTAACAAATCTATTAGTTGAAATTACATCTAGAGGATGTATCAATAGTTTTTTTCTATTGAGATGTCCGCCATATTGGTCATATTATCTTTGACATGCCAAAGTTCAAAAGAGTGATACAAGAACACATACTCTGTAAATGTGTACCATCCTTGTGGGTATAATATTTATTAACGTGAGAATTCACCTGTGCAGGTGAAACCTTTCTTGATGAATGGGTTGGCGCCCAGCTGGGTGCCCCAAGTCGGTAGCCTCCTTTGTTCTTTTGTTTTACCTTTCTAATTGCCCTTTGTACCTAAATCTACCGTTGGAGAAAATAGGATTTCTTCGTGTCCCTGAGCTGCAGACATAGACTCCAACTTATTTTTCTAAAAGTGATTGGCTGCTTCTTCCTGTTCTTCGTTTAGTCCCGAACATGTCAAACAGTTTAATTTAGAACCTATTAATCCTTCCTCAAATACCTTTTTAACAACCTTCCTGGGGTTGCCGTATTTCATGTTGATGAAATCTGAAATCTTCCAGAAGTGATGACATGTAAATAAATTACCATTCGTATCATTCAAAAGAAGAAATACATAAATGCGTAAGACAATAATTTTTTTAATGAAAGACACTACGAGACCCACAAAAGATGTAGAAGAAGTAGAGACAGCTCAGTTAATCTTGAAATTTGACCAAAACAAATACCTAAGGGTACCTCGCATTTGCATGAGAAGTTAAATTCTGTTTTCCCATGAGTGGAACAAGCTGGATTGAATTTTGAAGAACCTAAGGGAAGTGGTACCGGGTACCAGGGGTGCAACACAAGGCCCGGGTAATTACCAGTAAAAATTTCTCATTTCCTTTCGACTTGTCAGTGACAGATTAAGAATCTTTCTGGCAATTATTAAACGAACCAGTTGAACGTGAAGTGATTTCCATTTATGAAAATTTATGCGAGTCTAAGAAGGAAAGCCCAGGGGTGACGGCCGTGGAAGGACGAAGAAAAAAAGTTTTAAAACGTCCAAAGAGTGATTGATGAGACATTGATATTACACATATGGAACGCGTGCGTGCGTTTTTCCTCTGAGTTCATATGCAGAGGAGGGTCTACTGTGAATGGGCAACAGAAGGACGTCGTCCAGTCGATCGGAGTTGAAAAGGCTGAAGACTTCATTACATGGGCCCTATTAGTTTTACTTCCTACAATTCAGTTTTAAAATAACAAATCAACTTTTAATGGCGGAGTCGAATGTCGATGAAATGGCGGGCTAATCGAGTTCGATTGTTCTTTGAATTTGCGATTTTCCTACCCTTCAGAAGGGTTCTTCTTTCTCGCAACTCTCACGCATTTACTTCTCTTTTTTTCGTGTGAATATTTTTTACTGAATATCTTATTACGTTTTATTATTAGTTGCTACGATGTTTTAGACATTTCAGCCGAGAACGGTTAATTTATTTTTGAATAATTTACTGTAGAATTTTTGCTAAGTGTCCTACGTTTAAAATTTTTTAGTTTTATACAATTTTTAACGCAAATATTTTTATATTAATTCATGTACCGAAATATATGTATACACATATGTGACACATAATAGACTTTTAGAAAATTATGTTTCGTTATGTTAACGACGAAAGTCTTCCTAAACGTCCATGTCTCAATGTCTTATGTCCATCCAACAAGTACTTCTTGTAGCACCCCCCAAAAAAACACCCCATTGTCCCCACCTTCAATAATTCATTCTTTAATGACGTTTTCTCTGTTTCTCCGACAATCAAGATTGCTGTGTTGCATGTTCGATTCCTGCCATGACGGGGGCTTTCTCAAAGGTCAGGAACCCTCAGGGTTTGGGGTTTCCACTGAAAGGTCACAAAAGAAAGGATTTGTGTCAGTGTGTTAGAAGAAAGGCTTTCCCTCGTCCGATTTTAACACAAGGTGTTACACTCATGGTGGGCCAAATGTTACTCGATTTTATTATTAATATAAACTTTGCATTTAGGGTTTCATTAGCGCACAAATTACTACCCTGAAAATATTTTACAATTTGATTTATAGTCATTATTCATGATACAATTAACTTCACACGTACACTTTGGTTTGGGTTGGAGTTACGTTATTAATTGATGTCACTAGAGGTTGGGAAACGAATTTTGGACGGAACTGCTGTGAATCCTGCGGTTCGGATTGAGGATTCATCTTTTCCTGCCTACATACCCTGTGAGGTTTTTTTTATGTACAGCAAATCACAAGTCGAACATGAAAGCAGAACTCCTTCTCAAAACCTGTTATTTTCTTCCACATTTAATAAATTTAAATTTATTTTGAATTTTTCACGATAATATGTTTTATGATTAGAGCGAAGGATAATGTCGATGAAGGGGCTGTAAAAAAACATGGAATTAGAACCGGAAGTTGATCAAAACGTTCCTCAGTGTCAATACTGAAACATTAAACTATGTTTAAAGTGCTCCGCGTTTCAAAGAGGATAACATGAACTGAAACGTCTAGATGATGAAAAAGATAAGAATTATGAAGTGATATGAGTAATTAGTGGAAAATTTAATAACAGTCGTAAAATTTTAATATTAAAATGTAAAGTCTAGGCTAATAAACATACAAAGGAAATCTGTCTAATGTTGCTTCACATCACGTGTAAAAATAACCAAATAATAAATTAGAATAATTACCGATGTATAATACAACTTAATAAACAAGGAAAGGTTTTCGAAGTTCTACAACTTACAAGTAACAGTAACAATAAAAATAAACATTTGTGATGAACAAAACAGACGCGGGTAAACTGCCAATAAGGAAAGTCGTAAATTGTAGGCTAACAAGATATCACTTGTTTAGAGGGCCGAAAGGGACAAAAATCACCCGATTCTGATTTTGGGAATGTAAAGAATCCTCAATGGATTGTTTAAAGGGAGGAGACCCAAAGGGCACGAAACGAGTTCTGCAGCGAGGGTACAAACACAAAAGGTCCCACGAAGAAAAGTACTCAAAACGGGTCCCATTAACCAGGCACCCAAATTTCCCCGCTGGTGTCACATCCACTCCCACTAAAACAAGACAAAAAAACAAGTAACGACTTGAAATTTAATTTTTTTAAACAAGCAACAACAACAACAACAACAACAACAACCGCAACAACCATAAAAAATTCCACGTTTTTCTTTTAAAAATATGCAGACGCCGCATCCCAGTTTGTATGCCCGAAAAGCATTTTCTATCAGACCTTCTGGTATACCACGATCTCAAAAAAAAAAAAAACAGTTCTAACGACACGAGAGAGAGGTGCGGGTGAGCACAGGTTTATCAAGGCACAGGTACAGGTACGTCAAAGGCAAACAAATCCACCTCAACTACCTCCGCCTCACCACCGAAATTTCCATGCATCAAATATGCCCCGAGTTTACATTAAATAACGTAATTCTTCATTAAAACTATATTGATGATGATAATAGTATTCGGGAGTTGGTGACGGGAGCGGAGGGGGGGGGAAGGTACAGGCACAGGTAAGAAGGTACGAGTAGAGAAACAAATCGTTTTTTTTTTTCAAGATCAGATAATGCCAAAAAAAATTTGAAATTTTTATGGCGATTCCTCCTGAGCTCGTGCCCAGGGCTCCTTGTTAACCGTCCGGGAAATGTAAAATGAATCGAACGATTAATCGATTCGGAATCGACAGAATCTATCATTTTATCGATTAATCGAAGGAATCAGACTCAAGAAGGTGGATTTCCTGAGAGTGGAGAACAGGTTCCTGGATTTCCATGGATTTCTTTTTTTTGCCTCTCATTCCTTTTTCTTTCTACTTGGTCATTTTCTCTTTTCCTAGGTGTCCTTTCCTTCTTTTCTCTTTAACATCAACTCTCCGTGATTCTTCCCTGTCTCCTCTTTTCGGCCTCCTCTTCCTTAGTTTCTAACCTCACCTCTCGTCGGTTCGTTCACACTCACTTTCTACACCGAGGAGAACGACCGATTGCACCCGGACACATCGATAGCACGATAAAACACTTGTTAAACAATCTAGGAATCGATCGTGATTTCCACTTTGCAGGAAGGTGGTCGACTGGGGTGGTGTCGGCCAGCGAAGGCCCCCGTGCACAAACCACAGAGGAATATTCAAACAAGAGGATTTATTATGGCCCGTTTATTTCGTTTTTTTTAATAATTTTTTTTCTGTTCTCTTTGGTGAGGATTTTTCAAGGGTTTTCCATAGTTGATTAACGATAACGAAGATATATTACTCTGCCTTACCTCCTTTTGATTTTTTTTTCTTCTTTTTTCGTTCCTTTATTTAAAAGTTTGTTGTCGTTGCTTCTTGTGTCCTCCACCATTAAAATTTTTTCTCTGCCATCCGGCAAATTGTTATCCCCTGTATGAAATTATTTAAATACCCTTTAATGATGGTTAATATCAATTGTTAATTAATACAAATTAATTTAATAATTAAAATACAAATAGACAAGGACATTAGTGTACTAAAGTTAAAGTGTCAAAGGAAAATTACATGAAATTTTACATATATTATGCAAATATATTCCAGTAATTAAACAATATAAGATTACATATACTGGTAAAAGCGAGAAATTAACTTTAGGGTCAGGATCAGTGTGAAGAAGAACTTGGCGACAAGAAATGACACTTGGGGTTCACCCCCTGGAATTCTCGGCTGAATTACCAAATGTAAACAATAGAATACAATAAAGGAAGAATCGAAATGATTTCATTTAAGACGTGACAAGTGAAATTGCAGCTCTGCCAAATGTTTTTCTTCTTGAGCAATTTGACCACTGAAATTGCGCCCCTCACCGGGAAGTCACAGTTAAACTACCCTTTAGCGATACCCAAGAGAACTCATTCCGGGAAAACAATGGCTAAAATCCATCGAAACCTCATTACAGGGAAATTGGACATGTCTGGTGCCGGGGGTTGCTTGTCCATGAGGGATGGCCGTGACAAAATCGGTTTTCACAACCCCTGAGGCAAAACAGCCATAAAAACTTAAGGGATGAAAATCGTCTTCTTCTTTCACTTCTTCAGGGTCCATTCCAGGGGTGGCAGGGACAGGGGCGACAGTGGTGGAATTGAGGCCATTAAATAAGTCTCAGGAGAGTCAGATTTTGATTTGGCGATGAAAGAAAATTGACCAGATAAACTGAAAGATTAACTTTGATTTAAGTATAAAATAAGGGTGGATTTTGAAGCTTCAGGGGGTGAGAATTCCCACTGAATGCCCAATTTCCATTTGATGCAGGGGTTGAAAGCGTAATCGCTCGGGTTATTTAGCTTAATAAGATTAATTCATGGATTCCCGTTCGTTCGTTCGTCCTTTTTGTTTATTTATTTATTTATGTATTCAGTGATTCGATTGTTCAAGAGACTTATTGATTTATTAATCCTTCGTTCGATTCTCAGATCATCGTTAATTAATTCCGGATTTTCTTGGTTCGCTCTGAAAGATGGAAGTTTCGACCCTTTTGAATTTTCGCTCGTTCAACATTTCACCCCCTTCCAACCCTTTCTGTTGGTATTTTTTGTCCTTCAGTTTCACACGTCACTGTGTTTGTGCCGTTGTACTTTCATTATTCTGCCCTTTTTGTGTACCCCCTCCTTCTCCGCCCCTTTTTTTGGATATTGAAGCAATTTTTGTTTTGTTTCTACCCCCGTGAATTTTACATTTTTGTTCTTTTTTCTGAATTGTTCGTTACACTTGAGTTGTGAGTAGGCACCCTAAAAATCATTAACTGTCACCAATTAATATTGTTATTGCTATTTTTAGAAAATTAATTAAAAAGACTGCCTGAATAGACGGATTTTAGAGATGGTACATTTTGTCCTTTTTCACGGTGTCTTGCTACGGTACTGCCTGCTTTTTCCAACTCTATTTGCTCCAAACCGTCTCCACCTCACCCTTCTGGGCCTTTTTTTGCCTTTTTCTCCCCGTGCAACATTTTTTTAATGTTTTTTTTGTATTTTCTGGATATTCGGTCCGTTAAAATGCAAAGATTACACTTGTACACAGAAATAATTCATTAAGCCAGAGCGCTTTTCCTCTCTCGCTTTCTCTGTGTCTGTCTATGTATCCATACACATAGTTACCCGCCATGAAAACCCAGTCCGCGACATAAATAAAATATAATTTTTGGTTTATCGCTGAACAACTGAGATAGCATTCTTCATTTTTACAGCCTTTTTCTACCGTTTTTTTAATTAAAAAAATTTTTATAAATAAAAAAGATCTCAGTGGTTGTTTTTTTTATTCTTATTTTGCAGGAAAGCGTCTCTCGTCCAGCTCTGCAGGGTGGCAAATGCGGGCTCTGGCAAAATGGGTCCAGCAGCTATTGTTGAGACTTTTGATTTTGACGTTCAGCGGCTATGAGACCTCTCTTCTCAGCGAGTTCGTCCAAGAGAAATTTGTACGACAGAAGTGAGAAACGAGACCTGCTGGACAGCGGTGAAATTTAATTAATGTAAATCATCTACGACGATGTAATCCGGCGGTAGACCAGCCACTAATTTCATTACCACCACTAGTAAATCAACTAGTGAACTATTCCGGTTTCCTCTGGTCAAGTGGTAAGTTTGGTGTCCTCCAACCGTGCTCTATCACATTGCTCGTGCCACAAAACTACCTGCACGGTGGAAAACGTAAACTGTTGAGAAAAAGCTTCTTTTCGTTTAGTCGAATTCGATCGTAACTCATGTACTGCTCTTTAATTAAGGGGTTGCCCTTTTACGGTACGATATATCGAAAAATCTCGATTGGTCACACCGAGTTAAGCGATTCGCGCGATAAATCTTTAGATATTTTGACAACAAATTGCAGAGGCACGTGCTCTAATTGCATCCCTCGGATTATCATTACTATTTCTATTACTATTGTTATCATCATCGTCAGCCCTGATTTACATAGACAAATTCAGCGCCTAAAATTAAAATAGACGTTCTCGAATTTTGGGAAAACAGGGTTTAAATCTTCTTGGCGAGTAGTACCGTCTTTGGGTTCTGTGTCGGATACCAACTACTCACCCCATTGTACCCGAACGCCTCCGCCCTTGCGGTTTTTTTTGGGTGCCACGGAGCTTAGCGCTAGAAAGGGAAGGCCTGGGGGAAGCACCGAATCTAATTTTATTTCCGTGTCTAATCGCACAACAGCGGTTGGTATCGGTCTATTGAATGTCTAATTGCGGATGGTTGAGGCAATTACTGGTGACCATAAACACAGGGCTGAGTGAAATTCATTTGCAGAATTCGTCTCGGGTGCGCACGAGAGGGGCAGTCGTTCGAATGGGAAACGTCAAAAGTAATTTTTGCAAATTTCTATGAAATTTTAGATGACAGAACGTGGACTGCACCACATCAAGAGAGATGTGGAAAAAAAATTTAATAAATAACCCGCTACAATAATTTAATACAGTAGTGAGAGAAAAAAATAATTATGATGATCAAGCATGTGATTAACTATAGGGTGTAAATATAAGTATACAGTATAAAATAAATAAAATAACGTTTTTTTAAAAGTAGATATTGGTAAAAAGCAATATATGAACTAAACTATAAAAAGAATAAATAAATGTTGAATGCGAAAAGGTTGAACGACTTAATTTCACGTTGACGTCAATTGTGCAGGTGACCCTAGAGGACACTTCCTGAATTTTGTGACTGCCACCATTTCACCTCTGGAGGTACGTGACCTGGCTGCTGAGTACACCAACCAAACACATCCTCAATCAGGGAAAGAGAAAGAAACGAAGAAAGTGGAAAAGAAGAGAATTTTCCAGCACCGTGACTTGTAATGTATTTAGAAGTGGAGGAAGGAGAACAACGTCATGCAAGTGCCTTCGGTCTCCCGCCAAAAACCATCACCTACGGTCCCCAAAATAAATAAAATGGCCGTAAATTTTGTGTCTATGACTTTTGTTCAGGGCGGGCTGCCGACCGCCTCGTTTAAAAAATAAACCTCAACCTCGCACAAAACACAACTTTTCTCTGTAAACAATACTTTTTCTTTCTTTTTTTGTTTAGCAAAAAATGACAATTTTGGAGTAGAAAAAAAGAAAAATGGGAGATAAAGATACGAGAAACCATTTTTATATATTATCCTCTTCTGGAGTCTCTCTTTTTCCATGGAGGGAGACAGAGAGAGAGAGAGAGAGAGAGAGAGGGTCCTTTTTGCTTCAAACTCGACTATCTCCATTCCCGTCGTCGTTCCCCCGGGCAGCAAAATAAAACCTGTCTCTTGTTGTTGTTGCTGCAGGACAAACGAAAACAACGACAGACGGAAGGCGAGTAAGGAGAGAAGTAGAAACGGGGGTGATGCGGTCGTGGCAGCAGACGTTTCGCCCGCCGCCATCTTGCTTCTCTACTTCTGGGGATTTCGCGGGGCCACAAGGAAAATGTTTTGGTATTAAAAGGGTTTTTCTTCTCTCGGTTCTTCTGCTTTATCCAATTTCAGTTATCTGCACACAATGAGTCCGATGCGCACAATCAGACGGGACGAGAAGAAAAAATCTTTAAGGGTGGAAAAATCTCACCCAAGGGGTGGAAATTTTCCCATTCAGTTACGGAGGAAAAAATCTTCTGCAATAAATAAAATGGCGGCTTTTCAGTGGAAAACAAATCGATGATTAATTCATCTTATAAATTAAAAAATACATATATTATACATAAATATGTATGTACGTACAATATGTTTTATCTGATTTTCCGAGCGGGGTGAGGTATATCCCCATGAAAGTGGGATAAAAATTTCTTTCATTCTTGTAACAGGCACTGGGAGAAGATCTCATCTGAAATTTTTGGCCTCGCAAAAAACCGACTCGCAAAGGACCGGGAGCCTTTGGCGGAATTTCGCAGAAACACGAACGAAAAATCCACTCTCGAGTTAAGGTTGATTGCAGAGGATGAAATGATGTCGTATATAAATCTTATCCAAAGGGACGTATTTTTTTATATAAGAAAGTAGAGAAAGTAAACGAAACAGTGCATCAAGGAGAAAGTAGTTTTTCTTGTCAATATTTTTTGGTACCCCCTTGGGGAGGCAAAAGGAACATCACTGCACATGATTCCACTACAAACAGAGTAGCTCCCTTAATCCAGAAGTACATCTTTGGTAATATGAAAGTTTCACAATCGACACATGTTCTAGCTTTTTTTTGTGTCGGTCCTTCTGATGCATTTCAAGCTTCATCACCACCGTACAAATGCGAGGGTTGAAACTTTCTAATTCCAATAAAGGTGCAGACAAATACCACAACCAATGTGTAAAACCATGCGGTTGCTGCAGGAAAAGGTTCTACGGGTTCTATAAATTACACGTGATCGGTATCTGCTTCCAGTCGACCAATTACTCCTGCCACGTTCCTCACACTGCCATTAGAAACTTTCTGAAGACTGCGACACCACCCTCATTAAACATTAATACATATCTGGTGCCTGTGTGCGGATGAGCAAAATTATGTACGGTAGGAGAGGGACATGTACGAGGGGCAGATACCCAGGGGGTTGAAAAAATAAAAAGTGTAGAAAATTAGAAATAGAAAGTAAAGTAGAAAGAGGAATCTGGAAAAACGAGGAGGCACAATAAATCAAGAAGCCGTTAGATTTATTGCCTGAAGATAACACCACAAGCGATTTTCTAACCCAATCCAATTCCACGTCACACAAACCACCCCCAACAGCAGCAGCAGCAACAGCAGCAGCGGCAGCCTCATCCGGCCCGCCACGATGTTTCTGCTTTTTTCACCCGCCTTGCTCGTTTCTGCTTCCACTTCTTCAGGTCTCTTCATCATCTTCCCCTGCCACCTTCTTCTCTTTCACCTTCACTTTTTCTTCTTCCACTATCTACCTATCTATCTGTCCGCCTTTTCTCCTGCAGTCTACGTTCACTTCTCCGTTCCTGCATTTCTTTCACACGCCCCGATCTTCCTACGATTTTCTCCTTTTAAGAGTCTCACGTTTTCTGAATTTTGGCTGCCGACTCTCTCCAGGCTCCCCCGGCACCCCCTGTCAACTCCCGTTCGCCCACTCAGACTTTGCCTACTTTGTAACTGTTTTATTCCCGCAGTATCTTTTTCTTTTATGTCTTTTTTATATGGAGCTATTGTTAGCATTTTTTGGCTGTTTGACCCCACGAAAAATAAAAAAAATGCTGCTTTTCCTGTTTTTATGTCTAGTTGTTCTTGATTCTGACCATTTTGTCTGTCTTCATCTCTTATAAATTCTGACATTCAAATGATAATTCAAAATGTAATAATTCTTTGTTCTTTTATGCCATGCATAAATACTCTTTTGATTATTATTTTTAATTAAAGTACACATTTACTGCTGATGAATAGGTGTACGTATCGTGAGGTGAACTACGTGAAATTACAATGTGTCCTGTTGCCGAGTCAATACGTTTTTGTTGCCCACATACCCTGCTTGTTATTTAAGGTATTAATTTTACATAATTGATGTCTTTTCTTCTATTCATAATTCCTTCGCACTAAACTCTAAAATAATCAAATCACATTGACACATACCTGAGGGTTGCTTCCAGGTCGGCATCCGATCGCATACCTTCTGGCCCGGGTGGACACGTCTCTTCCCGTCCAGGGATTTAACCACAAGAAAATTTTAATTGACAGATATTTTAAAAAAACAAGATGACAAAAACCGATAAATACGAGTGACGTTCACGTTGTCAATGATGAAATTCAATTTAGTTTTGGTAAGATCCGAACCAGTTAAATTTGTTAAATTTGGGTACTTTGGGTGGGTACTCGCGTGTGCCTCTGACCTCTGACTTTTCGCAGGTACCAAACCTCGTTGCGAGTCTCATCGGCAGATTGTCGGGTTGTCTCCTGATTGACTCGAGGCCATTTTGTCCCTGAGAAATGTCACCGATTAACCCTTGACTGGTTTGGTTTGTGGCGGACGTTCTATCCTGCCACTACCTCTCTAAGGCCCTTATCGCAGGGTTCCATCTTACAATTCTGTCAAACTGGTCAGAATCAGCTTCTGAATTGAGTGTCAAAGTTTGAAATGTCTCTCATTTGTTTTAAATACATGCCAGTGCGTATCTCTCCGATTCTTTCCGGCCCACAGAACACTCAGGTTGACCGGAATGCTTGGCCCTGCCTCGTCTACAATTAGAGTCTGCCTGTGCAAGTGCAAAAGACAAAAAAAAATAGAGCGGTAGAGAGCCTGAGGAAAAAAGAATTGCCAAAAATGAAAATCTCAAGTGAGTTGACTTGGCTGACATGACAGAGGATTAGATGGACGATTAGAGGAAGCAAAGGATTTACATTCGAGATTAATGAGAGGATTAATTTTACTTTTTTTCTTTTCGCTGGAATGGTTAATTACTCGTCGGGTTTTATGTCTTCCTTCGCCTAGGAAGAACTTCCCGGCCTCCCTCGTACTCTCTTTTGGCTTAAGTCTTTTGCCAGAACTTAAATTCACTTAAATTTGTTTCCCATCCTGGCTTTCTCTTTTTTATTACTTTAGTTAACGGTTCACCCGAATGGGTTCAAGTCTTTTCTATTTGTTTTAACTTACGTTAAATTCTGAGCACTTGGCCACTTCCCAGATTTATTTCTCTTCGAAATAATCCCCGTCGTTTGATTTCGGGTACCCACTTCCTCCCCCGCCCCCCTCCTCTTATTTCTGCAAACCTTCTTTGTTCTTTTTCCAATGTTAACCGCTGTAAAAGAGCACTTAATTGTTTTGAACTCAAATTGCCGTATTCGATTAATAAATTTGTCATTACCGTCTGACTGAAACGAGTTAACATTAACATGTGATTTATGTAAATGAACGCCATTTTCCAATTGATATCGAAATGATATGGTAATTGAGCATTAAGTAGATCGATAGTTAATTTTGCGTCGCCTTGCCAGGTGAATCGCTCCCGGGTGCCACCTAGTCTTTCCTAGTTGCAACTCGTTTGACCATCTGACAGTGTTCTAGCTCAATTCTATCATTCTTCATTTCCACCGAGGAAACGTGAACTATGAGGAAGCGGACCCTAACCCTGCACCGGAAAAAAACATGGACAGTTTCCTTTGACACTTGGCCCGAAAATTCTCATAAATGGGCTTCTCGTGTTATTATTTAATAATTACAAATCTCGTTATTATTTTACTATTAACCAACTCTTCAGAGAGATGTTTAATGACGAACCATTAATTTTGTTGAGTACAATTCTATAGGACGGAGACTTGCTCAACAGAACTCACACAAACAAGAAATCTCTCTCTCTCTCTCTCTGTGTGTGTTTTGGTTTTTCGTATTAAACTTTTATTCCCTGGGCAATTAAATTAATCGTTAAATGAAGTTGAAAAACCATTGAGTTGCTCGGGTCAAGTGTGGGAAAAGAAATGTCGGTCAATTGAAAGAATTCGTCCATCGATGGGAAAGAAATAATTTGTTTTTCGGGTGTCTTTCCGTTTCCCGTACGGAAGTTTCAGTTTATGGCGGTACGCCGGTTTCTCCGTGCCAAAATGTCAACATTTTATGGGTCCTTTCAGGTTTTTTCGGTTACGTGAGAATTTTTTTGTGTGTTTTACGTCTTGAGGACAAAATATCTGAATTCACCAACTCCATACGACTTTACAAATAGACGGTATTTTATGTTTACACATCATACAAGTGGTTACATGAAAGACAAGAATACTTAATTACCCAGCAGTTAAATACCCGATCCGACTGTATTTGTTTTTTCTTTCACTTTAATATGTCTTAATAGGTTTCTCGATTAGTCTCGATATGTTTGCAACTATGTTTCGTCCCCTCCTGTGCCATTTAATTTCTCACTGATTTTAAGTGAATTTCAAATTCTCATGGGGGCATTAACGTCGCCAATAAAAAATTCAATAATCGACAGGTGTGGGTGTGGGTAGGTATGTTTCGGGGTGGTGGTTTGGGCGACTAATGCAAATGGACAGTCAACAAAAATGAACACGTGTAATTGTCACGTTCGGTTCATTACATTAGAAATGAGACAAGTTGTAGCTCCGGTCCGTGCTGTTTAAATTAGTGGCACGCGGGAAATCGAGTTGAGGTCAACCCGAGAGAAGACTGAAAACACAAAATGCAATGCAAGGAAAGAGGAGCTCTTAATTACGAGGTGAGAGACGAAGCGAATGTTACTCCTAGTGACAGACTGGACGTTTCTGACGGATTGAAAGAATGGAATTTATACGGAGTCGATGGAAATCGTCGTCAAGTCACATGTCAGAAAATTAAGTGGAGACAGATGAATAAATAAGAAGATAGAAGGAGAGACGTGGAAGGAGAGAAGAAGAAGAAGAAGAAGTCTGCGATGAAGTATGAAATACTCGTCAAGTAAAACAAAACGAGTGCAGTCCATTGAATAGACAAAGAGCAGACGGACGGCCATTAATCGACGGATTTATTGACCGGATGACTGCCAATCAATTGGAATTTTTCAATAATTAAATTTACACCTTAATTGCATTCCTTTTATTATTCCTCCTGTACCTGTTTAATCCGAGTTAATCTGAGAGTCTCGCGCCTGGCAGACCGGTGTCTTCGTCTACCTGAAATTCAAATTCTGATCTCATCGGTTCTGAAAAGCTGACATCGGACGCCCGTACAGAAGCTGAAACTGTCCGGGTACCGGGTGGTAAATTGTTTACTCACCCGGGTACCTGGTACTTGACGGACTTGCCTCGTGCCACGAACATTCTCGCGAATCGAATTCCGTCCCTTCTCCGTCCTAATTGATTCGACTACCTAAACAACTATTGTTAGGTTTTTATTAATTATCAGAGAGTTACGTTCCGTAGATTTTTATCGTCTGTTACTCTCTCTCTCTCTCTCTCTCTCTCTCTCTCCAGAGCAGTCTCTACTTATACATAGATACATTTATTCATTACAAATTATGATCGCTTCCAGTGAATAATAAGATTTATCTGATGTCCCTTCGGTTATTAACAATATGTCTTGGACAAATCGGAGGAGAGAACTGCCCACCAGTTGAATTCCTTCATCTTGCCTTTTACTTCTTGTGTTTTTTTGTCCATTGTTTTAGGCTTGACGAGCAGTCGATTGTTTCCTTCTGGAAGAAGGAGATCGAGAGAGTCAGATGAAGAGACGTGGCAGGAGATAAGAATAAACCCGGACAAGATGGAAAGATCGACGTGTAACAATCCGTGATTGGTGACTTCATACATTTGATCGAGACCATTTTTCAGGTACATAATTAATGACGCTCGTAAAAAAAATGAAATTCAGGCACTCGAAACGGTTTCGATTGTCTTCGTCACCACGGAAATGGAAGTGGCAGCGCGTGGGCACCCGTTTGGGCCCCGTCTGGTAGCCATGGGTAGCCCAACCCGTGATTGGACAGAAAGTGAATTGTTCACCTTTCACTATTGAGGTTAACAAATTTTTTAGGTACCCGTGCAACACCCGTGTCTGATGAGGCGTTAACATCGATGGGGTAGAAGTGACACCTCAAGCACTATTTTTTCTTTTTCTCTGAATTTTTTTCTATTGTCCTCATTGTTTTCTATCTTACTACCGACTGTTTCCCTAAACTTAAGTAACTAATAAGAAATTCTGGTGAGTTTAAACGCTTGGTACACGTGCCATTTTGAATAAATCCCTTGGGTTGCATTAAATTGTACTCCAAAGAATATTCAGCTCTAGTGCAAGTTGTACAGTACAGAAATTATGGTTATACGGACCTCACACCACTTTATCTTTGTTGACGTTTCCTGAACGTCACAAGATACCTCAATATTATGTCAGTACCATATATACTTTCCACTTGTTTAACGTTTACTTCAACTTACGTTTGATTCTTCGTTTGAATTTGAATAAATGGAAACGTTACATTAGAAAATTTGACCTTTTTCGGTCGATTAACATTAAACCTCGGCTAATGTTTTGTGGTTTAGTAAAAGCACGTCGTTGAATCAGCTACTTACTCTAAATAAAATTAAACTCATTATCACGGGTGATAAGGATGTAGGAGTGACCCTGGTCAGGACTTCATCACCCCGTTTATTATCTAAAAGGGCCCTTAATATTTCGAGTCGTAAATCCCGTTCGTGCATTTTATGCGCGTGGCATATCTGCAAATGCAGGGCCCCGAGGGCCCTTTGCCTTCATACTCACACAGATATCTTAAAACTAATCCTGTTGGAATCGGATGGAAAGCTAATTTTTTCTTCACTGTCTCTCTCTCTCTCTCTCTCTCTTTTTCTTTCTCTCTTTCTCGTCTACTTTAAATCATTTCCCATTTTTTTCTTTATCTTACTTCTTCAGGAAAGACAAGATTATCTGTAATCCATTTCCGTCGGGAGTCGGGGTCGGTTGAGCGGGGAACGCTGAAAAAATTCGCCACGGCCCTAAAATCGAAAGTTAAACAAGGATGAAATCTCTCGTGGACTCCGAGAATGGAAGAAGTTTTGGAAGTGAACGATTCCGTTATCAGTCGATCCCAACGATTTCAGTTAAAATCCTCCCCCTTAGATTTCCTTCCCTTATCTCTGACGTTTTGATAGCGGGGCTGGATGGGGTTGGAAGACGGGCGAGAACCCTGACATGGCGTACGAGGGCCCAGAGATGGGGCGGATGAAACATGTCTGCTGAACCGGAGCTCTCCGGGGAGGTATGGGAAAGCCAGGCGAAAGTGAACGTGGCAGTAGAAAAAACTTTTCCGAATCCCGAGTTTATTTTTCTCCCGGTTGAGTTTTTCGGGGCCTCTTTCCCATACTCTTTCCTTGATTTTTCTTTTGTTCGAGAAATCGTGAAAGTCATCAGAACAAACGTCGGATGATTTGTTCCTTTCTGACCGTGCACATTTGCAGTTTACTTTTATCCACCGGGCAGTGTAACAGCCTCAGCCATCTTTGTCACGTTGACTTGGGATTACGAATACATAAATTGATTTTGTTTTCCAAATTTAACAAGTTTTGCAGAAAAAGAGTTCTCTTAAATCGTGTTCCATTTCTTCTTTTGCTCCTCACCAAATCTCTTCTAAGTTGCTGATGAAATTTATTGCTGAGGAATGACTTTTATTTCATGCAATTATGCCCAATTCACTTTCTTCTTTCAATTTCTTCCTTCCGTCTGGTGAGTTTTCCAACAGGAATTGTCCGGATTCCTGTCAAAACAAGTCTCCAAAGTCTTAAATATCGAGGCGCCAGATTTCCTATTTTCTCACACTGCCAAAAGTTTCTCCAGAGGCTCGTGGAGTGGGTCAAATCCAGCAAGTTTCCGAGAAAGAGAGAAAGAAGGAACAATTTGGAGCTCCTTTCTTGTCAAAGTTGAACCTTCGATCGAACCTTTTCCTCGAAACCCTCGCTCATCTTAGAAGGTCTCAAATTTATAAAACAAAAATTCCAACAATTTTGTGACATTTTGTTTCTTTCTTTACACCGTTCTATCATTTCTTCCTCTCCCTACCCTTTGTCTTTTTTGTCAACCTTAAAATACTGCGAAAATGCGAACCTTAAATTTATCTGACATTGTGAAAATCAAACTCGCTGAGCCGTCCAGTGGAAACGAATGCTTCCGAGGACGTTTTCTTAGAAATTTTTCTGTGAACTTAAAATGCTGTGGAATTCTGTTGGGGGATGATCAGGGCCGGGATCAGCCTTCAGTCAGAACCCAGTTAAGTAAAGGATGGTTCTTCCCAATGAAAGATTACCTTTTTGTGCTTTAATTGTTCTTCCGTTCTTGATATGAAAAATCGGTTCCATTGTTTGGACGGACATTTGAAATTGTCAGGAAATGAAGAAACAAAAAGACCAAAACGAATTTATTGGAGTTGATGTGAAGGGTCTATGGGAAAGTCACAGTTCACAAGATGTTCAAGGGTTGGTGCTGTGTATAGGAAGCACGAAGGGGATGGTAAATGGTCTGCCAAGACAAAGTGGCCTTGAGAGATGCTGCTGGCCAAGTAAATGCGCGTTCTATGAAATGTCTGAAATGTCAAGTCCCTTAAATTGACAGGTACAGGGAACCAAAGACTGTGTTTTTAAAAATTTAATTAATCAGTGAAGAAACGTCTACCTAACCCCTTCTTGAATATATTTGGTACCAATATAATTGCCACAGCATCCCTCCACCCCCCGAGTACTTCGAAAAAGATCCTTAACTTCAGGACTTTGATCCATCAAATGCATCAGGTCATCTTATTAACTGATAGATCATTTTTAATATATTATGAAATTATTTTCAACTATAGTGTTGAAATATACCCTGTGAACAGGCAGAACACCTACCCCAAAAACCTCTCGAATGTTCTCTGATCAATAATGGTAAGAAGACATTCACTTGATAAAGAGAATTGAAGTTCGGACACGAGGCAATCCAAGAGAAAAGGTTTTTTTTTCGGCTCCCACACTTTGACGTCAGGTTCATTTTTGTTTTGTCCTCGCCGACTTCCATCCGAAGAAAAACTTTCTGGAAGTTTCCAGAGTGAGTTTCTAGGGGAAAAACAGAATTATCTTTTCTCCGGAGATTTTTTTTATCCAAAAATTTTTCCTTTTTAGTACAAAAATAAGGTTCTTGCCATCCCTGGAGACTCCACTTTTTCCTCTTTTTATCTTGGCCTGGCAAGCAAAAAGGTTCTAAGAGGAAGTTGATAATGATGTTTCTCCAACTTCTTCTTCTTCTTCTTCTTCTTCTTCTTCTTCTTCTCCTCGTCCTCTTTGTCATTATTTACTTTTTCGAAGGTTTCGTCGGGCAGTCATCAGAAAAGGTTCCATCGGCACCTCTCCTACCCACCCTCTTCTCTCATCTCCCTCTTGCGTGGGTTGACACCAAGGGGATTTTGATATGCTGCCAATGCGATCCGGTCTGTAATGCGACACTTCATCAATTATATCAGAATTGTGTGCGTAAAAGCAGAAAAAAAAAGAATGGCATAAAAATTCTCAACCTGGCGTTTTCTAACTCCCCCAAACAGGTAGCTACCAGACCTCTTTGTGTAAGGTCAAACCACATGGATGTCGATGGAGAAAAGGAGACAAAAAAGGAGAGAAGAATGCTGCATGTGCACTTGTCTCTTTACGTTCTCTCCATTGTTCATCAGGTCGTTTGTCGAACCTGACAGACATTTTCGTGTTTGTTTTCCTTTCGCATGGATGAATCCTCAGTTTTCTCGGGGTTGTTTGTCTTCTCTTCAAACGATACCCTTATAATTGGTTCTTTGATTTAGATGCTACTTCCATACATGGTCATTCTCGAGTCTTTTTATGTGCTACCAACCAGTTCACGAGGTTTCATTCCCTTGAGGATGGACGTTTTTCGGTCCACGTCGATATTGCCTTTTCCACAACTGGCTTCCCTAGGGTCTTGCCTTACCCTCACCGATTCACATCTTCTGCATCTAAACTGTTTGCTTCTCTTCTGTTTCTCTTCTATGTAGCAATTATCTCTCGGCACGAATGCCCCTCAGCTCAAGTGGTATGGTCCCTGGTGTTGCCCTCTCCTCTATGGGCACCATTCGGTCCGTTCCGAAATACTCCATTGTTTGTATATTCCATTCGATATCTTTTCCGCGTGTTTTCTATTGCCTCGATGTGTTTCACTTGTTAGTCGTTATCTTCTCACGATTTATCTCTTACAACTCTTTTTTCTTGTTAAACCGCGGCGAAATCCGGTTTTTTAAGGCTGAAGAAGGGAGTGTAACGTGGGATGAACACCATCAGGTTCTAATATTATCCTTGTATGTTTATGTATGATATCCAATACCTAAGAGTGAATTAACTGATATTTGGATAGACAGAAATAGCATATCTTTGTTTGTGCTTGGGTTGAATGTATCACCGGTAGCGTTCCACGAGACCGGTAGCAGTGATACTCGTTTACTACCCGGGCTAGATCAATTCAAACAGTTGTGTTCAGTATCTAACGAGGATTTGTGTAAACTAAGAACCATCAACATCTATTGTAACTCGGGTTGGGAATTAAAATTTAATGTAGAATCCTGTCAATTTTGAATCGAAAAATTAATCCAATCATGTAATTTTGTAAGGAATGTAACAGTGACGTTGTTTCGCATAAAATATTGTGTTTGTATTATTTTCAAGTATTCGTTGAGCATTCCGCAAGCGTTGTAAGTGTCCACAATGCATATTGAAAACTCGTTTTACTAATGAAAATTAATAGTTTTACTACAGTGGCACATTCCTTTCTCAAGACGTAAGATTCAAGAAAGTCCGTGACAAAAATCGTTTTCTCCTACGCAGTAAAACAGGTGGAACAATGACGAACCTACCGGGGAATTTCCCCAAGGAATTCAAACTCGAAATTTAACAGCCAAAGTCATTTAATAAACAACAAAGTGAAGAAAAAAGAGGAAGAAGAATAATGGAAGACATAACGGGAAGCGTATATATGCCGTTGAGATATTAAGATAGGAGATCGACAAATACATAAGAGTCGTTAATGAAGTAAAAATTAGAAAGGATGAGTTCCCCGAAGACAAACTGATACCCAATTAAGAGCAGGGGCCCCGAAGAAAACAAAACGTTTCGGGGGAAAAAAAAGTAAAGGAAACCGCGTTATTCAAAGGTGAGATGAAGACCGGAAAAAACACACACAAAAAACATGGATTTTACGTAACGAAGACAAAAGCAGAGAGATCTACCGGGGAAGATACCGATCGCTGTGATCTGAGAGAATGGACAGAATAAAACGATCCTAGAGAAAACTATTTCTAATTAGAGAAACACGAGTTATTTCTTAATTGTTTCGGTTTTACGATTTATGTATGCGAAGCTGGTTCTGGTTCAGGTTGACTGCTTTTTTACGAAACTATAAAATTTAAACGATCACTCAATGCGGGAAACGACAAGGGAACAAGTTGAAAATAACTGCTGCCACGTCGGGGAAAAACCGCCAAATGACAAATTTAAAAATAAATCACCCGATTATTTGACACGTTTTTAACTCATCGAGTGGAGAGAATTTAAGAGGATTAATTGATGGACAATGACAGAAATGGAGTGAACGATATAAGAAGGAAAAGCCTGAAAAGAGGAGGACGAGAGGACATGTACATTGTCCCAAGATGTAAATGGAAAGGTCAGACTAGAATGGAATAGAATAGAAGAAAAAATTGGGAACGCAAAAGAACAACAGAAAGTAATAAAAATAGAGTAGAATAAAATGGACCAGGGTAGAATAGAAATCCTTGGTTTGACTGTACGTCCGGTGGTTCGTCCATCTCGGGGGCTCATCTGAATTTAACGGAAATTTGAATTATTTTTTGATTCCTTTCCAGGAGGACATCAACAATTTGAATTTTACCGTCACTTTTGTTTTCTTCTACTTTCCAAGTGACGTCATCACGTCTGCCCTAAGTCTTCTTCTGAATCAAAGAATAACAATCCAAATTTTACTTGTCAGTTGGGGATCGAGTTGAGAGGCAATGCGCCATTTCATATTTGTAATTTTCAAGTACCCGTCCAAGTAGTCCAATTATCGGGTTCTTGTCAGAGGGGTAACACAACCGTTAAACAAAATGGAGGTCAACCCCTTGGGCACCCCCGTGCCCAAACACTTTCAGTGAGCCGTGAACGTGGAGGATAATTTTAGGAAGTGACACCTATCATCGCCGTTGTTGTCGTCGTCGTCGTGGCAGAAGAAATCAGTCGAGAAACCAGAAAACGGGGGAAACGTCAAAACATTTGACGGGATTTTCTTTTTCTTTTCTTGTTATTATCGAGTGTTTCTGAGAAAATCCGGGTGCGAGTGTCAAAGGGTTTTGGTCGTGGCACGTCCGGAGTTGGCTGGGGTGAAAACCTGAAACCTGAAGGGGTGGTGTGGAGTGGCACGAAAAGAAGTTATGATCGCACGGCGCCAAAACATGTCAATTCTCTACTCTTTTCTTCTCCTTTCTGAGCGATTGTATAGACTTGTCAAAACTATTGACAACGACAACAAATCCGGACAAATAATGATGAAAATGGCATTTGGGGTGGAACTGTGGAGGTTCAGGTTCAGGTTCCATGAGCTTCAACACACCCATTTCGATTCTTTCTCTAATTATGATATTGTGACGAGTCCCTCAGGGGGTTTCTATTGAAATTACACTGTTTCATCTTCGCATTCCTCTCGGGGGTGTCCTCCCGCGTGAGAATTTCCTAAAATTCTTCATGCCCCTGAAGATGTTGAATTTCACACTCATGTTACTTGTCATGGACTTGTACACGCTCGGCTCGATGGTCGTGTGTTTTTCACTGATTTATGTACGCAACAGTCAAGTACTTTAGAGTATTGATTTCTTGGTAGAGGAGTACCCGTAAAGTCAAAGTGTCATCTGCCAAAAACAACATAAACAAGTTGTGGAGTTCTCGAGTCATTTCTCATCAGAGTCAAACTCATACATGGATGGAAATTTGTTATTTACGTTGTATCAATAGACCAATAAACTAGTAGTTCCTTGCTTTCTTTTGTAGTTCTTCTGTCCTCTTAATCTTTACAAAATAAAATCTTACTGTTCATTAAATATTTCTATCTGTCTACTTTTATACGCTCGATACTTTCATCTAATAAAATACGAAGTAGATCTATGTATCTAGTAGATCTTTCTGTTTTTACTTTTATAATTGTAGTTTTTCTTTTCTCGAGCCAGTCAAGTCTGGTCTTACTCAAAAGCCGATTTCTCTTTGGTATAAATTTCTTCTGATGACACTGGAAAATTTGTCTAATGTGTCTGCACACCCACAAAATAAGTGTTTTCTTTCCTTGAGCTAATTTCTTATCCTCGCCATCTCATGTTCTTACAACTGCCGTTTTCAAACTCTCTAATAGTTTTGTTTTCTCATTTCGTCTTGTACTTTGTCTTCAGTTATTACATTTGTGTAGACATTTCTATCGAAACTACCATCTTATCTGTCCCTCCTTGACTGCTCTAAATTTTATGAACTAAAGCGAAATTCAATTAATATAAAAATCACAATTAATCTCAAGCAAATTCGAATTTGCTAAATTTTGAGATTTTGAAGAGTTGGAGAGTTCCAGACATTTTCTTCCTGGCACTCAGTTGACACACGGTGAATCCTTACTTATTATTACAAAAATACTCTACACACAAAAGTTAATACCTAAGTCATATATGTATGTATGTACAATTATTCACCACACATTCAAATTACAAAATACAATTCGCCAGAAAATATAAATCCGAATTTGAAAATGTTAATTTGGTTAAAATAAATCATAAACCGCTTCGGTCGGTGGAAATTCAATTTGAACCACCGAGAGAATTTTAGTCGCCATTTCATCCCTCCCTGTCCATTTGTAGGACACTTTTCCGTTGTTGTCTGCACAATCAGTGAAACATCAATCGTGATTCTATCATGGAACAATTTCAGACATTATCGGGGATGCAATGAGCCTGTGTGTCAGGTGGAGAGCAGGGCGGATGCTTCTCAGGTGGACGACAGCAAACCCTGACGTTCTCCATCAATTACTAAATTAACATAATTTACAACTGCAGTTTAATTGTCGTGTTTTGCGTCCGTTTCGGGGCAGGGGGTGAGCCTCATCAAAGGGGATTAAAAACCTATATATATGCAACCCCAGACTAATCCGCCCTGTCGAGGACGACCTGGACGTGGTGCTGAGGGCTGGTTTTACTCTCAAAAGGTAAAATACCTGAGCAAAAGAAGAAAAGTAAATTTCTTTTTATTCTGAAGCGCCATTAGAGGGTCCATATTGTGACATTTTCATGCACAAAAGAAACACATAAAACCCCGAATTGAGTATAAATAATACCTTTAATACTTGCATTGTGATCGTTTAGCACCTACCTGGAATCTCATAATGTCTTTTCTGTTTCTTTCCCAACTCAGTACTCGTTGTTCTCTCTCTCCTTATCCTTCCATCCATCTCAGTCTAACCGCATTCGCATTGTCGGTCATGAAAATTTAGTTTTGGGCGAACTATGACATCTTCCACGGGCGCTGTCACACTAAATAGAGGTGTTGGATGTCAGGTGTCCGATGGAGGGTGTTGATTTGTTGCCACCGAGTACCAATACCCGGTACTGACTTGCTGCTCTACCATTTGACACCTTCTTTTGTGTGAAACTGGAGCTTTAAATGTTTACAGAGATGTCTCCTTTCACGTTCTGACACGGATCATTGCACAGACGGAATATTGAATTGGATACCTCGCGATGATGAGGAAAGTCAACGTGTTCTTGGACTTGGGTTGGGGACTTGGGACAGAAGGTCAGACGACTAAAGGTGAAGGAAGTGCTGGTGAACCAATGCCCTCAATTCAAAGACAACTGACACAAAATTGGAAAATTGCTAAATGGATGTGGGGCAGAAGTTAATTTATAAAAAAACCTTATTATAATGGAGAAAGAGATACGTTAATGAGAAGAATGGAAACTCCTCTTCAAACATGTCTATATATTTATTATATAAATGAGAATATACTTACATATACCATTGCGAACGTCGAACGTCAAAAAAAAGTCGAAAGGAATGCTTTTAGTTTTCGGTTTCTTATTTATTTTGAAGAATACTGTATAAGCAAAATCACGTACCTCTACTTTTGGTTCTCTTCATAACTTCCCTGCAGTCTTTTCCACCTTCACAGTTTTTCATTTCTTTCATTTTCGAGGCCTCTCCTCGAATTCTACCGTTCTTATTTGTCACTCTTTTTCCAGCATTTTTGTACTTCTTTTTCGCAGGTCATGTGCAGTCAGAAACTAACCGACTTCACGTCACGTTAAAATGCACAAATCGCACACATTAATTTCCACATAAATAAAATATGTTCTCTCATAATTTATTTATGAGTTCCAGGTGTTTCGAACCGGACGAACCGCGTTTCCATTTATCTGCTCGATTTATCCGAGTTCAAATGCTTAATTTTTCTTCTCCGATTCCCGGGCCGTCACCATTAATTACCAGGTAGGTACCTGATTTACCTCTCCACCTCGGGCCTCACTCCCATCTGTCCCTTTCCACCCCCGGCCTTCGGGAAAAGAGAGTGTGGGCCCCGAAAAAAAAGTTGTAAAATGACCAAGGCTATCGTGACAAATTCATATTTATCAGTTTCTCCACGATTTGACTGGAATGAGGTTGCTGGAGTAAAAAAACCAAGCAGAATACATTAAGCCGAGGAGAAAGAGAAAGAGAGAGTGAGAGTCAGTCAGAGAGAGAGAGAGAGAGAGAGAGAGAGGAGAAACCGGAAGTTTGGAAAATTCTAATTCGAACGGACGAAATGCCCGCCAAGTTTGCGCGGGAAAATTCAATTTAAATTTCGGTGGAAGGGACCCTTAGAAGATCCCTCGCTTTCGGAGTCTTGCCATCCTTTGGGCTCTTCTTAATTTTCATCCGCCTCGTCCTCCATTAGAATTTTCCCAATTTTCCTACCCTCTAAATGCTTAAACATTCATTATATTACAAACATTAGGCGGAATATGTTGACCGGTGAGCTTTCGGGATTAACTCGAATGCTCGGCGGTTTTATTGTCTTGTTTTTCCCGAAAAGCAGCCCACGAAAGGCCCTGTGGCTACCCTCCGAGGGTGTACAACCCACCCCCGGTCTAATCCCAGAACTTTATATAAAAATAATGGCTTTTCGCGAAATTCGTTTTTAATTCTACTTTCTTTTTAATTATTTATGTGCCGTCGTTTGGTGTGGCTTTCATCGGTCAGGTACCTTTCGTTCCTCTCCTAGTGCACCTTTCATATACCTGGAGGTACCTGCCTCCTTTTTTATCTACCAGTCGTTTCATTTATCTCAATTACTTCTTATGTTTTTACACAATTGTCTCTTTGTTGGTGAAATATTTCAGGTGTCAACTTGAACGTGACTACTGTACATCTTGTGGCAGGAGATAAAAGTCAGCAGTTTGTTTAATACGTCAATTGTGGAAGAGAATACATAACTAATGTTGATAGAAATCAAATTAATCGATGAATCCACTTCGGTCATATTTGTTTTAATTATTATTTATTTTATTTTTTTCGATAACAAAATAATTACATGCCAGTTGTTCGTCTTCAATTTGTTTACCAAACGACGCATTATCAGCATCACACTCGTCATTATTTCTTGTCGTTTTTATTTATTATTTTAATATTTTTCACATATTCAGTTAAATTATTACAGTTTACTTCTTATGAATTCCAAGGGTTTTATCCTTTGGCTTTACATGAAGATAATGCCTAATTTTACTTTAAGTTGTTGCTTTTGCTTAAAGTCACTTCATTTGCTTCTGCTGCTTATTATTCTAAAGCCTCATTTTCCAATGTTAATGTATTTTTATGGGCTGATAATCGAATAATAATAATAAATATTACTCAATAATTCTATGTTACATTATTGAATCATAGCCTTTCGAGTGAACTTCGGTTCGATCTCCTGATCCGCCGGCATTTGTTTGCTTTTATGATTATGTTGGTCTTCATCTTTATCGTAATACATTATTATCATCTTCAATTTTACCTTTCAAAATCCCCTAATTTTTACGATTAAGGTGAAGGTGTCTTAATCTGACTTTAAGCGTTGACGAAACTTAAATTTTCAGGAGTCCAAGCAACTTAAAAGCGTTCATTTTAGTTAATCCAATTTATAATTTTTCATTTTGTTACTTTATGTTTTTTGTTCGTTTGAAAATCCAAACGGAAATCAGTAATAAAAGTCATTTTACCGTAAAGGAAAATAAAATTTCGAAAAATATTAGCACATGGAAAGTTCCATGTTATTTATTAAAAAAAATTAATCTCAAATCAGGAATTAGAATAATGTATAGGGGCATTACGTGTCATCAATATTCATAAGGTGGTAGCACTGGACCTCCCCCACTCGAGGCCCACTCACCATTTTTTTGTTTTGGGCCCAAAATTCGGACCGTTGGGGCCCTTTGCCTTTTCTTCTTTCGCTTACTTGCCCGGTGCCTTCAAACACCACCCCTAACCTTTTCGCTTTCTTTCCTTCTGCCTGGTGACACGGCCTATTCTCGTTTTCTAATTTCGTGGGTAAGACACCCCCACCCCCGTCTCTTAATCGGCTTTCCCGCGTTTTCCCCCTTTCCCGAAGGCATTTCTGTTTTGGGAATTTGTCGCAATTACATGAGTTTAATTTATGCCTGTGTTTACAAAGAAGCGGAGACTTTTTTCTATTGATGAAGTGTAGATAACATTCGGTTTTACACTTATTGTAAAATAAATAGACGGGGTAAACGTAGCAAAGGATAACAAGTGGAAAAACTTAATTAAGGAAAAGATGTGACTTCGGAACAAATTTTTATATTCTTCTCGCTTTTTTCCTGGGAAACAAAAAATAAAAAAGAATGGTTGGTCGATAAAAATCAGATGGTACCAATAGTATATAAAAGAGTTATAAAGCCTACGGTAAACTCATTGTTGTGGGGTAATGAAGTAGGGGTAATGAAAAAACAATTAAAACAAGTTTTAAAAAGTTGACGGAAATAGCAAGGAGAGAAACGGTTGTTCGGATTAGAAATTGAAGGACACCACGTGAATTATTTTTGTAGTAAAGATCGTAGAAATAGGTTGTACAACTAACAGAACAGGTACTTTGGAAAAGCATCGACAAAGAATTTAATCAAAAGTATGAAAAAAAGAGAAAATGTGTTGGGCACGTTTGTGTAGAGTTTTCTGACGCGAAGTTTTTAGTCGGTAGAAATTATAGTTGTTATAAATTATGCTAAGCAATATGATACATAAATCACGAGTCAAATAAATCGGAATGAAATGATTCATTACCGTATTTAATCAGTTTCTAGTGAACAAAAAATATCTGTCAATTACTGTGTGTTACGCAAGTAAACGTGGAAAATTTTGAATCTGAAAATTTATGAAAAGTAAGTCCCTCAAGTGGGACAGGTGGCCGAGTACCAAGGACGACATGCTTCACACATTTCATCACGGACGAAAGAGTCGTGTTCATGACGACATCATTTTGGAAAAAGGCAAGACAAATCTGGACGAGAATGAATAATTAAAAAGAATAAAATAAAATACAGTAGAATGAAGGGAAGCAACGAGTAAATCTAATTGGAAGATCTACAAATTAGACTTTGGAAGCAGAAGTTCCGAGGACACTTGCTACTTTTTGACTTTTCCTAACCAAATGTTTGGGTATCTTCAACTGATTTCGTTGTTCTTCAACGGACGGACAGGACATTTTGTAGGAATAAGAGGAATGTCAGTGTCATTTGATTGCACATTTGGGTGACCGTCAGTTGAATTTAGCAAAGAGACACTCATATGTAGTTAAATAGAGAGATAGATAGACGGATAGAGATAGAATATTGCATTTGAATGAAGGTGACAGGAAAACAATAGGACATATGCTATCCTGTCTTCGTCTATCTGCATGTCCTCTCTCTCTCTCTCTCTCTCCTTCTCTTCTCTTTTCATGTACTCGCCAGCTCTCCGGTTCCTCTCTTCTTCCTTTTATCCAAACTGAAAGAAGATTCTCATTGTAGAGGAAGATGGTTTGGCTCGATAAGCCATTGAATGTCTCAATATTTTGTGGTGTTTGACGTTGCGAGTGGAGATGTAGCAACACGATAATGGCGTCCCTCGAACCTTTCGTCCTTCTCTGTCATCTGCTGAAAACATTCCTTTTTTCGTCTCTTTCATCTACTCTTTTCTTTTACTCTTTATTTTCACTATCATTTGGTTTTGGTTTCCGACAAACTCTCGTCTCTCCTGATTTACGTTCGCTTCCCTTTCCTTCTGACGCTGGTTAATTGAATCCACTTAATTCTGTTGTGGCTGATCTGATCATTTCACATTCGATCAAAGTTATTTTCCCAATGGGGACGGTTAAATTAAAAGAAGTTTTCGATTTGTCTGCGATCTTTTGTTCTTGTCACTTGCAGATTCGGTGAAATTTTCAGTCAGCAAGTATTTCGTGGCATCTTAAGAGTGAATTAAAATAAAGAAGAGTGTAGTCCTCTTCTATCTTCTATCTCTCGTCTCTCTAAATGACCTTTTTCACTTTCTGCTATCATATTATTTTACATCTTTTCCATCGGTGCGATAAAAAATGATTTAATCAACCAACAATGGATGATGTCCCACCTAAACGTAGGCCGACCCGATTTTTTCAGACTGCCGCTACAGTTGTAGTAAGTAGCGTCGTAGAAATGCTTCCTTTGACCAATTAATCTTTAATAGTTTTGAAATGAGTCGGTGATCTTTTCTGGGGATCAAACAAGGTTCTTTATCAGGAGATGCCAAGAACTGCCTTGGATGAGACAGAAGTTGTTAGTTTGGAAAAGTTTTACCCTGGGGATTTTGACTTACCCTCAAACTTCATGTCGACCGACTCCTCCAACAAGTTTAATTATTACACCTGATTCTACAGCATGTACTACAGGAGTTGTTCAGTTTGTGAAGATTTCCTTCTTGCTTAATTTAGGAAAGCTTCTTACTAGCCGAACTGATTTGTCATGTACCTGCTCCTAGCCAACTCACAAAAGGATCTACCTCTCGGCTACTTTTAGAACTCCTTTTTATAGGAAATGTTTGTTTACTTTCTCATTTTCGACGTTTTATGATTATATTGTCATTACTTTCCCACAATTCAGGTTGGGAGTGTTCCCGGTCACCTCCATTAAGTCTCCTTTCAATTCAAAGTGTGACTCTCAATAATAAAGACATTCACAAATGGGTTTCCGTTGCGGACGGTTGAATCTGTCGAACCGCACAATTCAAAAGTTGTGGGGCAAAGAAAGGAAGAATGAAAGAAAAGAGAGAGAGATCTTGTTGAACACAATCCGCAGCTTTGTTGGCCATTATTGGCATGGTCTGCACAAAGGACCATCAAAAGCGAATGGAAGATGTACGAGGAGATACACAGACAGATAGATAGATAGGAAGATAGTTAGGTACAGTGAGAGGCGATGGATGGAAACGTGTTAATAATTACCATTGAGAAAAGGTGTTGAGGAGACCGCAGAGGGGCCCCACCTGGGCCCCGCTTTTTAAAACGCTGAATTTTTGGATTTTTATCGGGCATATCAATCGACCAGGGACCACATGCCCCAATCGATCGACTCTACTGATTGTATTCATTCAAGTCCGGTGTGCATTTTACTCTGAAAATAATAATGAAGTCTCTCTCTCTCTGTGTGTGTGTGTGTGTGTGTGGTGTGTGTTGGCAGGACAAGAGAAAAGAATTTTTGTGTCCGGTCTGAGTTGGCAGAAATGAGGAAAAAACACATCTTCATAATAAATTGATGTGTCAGTTTAAAAATGGGGTCCAAATCAACATCATCACGCCTCAATCAGGTGTCCCTGGTCGTTTGAGCCAACGGGGTGCTGGCATATTGGCTCATTGTTGGCTAAGACGTGTCTTTTAAGGTTGACCATCATAGGTAGGAATTTCAGGGGTTCTTCTGCCTCTCTGTGGTACGCAGGCTAATTGTAAATATAAGACGTTGCATCGCCTTGACTACTTGAACTAGAAGTAGGACGAACATACCAGTCACCCTGACATTTTCTCTCTAAATTAATCAATTACTCACATGCACATCTTCACCTTTCTGCTACCGCTTGATCACACGCAATTCGCTCTCGTTTCTCTGGAATTGTTTATTTTTTCTAATTTTTCTTCGTCTGCCATAAGTTGAGCCTCTGGTCTCATATCTTTTGAGATCTCATGAACATTCCAGAGGACACACACACTCTGACTCATGCAGGTTTTCATCAAAGATGGATGTTTCCTTTTCCCGAGGACGAAATTCATAAATCGTTTCTTATTAGTCGTTCGTTTACTGTCTTAGTCATCTCAGTCAGGAGCGTGGGCAGGTCTGGAAAGGAATACATTAAAGGAGAATAATTTAGATTGTACGAACGATAGGAAGAAGTGCCCTGAAGGCGTCATCGGATTTGCTGCCAGAAAAGCGTTGCAGAAGGTGATGTTGAGATTTGACGAACACAAAAAGGCAAAACGAGAGAGAGAGAGAGAGAGAGAGAGAGAGAGAGAACACATAAATCGGAAATGAATACAAAGCGGAAATCAATAATAATTAGATTAATAATAGTTTTATGTGGGAGGCATCGGAGGCAGAAGTAAATTGAACATTTGGGCTTGAAGCACCAGGTGGAACGTCCTTTTATTATTATTTACATATTTATGTACTTACCATTGTTGTTTACCTATGATTTTGTGCACGAATGATTGGGTTGACGGCAACAGTGAGAGAGGTAGGAAACATAAAAAAGGCTTCCAAAGGGAAGAACCTTTTTGTCAAAGGCCGAAAAAAAAGGCCAGGCAATTTGTGAGGAGGCAGAAACGCACAGCTGGGTGCCCTCGGTTTTTGACGAAACAAAGTTCCAGCAATGTCACAACCCTTTTTCCCTTCCATTCTTCCAGTGAAAGGCAAGATGACATCTCAAGATGGCGAAACGAGATTGATCGTGGAAGGAGATAGGAGAAAAAACGGGGCATCAGACGACGCGGGGGAGAGCACCCATTGAAACATTTCATTCCTGCGTGTTTTCCTTTTGATTTCAGAGCTTTTCATGGTTGACTGATATTCCCAGGTTCTGTACCTGGACGGGTACCCCCTGGGACTGGTGAAATCAAGCTGCCCCTCACCCCTGTCCTACCTCAAAGGAAAGGAATGACTCTCAAAGGAGCGCACGATTAATTTAAGTTTCCGTTTAATTTTTCCTTTTTCCACGATAACGTGGCGTTGGTAGGAGAACATAAAATAATTTTTCATTCCTTTGTTCTTCATGTTATTATTATTCTTCCCTCATCGGCTTCCATTTTTCATTTATTTGCCAATTTTCCTCTTCCGTCTGTCTTTTTCTTCTTCTCTCTCTCTCTCTCTCTCTCAGCATCTTATTGAATATCTGAAACTTTCACAAATTCCCATCGTCGTTGATCTTCTTTCATCAACTTTTCACTTTTTATATTCATGTGAATTTACCTTTGTCTTTTATTTATGGTTTTCCTCCCCGTTCTTGCTTTCTTTTCGTCATAAAAATTTATCCCCATTTCTTATTGGTCTTTTTATCTAAATATGAGAGGAAAAGACAATTAAAATGTCTGACTTTGATGTACGGCAGTTTGCCTCGTTTTGTTTCTCTCTTTTTTTGGGGGGATGACCGAAGGGGTGAGACTGCTGCCGTCGGATTTGTGACGGTTCCAAAACGGTTTTTACGACTGCCACGAGTTAGAAAATAGACAAGTTCAACCTCCCCGGCCTGTGGGGAAAACGGATTTTTCATGTTGAGAAGAGAGAAAAAAATAATGAAAACGTGACTTAGATGGAATTAAAAATCAAAGTGATAGAACACGGAATTTAAAATGAAATCGGAAAAAGTAGGTGGCGAAATGAGCAGAAAAAGAAAGTAGGCAAGGCAAAAGGAAAGAATGGCAATAGAAATAGGCAATGGGCAGAGGAGGTCAAAAGCAACTTGTCTATCATCTCTTCTTACTGAAATCACTTGTTAAGTTAATGAATTCAATTAAATAGGAAAATCATCGATTAATGAAATTCAACTCTTAGTTCAGAAGTGTTTGACAGCCTGTGCACTACATACACAAAGTGCGAGACTTTTAAACGCTTGAAATACTTGAATTACCTTGTAGGTAGAGAGAATAGTTTCATGCACCTTTCAATTATTTTTCTAGCCTTGTAATTTCTCTTTAATTTATAACGGATGCAGAAGTTAAACCACAGAAAAATTAAAAACAGACAGAGAGAGTGAGAAATTAAAACATTTCAGGTGAAAATCAGTTACTAAGTGGCTTAAAAATTTTTAATTAAAAATGTTTTGAATGTGTAACATTCGGTTGTATTCAATAGTTTCTTCGTTTCTCAACGTTGGCGAAGTTAAGTTCAATTTAAAGCACGCCACTATTAATTAGAAAAATAAGAAATTTGAATGTTAAACACTTTTATTAAAGGCTTGCAAAACGTCACGTGAAATTGTACGATGTGATCTATACATGTAAAAGTAAGAACATGAGAGTAACTAACCATTGAACATATTAAACCAGAAATTCCTGAGATTCGTGTTTTGGGTAAATAAAAATCAAAGTCCTGCGTGGAAGAGTCATAAGAAATTAATAAATAGGTTTATTATTATACGGGTGGTGTTTTACCGCGGGAAAAAAAATAGATTTAAAATAAAATATTTCACATAAAATATGAGTCAATCACATCTTCTCATGGAAATCTAAATGATGTTTAAACGTTTTAAAATAGTTGAAAGTCAACAGAAAAGACAGAGGACAATTCCTGAAGCATTTCGCTCTCTCTCCCTCTCTCTCTCTCTCTTCTGCAGAATAAATTCAGAAAAATGGGAGAGGGCGAAAAAACCGACGAGATGTAAATTCGAGTTTTCGTAGTCGAAGAAGAAAACTTGGTGAAGAAATAGCGGAAAGGAGGGCAGAAAAGTCGAGCTAACATGAGCAAAGCGACGGGGTTGAGTGGAGAAGACGTGGAGGCAGAAGTTAAAAATAAAGCAGAGTTGTAAATTGAGTCGAGAAAGGGGGGGTGTAGTGGAAGGAGACACGAGGAAGGCAGTGGCAGAAGAAAAAGACGAAGTGAGAAGCATGAGAAGTGAGACTCGGAGGAAAAAAGAGGCCGAGAACGAGGCCCCAGAAAAGTTTGAGTCTGAAAAAAGAGAAAAAGTTTTTTTCAGAAGTAGAAATGGCAGGAGAAGCAGCAACAGCAGTAGCAGAAGAAGAAGAAGAAGAAAAGTTTGCTTTATCATTTCCAAACTCGTTAAGATAAAGTTAGATTGAATTAAGAATTTTCCGTGTCCTCCCAGTTGCTCCTCCCGGGGTTTTCCTCGTCAAGTTTTCCCGGCTTTTCCAACTTCTGGCTTTTCCTTCTTCGCCCTTCTCACTAAATTTACTCCTTTTATGAATAAAACTTTACTTTCGGCTTTTTTATTCCTCCAAAGTTTCTTTCCTCTGGACGAGGATGTAACGCCACACGACTTTCTTACATTCCAAGAACACAAAACGAACGAAGAACTGCCGACGATATTCTTACTGTACATACATAACATATATCTTATCATTACTTACTTACCATTGCCTACATAAATTCACATTTGTTGCTTCAATGAAAAAGTAATTAATACACAAGAGATTTAATTATCTGTGACAAATCCATACAATATAAAAGACAGATCATGTAATTATTGAATAATTTATATATTGCAAAACATAAACACATTTACATAAATAATAATAATAATAATAATAATATTACTATTCATTTCTTATTCAAGAATTTAGGGTTCTCAGGCTTCGTAGAACAACAAACAACAAATACAAAGTTGTCTCAATTTATTTGTAGAATATAATATTATTCCCATAAAGGGTTTACGTAGAAAAAATTAAAAATGAAAATTCAATAGAACTTTTTATTTTCAAGGAAAAAACAAAAGGGAAACAGAATAAGTAGATAGAAGGACTAACTAAAATAGTTTTAGTTATGTCCTTATTTAATCTTTTCCTTACCAAAAAATAGAACTGTAAAAGTATGTCATAAAAATGCAGTAAAATGGAGAATGAGATATATTGGATTTTTGGCCGCTCCTACTCAAAAGCATCAAATCAATCCCTCAGGTTCACTTGCTTTTACAGAATTGTACCTTGGAGACCCTGCCTCAGGTTTAATAACAAAAATAGAATTTTAGTTTCAGAACTCGGCTACGTCTGGTTTGAGGAAATAGTCAAGAGTTTACGACTAGGTAAAAAAAACGAGGGTTATGTTCATTCGGCCGTTCTGCCTTTCAAAAAACATTGCAAAAAAATATACAAAACTCATACCAAAGGCAAGAGAACCTCCTGAAAATGTCGCAGCGCAGATGTCAACTTTCTCTGTCCTTTTTTTTTTAATTTCAGCATAAAGCCGTGAGGTTGGCTGACATGAGGCAAAAAAAATAAGCGTCCTGAAAATCTTTTCTCTCGCATTTTCACTCTCATCCCAGTGTTGCTGCTTTCAAACAAAGGCGACAACTCCTGCTCCTTCCAGTGAAATCAAATAGGTAAATAAACTCCAGGTGAAATTAATAAATAAAAATATTACACAAAAATAAAAATCCCAGGAAAAAAATCCAATGGAAAGATTTGTTTATCTCCTCTTGACAAAATGGCGGCCATAAATCTAATTGAAGCCACGCCTAGAAAATGAAAATTTATGAGTTCCGCTTATGCTTCGCCTATGGCGTTCATGAGTTAAATTGATTTCTCCACGATGGTTTTTTATTGTCAACTTCTTGGTCGGAAAAATTATTATTTTTATTTTGCAAAGAATTTGATTTTTTCAGTAAAAGTAGGTTTTTTTGAAGAAAACATTTAGTACTCACAATTTGATTTGCAGCTTTCGCAAATCTTTGCTCTGCCTGCGAAATTACTCCTCTGTACACTAGGTATTTTCTTTGGTCAAAGTAAAGACCGACACAAATTACCGCGAAAATTCGGTCAGATAAGACGGCCCAAAAATTTTGCATTCCACCTGAATGTGTCACTGGGTTGATAAATTTGATAAAAGTACAACCTTTGTGAAGTTAAATACCAGAAGAAGATTGAGATGCACCGTTAAAGGATTACAATCTTGCTGATTCGCAGATAGAGCGACCCTAAAAATTTCGTTCCTCGTGTTTTACTTCTTTAGGGTTTTGTTTGAACGCTTAAACTTTTATTTTATCAATTATTTCTGTCAAGTTTAATCATTTTTAAGTAATTTTAGTCTACTAATATTTGAAACTGCGTCATGTACAATTGAAGGTTCGTCTGCATCCTCCCGTACGTTTTCTGGTACATTTGCACTACAGTTTTTCTTTCTCTGAGTTGATCGTGAATATTTAATTGAATTGGTCGTTTTAATATTTAAACAGAAATACAATTTTTATTACTGTTCCGCAGTGTACCGCAAAATGCAAAAATATTTGGTAATATTGCGATGTAGGATACCCCAAATAAATCAGAATTGTTAATTAAAATTAAAACAAAAAGATAGTTTTTTTTGTGTGCATGTGTGTACAACCGGCGTGCGAGGTCAAATGACTTCCGAAACACAGAGAAGTATTTCACTACGGACTGAGAACTGCGCAGAACTGAGGAAAAAGTTTAATTTGATTTAGCTGGAAGGGAAGAACTTGATCGGGTGTAGTGTAAACACATTTTTTAAATTATATCATTTCTATTCATCGGATCATTTAATCAATTTCCTCCTGAGAAGGTCACCTAGGATGGACGCCAAAATAAAATCGACCGATGAGGCCTTTGGAATGATGAAACACGCAGAAAAAGGGAAGCTGTGTGAGGGATAATTTTCTGTCTGCTGGACCGAAGAAAAAAAAGGCCCACTAATTTAGAGCGCAGCCATTCTACGACTCGGTAAAAAATATTAAGAGGAAGGAGAACCACGGCAGAATATACATTCGCACAATAATATATAATATGTACCCTGAAGAGGAGAAGAATGGCTCTGAAAAAATAAAAAAGAGGAAAAAGAAGCTGAGGAAAAAAAATCCAACCATTGTTAACTGATGTATGCTCCACCTTTAATGGGCCGTACGTAAAACAAATGACATTCAAAGAGGCGGTTCCCACGGCAACCCGAATGCATACGGAGGTGGTCGGAAAGAACCGAACCTTTCTGCCAAACTGAACCCTTCGAAGGGGCGTCCAATCGTAAGCGAAACATAAGTGATAGACCTCAATACGCATTCGAGACGCATATGCCAGTGGAATAAACTATACTCTAATGTTTACCTTATGGAAAAGCGTCCATAAAACCCTCGTCCCCAATGGAGAACCGGAGTCTTTTTATTTTAATCAGTCGAATCTGCGGTTTCGAGTTTTGCGTTCAGTGCAACGCGTTCCTCACGTCAGGCTCGTTCTGTTCGTTTCATAAAATTTTGTTTTATATTTTTGTTTTCATATGTACAGAAATAACAGTACAATAAATAATTAATCCGGTTTACTGAAGAATAAGTACGACGACGTGTGTTTTGACGGATTTTACATTGCGTTTTTTTGTGCGAAACGTCGACCGCGCGCGTTTTCTCCGAATTGTGCTTTTTCATAATTCCGTCGACATTTTTTGTTTTTGTCTCTCTGGATTATTTCGACAGTTTAAATAACAAAAATATGCTGTTGTAGTACATCTGGTGACAACATCGTGAGGTGAACGTAAACAGCCGTCACGGAAAATCGTTACGAAATTTCATTAAATAAAATAAATAAATAAATAGAATCGATCAACGCAACCGGTTTTTATGTGAAGTGTGCAGATCCTGTGTGCTACAAATAATATTCATATTATTATAGTATAAATAGGATTCGGACCGGTGGAAATTACCCTGGGAATCGGGTGCTTAGGTAGGTTTCCTCATCCTCATTATCCGACGGATAAAACCGTTTTATTTACGTTTCCCGAAATACGAATCGGATCGTAAATATAAATTTAATACAATTATTACATAGTAATTAACAATGAACATGTGTTTTTGTTGTGTATTTCGGTTGAAAAATTTAACCAGAATTGACATTTTAGCCAGTTAAAATGAAGTAAACCCTTCTAACGGCCGACGGTTGCGATGCATGTTATAATCAGTACATGGCAACTGTACAGTGGACGGCTGTCAAATAAAAGGTTTATAATATTTTCCCAATGAATTATGCAAATCGATTTGTAAATTAATCAATGCAAAAGTGCGTTTATAAAAGAAACAATTACGCGGACAATAACATTTAAATTTTATTCCATTCCTATTTGCACCTCATCCCAGATCTTTATTTACATAATATATTATTATTCACACAAACAGTTATTCATTATTATCATTTTAATGTAATTATAATTTTCAGAGAGCTGTCCATGTGTTATGAAATCTGATTGAATTTGAATCGTGATCTTTCACGTTTCTCTAGTTGGTTAAAATGTTGCGTACCTCTGTGACATTGATATTTATAATATAATAATACGGTAATAATGCAATAATAATGCCTGTAATTTAGAGAGTGCCTTAACTTCGTGAGAATAATGATGAAGAACGGGTAGAGTTCAGTCATATTACCAGTCTTCGTTAGACACAATAGGAACTCTGACAGTATAAACCGAGTACTAGACATATTCAATAACTATTAATCTCATTTTAAATTAGCATCAGTATTTTTCTCTACATACCTTAGCATAATGTTTAATTAATGTAAAATCTCTTTAAAGTTTCCGAGGATTACTCGTTAAATAGCGAGACATCAGAATTTTCTTATATGGTACCCAGTGTCATGTGCTTTAATTAATAAAAACATAAATACTTATATTAATTTGCCATTGAAATGTTGCACGTCAAATTTCGAAAGTTTCATACTTGCCTTATAAATTCCATAATAATAGAGAATTCGACACGAATAATATATTTCGGTATCGAAAACGAGGCATATCATTCCTTTCTACCGGATCGACCTGTGCGGTTTACCTGACTTTATAATTTGGTTTAGAAATTTGTCTAATGGCGACGCTAATCTAATAATTAACAAATAAAAAGCCCGTTATATTCTTTTTACCTTCGAAATTTTATAATTAGATATTCACAATCAAGTCACTCAAACTGATAGTATCGATTTGATTGATTCGTTATCGACGAACAAAAAGATTCAAAGGTCGTTGTTCACAGATTTAATAGAGAGATAATATAAGAGTTTAAATAAAAGGGATGAGTCAATACGTTTAATAAGCCTTATCATTCTACTCTTTTAATTACTTCGACCCAAGGCGACATAGTATTAATATATATTATATTTATACAGATTTAAACAGAAAAGTTTGCTAAGTAGTGTTTGTGATGATTACAAGCGTGTCGTATGGGACTAATTTTTGGCAATTCATTCATTGAACCATGAATCAATCAATTGATCGGTCAGTCACGATTATTAACTTTCAGTCACAAACTTGAAATTATCGAGACTCGAGCTAATTTGCTCCCAATGATTTAAATCCTCGGAAATGATTTTTGACCGTTAAATACATAAACAGCTAGAGAGAGAGAGAGAGAAAAAAATATACTGAAACCTGTCTTGCAATTAAATATAATTTACTTATACTCAAACTGAAAGGGATAATCATCAGTTATAGTAAATTGGTTCAAATCATTAGATAAAACTCATTACGGCATTAATATCGCGATAGAATCTGTCATATTGATTTTATACTGAATTAATTTCATCCAGGACAGTCAGATGCTAATATTTTGGCTTGAAATAAATTTAGTTATCAAGGTATCCGAGCATGAAAATCAACAAAATTGATTGATTGAAATTAAATCCGTTAGTATGAATGATTCCCTAATATTATCGAGGTATAATATAAAAATAGCGTCGCAGGGCAGTGTAATATTTTTAATATAACCGGCCAGCATTGCGAACTCGAACTTTAATAAACGAAACTCAAAAGAATTATTTATAAAAAGCTTTTAAGACCACAAAGCATGCAGAAGTAACTGGTTTGCTAATTCAATATCGAATTTGCATCGATAAATAAATAATATTCATTAACCGAATTGATATTTCTGCCGTGATTTAATTAAGTCATTATTTTTAATAGGAAACTTGGAAGTTGGAGGAAGCCGCAGTCGATGCGGCGGTAGTTGAACTTACCCAGTGCAAAGATCAATTAATGATCTCTAATTTAGAATAATTAGAAAATATCTTATAATATAATAATAGTTACGTGTATTACTCTGGCCAAGTTCAGTAATCGGTAGCTACTTAAGGACAATGGCGTAAACATTCTCTAATGGGCAGTTAGGAGAAATGTAAAACTTGTACGTCTGGTCGGGAAACCTGTTAACTCTTTCAATAAAACAATATTTGTCACATTAACATACTCATTTGGATAGTTAGCCATATATGTAACTATTACAGTTTAATTGTTATTGTCTAGTTGATATAGGAAAACATTTTATTTGATGTGACAAGTCACGTGGAAATTAATTTTGTTTTTCATTTCAAGTTTTATGTGGTCTGAAGAAAGTCATGAGCGCAACCATTGATATTTTTTGTTTTTTATAATATTAATTTGTATACAATAATTGTAAATTACAACTTACTTTAAACCGCAACTTCACATCGTAGTTTTTACATTGAATGAAACAAAAAATAATTTTTCTCGTTTTACCGAGTGGAAGTTTACAAATTTTGCTACTCGACCAAGAAGCTAATAACATGTGTGATGAACTGATTTCTGTCAGCACTACAATCATAATATATTTTTATTATTATTATTTTACAATGTTGTAATACGCAAACGTCCGTTATCAATGAAGAAATACAGAGGAATAGAATGTAACCAATTGGCGGTCACTACGAGTCATATATTGAATTTATAATATAAATTATTGTTGCTATGATAAATCTCAGATGGGTTCAGGTCGTGCAGTTGCCGACAATTACACAGTATTATTGTTATGTATTATGTACATAAAAGTTTTGTTGCTTCGTAATTGATAAATGATAAGTTTTTTTGTATCATCAACTTTTGTGTAAACAATAATTAATGTACATTATTTTCATTCAAAATATAAGTAATGCGTTTTACGGAAGAATTCCGTAGTAGCGAGACCAATTAATATATTATTTATTTTAATTTTCAAATATACAAATTCTGTTTTTTCGTACAAATAATCTTACGCGTACGTAATTTGAATAAATTGTTAATTCAAAACTTTAACCCTATTATTATTTACTTAATCAATAATTTATAGGCGAACCGTCACTGAGATCTTTTTAAAATGACAATCGAATCACTCAAATGATTCACTATAATCCATGTATAAATATACACGGTAAAAATATACATTACAGAGTTTATTTCTTATTTTTATTAAGTAAGAAAAAGTAAAACTGAAATTTGATACCGGCGACACCCTGAAGCCGTTTCTCGCAGTGTTGAACGTTAATTTTCCATTTTTATTACATATTATATATCGTATATCATATTATTTCATGCGACGGTGCGCATCTGAAGCATTTTTTTTTAACTTCAGTCCACGAACTTCGTGGCACGTCAGACGGCGCTTTTCGGTCCAACTCCGACAATAATATTCCCTTAATATTGATGATATTATATTGTAAACGTGTTTTGTCACATCGTTAATAAAAATATTTATTATACGCGGCATTGGATTTCGTCAACCGGTTGTTCCTCCGTTTAGTTTTGACGGGGGCCGAATGCGAGAAAAAGACAATAACAACCCGCACATTTTCACTCGTGTTATTAGTTGTAGTTTGGTGTTTTATTTTTATAAGATTGTCCCATGCGTCCAAACTATAAATATTATTTCTTTCGTGGGTAGTGGTTCTAGTTGTAGTTGGTGGCCGTGGCGGCTATCGAATGCAACGGATAAAAATCGTTTTATTTTATGGTTTTCTGTTTCAATTGTTTTCCCTCTATGAGAGAAATGTAAAAGTCGCACATAAAGTGGCAATTAATAGCTCCGACACACAATGGCTGCGATGATGTAAATGTTAATTAAATCGTAACTTTGCTCTGGGAAAGGAGAAGGGAGAGAAACGTAAACGCTTGAGCAAAGAAGGTTGTTGTGAAACAAGAAAGGCAAAAGACACGTTCCACGGGTAAGTCAGAGCAATTCCTAGAACCACCTGAACATGTCTAGCCTAGACGTATTAGAAGTCAGCAACCGGAAGAAAATTTAGTGAAACACTTAGAAGTAGATTAAATGTCAAATTGTTAAGTAATCAGTTCGTAGCTTCGTAGCAGTCGCTCTCTGTCAAACTTGTCTACGTAACCAACTTCCACTACAACGACTACTAATTATAAGCAGATAGCGTATAAGTGTCAATGATTACAATAATTTATAGTTTAATTCTGTCTAGATAGGACAGGATTGAATGCGGAGAAGCTCACCTTCGAGGTGACCAACTTGTAACATCCAAAACATGTGGGGCCCGTCAAATTTTCCCAAATAGCACAACAACAATATAACAATGTTTATTCATGTAAACGACCATAATTCCTAGTAGAGTTAATAATATATTATTAAATGCGCGAAATGCCTCCTGGAAGCGGGCTAATAGAATAGAATATGCAAATTAATATGAAACAGTCTGGGGTCGCACGAAACCCGAAGCTAACAGTTAGCTAAGAGACCATTAAAACCCACAGCCTCTTTCAGTATAACACGGTATAAATATATAAAAATAACCGTGTATGTATGCATTTATTGATTTTAAGTTGTTCATTCGTTCATGCGAAATTATCCGATGCAGAAGTCCGATAACCGCTCCATAAATTATTGACTGATTAATAAAAAAAAATTGAAGCCCTGCGACAATATCGATAGGATGCAAAGTTTAGTATAAAAACGAATTCTCAATCAATTGGATGGTGACGTGAACGACGGACGTTTAACTTGAAAAATGACCGTTAGACTGTGCATGTTTACAATTTTCACACCTGTAATAATCAGTACAAGCGTAGACATTAGTTTTAGTAAAACATCAATAGTTTCAATTCAAATGTTTCTGACACGAGGCTTACGGCCAGTTGGAATTTATAAATATCCTGGTGCGTTAAATTAAATTATGTACGTAGAACGTATGTAACCATTGTGTATTAAATTACCCATAAATGGGGAAGCCACAAGTAAAAAAGGTTTCTTCAGTTTAATTATTATATTCTGCATTATTTACATAAAAGTCGTCGCTTTTTGTTTTAAATTACAATTAATATTGTTCATTTAATTTAATTGCAATTTTTAATTAATTAAATGTTTGTTGGGCGCAAGGTTCGGGCTGTTTTCTGCTCAAGTCGTCAATAAATCAATTAAAAAATGAATGATTTAACTACATTATTATTCTATATTTTATACAAAAATGTTTTACAAATTTTTTGTATGAGAGGTTTTATTATGAGGCCAAGTTGCAACATGTTAAATCATAATTTCATAATATATTTACTGACTGGTCTTTGAGTAAAAGAATCACCAAATAATTAAAAATTTTAATTTAGTTTTATTGACACTATTTGTTGTAGTTTGGTTCTTACAACGTGAACTATCACAAGTTTTACTTTCACTATTTTTTCGATTTCTTCGGTCAGTGGTTATAAATATATAGTTGAGAATACAACAACGCGCACCTGACTTAGTAAGCGTCCAGCTTGACTTTGTCCAGGTTTCCTTCTCAGGCACGCCGCTTACGAGCCGACTAAAAAGTTCAGGTACTTTCAGGTACCTCGTTAACTGCCCATTTCAAACTTGTTTTATTCTCCACGGCTTTTGTTGTGGCATGCCCACAAGTATTAAATATCATCTGCCCACCTGTTGGGTACCTTAACGCCTCTCAGGTTTTTCACAAATCATAAAATTTCTCCCCTTGCTCTTTCCTTCTTGTACAGGAAGACCTGCAATCTCATTAAACGTGTCAATAGACATATGTAAATAAGCTTGACTTCCTAATTCGGTGCCATTCTATTTAACCGCCTATGTCCATGTAGGTAAATTTAATTGTTTCCATGTAATTTTTCTGTGGTTGATTTTCACCACCACCACCACCACCACCCCCCACCCGCGTTTTATCTCAATATATCTATTACGTGTATCTCTACTGATTCATCTAGTTTTATCATTTGGTCACCCGCAGTTTCCGTCATTTCAATCCCATTCACCGATTTTCCCGTCAAGAACAGAACATCTGTTTGTTGTTTATTTCATCCCTTTGGACAAATAAACATGAACAGTCATCACAATATTATTTATTAATACACACTTATGAAGTTTGCTGTGTTCAAGTGGGGTCCTACAGTTATTCTTGATTTTATTTACATAACCGAACTGAACGTGGTCATAAGAAATTGTGGAGAAGGCAACCTAATACGACTCAATCCGCGTGTCGGTGATCGTTCAGCATAATTCACAGTACACGACAAATTATATTAATATATTGTTTTTATATTTTATTAGCATCTATTATTATTTTATTTTTGTTTTTTTGGCTTGAATCCCTAGGTTCATGTCCATGTTTCTTGTAGGGGTCAGGTGTGGGGTGCCATGTCCAGTCACTTTCTCCACCCTGGTCGTCCTTGTCGTCCTGTTCGTTTTTGCTTTCCTTTTCGTTTCAATCGATGAAACAAGCAACTACGCTCGAGTGGCGCATAAGAAATTTTTACTTTTTAAAATTCTCCGTTTCCGGCCGATGAACGGAAATGCACTTTTTGCGTCGAACGGTGCCTTGAGAGGTTAAATTGATGTTACGTTCTGACTTTTTACGGTTGGCTGTGTCATCCGCGGGACAACAAATTTTTTTCGGGCCGCCTTTGTTTTCCTGTGAAGGCCAAAGGCTCAATTAAACCCGCGACCGGACCGTATGAGGCCCGGTTCTTCTGCCACGACAATTGAACATCCTAGGATTGGATAGGAAGTACAAAATGAAAGGAAATTCTCTTTACTCTCTTAACGTTAACTGCATAGGAAGACTCAATTGTCAACTCTGACGACTCTTGTTTTGTGACATGTGACCCTACCTGTGGCTGGCCATGCCATCTTCTCGGCCGGGATAATCGCAGCTAAGAATTGACGGGGACGCAGGAAATGACGGATGGAAAACTAGAAATAGATAAATGAGTACCCGCCTTCTCTGGGCGGTTTGTCTCAGGTTGACTTGCGATCTACCTTGTTAGCTTAACACCCAACTTTCCTTCTTGTTCGTCTTCCTCCTCGTCTTTGCCTTGTCACTCGTCCATTTATTCACTTACTAAATTATTATTTATTTTGTCCTTTATTCTCAGTTGGTTCGTTTGTTTGTTGAGAAGATACTCCTGGAACCGTTTTGTCTACTTCTTCACTCTCTTTGTACTCTTTCAGGCAATCGGTTTTTAATGGCGCAACGGATAATCACCTTTTTTGTTTCTTTATTAACACTCACTCTCGCCTGAAACGTTTTAATTTATCGTTGAAGTTATTAATTAATTAATTTTATGTTCTGCTCAGTGTGATATCCTCTCGCCCTCTGACCGACTTTTCCTTTCGATGGTGCCGCATATTGTTTTGGGGTTCTCTCCTTTCCTTTGCTCTCATCTTCTCCTTGTGGACTTTGTTTTTCACTTGTCCCTTCACTAGTTATCCTCTTCCAAAATATTTCTTATGAACTTCGAACACGCGACATGTCTTTTTAGTTTTAATTTGTTTTCACTTTTGGTATGTAAGATGATCCAGTTGAATAATTTGACTTGTACACTCAAGTAGTGTGGAACCCCCTACTGCCTAAATCCTCACCTCCTGCTGCAAACATGTCCTACCTTCAAGGTACGGGGCATTGACTTTTCAATTATTTTCGAATGCGTCTTAATAAGGATTTTGTCTGTCTCATGACTCGGTTATAAATTAATAGTTTGCAGGTGTGTAGTTTGACTGTGTTAGTTTCGCCTTTTAGTCAAAATGTCTGCGCTGCTTCCGTCCTAAAAAGACAATTTCTTTTTTCATTCTTCCATCGCAGCGCATTCCAGTCACTGTGTCATATTGGAGTTTGGTCAGTCAACTATATTTAAAAAATTAATTAAATGTGACGATTATATATTTAATTAAAACTATAAGTAAGCAAAGAAACTGGTTCTCTAAAGTTTACATTATGAAATTATAACTATTCTTTTCCCTTGCCCGAGTTACTTTGAATTTTGATGTTCCCTTAATAAAAACAATTCTTTTCTGTAGTTTCCTAGTCTTTTAATCAGTCATGAAATGTTCGTTAGTGTTTTCCATGTTCCTTTGAACATTTATTTTGCCTTACATTGGTGTAAAAGTACGAAACAAGCGATCGCAGTGATTAATACGTAAATTTCTCATACATAAGTGTCGACCGAATTTTAAAAAGTCTTTAACAAATGCCTCCTAAGTAAATATCTCCTTGTAGTTAATATGTAAATAATGTGACAGGTACGGAAACAGGTAAGAGTGAATTTCAGTAATCAAATTATGAAAAGTCGCGTTGCGAAGGTGAAAATTTATTTTTTGAAAATTTCGCAAATTTCCCGGACGCGAATTTTTCCGGCCGTTTGTGGCAACCTGGTCGATTGCACCATCGCACCTGGTACCTGTGCCTGATTCGCGGTTGCATGCTTCTAACAAGTCAGGTACAGCGAGTAATAACAAAGGTGGCACAAGACTGAAATTAAGAAATTACTAGGTTGCGACAATTCTATGTAAACATTCACTAATACCACAATAATACATAATTATCGTACATTGGTGTGTATAGTTTACATTAGGTTATTTTTATTTTTATTAATTTATATTTGGTGGGTGTCAGAGAAAACTTTCACATCATTTTACATATGTGTAAGTAGAATTCTAGTCTGAATAACGCACACTTACTGGCCTTTAATATTTCAGGCGGTCAATTAAACTTTTGAATTCGTCGATTAAATCAAATTCAATTTAATTACAAAATCACGTAACGAACTGTGTGAGAATTTTGAAATTCTCCTTGCAACGTCCGTTGGTTTAATTTTACTCTAAGAGAACTACAGTTGGTTTGGTAGACGAGGCATACTCAATACAGTAGGGTTCTACTCGTGGAAGAAGTCCTCATAGGCGAATATTTGACAGGTTGAAAGAGCAAGAGTCGCCCCGTGTCTGCAAAAACCTGTTTTCATTGTCATTATCATCGTCGGCGTACCTTAATATCTTGATTTTTAATTCGTTTAATAGAGTCACATTGTTCACGCTTGTATTATGTATTAATTACGTTTCTCTATGGAGTGTTTTCCCGTTGTTAAATTAAATAAAAGAGGATAAGAATTGTGGTGTGGAAATGGTCTTAACGACCACACGTGTAAATCATAAAACCATAAACGATTTGCTGTTTTATTTCGGTGCATTCGGTGCACAAGTGCATTTTTTCAAATGACGTCACTCTCCTATTATTTTTTTATTTATTAATTGAGTATCTGGACTCGTAGGTGTTTTCAAAAAGGTATTTTTGTCTGCAAATGTACCCCAGATAATGATCGATAGTTTAATGGCTAATTAAACCAACTATTAATCGGCTTATCGAGTTCAATCGCCAATTGACAGATGGTCAACTTGGCTGAATGTTGGTGTTTTAGTCAGAGAGAGAGAGAGAGAGAGATGTACCTACTTTCTCTCTCTCTCTCTCTCTCTCTCTATCCGTGTAGTTTGCAACTATTTAAATAAATAATCTCCTGATAAGATCGGACAGATAAATCAAATCTAATAAAACTTTAAATTATTATTATTGTTGTTTTTGTTTCTGTTACTTCACCGTTTGACGCTGAGTTGCATGGTCTTCTGCGGGGGGGAGGGAAGGAAAGGGGGTGCCTAGGAGAGCTGTCGACGCCTTTTTCAAATTTAAAAGCACACCCCAAAAGTCAAGTAGTTTTTACTAAAAATAGGTTACTCTCGAAGTTAAATGGAAACAGTACGAAACCATAAGAAAACTATTGGACCATAAGAAAGGAGAGGGGGTTAAGTAGACGAAAATAGAAATAGAAATACGTAAATGTAGAAACTATCGATACGTCGTGATTGGGAATATCTTTATCGCGACCCTAAAAGGCCGTCAGAACGTCTCTCACGACTCTCGTCGCTTTTTCCTTTCCTAATTGATAGAATTTCGACAGGTAGTTTGGTTTGCAGGTATTTCGACCTTTGGCACGCGCACAAATTAAACTTGCAGGACACTTTGCCAGAAAACTTTAGTGATAACTTATCGGTACCGATTACATTTGATTTTTCTGCATTTTCAACTGTCGGCTCGATTGCTTAAGGAAAAATTCAGGAAACGTCAATTTTAACAGCACCTAAAGAGCAGAATGATGTGGTAGAACTGAAAAATAGTCATAAAAATAGTAAACTTGAAAACGTCCGACGGTACACACTTTGTAAAACAAGCAAAATCAAAACAAACATTCAATAAATAAATAAATAAATAAATAAATAAATAAATTGGATGTATTCAGATGCGCGCTGAACGTATCGATGGCGGGAACAATTAAAATGTTACCTCTCCTTCACTCAATTAATTACACACTTATTTAAATAGGACTTAATTAAATCGTTACATAGAGTATACATAAATCTGCGGATGTTTCCGCTTCGATTATTTGACATTTGAAGACAAAAAACCGGGTGGTGGTTTGTTTAAATTTTAATTCTGGCTGATTATGAAGTCATTTGACTACTCTCGAGCGCGGTCGAGTTTGAACGTATTGGCGGGTCCATCGTTATAAGCGAACTCAAAGACAAAATCGACTGGGAGGGGGAAGGTTGCCTCAAAAAACCTACGCAAACAAAATAGATACTTATTTTTATTTTACATGCGGGGGTCTTAACTCCTCTTCTGGTAATTTTAATATTCATTAAAGTTAATAACAGTATAATTCAGTAATATAGTTTAATAATAAAAAATCCTGTAAAATGGCTAAATTGGTTCATATTGAACATTTGGAGTTTTCGTCTAGTTTCGTCATTTTCACGGGACATCTAACGTTAGGTGTAGCTTATAACGTAATATAATATTTTACAAATATATAATTACAGTATCGAAAAGATGTAAATAAAGTAAAACGGGAAAATTTTTCTTCCGAGTAAGCCACACGATCTTTTCGCCATCGATCAAACAAAAATTTCGTGTAAAGTCTCCTTCCACTCCCTGCCTTCCCTGAAGGGAAAAAACCCCCTGGAGGTTGAAAAAGAGTGCTGGAAAGTTTAACAACCTTCTTAGCACGTTTTTCGGCACGTCTCCTGTGCACAGAAATGCAAAATAATATATAATATAATATAAGGTTGCAAGGAATAAGAGCGCGGGCATTTTGCGTCACACTCGACGGACCTGAGCACAAACCCAACAACACGAGAATAAAAATTTTTTATAGCTCACTTAAAAAGTAATTTATTAAAATTAAAATTTGAATAAATAAATGAGAGTCAACGAGTGTACAACAAGAACAAGGAGAAGAACAACCAACAACAAACAACCAACAAACAAAAACAAGAACAAGTACTCTATTCTTTCGTTCGAGTAATTAATTTAATGATGAGAAGCATCTTCGGTCATCGTCTCTCGTTTTGGGTGGGGTGGGGGGAGGTTTCCCGTGGCACGTTCAGGTACAGGCACCCGACCAGGTAGTAGTACCTGGATGCGAGATGGAGCAGGAGGAGGGGAGTAAATTAAACGCTCAAAATAGACTAAACGGGGCAATTAAACATTAAACAGATTCTTATTATTTCTATTACGTGGGATTATATGGTCTGGAGAAAACCGGAGAATTTTAATGAAGAGCTGGACAAAGAGAGGGATGAGAGGGGATGCCGTACAGGGGAGGGCAGGCACAGGTACCCGGAATCACGGAGGCCTGCCACGCTCATACCTTACAATAATTATAATAATAATAATAATAAATTGTTCTGTATAATTATTTTTATTATTAATATTTTTATTGAGTTTTTATTAAGGAGAATTTGTTATTGAGGACGAAGGCTTTGTGTTGCTACTTCTCTCGTTGCTACTTCTGTCTTTCTTCTCTCTTCTATCTCTTCTGATTCTTCTTCTTCTTCAATTTTTGTGCACAACCGCCGTCCATTTGAATTTTGCTTTCTTCAACCCCCTTCCTTTCATTTTAAGTTTAAGCAACAGTCTGTCTTTTTCAACATTTTTTTTCTTTTTATTTCAACCCTTTGTCTCACTTTCTCTTGTCAACCCCACGATGCACATCTTGTTTGGTCATTTTTATAAATATTTTTACCATTACGCTGTTCCATTGACTTCTTTTCCGCCCGATTAAATTTTATGTAAACAGATTTTCTTTCCAATCCCGCCATTTTCATTCCATTAAACTCTTCGCTTCTCCCTCTCTTTTATTCCAGAGTTCTTTAAATTCTGTTTATCCGACTTCATAGGGAAGCATTCAATTGGCTCATAAAACATGTTCAACATTCTATAAAATTACTCTGTACTTGTAATATTAATAATATGCAACGTGCTACTTAATTAGGGGGCAATTCCGTGTCGGAGTGATGGGAAACGCTCGCTCGCTCGCTCACTCACTCGGACATCACAACTTGAACGTTCCATGCCACACACTGGCTATTATATAGTATTCGTGTTTGTATAAGAGGTACCTAGCGTTTAATAGTATAATTGATATTATCTGGTTGGAGTTTTAGTGTGAAGGGCGTCGATGATGCGTTTAACAAGTCGGTCAAAGGAAATTGCCCGAATTTGACGCTTGTTGTACCGTCGCGCCTAAAATTTATAGTCAATGTAACTTGTCAAGGTCGTTAGTGATAATCATTATCGATAATCTATTATTGATTATTTTCATCTAGTTCTACTGTGCGCCTTTAACTTTCTCAGTTCGCTCATTTTCTTACGATTGTCTTTTTCAGGGAGCTAACAGCTCGTCTTGTCCGCGTGCTTCTCCTCGTTGGAACCATCGTTGCCTTCTCAGTGGTGACAGTTGTGCGTGCGCTTGTCAGTGAGGTGCCCAGGACAGCAATGACGGAGTGAGGGGAGACAATGGATATGACCGCGACGGACAGCGTCAACTCACACAGGTGGTATGAGTCTCCGAGGCTTAACCTCCACCAGGCGGGAAGTCCGAACCTAGGGGGTCAGAGCATGAGCTCCGGTATCTTAGACCCCAATCAGAGCACCTCGGGTATTTTGAATAGTGAAGTGAGACAGAACAGTTTGGGCATAGACGGAGTTCACGGCGAAATGTCGTCGGCCGTAGTCGAACATATGAACAATTTTTTCGCCCACCACCACGGGGGCCTGTCGTCGGGAGACAGTCAGGGGCACAGAGCAGCAGCAGCGGCCAGGTACTACCACCAGAGCATGCACACGCCTTATGCTGCGGCCAGCCACGGTAAGTCACCACTTTGTTTGAACACACGGCGTGGGTACTGAGGGGTCACGAACACATTAAGAGAGCACGTTTCTTGTGTGTCACCTCAAGGTCCCCCCTGAAATTTCCTTTGTTTTACTCATCTTATTCTCTTCTTGATGGTCTTGGACACAAATCCCCAAAATTATCTTCGTTTTGTACTAATTTTAAATCTGAAATCTGATGTCCCCCTTCAACTGTGCCCGTGGAGAAGGTCGAGACAAAAGCACACGGACACATGAACAAACACAACGAAGAACCCTTCGATTGTTTTCCGAAAAAAAAACAGCCCGGAAAAACAATACAACAATGGCTTCGGCAATGACTAAATGCTAATTTCTAGTGACACGAATCTTTTTTTCTATGTGTTAAATCATATCGCAATCCGAGACTCAATCGACCATCGCACAACCGATTGAAATCTGATAGCATTCAGATTCGTGCCGTCTTGTGTACCTTCCTTCTCACAGGTACGAAGACTCTGAGGAGATGACTTGAAGAGAAGAAGATGAAAAAATATTGTAGCATTTAAGTAACAATAGGACAATGGTTGAGATAAAAGAATTCTATACGCTTTGTTCGGTTACTTCAACAAGCTTACACTGTTGAAAGTGCCGTATTATTGAACGGTAACAAACTATTAATAGTTATGGAGCAGTGCCTTTAATAAATTAATAAATTTCAGATTAAGAAAACAATCGTTTGTACCTAACGAAATTGCGAGGTTTCCCACGGATCGTGTCACTAGACGTGTCACAAAGGCCAAAACCCTTCTAGTTATTTCCACTTTGAAAAATCGGGTCCGAATTATCTTCTCGTTGAGTTTTCTTGATGAAGCCGTCAATTTGACAGTACAAGAAGATGATGAAGAAGAAGAAGCGGGGAACTAAAAGATGAGAGTCGGAGGAATCGCGTGTTGGGCCTAATAGGCAGGTAAAAGTGGTAGCCACCTACTCTCTGAGCAGGAAGCACGAACCTGAGCCGAAACATCAAAATTACACTTCATTTCCTGCATGGCTGCCATTTTTTATTTTATGCCCTGCAAGTGCAGTTATCTGCATGAAATGCGGCCGCGATTACTCTGGTGTGTCATCAGCAGTCGAGAGATGGTCTGGAGATGGTCAGAATGAGAGGTCGAATCAACTGCAGAATCAGCCTGTTTGAATTTGTACTCATTTCGTTTTCAGCCAGGCCTTTAACTACTATCACTACTACTACTACTAATTTGGGCCACTCTCCTTTACAACTAGTTTTTCATTTCTCCAAACATTTAATCCCCTCTTACTGTTTTTACCATTTACTACTTTCAATTACTTTCAACAACTTTTAATATTTTATTATTAGTTTTCTCACGATCCAACGCCGCATCTTTGACGCGTTTACTAAATATATTTCTATTAAGTGAAGTGAATCTCATTTCAGTGTGAGTAAATATTTATAAAAATTGCTATTTGACGAATTTACATAATGTGAATAAACAAGAGACGAACCGGGGTCACCGGTCACGATCTCCTGGCAGAAATCCTATTCTCTCCGGGTGTTCGGATAGAATAGTTGGATAGTTAGCGGTGGAATAATTCTATTTTATTTAAAATTTTTCACGGGGGGGGGGGCTGGAGTTGGGGGGCGTTGCGCTAGTTAAAATGCATCGGTCCCTGGTGCAACAAAAGAAAACTATTTGAGACGATCACGCGCTCCCACAAAAGCAATCTGATTATTGAGACACCAGCACACCAGTACTGAAACTAATGCACCACTAATTAATAGTGTAATAGTAGCTTTGAAATAAATTAGAGAGATGTAACAATTAGAGGATCATTGTGTACAGTCGTATATTTACGAGCGATCTAATCAGATCGTCGTAAATCCCCGGATTATTCACATTAATAACGAAGCTTTTTATTATTGGTATCGCAGCTAAACATCTTATAAAAATCTTTATAATACTATGTTATTATTTACAACATAAATTCCGCTTATTAAATTTTTTATATTACTATTTTACTATAAATTATTGTAGCATAAATTTTAGGTTCGCGCTCTCTTTCTCAATTTTTTTCCGAATTCGTTTTATAATTTGCTCCTGTCGCTGCATATTATATTTATATATCAATTTCAGTATAATGCACGTGTATAGGATTCACTTACATGAGTACGAAATAATAACAGTTTTGAGGAGTTAGTTTTATATTTTAATAAATTTGTTAAAAGTATTAGTTTTTGAATAACATTCCACATGATACTTTTTTAAGCTTAAAAAATTCTTATTAGAACACTCACTGTTTTTCACTGATCACAGATCGGTTGAATTCTTGTTGGATCATTTTTATATTTTATTTATTTCATATCAATACAAGTGATCTTTTGAATTCCACCATTTCTGGTTTAGTCCTTTTATACTTTGTAGTAGACTGCTTGTTTATTGTTATTTGTTAATAGAATCGGAATTCTCACGTCTTGTATTTTTCACCGCCATTAAATTCGCACATCGTTAAAAAGGAATTTCTCTCTCTCATACGCACACGCATATTTATTATCATAAAGGACAAATTAATAAACCGGTACCGAGTAATCAGAGCAACTGGTTTTGAGTACTTCGGGGGGGTTACCCACGAGGTATCACATTCCAAGGCGTTGTGGCATCTTCTATGGACCTGCTCCGTACCTGAACTCTCATTAGCCTCTCGTTTCCCGTAGTCGTAGCGTCTGCTTCCACTTTTTTGTCTACGTACAGGATCAAGGACCAGTCATCCTCGTTCTTGATTTCGTTAAGTCCATTACTTTTGATTTATGCCGCTGCTCCTCCTCGACCCTTTCAATTAAGCATCCATCTTGCTCTTTTCTTGCCATCTTCTCATAATTCTTTAGTTAAAACGAGTTCGCGTCCGTCATGACGAATCCGCCATAGATGAATAGAAAGAAAAATCTAGTTGTTGAGATTCTGCAGGAGAGCGAGAGAGAGAGAGAGAAGGCAAAAGCAAAATGGCTGTTTACAAGGGGTTGTATTGTTTCTACCCTTGCACAAACCAACCCTCAGGAAGCCCAAATATTTTGGATTTAAGAGGATTGCAACCAGACATTCACACATTTGTTTAAGTGTTTACCGATTATCTTCTCTCTTCGATCGGTTGTTGGCAGCTACCCCCTCGGGTGTCTGCCATAGACCTCAGCCAGCCAGCATCCTTCCTTTAGTTTCTACCCTAAAAACACAAGCTGTGAGTTCTATTCAATGAACATGAAAACGATTTACTAATTTTTTTATTTGTTCCCAACCAGAAGGCTTTTTGGGGGCTCTCTGTGAAATCCAAGATGGCGCACAACGTGCCCCTTCCCGTTCAATCAACTTAAATTCTCACAACAGTTCGATCAAATTGCAAAGTCTCCAAAGAAGGGTGAAATTTGTGTACGATTAATTTTCACGACCTGAACTAACCAACAATGAAAATTAACGAGTCGTCCATTTTTTTCGGTTTAACGGTTTTCAGTTGAGGTTTACATCTCTATGGTGAACTACCCTGGGTGATTAGCCTCGTCCAATAAAAATAAAAACCATCTCATACTTCTCTGTAAACACACACACACACACGAGGGAAAGGGACAAATAAAAAATCTATTTAATTTCATTTTATGAATTCATGTGTGTCATGTATTGAAATTGAACGCACGCGATGCCCTTTGTGTGCATGCGTTTTCCATCGCTCCCCGTTCAAATGACTCAAAATGGCTTCTTTCTTCCGTTTTGCATGTTCACCACGTTTCTGCCCGTTTTTTCTCATTACTGACCGTTCTCGTTGCCCGTTCAAAATATGAGCGAACGCACGTAATTTCATTTCCCTACACACACAGAAACGGAGAGAGGGATGGACTAAAATTCTAAAGAAATTAAAACCTATTTCCTAGGCCAGCAAGTAGATGAAGTAAAATGAGAGAGAAGGCGGACAGTTCAAAAATCAAACATCGGTTTTTGGCATGTAATGGACAAAAGTAGAAGAACAGGTGAAATAGGCACAGAAGACCCGTGACATCCTCTGTCAAACAGTGAAAACAGATAAAGGAAGTGATAAGGCGACGATAAAAGCGATGATAAAGGTGATAAAAAAGAAGTGAAAATAAGAGGAACGAGAACTGATGAGTGGTACATAATGAGTGACAAAACAAGGAGCTCACTTGAAAACAAGGCCTTGACGATTTATCTGGGAAAAGAAAAAGGTGCAATTGATGGGAAAGTCCGTAACGTAATTGGCAAGGACGAGGATGAAGCAACCAAGGGAATTACAAAGCAAAAATAAAAAAGAAAAGCATGAGAGCAAGTAAGGAAAGCAAAAGAAGTAGTACTAACTAGTGATGAGGTACCAGGTACCCAGCACCAGAAACCAGAACTTGCCAGTGACCCACGGGGTTCCTACGGGCCTTGTGTCCCGTCCGACAGCATTCCTGTGGGCACCAAGAGACCGTTATCGTTCGACCAATCATAACCGTTTGAAAATTACAATATCAAAGGACAAATTGAAAGGCTTCACTCCGTAGCGGGAACGTTGGCCATTCATCCTGTGGGTTTGTGTCTTCCTCTCTCTGGATAGAAGAAGAACAACAACCGACAACAACAGGGGCCTGCAATGGAAGGACCCAGAGAAAAACCTCAATTAACGGTGTGCTCGGGGAAGCATTTTGTTATTGAGAAATAAACGCGTATCCGTCTGCCCTGATAAGCATCTAGGAAAAGGAGGGTAGATGTCCTATCTTGCCGTTCATCAGTGTAACCTAATGGTACGATACACCAACAATATGTTGAATTGAAGCAGGACCGTAGCCAGCAGACGGCACTCGTTCCCTGTTCTTTCCGGTCTATCATGTTACTTCCCTAACGGATGTAACTCCATAGCAACAAGAATTTGCTAGTGTTAGAGTAAACCACATTGTGGTCGTGAGTTTCCTGCTGTTGGACCAACAGACCTCTGACGGGTCGTCAGCACTGGACAGATCGCTGGGTTGTTTGCATACGTTGGCGCACTGCCACCCATTTTGTCTGCTGCGTTAACTTTCTTGTTCATTATTTCCATCCCCAAAATAAAACCTCCTTTTATGACTTCATTGTTTCTGCCGCGGTACTCACTGCTGGAACCATCACACTAGGAAACCTTTTATTGTCGGCTCTTGTTCTACTTCGCTACTAACCGGAACGTGAGCAATGAAAATTACGACTGAATACCTGACGTTGGAACTGACCCCCACATGTTTGAGTGTTCAATGGCGGAATGACGAAGACAACAAGAACTGTGGTTAACAGTCAATAATGTTGTACTACCCTACGCAAAAAGCGTCATTTTCGTAGAGTTAAACCGTTGCGTAAACCGGGTGGCACCGCTGTAGGCGGACTTAAGCCGAACCAATTTGTACGAGTGCGTTTTTTTCGTAGGTTACACCTGCGTTGGAGGTCTCCATACCGGGGGTAATAATTTCATCAAATGATGTGCCATCCACCTGGTCATTTATCTTTCACTCTAAGGCAATAATTTTCTTCTCTCTCTCATGCCTGAATTTGTTACAGGCGAACGCATAATAAATACGCACGCGTATTTATTACGCGTACCATCAAGTGACTTATTGTCTTACACGGGCATAAATAATTTTGTACGTGTACAACTCACTTTTCCATCATCGCGGTCGTATTTTACCGGTTTTGATTCTTCGGGGAGCGTGCCTTTTGGGTCCCCCAGGGTTGATCAGCAGGTACGTCACTTTTCTTCTCACTCTGGTCGCATTCGGTCGGATGTACCCTCGTACCTCACGCTCGGTGTTGTGAACCATCTCTACATAAATCGAACCTGACTTTTTACGTCCTGACGATTCTTTTGAACGACCGTAAAAAAAATTATTGTCTTTTTTACGCCGTGAGTCGGACTGTCTGTGGCCAACGCGTTTTTCTCTTTGTTTTTTCTGCTCATTTGAACTTCATTTTGCCCTTTTACTTCTTGTTTATTTATTTAAACTTGTTACATTCTCATTGAAAATTAGTGTTTGTCTTTTATTAACCCGGTGAATTTATTGACTTGAACTGTCTTCGTCGTTTTACTTGTCGTGGGACTTTAGGTATTATTGATACCTGCTTGGGGAACAAACCATAAATCCCGGTTGAACCTAAATGGTGATTTGTGTAAGATGAGTAGGACGCGTCTTTCTTGCAGAGCTGCAGAGGAGATGTATCAGGTATTCGTACCAAGTGATCACTCGACAAAGTTAAAAACTACGAAATGGACAAACACACGGGTCATCCTCCGACCAACCTTATCCTCATATATTTTTCTTTTTATTGCAAAATATTGGTTTCATTGCAGAAAATTCCTTTCAAAATGGTGACGGCAAGGACCCTCGGGAGGCCGTGGCAGGTACCCTCACCTTCTACCCGTGCCTGGGCAGTTGCATAGTCCGTTTCCGGTGCCCTTGTAATGCTTTCCAATTACTCGCATCAATTAAACCGAGACACGGTTTCTGTTTCCGGTTCTTTGGATCAATTTCTTTGCTCATATTCACTCTCACAACCGGAGTTGCCTGAGTGCAAGGCTCTGCTCTGCTTTTTCTCAGACAAGGCCGATTGCCAAACAAACAAAAACCATTGCTTTCTACGCCGCATAGTTGAACTCCAAGGAAAAATTGCCAAAAAGTATAACAATGAACTGCAATTGTTAACTAGAAAAGTGGAATATCAAATTGGAGCATACAACTTAAGGGTAGTTTCACCCTCAAATGTGTTAGAAGACGCTCAAAAGTATCCAAATAAGTACCCAGGTACCAGGTTTTTCTTTCAATGTGGCAGAAGCAGACGAACCCTGAAGAACTTCAAAGTCTGCGGATCAGTCGGCGGAAGGCCAACTTCGCTTACATGGAAAAAAAAATCTGCTGCCACGTCCTTTCTCCTTCCACGGAGAAAACAAACAATTTGAAAGTCTCGAGGTGAAACAATTTAATCGATTGATCGTAAATTTCTACTTTCGATTTTTTAACTATTAACCTTTTCCATGGCATTATCATTACGTTTTGATGATCAAACTCTCGGGCCGTCGTCAACGTGATCATCATCATCATCATCATCATCATTATCATCAGTAATTCCCCTCTCGACTCGTTCTGGCCGTTAATAACCGTAATTTCAACCAACTTTTCCCTCAGTTCATGTTCTGCTTATTTTTTCTTTACTATTCGTTAACTCGATAATGATGATTATTACTTATCCAATTTATTCGCCAAATTTGAAGGAATAGTTTGTTCCCAGGTCTGCCAGGTTTCAGGTTCGGGACAGGCCGGGAGTAGAGAGAGACCCGGTGAATGAGTGACCCAAAGGGCTGAACTACCCATCGGGTACCACCTCAACCCGTCATTACTGCCCTCTTTCCCCATCATTCAACGTCTCTTCATTCAGGTTTGTCTTCGTCAGTGGCCTGGACTTTCTCTTGATGGTTTCTTCTTCCTCCTCTCGTCCATCACCCTTTCCTTTTCCAGCCCGAGGTTCACCTCTTCCTCTTCCACGTTGTTTCCCAGGTCTGCGAGTTTCTACTTCTTTGTTAACATAATCGTAAACGTCGTAATTATTTTCACCGCCTTCTTGATGTTTTTCTGATTTGCTTTTTTGTTTTCTAATAAGCTTCGACTTCCGGCCTGACTGGAACTGCACATCTGAAATCAATTTGCCTTTCAAATATTCTTTTATTTATTTTTTTTTACTCGTCCGTCGTAACGGTCGCACACACTTGGACACACACAAACACACACTACAAACAATCAAACACGCACGCTTATTTTATGCTCCTAGTCGCAATTCAAAGTAAATGTAATAAATAAGTTAGGTGAACTAATTGTTAGACGTGAACTGAAACTCATCCCGGAGCCTTGTGTAATTGCCAGTTCTCATTCTTAAGTTACTTAAATATACAGGTAGTTTGTGAGGGAGCAGAAGTAACGGCGGTAGACTACGCAGGAGGATGATTACAAGTTACAAAGAGTTACGTAGAGAAGTAAGTTAATTTCTTGAACTTGACAAGAGGCTCTTCGATTGAAAATTGATTTTGTATTGAACTCATGATCGGTATGCAGATGCATCCGTAGCAGAAAGTCATTCTTAACGCCATCGCTCCCCCACACATACGGACAGACATAATCAAGTTAATGAAATTGAAAATTTTAATTAATTTTTATATTTAGACATCGACGAGCAAGGCCTTCGTTATGCCATGCCACTGCCCCCGTTGTGTGCGCATCCGATTTATGTAATCGTTTTGGCGAATGATTTCGCAAATGAAATGATGACGATGATAATAATATCTGGAATAATAAATCTATTAAAATAAGTAATCGGAGAGGAAACGTAACTTGTTATTGTTACAACAATTATTTATGCTTGCAGTCACGTTGATGCCAGGCGGGGAGGGAAAGACATATTTCTTTTATGGCGAGAATTTTGTCGCAATTAAATCGTTTGCCAATTCAAATGGAATTTATTAATTTTAACGGAACGAAATTGCCTTAGTCTGTTAGTTCTTTAGCCGTGCAAAAGTCGAAAAGCATGACGTTTGGCGAAGGGAAGGGTGAGAGAGAGAGAGGGGGGGGAAGGAAGGGAGGGAGGGGGTGGACGTATCAGGTTGTTACCTGTACCAGATGCCTGAGACGTACAAGTACCCGTCATGTCTACACAATAAGTACACGTTACATTTCTCAGGGATGTTTGGACCGGTTTGGAATTTTCTGAATTCGTCCAATCCTGTCAAGAGCTCCCAAAACTATGTAACAGATTGCTCGTTAAAAGAGAAAACAGCGGCACTCACACACACACACAAAAATTGAAAATAAGTAACAGTTACAGCGGCACACACACACACGTGCATCCATGCATATATAGTCGTTCAGAAAAGTCTTACAACCGAAAAATCTGAATTTGTATGACGGACTATTAAATATTATAGAAGTAGTGATTCGTACGAGTACTCATGTACCGACTAACGTCTACACATAAATTCTCCTTTGCCGGTGTACAACATGTAGAGTCGAGTCATCAAGTAAGAACTGGACGACACCCAATTAATACAAATTTTCATTGGGACATTAAATTGCTTGTAGAGATGTTTTATGTTAAATTATTTTTTTTTAACTTCTCCCGTTGAACCAGTTGGCTCTGGCAGACGTTCTGACTGGAAAAGAAGGTCTTAAGAGTAAATAAAACACTTAGGTAAGAGATGAGTAGTGTAAACACAGAAGGCGAACACATAATTGTAAATACATAAAGCAATTTGTGCCGCGTTAATGGAAACGATAATGTCCGAGTGCAATAAATAAGAAACAAGCGTCCAGACTCGTACTAAAGGTAATAGTAATAAATAAATTAATTACGTGTTGGAGGGCATGAAATTTTAACTACGTAATAATAATTATTAATAACGAAAACATAGTAAATAAATAAGTGGAGGTGAACGCCAGTTTCGGGGGGAGTAATAAAATTTTTTTTTTTGGAATTTCACTACAAGAAGAAAATTAAAGTAACTCGTGCCCATGTTCCATTTTGTATATACAAAAGAATTTTGACTTGGCGTTGTTTTTGGGTTTTAATGGGTCTCGCAGGTCTGGGAGAAGTCCAGGCGGCACTCACCTGCTTCAACCTGAACTGCCTGAAAGACTTGCTTTCTGCCTTCCTTCCACCGGCCAATAAATAAAGGCGGACGTAAAATAAATAATTCGAGTCATTCTTTAAATTTTTAGACTGGACAGGTTCACTCCACGCGAAAGGACATTAATTACGAGAATATGGGCAGGGTAGGGCGGGGGAAGTAACTCTGCGTACCTGTGCGACCCAACAATTTCTACTTTTTCCAATGAAACTTGCATTTGCGTGAGCCTGAAACTGAACTGATTAATGTCGACTAGGAAAATAAAAGAAACCGAACAGAAGCTAAAAAATAAAATAGTAGAGTAATCCTACACCCTACAGGGTTACACACAAATAAATATAACTGACAGGGAACACGTCACGAAAAGGTTACTTTTGGGTTCTTTTCGTAAAACAAAGTCTGTTAGTCGGACGTAGAGAAGAATCTTAGTCAACGGTCAAAATACAAAAGTTGACTAGACAAGGAGGCTACATAAATATACGGGTAGGAAGTAGAGAAAGAAAATAGGTCATACTTCTGCTCAAGTTTAGGGACGTTTTATATATATACTAATACTAAAAACAGTGTTAAACTTCAGCCGTCGTCCAGAAAGCCCAGCAGATGAAGGAAACTTCGAGTGATTAAAGTAAAAAAAAAAATTCCTTCGAATTCGAAAGCAGAAACCTCGGGCAAGGCAAAGAGCAATCGGAGAGGCCACGCGGCCATGTACAATCGAATCGAATCGAATCGAGTTATCGAACGAGATTATCTGATTATTTGGTCATTACTTCTGCTGTACTTTAGAAATGAAAACACAAGTTTCCAACAGTTCGCCTTCCAATGTGTGTCTCCTTGCCCTACCCTCCCCCCTCCGTCTACCACAGCTGCCACCCCTCACATCCATAACTTGTCTATTTGAAACTATTTGAGGCTCTCGATAGTTTTTAATAATTAATTCAATTTACAACAATTTTTTACTAATTTAAAATTATAATAAAAAATTATTATTTATAGACTCAATGTAAAGTTATAAACTTCATAGTGTCTTCTTCCGTTACATTACATTATTTATTATTTAATGTGCACATTAACGGGCGTTTTTATTTCTTCTTCTTCATAGTTTTCAATAGTTTCTGCAGGCTCCGAGCATTCTTTTTTTTTTTTTTTGCTATTCTTCCTGTCCATCTCTGGCACATCACACGAGAAGAATTCAACGCTTGGTGTTCAACGTCATTTTTCCAGTTTAATTTTAGTTAATTTGGTTCCCGGTGCTTCACTGTCTGTCTGTCTCCTTGTCACTTTTAAACTTATTGTTTTCTCCTAAAAAAAAACAACAAATAAATTCATGTCACCCAATCCGATGACCAAATTAACTCTTTCTCTCCTCTTCCACGTTCCATCCATTGAATTTTAATGTACACGGTGAACATGACTGTTTCTGTATAATTATTCTAATGAGAATTTTCCTATCGATGGGGGAACCCATTTGGAAATTTACGAATAACAAAAATTTTAAATTGATATTGGCGTAATTTATCCATTTCTCCCGAAGAATTGACAACGAGGGTTTGCTTTGTCATTAGCAATATCTGCAGAAGTAGCTCTTCGGTAGTACGGAATTTAATAAGAATAGCAAATAACACACTCAAGTTCCAATAAAAAAAAATAGAAATAGTTACTAGGAAATGAATGGGACAAAACAGACGACTTAATGGTCTAACGGTGATGGCTCGTTCAAAAACCCAAGACGCACGAGAGGAGTCAAAGGAAAAGAGAGAGAGAGAGAAAATAGGTGGATGGATAGGTAGTAGATGGTCAAAGTAGAAAACCCGCGTGGGGTAGAGGTGGAACTCATAGAGAAAAAATAGACAAGAATTTTTATAAACATTCCAAACGGGTGAGTTTAAAAAAATCTGACAGAAACACAATGGATTTGACAGAATCAATTGAAAGTAATTTAAAAAGATGTCAGAAGGGCATTAGGCGAGGGCCTTAATTGACTAATGTGTACAGTTTTGACATAAATTTGTGCCACAATGGCAATCTGTCATACCTGCCTCTAATGGACTTGGTCTAGGAATCATAGAAAAAGCTCTTTTGTCGCCTTTCAGTTCTTCTCCAACCGAATCTTCAATACTTCAATCTATTTTCTATCGCTACCACAGCGGCACGTTCAATTTTTCCTGTTTTTCAGTCAGTTTGGTTGCCTGTCGTCTGAGATCTGCCCAATACCCAACTACACGGGCAATTCTTTCGCTTTTAGCGATGCAACGTCCGTTTCCTAGTCTCGAAATGCGCCGACGCCATGTCCTCCACTACTTTCGTACCGTTTTTAGTGTCGGTTATTTCCATCGCGAATACTTCAACTTTTTCTAATAATTTTACCCATTTCCGGCTAATTAGGAATCGCCAATGCGCTTCGTTTCACTCAATCGGGAAATTTCAACGTTTCAACGTGCTCTTCTCCCCAGGCTCAGACACGCAGGTACGGCTAGACAACATTTGGAAGTTGGAAGCAGGCGGGAAATTTTAGGAAAGACGGCGTAACGGGCCATCGCATCTGCTTCCCTCCGTGCTGAATAAATTTGAATTTAAATTAAAAATATATACCACTCAGGTATGTACCTAGGTACGGGCAGGAGTCCCCTTGTGTTCACCACCTTCCGGTCGGGCACTGTAGCAGATGACTGAGGGCCCCCGGAGGAATTGTACGATGAGACTCACAAGGAGCAACGAGATGTGAGCCGGGCGTTCAGGCACAGGCTCAGGCATAGGCTCAGGTACTGACGCAGGCACGGGGCAAACGCAACCTTCGAATCCGGTGGGACTTGAAATTATTTTTTTTTACTCCAAAGAGTTTCTTTTTCGTTGTTGTTTTTTCTTTCCGAAGAAAAACATAAAAAAAGGTTTTTTTTCTGTCAGGTACGAGTGGATGTACGGTACGTAATGAATCTTGTTAACTTATGTCGGACTGTCAAAGTTGCGTCTTAAAAATGTCTTCTGCTTCAATATGCCCCGTTTGACCTTTAAATCATTCCTACTCTTTGTCTTTCTATGGTCGTCTTGTCGTCCTTGTGCTTCCACAACATCCACCATCCCTCTTCCGTTACCTTTTTGGGGATTGTTTTCCACCAGGCAGAATAATAAAATAAAAGTCTACCCTTAATGGTTTCTCTTTCTCTTTTAACCGTAACCTGAATTATGTGTTTTTCTTTCAAGAGATTTTGTTTTTGGGTTACCCAACACGAGAGATGCCTACCTACCAGAGGAGAAAGCAGTAAACAGTAATAAATTGTAGATCCCCTGTAGATCAGGGGTGCATCCCTTCCGATTAATGTTAAATTCAGCAAAGTTACTGCTAATTCACCTTCACCTCAACTTTGGGACTGCCTCCTCCGAGGTTATTATGTTTTGCTGTTGAGTACCAGAGAAACAGTTCCAGCAGAATAATTTTGATCTGTGATGTATTCTGATGTATTCATCCGTAGGGTATCTTGTTCAATTTGTGCAGGCGACGGGATGTTTTTAGTAATTGTGTCGTGGCATTAGACATTTTCGCACTATCTGCTAACCCCGTTGTTGATAATTTTTACACCCCGGTTCGAATTCACGGAACAGAAAATATTTATACTTTCATTTTATTTCCAACATTTAGTGCCGTTTTACGTACAAGCGCATTCTTTGCACGTATTCCGTCAATATAACGATTTTCCGTCCTTTTGTACGTCACTGCAAGGCACGCCCCGAAACCGGTGTGCACAAAGAACACACACATACACACACACACACACACACACACACACACACACACACACATACATACATAAAATACTAACAAACTCGGGAGTGACTTTCATGATTATTCTCCATGCCCAAGTGAAACAAAATAACCCTACTTAGCACTTTTACCCCTAGGAAATCTTACAATGGCGACTTCTCATACCTGTATATTACATACACTGGCCATTTACTTTTAAAAATGGCGGTAAACGAGTAGAAATAATAAACAGGAGAGGCGGATATGAAGGTAGGAAGCGAGCATTAATATGCATTAATTACGTGCATACAGATGCAGGGGGTTAACTGTATAGGGCAAATTAACATGCACGAATGCTTTTCTACGAGACTGTTGCTCTACGGGGGTGAATAATTATACTTAATATTATACATTCATAAAAGGGGTGTCAGACCGATCGCAGGCAGCTACCTGCCCACCCCGAACGGGTACCTCAATAAAACTATTAACAGACTCGGTCAACTCCCTGAACTTCCCTTAAGTACCTAACTAATTTAACTTATTTTCTGTATCTTCTTTTTGTGACTTATACGAGGTTGCACATCTATGAAAAATCAAAGGCTCGAATTGTGTGTTCCTCACGCAACCAAGAGATTTCACAATTTTTTTTGTTATAATTGCCTCTACCACAATTAAAATGCATTGTTATACTTTTCTTATACAACTTTTACGACCTTGTTCCGAGTTGTATATTAGGATTTTTCTGTCAACTTGACACGCATACAAGTTGGAATTGTTCTTGGAGTTGCAGAACAAGGAGATTTGTTTCGTTCCATTGAATGTACTCAGCTCATGTGATTTAACAATGGATTGTTTGAGGAGAAATAAGTTGCGCTGGAATTCTCACTCCTGGAGTGAAACAATAGCAAAATTCATATACATATTAACTATGATCTCTTTACAATTGAAGGTTATGGCACGGTGTAAAGCATTAGATATCTTTGCTGATTAAATTTTACAAGTTTCGGTTTCTGTTGAGGACAAAATTATTTATTCCGTTTTGGACGGACACGTTCGGTTTTTAATTTTTACTTTGTTTTCATAGTTCACCTGCAGGAATCACACCGAAATTAAAATAAATAATTGCACCGTCTGAACTTGTTCTCTTTAAAGTCTAATGTTTTTATCTTGTTTATGTTCCAGCGGCTGTGGCTGCGGCACGAATGTCCGGCGTGTCCACTTCTACTGCTGTGTGTCGGCCGCATTTCCACGCTCCTCTTCACCCGTGGCTGAGCGACGGGTCGAAAGCTCCAGCCTGGTGCAATCCCTTCGGCAACGAGTCGGACAACAAGCCGCCATCGCCTCTCATAACAACGAACCATCACAACCTGTTCAGCTTTCCGCCGACACCTCCGAAAGACGCGACACCCGACTCGGTGACGACAAACTCGACGACGAACCACACGACAACGTCGTCGACGACGAGCTCGTCTGAGTACCAGCAAAAAGGAGACTTCAACAAATCCGAGTCGGCGTTCGCCACCAAGACGACAAACTCTGGTGATTATAGTCAAAAAAACATGGACGGTTTCGGTCCGAACGGGAACAAGTCGAGTAGTGAGTACATGCACAAGAACGACTACCTGGCGCACGCAGCTGCCCTCAACGCTGTCGCCTTCATGCAGCACGACGGCCTCGACGTCAAACCGGGGATCAACATGCTCGGCAACGGGATACTGTCAGGGACGGCTTCCGCCAACAGCAAGCACAGAGAAGGTATCGATGGTAGCGTTAGGTCACCGGGCAACGATAGTACCTCCTCGAACAGTGAAAGCGAGGGCAGCATCAACCCTAAGGTGTCCCCCTGCCAGGGCCAGGGTGGTCACTCGCCCTCAGGCCAAGGCACGTGTTTCCCGCCACCTCCCCCGCTGCAGCCCTCGCCCTACCACGAGCACGGAAACTACTACAGTCACTACCACCACCACCACGGGAACCTATTTAAGTCGAGCCATCACCATTCGCCGGCTGGGATATCCAACAGCTCCGCCACGGGGCTTCACTCGAACCTTAAAAATAATACGAGAAACAAATCCCGGTCGAGTGCTGGTAAGAAATTGGCATTTTTGTTTTGTTTTGCTTTTTTTAATTATTTTTTTTTTTACCACAAACCCATCCGAATGCGTCAGATCTCATTCAGAGCACCTTTTCCAATCACAGAGGACGTAGTTCTGATTGGAATCCAGGAGGTTCCAATAAGGTCCGGTCGTGCCCGTGGGAAGCCCAGGCAACATAGAAAAAACGTAACAAATTTCGGTCCGAACGAATCAATCAAACCATTAATCAAAAAACACGGCGGACAGATAGACATTTTACGAAATCGCTAGCGTGAGATAAGTTTACAACTTCCGGTCGATCGATTTGAATATAAATATCGTAGAGAGGGAAATGGAAGTTTCCGACTCGAACATTTTGCCTTTGTTTTCTAAAATTTTTTCCACCTCGGGCTCTTTGTTTGCTCTTTTGCCGGAGAGAGCCGGGAGGGAGAGAGAAAGAGAGGATGTGTGTGGCAGGAGTGTAAAGGCGGACATTTTGCTCGCCAGCCCAAAAGCTTGAAGTAAGAAAAAGGTAGTAGACAAGAAATTACAAAGAATTGGAAGTTACCTGTAAAAAATCAAAATTACTATGATCGTGTCGTAATAATCGTGGCAGCAGCTGACTAAAACTTTACAAAAATGTTTTTATGTTCGGTGTAAGTGTCATCTCTAGGAGTTAAGGGTTTTCTCCGATTTCATGAAACCCTCAAATTAGGGTTGTTGAGGTAGAAGAAATGTGAAATTTCCAGGGTCGTTTATTACGAAACTCAATGGATTCGTTCGTTTTATGCGAATTTCATTCATTTACACTGAGGTTCGAACAGTCTGATAGGTTAATTAACCTCTGTTTTGCTTTATTTATTGCAATGGCCAATGAATCCATTTGAATATTACATTATTTATTTTTAAAACGGCGAATTTTTTCTTTCTGTGTCGTTCGTGTCGAAGGCACCCACTCTCACCCTAAATCGAGTTCGGACTTTGTGCTTCGGTAGGCACTGAAAAAAGGCTCAAACGACCCAAAGGCCTCAACTTCAATTAACGTGAGGAAGACGGCAAGTCATCGATTTGCTCGAATGGCTTCGTTTAATGTACGTCCGACAACCTTTTGGACTTTCTTAATGTTTTCTTTTATGTTTTAAATTGGGCGTAACATTCTTCTTCGGTGTGTGTTAGACCCGAGATGTGCAGTACTGTGGTACTTTCAGTAAAACCGGTTCTTACGCGTGAATGATTCCCTACACTACATTACTACATATATATTTATATAGGACACTACACTCAGAACTATGTCCTTTTACCTTCACAAGATTCTACTTCTTTGTCCTTTGATTTTCACTTCTTCAAATATTTTATTCTTTTATAGTTTCACTTCGACTGCATCCTTCTTCCTCACATCCTTCTTTTTTTGGTTTTATTTGCTTTATTTTATTTTCTTGTTTTTGGTTTCTGATTACTGGCACTAACGACCATTTAAATTTCAAATTTAATCTGCGTTTTTTATAGAAAAAAGAGCACTCATAAAACGCTTATTTATTTATTTATTTATTTACATTAATTACCTTTGAAGGTGTCGGAATGGTGATGGTTTCTCGGGGTAAGTACACCCGGGTTCTCTGTACGTACACGAAATGCATGACCAGGAAAGAGTCGAGGGGTAGAAGACACACATTTTTTCGTCCATCTTTCTTCGTACTCGTCTGGGTACTCAGGTACGCAAGGTCACAAGTGTGAGTCACCCGGGGTACCAGTCGCTTCCTCGGTACTTATAAACCATAATAAACTAGACGAGAGAGAGGAGGGAAATGTTTTTTTTTTTTATATATCTTGAAATATTTGTGTTCGTGTTTGATTTGCATACTGGGTCTATAGGATCAGGGCCGGAGGACTGAAACAGGTTCAGAGTGAATTCCAGGTTCTTGTGGCCCGGTCCGATAGCCTGGGGTTTCGCAGGCCGTACCTGACCGCCACATTAAAATCGACGAGATACACACCCACCCCCGACCGAAGGGGGTTGCCACAATTCCTGATAAAAACATATTTTCAGGTACTTGGAATTTCTCCCCGTGAGGGAACCTCAACCTTTCAAATTCTGGTTGTTGCGATTCCCGTCAAAGTCCATTGTTAGTTGGAGTAGGTACCATAATGGCTACCCGTTGGGACAGGTGCCACTTCTGCCTTTCTTTACACCTTTTCACTCGTTACAAATTGACGATGTTTCAGGTTCCTTCGACTTTAATGGGTTGCGTTTGTCGCACCTTTGACTCGATCAATCGACCCTGCCGTCTCTTTCTTTCCTTTCTTCTTCTACTTCAATCAATTTTCACTAAAATTCTTTGTCTAGCCTTTCCCACTGTGTTCCTTTTTTGTTCAGCGTTCAACATACATGTGTTTTTTTAAATAATAATCCGCTACTATTTAGAATCATTAAAAACTAACTGTACAATACTAATATAAAAAAAATGGGCTAGCAAACCTAGTTGTTCACTCGTTAAGTAGCTTCAAGTAGTTAGAAAAGTCAACATTACTGCTCTTAAATTAACAGAATATAATCCAAAAACAGCTCTTTTTTCCTATGATTTTAACATAGTTGGATGCGCTTCGGAGGATTTCACAGAGAAATTAGTTTTTGTCACCTTCTTCTTTGTCAATTTGATCATCGCAAGAAGAACTCGCGACAGACCGACAGTTTTCCACTGCACTCGGACCATTTCATCACTTTTCTATTCATTTATTGCGGTTCTTTTCTTCTTTCAGCTTCTGCCACTCTTTCATGTCTGACACATAAAGCAACAGTTTGGTTTTCACATTAATGACTTTTTCTGAAGTGAGAAAGGATAATTTTTCCTTCTGACACGTCATCCCGGCGACTCAACGAACTCAATGGGAAGGGCGTTTGTTTGTTTGTTTGTTCTAGTACGAGTACAAAAACCTATATTCTTTCTTTTGAAGTCTCTAATTGATTAGCCTGGAAGAAAGAGTCCGCCTTCTGCTGTCGTCCGTCCTACAGCTTTCTTCTTTGTGGAAATTTCACCGTTGCCTTTTGTCAGGAGAAACAGGGACGGTCTGTTCCCGAAAGTACTTTCTACTTTTGTCTCGTATCAGGAGCTCTCTGTCCTTTGTTGGAGTTTACTTCCGTTTGAGTATCCGACACCCTGATTTTCGTCAGTGCGATTACTTAAATAAATAGTGAATGAAGTACCCCCTGCCCCGGTTCATCCCTTAAATGAGATTGAAAGTGCGAAATGTGCGGTTTATCTGCCGATGAAATCTCCCATGAAAAAGATTCTATCTTTGCATTTACCCTTGGTCATCTTCCTCTCTCAACTGCACTTTTCAGTTGAATTCTCAATCTGACAGATTTTGCATTCTACTCTGTGTGACGGGTGTCGGCTCTGGAAAAAATTAATTGACAAGTTGAATTGTGTTGAAGTCTGTGACGTAAGAAACTTAGGTCTGCTTGAGTGTGGTGGGTTGATCACAATCTTTAAGTAATGATCTGTAAGAATACAGAATATTGTTATTAGTTGAACTTAATAAAATGATCTGAAAGTTAGAGAGTTCTAAAACGAACGAATGTCTTCATATCTCATGAATGGTTAACTGCATATTAACCAGGTTACAGTCATGAAATTTTAGTACTTAAAAAGAGTGTTAGGAAATTAAGCAGTTAACAGCCGGAGACCGAAGCAAAGAATAAAAAAGTCGGGTTCTTAACGTAAAGTAAAAGGTAATGGTAACATACAGCGAGGTTCAAATGTAATGGACACAACTGTAATTTCTGAACGACCGTCTGCAATTTCATAAATAGCAGAGGAATATTTGTAGAACAATGGTCAATCGGTCGTAAACAAACATAGTGAAACACGAGCTGATAAATAGAGAAGGAGAGGTGAAGAAGAGAGGTAGAACGGACAGAGAGAAAAACCTCAAATACATAAATAATGAACAATAAAACGCGGCAGTAAACTTCGTGTAATTAGTCGAATAACAATAGCAGGTTAAATAAATAATAGAAGAAAACGAAATGAATAAATTAGTGGGAGTTATTCTGGCGTGAAGTGTGTACTACTCAACTAGTGAGGGCAGCCTTTTTGCTGGTGCTACGGACTTTGGTCGGTCAGATTTTTGCCGAAAACTAAAATCTGAAATTATTACAACAGTAATGTTGCTGAATTCAATGACTAGAAGGAAGGAGCACTACAGCCACGACTGCTTTTAACTTGGAAACTGTTGTTTAGAAAGGTTCCGAAGAATCGCGAGATGGCCTGTCCCAAATGTTGACAATTGAAAATGTGTAGTTTGATTTCAGACTCCGTCAGACTCTTTCTCGACACGACAGCCTTTCCATTTCCACGTATTCCACATCGACACCTCCATTTCCATCTTGTTCCTTCTCATGTAAAGACAGACAAGACAAGAGGAGGCCTTGGCCCATTGTTTAACCGTTTCGCATACAAACCCAAATCCATATTTCTCCGTGTAAATTAACAACAAAATAATCACTTTCCGAACGAGCGAAAACAAAAGCGAAGAAACAAAAAAATTATAATTAAAATACGCGGGGAAATTTTAATTTATTTTTTTTTCCCGCCACAATGTTTCGATAATCGTTCGATCTCGAAATCAAGATGGCGACCCTCGTCCTTCGGCCATTGTTTTCACGTAACGAAAATTTACATATTTCGCTCTGTCCCACTTGCTCTTTCCACCTTTGCAGGTGTTTTTCCCTTTTTATTCTCCTTCTTCTCTCTCTCTCTCTCTCTGATTTTTTATTTTGCACAAGTCGAATTTGAATTGAAAATTAAAAAGAATTCTTCTCTCTGTCGGTTGCATCACTTCGGCCTGGCATTGGCCTTAGTTGGAGTGGCCCAGTTTTTCCTTACGGTAATAATAATTTCATGGGCTGGGAGAATTAATTAATTATTTAATAATTGCGCGTCTAATGTAATGCTTCGAAAGTAACGCGGAATTTACGCGTGCGTCTACGTTTCGATTATCGAACGATTAGTTTTCGATTTCTCTTTTGTTTGAAATTGCAACTTCCCAAAGCCGAGTTTTGCGTAATCGGCGAACGCAAAAAGGAAGACCTAAAACAACACTTGGCAACGCGGGCGTTTGTCCGTGACGAAATTTCACGAATGAAGTTGTCAGTACGCGGTAAGAGAACCGGTGTGACATTGATTTATAAAACAAATTTTAATTCAAAGGAAGTTACTTCAATCATTCGAATTACATACTGAAAATCAACATGAAGAGAATAAATGCTTGACGGCAGAAAACCACGACACAAGAACAACGTCCAGAGTTCGAGAGAAAAGTTTATTTTCTACGAATTTGAACGAAAAAATTATAATTTTGAATTTAAAACGGAAGGCAAATACAGACACGATCAAACCGTTTATAAGTTACTTAAAAGATTTAAAAACAAGTTGCAAATGAAGGAGAACTAACGGATAATAGAAAAGATAGAAACTGTAGTCCAGTTAGGTAAAGGAAATCAATTATGAAGTACAAATATAGAACCGTGTTGTTGTGAATGAAGTTCAAAGTGAAGTTGAGGTAGAAAAGAAATAGAAAAGTGTGGGAAGGGTTAGAAGGTTTTAAATGCTAAACAGGACTGCAAGACAGTGGGAAAAGGTTTCACGGGACGAGAAAGCGAAAGGATCAACTTCACCGTGGTACATCACATTTGTAATTATAACGGTCGACGAAATTACATCTAGGACAAAACTCTCAGCTCTATAAATTATCTAAGGCACCTATTCAGAGTCACTCCCCTCACGTGGCAAAAAAACACATTTCCAATAACCAAAAAAAAGGGTCAAAAACTCGAAAAAAGTTTAGTACACAGACATAAGGGGCGAAGCAAAAGTCCCCTTGGGCCCTCAGACATTCCCATATTGTTGGCGAGGGCTCACGACGATCGAACCGGATATCGATTTTCATAAAACGCACTTACGCAGACACGCTTGCGTATAAAAGACCTTGCCTTTCCGATGAAAAGGTAACGAGAAAAAATAAATGGGAAACAGGTAGGGTCGGAGTAAATTTAATTTCCAAAAATTTAATGAAAGCCGCGATAGTTTGTCCCAAAGCCTATAATTTGTTTGATAGGTTCGATGGGGTCCACGTTTATCACATCACCAGTGGGCCCATGTAGAGCCCTCTCTTACTCTCTTTCTGACTCGTACGCAAACATAGACACACATACACACACACACACACACACACCCTCTTCGTCCAACCCAGCGATTGAATAATTCAAGAAATCAACCTCTGACAGGGTGTAATTTAATGGAGAAAGGGTAGTTGAATAAAGGAAAAAAAGAAGAGTGGTAATATCCTCTGGGCAGGAAATGTACGCGTGAAGAGAGAAAGAGAAGTAAGAAAAAGAGAAAAAGATTTGGGGAGCGCTCGATATATCGATTCTGAGGAAGTGAATCGAAGTGTCAGCCAAATCTGTAGCTTCCGGCAGGCAAAAGTCGAAGAAGGCGAGAATTTCCGGTCGTGGCACGAGACAAAGAAACGTAAACTCCGGCAGAAGACACAAAAATTACAGCGTTTTCAATTTATCGAATTTATCAGATTTGAGATTTGATTTATGTTGGAATGAGTCTTTTGAAAGGCACAAGTCCCTCGTAATTGTTGGTGTCGATTTTCAAACGAATTCAACTTGTCTCAAGACATGGCGCGTGTTCAACGTGGCAATTAAAGAAATAACAGAGATTTGTGATCGAACCGAGAAGAAACCTAGCAGAACTTCATCCAGGAGACACTAAAAAAAAATCTAGAATTTATAGAGTGAAGTAGCCGTGCAGCACTCGCTAGACCGAAATGATCCAGCGGGAGTCCCGTGGTCCCATTCCAATAGAAAAACTCGCTAAACTCGTTCTGGGTCCTAGCGATGCCTCCCGAAAAAAAAAAATTATTCGCACCAAATTGTTCCTCTCCTGCCTCATCCCTGGTACCCGGTACCTGAGTACCTGAAAATTCTTCAAGGTACGAGTCCTTTACAAAAGCCCATGCCCACAGGCCGTTTTTGAACCGCGAGAAAGTTGTGCGGTCTTTTTTGTCTTCGGTCGGATGGCATCGTTCTGAGTGTCCTGCCTCGGGGGCAGGTTCTCAGGTTCGACCCGTTCACGTTCTGGACAACTAGACAAATAGACAAAGTCTTGTCTGGTTGTCCGTCGGAACGCATTAGGGGATGATGAGGTGTCCGAAAGGGATGTCGGACGGTGGAAATTAACTGTCAGGCTGTCGGTAGTCAAAACAAAAATTGACTTTGTTCACCTTTCTGCTGTTTAATTTACCCCCTCTGTTTGTCTAATAGATTTCTTCTATTTGACTATTTGCCTTTTGTATGTTTCAGCATTTTCGGCTAGAATTTCTGTTTCTCTTCTGTTGCTCTTGTCCTCGTCGTTTTTGTTGCTTTTTCTTCAATCCTCACACGATACTCGTCTCCTCCTGTTGAGCATCTGTCAATGCACCCTCTCCCTTTTTCTTCAGTTTTGATGCATCGGATAAATTAAATAACCGCCGTCATGGCAACAGATTGATGTTAACAAGTTCAACTAAATATTGTTAATAAAATTACATCAATTAGCGAGATTTTTTGTTGACTTCATCTCAGTCCCCCGTTTTCGTAGCCCTCGCCATCTTAACATTTCACTTTTATCCAACACTGATATTATTATATTATTATTATTATTATTATTACCATCATAGTTATTATGTTTAACCACGACAACGTGATTTTATTTAATGCGTCTGAAGCATTTCTTGTTTCTTTTTCATTCATTTAAAGCGGAGAAGTGAAGTACCGGAAGCGTCGTCTTTCTGTCGTTTGGTTGGCAACGCTGACTATGCGACGTTGCCGTTTCGCACAGGAAAATTTCTGGAAATTTCCTCCTGTTCGATCGGACTCTTCCCTTTCCGACATTTTGACTTGTGACAAACATCGTGGCATCAGCGATTGGTTCCGTATTGATGCCCTGCCCCTGTTAATTGGCCTAAGAAGTGGAACATTCGCCTTCTTCCAAGGTCATTTGCCATAAATTTAGATATTTCGGGTCTTCCGGCCGCCGGTTACGGGGGTCTCCCTGGCTTGCACTTAACGACCTGTCAATTTGGTACTTTTCATTAGTCGTTCCTTCCTCTCTCGGTTTGTTGCTTTCATCTCCAGCCACGTCTATATTGTCATTTCTCACAACTAAGCGCAGTAAAAGTGCCGGTTTTTAGAAAGTTGCTCAGTAAATGCGAATGATAATACTAATTGTTTCTTCCGGTAGTACACCGTTTGTTGTCGGTCGGCAGAACCTGGTTGAACGGATTCTTTACTTATAATTTATATACTTGGTGAAGGCAATGCAAGTACAACTATGCTAAACTGTAAAAGGGGACTACAACGACAACAGACCAAATGACAGGAAATAACCTGGTAAAATGAAGAATGCAGTACAGGTCTAATTATATTTAGAAACCCAGAAGCAGATGACGGGTGACGGTTAATCAACGTGTAAGAAGTGGCAGAAGTGGCAGAAGTGGTAAACATGTACTTGCCAGCCCCTAACAAATCAAAGAAACCGAAAAATGGTTATCAGAAATGAAAATATGCTGAAATGTGATTTCACTTAAGACGAGGAATCTCACCGAAACGAAGAAATATAAAAAAAGATGGATAGATGAGAAGATAGACGAGGAGGAGATGGATGGATGGATGGGTAGAAGTGGACTACAGAGAGAGAGGTGGCGATGAATAAGTTTTGATAGGTTCCAGTACCGACATTAATAATTATCTACTAAGCGAATGAGATGGGAAGTTAGGTGGAAAAAGATGGTCCGCGATATAAGAGAGTGTTGATGGCACAATGAGGAGAGAAATGTGTTAAAGCAGAAGACATGTACGCAGCTACCTGAAGAAATTTTGACAAGCGAGATCCGCCCCTGACGTATTGTATCTTCACCTAACCTTTCATTATCCCGACTCCGAACCGCGTTATTTACTATATCTACTTTAAAAGCTTTTAGTATACCATTACTGTCACATGTAACGAATTAATATAACAAATTATTTCTCTCTCTTTCACCCAATTTTTACATGTCTGATGCCACGACGGCTTGCACAATTTCTGGAATTCCCGTCATTTCAGTTACACTCTTTCTAACTTTTTTGTTCTATATAACATATTTCATGTCTTTTTTTAGTATTACTTGAGATTTTCACAAGTATTCTTCCCAACACAAGTTTCGTATTGCAATTTTATTTTGTCTGAACTTCAAGCAACCGGTTGTCTAATTTTTGAATTTCCATTTTACCTTATATATAAATATTGCTTTAAATTTTAAAGTGCTACAGAGTGATACAGACACTTCCAACAAACAATTAATGAGCCGTATGAATTAATATGTTATTACATGTTACTACAATATATCTAATTATGTACACGAACCGAGGGAGTGTGGTGAGCAATTTTATCAAAATTAACATATACATAAACAAATGCAACATATTTTTCTAAACAATCTCCCAGAACAACATAAAAAAAATGGTAAAAGCAAAGCAAAATCAAAATTACAAAAGTAGTAAATTAAAAATTTCCCACACGATCAAAACAATTACAAAGGTCATTTCGAAAAGATCGCTTGTAACGATGAAATGAACAAATTCAAATAGAAACTGCATTGCCAGCTGCGAGAGTGAAAGTTCGGATATAACGTTATTTATTTAGTTTTATTTGATTGTCGGTAGATCGCCAACACTACAATTCGAATCGATTTGTTATAGGCGTCCCTGGAAAAAGCGATCCGACGCAGATTATTGCAATTGTACAACCCCTGGGGAATCGACTAGGAACAGGTTTCCGATCTGATCTTTTACTGATCCTTCAGATTGAAGGCTCTGATCATTCAGATAAAAACATTGTCTGTTATTGCCTGTTGTCGGGCACAGGTTTATATTATTTAATAGAAAACAGTGTGTTGTATACCTTCAGTGAGAATTTAATTCTGCGAACTTTGTGAGTTCCTAATTAAATTCATAGGTTTCCCACTACTAGAACAGAGTATTATGAAAACTTGAACGGTACTAGGGTTAGGTACGAACTGTTAGCAACTTGGAGCAACGGGTACAAGGAAAGAGAAAGACAAAATTAGAGAAAGTCAGGAGTTAGAGGGGATTCCGTTGGAAACGATCCGGGAACGAAAGTGAAAGATTTCAGATCAGATCGATCGGTACCATTCAATTGACTGGGAGAGTAAAAAATGCACAGGAAAGTACCGAAGGTAATAAATGGGGAGCCGGTAATAAAGGAATAATAAAAAAACGCTAATAACGGCACTAATGGTACCAATAATCGTGGTGCTAACAGGCAGCGAAACACAGCATTAATCAATCCGATAGCATCGGAAACGGTAACAATGGCAGCGTTAACGGCCCCCGTCGTGGCAATAGAAAACAGTTAAAGTGGTACCTGACGCAGTCAGAGGGAGAAAGGTTATTTCGTTTACAACGATGTAAAAAATCAACCGGGACCGTCAATTTCAATAACCAACTGATTTAATTTTTCAAAAGGAAATGCCCCGTTAGTCAGATGACTCGAAAAACCGGAAACGGTTGGGAAATATCGAAAAACCTTTTAACTCTCGTCGGTTAATTCGAGGGTTTTAATGTGTCGTAGGTAAAAGTCTCGGCATTCGATTAAGTACATCCTCCTCCGGGTACCTTGCCTTTTTCCTTTACTCACTATCTGGACGTGGCAGAAGAATTCACCTTGGGAAAAGCGTGACGGAGGGAGGAGAAGAAGGTGGACAGATGCGGTTCGTTAAAGATGGCGACCGACTCAACCCCGCGTACCCGCCTCAGATGGGTTCCTCTCTTTTCAGGTTCAATCTCAGGTTCGGGCTTCCGCCTCTTTCTCTCTGACTGTCACTGACAACCCAATTTTTTTAAATAATAAATCTAAAACCCGGTAATTTATTAATTAATAATTAGATTTTGACTTTGAGTTTCCTCGTAACTCAGTGTTTAACGTCGCACACCTCCGTGTGATGGGAAGAATCTCATTCGACTGACTTTTTTTATCTATTTCTATTTTATCTATCGCATCTCGTGTTTTCTTTTTCTTATTTTCGCCTTCGTCGTGTCTGATATTTCTATTTATTTCCAATAGAACACCTCACAGTTCTACTGCTCTTAGCCAGGCATTAAAGTCCAGTAAACAAAAGTAATTAACCACTTATGTAATTTTCTCAATTACTTATAGTTATTAAGGTAGTGTTTGGAAAACTATTATGTAACTTATTTATATGAGAACCTTTTTTTGGTGTTGCTGCCGTTTGCTTATGTCACAATTCCCATTTGCTCCGTTTTTACTGGCCTTTTTTTCCACCAAGTTTAGTCTACCAGTGCAGTCACGTATATAACGTTATTACCAATAGAAAGTAATAAAACTTTATTGAATTTATGTTTTCATTTATTTCAGAAGGCAGAGAATGCGTAAACTGCGGGGCTACGTCAACGCCTCTTTGGAGGAGAGACGGAACGGGACATTATTTATGTAACGCTTGCGGGTTGTACTACAAAATGAACGGTCAAAATCGGCCTTTAATTAAACCTAAAAGAAGACTGGTAAGTAGTTCTCATCTATTTTCTACTGACACTGCGTTCTTGTCTACTTCCGGTTTCCTGATGTCACACCGGCGACCTCCGCGGTCCTGACTTGACTTTTCTGCTGCCACTCCAGTTGTAACCCAACCCAAAGGTCTCGTCTCAGTTCATCCCGGCCGCCTGAGCTTTTCTGCCCCGCCTGTCTGCTGACTCCTTTCCTTTCCAGCCCCCTGTTCTGATTACACGTCAAATGAAGCTCTTCCACACCACCAAGGACAGGCAGGATCTGCCTCTTTTCTCTCTCTTTCTCTCTCTTCTCTTTGGTATACGAGTTTCTCTGTTCGATATTGAATTTACTTCAACAACGCCTGCGTACTAACCCCCCCCCCTCTCTCTCTCTCTCTCTCGCTCTTTCCTAGTCTGTCGCTCGTTTTTTTTCCTTTCTCCCCTTTTATCAGGCTTGCGCAATCTTATCGAAGCCATCCGATAACAATCGACTCATTCAATGTTATAACGTTGTAACTCACTATTTTCCCTCTACCTTTCTCTCTCTTTCTTCTCTCTTGCCTCGTCTTCTTTCTCTCTTTCTCTTTCCGGTTCTATCGATTTTCCATCCTGCGTTATTTTTCTTCAAAACGGATTTTCACCCTGCCAACCGTTGTATTTTACGCCTGGTCTGAAATTTTCGGACGGGATGCCTGTCAGCTCTTAAAACTCAAGGAGCTCAACACTCGAAAATCGAGCCTGAGGACCTGCTTTGTAATTCTTTTGGTAGTTGATTTAGTCGGATGAAAGACAATGATCGAATAGGAAGCTCCTTCTGGTACTGTTTCGACCTTCCTCCTAATGTATTTCCACCAACAGAAAGAGAAGAAGAAGAAGACATCTCTCGGGTCATCGATCTTCAGATCGCCTGCCACCTACTGGAACGATCTGCCAGAAATTTTTGATTTTGGGAAAGAGTTAGAAGGTGGAGGGTAGCCCTGAATGAATGTCTAAAAGTGTAAAACAAAAGTTTAATTACAAAATACTCTCATTTTGACTCCACCTGATTTCTAATTAACCTGATCACGTGAAAACGTTCAAATTGACGGGGACTCGTGCCGTTTCCACGCTCATTTTAGAAAAAGCAAAAATTTCAAATCAAAACAGAAGAGTTTCCCACGCGTGTAAATAATAACATTTGCATTTTGAATTACAAATGCCAATGCCAATATCGGTAATTTATTTTTTATTGGTATCGATTACCTATTGATATAGAAAATATCTCTTGTGAGCTCGGTCGATCTGCTTAATTATTCCGCTTTGCTTCCGCGTTCGCCGTCTCCTCTCTCATCTGATCGACCTGAAAATTTTTGCAATTTAATTAATGAAGTGAAAACGATTGGATTTTAATTAAATCGATAACCGATCAGCCGCCCTTTCTCCTCCACATTCTCCCACCTCCCGTTTCTCGCAACATGCCTCCCGTGTAATTGATCTCTGATCGGGATCGCGATCCGTCTCGATCCTGACGAAAAGGTACTGATTTTTGATGACCCGTCGAAAAGGAGTTAGCCAAACGACCTGATGAAAAGAGGAAACATAAAGTTGTATCATTAAAAATTATTCACTTGTCCTTGTGGAACGGGGACAGAAAAGTATGGGACGCAATTCGGGGGATAAAACATGTTGAAAAAGTAAAAAATGAACAACCCAAAAGAGTGAGAGCAGAAGGTATTAAATCAAAACCAGTCAAACTCAGTCCGAACCCAGGCAACGTGAAGTTTCCAAGTTGAAACAAACTGGAAATTAAAAAAAAGTACTGAACTGAAGTAGAAGGACACATGAGGGGACAAGAAAAGTTGAGAAAAAAAAATGAAGGAAAGAAAGGAGATGCAGGAAACGAATCAAATAAGTCAAAGAAAAAGGCCACGTCAAAATGGAAGGAGAAGATAAATGGACGTGGCCAGGGAGACACTGTGACGGTGCAAAGGGCAGAAGGTGAAAGAAGGTACGAAAGGAAAAATAAGGAGATGATGACGATGATGATGAATGAACCTGAAAATCAGCGAGGTTTACTTAAGAAAGAAACAAAAAAAAAATTAATCGAAACTCAATCGATAAATAAAATTTGAGCTTTAAACTAATTTTCAAAAAGATCGATTATTTCACACGTTTTTTCACAAAAATAATAAAGGAAAACGATTCCGTGGATTCAGGTACGATAAATCATATTTAAAAAAGGGAAAAACCTCTGTGTGAACACCGTCCCACCGTCCCACCGTGAGTCCCTCTTCCACCTTCCTTGCCCACCTGAACCTGAGAACCACCGCGGTAATCGAATAATGAGACAAACATACACAGGTACACACACACACGTGACCCGTTTAAAATGCTCGTTCGATCGATCCATCGAACTCCTCTCGAGCCTAATTCTGCCAGAAAAACATCCTTTTCTCACAGGTTTTTGCTCTCCCTCCCTCCCCGGGGCTCCCACCTTTCCACCTTTCCACCGCCCCTCAACCTGAACCTGCGTACCTTAAATTCAATATTTTTTTTTCTAACAGAGCGCGAGGACTCGATGCGTTTCGATTAATCGAAATCTCGTTAACTATTTTTACAGTGCTTTCAATATGTAATTAATTCGTTAGGATGGTATCGATCATACCTGGTTTTCTCTTTCCTCTCCACTACTCTTCTTCCATTCTCTCCTGCCCGTTCTTCTCTCACTCTCCACTTGCCAGGTTGTCCTCCCACCTTGCCATCTTTCTCTCCTTCGTTTGGGTTTTTTACCTAGTTAACATTTTCTTAATCGCTTTCGACCGGCCAGAGGAAAAAACCGGCTCCCTTGGCCTGGGAACACAAATGGCGAACGCGTTTTCAGGTTCGTTTACTTGCCAGGTTCGATCCAACACTTGCCGAACGCTCCTTTTACTCGTCACACATTCGAAAAGGAAATTAATTTTCCTTAATTGGAATTCCAATTTCTTCCCTGGCACCTTCACTCTTTTCCCTCCGCCATTTTTTTGACATTTTCAATTAAGAACAAGATCGGTGGGTGTAATTGTTATTTGCCACCGATCGAACGATTGATCGACAGAACAAATTAAAATCGAATTGAAATTCACAAAAAAACCAACTCTCACCTGGGCGGTGGCGCTCGTCTTACTGTCACCGAACCTGAACCTGATTTTTTTTCTATTCACTAAAATTTTCAAAAACCGGCTCGTTGTCGATTTTGTTTCCAAGTTTGAATTTAAGTTTGCACGATTATCCATAAATTACTTTATACTGTCAATTAAGTACACCGAAACATCGACACTACCTTGAGGAGGGAGGCTGTACGGTTAGAAAACTCCGTGAGTCCGAAGGATTCAAATTGAAACAAAAACTCACGGCAAAGAAAACAATAATGAAAAAAAATATCAATTAAATGTAAAAGTAAGAAGTCGAGAAAAAAGGGGCCCAGAGCTGAGGGCCCAGCGCAGGGGTTGACTGCATCCGGTTAAACTCGAGTGACGACCAGGAATTTCTTCGGGGTTTTCGGAGATAATTACGGTAATTAATTATCAGCACCTGGTGGGGTCGCTCGGTAAACAACAACCCTACAAATGAAATAAAAGAGCCAACTTCAAATGAGTAATAAAAAAAAAATAAAAACTCCCGAATTTAAGGGAGAAATCAGAAAAAAAAATTGCCAGTCCGGGGGCCCCGAAATTTCCCAATTGGAAATTTCCCCAAAATCACTAAAAATCAAAGCAAATTCCAGTCGTAGGAAAATCACACGCACACCCCCAATGGATGGGACCATGGAAACCCTCCCTCCCTCCCTCCCTTCCTCCTTGCCCCCCACCTCGAAAATAATAATAATAAAAAATTAACAACCCCAAAATTAAGAACGAAAAACAAAGAAATCAAACGTTAAACGCCTCCAGGGGGTGGTTTGGGTGGTCGAATCAAACCGGAAGTGGCGCGCTTATTTGCCGATAATCAATCATTTATCGAAATCGATTGGAAAGGGCGTAAACTCCAGAAAATACGCTAATTATCAGCAATAAACAATGGGGGGGGGGGGGGGTTTTTTCTCTCGAATTTTCCTCTCCGTGGCTTTCTTTTTCCTGTCGACCCCCACCCGCCAGAACCTTTTCCGCCCTTCACCCCCATCCCCATCCTCCGGTCATAAAACACAATTTTCCATAAATCCATAAGTCGGTGGGCTTTTTTCCACGGGGGCCCTTCCCCCCCCCCCAACTGGCCGCAGCGCTGGAGGAAAATAATTTTTTTTTTAACTTCCGGCTCTCCGACAGGGGAGGCAACGGTGGAAAATTCGCGGGAAAGCGTTTAACCGATGTTATCGTATAGTAAATATGGGTGTCTCATTTCAAATTGTAATTTTTCCTTTCCCGCGTTTTTCACCTGCCCCTTTAACCCCCCGCACCGCACCGCACCGCACCACCCCTCCCGCGCCACCTGCTTTCTCCTGCCACTGGAATTAATGATTAATTTGACATGCGCTTTGCCATAACCCAATTATACTCTTTTTTTTTTTTTTTTTTTTACTTTTTCGGGGGTTTATTTTTTTAATTGCTGCTCACGACGGGGAGGCGACATTACCCCCCCCCCCCCCCCATAAAAAAACTAGTTTTTATATTTTAGTTTTCGAAGGAGGTCCCGAATTTTTGACCGTTCAATTTTACACCCTCGCGTTGTATTTCTCTTGTTGGGCCCTCAGCTCGAACGGACTTCGAGGGTTTAGATTTTTAGGGGTAGCGACCTGCGAAATTTTCCATGGTAATTTATTCACCGTTTCCTAACTTTTGTGTTAGTCAACCGTTAAACTTCCGTCTTTCCTTATGTACATAAATAACTCTTTGTTTATTGGTCGCCTGTCGGTTTCGGGGGGGGGGGGGGGGGTTACCCAGAACGTTTCTGTCAAAAGTTCGTTGTCATCGTCCGCCGTACGAAATATCCGGTGGACACTTGACGGATTTTACTTGTACTTTCTACTTTCAGCCTACTTAACGTGACAATTGGTAAAATAAATTATACACCCTTTAATAACGACAGAAAATACATAAAATCAAACGGTACAGAATATTGCTAGGGAAATTAATAAAGCCTAGAAAAACGGCAATGACAATTCTTATTTGGATTCCTACTAGATCTAATCTGACTAAATGGAAAGTTTCGAACTGAGTGAAAATTTATGTTTTCACAATTCTTCAAGGGCATTCTTTTATTTTTTCTGTAGCATTTGTGGTTGTGTAGTAATGTACTAAAAAATTCATAAATTTTGCAATTCTATTGCATATGCTTGTTTGTCGACACACGAGCGCCGCTTGTCACGTCACAATTTAAAATTTTGTCCAAATGTGCGACTAAGCGCAGTGTGACGGATGAAAAAGAAGTGGAAAATGTAAATACTTTTTTTGTACGCTTTAGCTGTGAAAAGTGCACGGTTTAACTTAAAAGTAGTGTGTGGTACTCGTGTAACTTGAACAAACGAGCTTATTAGCATGCGAAATATTCAGGGGTGGGACTTTTACCCTCATTTTCTGTTGCTTGCACAACGACAGTCAAATAGATTGCATTACGGAAAGTGCTTTAGAGTATTTCTACATAAGTTTATCTACATACAGTCCGGTATCTTAATAATTTGGGAGCTTTGTGAGTAGTTTTGGAGAGATCTGTGAAATTTCAAATTAAAATTAAACAACAATGAAATCAGAGTTAAAACAAATAAGGCAGAATTGATAGGAAACGGGACCGAATAGTTTGGCGTGGCAAAAGACTCTGGACAGGGAGCTTGACGAACCAAAAGCTTCGCATTATCAGTCCTCCAATCTAAACGTTTGAAGCTGCCTCGTGTTTTTCCGCCCTCTCTTTTTGGGTGGCCTTCCATTTTCTATCGAACTGTTGGGGTTCGACAACCCTTCTGCACCCTCACGGGGCCCTCAGAAGGCTCTCACTCTGAGAGCCCTGAAAAACTAAAATGCGCATGGTCCACATCCGAGTGAAAAGGAAAATCATTTCGTGTGTGGAACGTCTCGTGAGTCGAGCCCCAACTTGCCTTCCGACTCAACTTCAACAGCTTCGTCTCGGACAGAATAGAAATCTTCCCTTCGAAAAGAAAGAAAATAAATCGAAATGCTGATGAAGGAAAATCAAAGAAAAACAGACAATGAGGAGCAAGTGCGAAAAGCAAAACAATGCGAAGGAATATGAACTAAGAAAAAAACAATTTATTTCCAACGTTTTTATTTTAAAAATGTGAAAATATAATAAATAAATATATTAAAATGGACTCTCATGATTTTCACGAACGCATTGGAATATATTTTTCTAATTTTCCTCTCTGTTTCTGCGTTGGCGGTTCAACCGACGCGGAATTATCTTTGTAATTAAATCGATATCTCGAATCTCCGTGCGATTAATCTAACCGCGGACGATGTCTCGATTCAACGGAAGCCGTTTCCGTGGCGAAACATTAACCAATGACACTGCCGTGGGAGAAAAAAAAACATTTTAATTAATGTCAACTAGGAATCCTCACCGGATTTTTTCCACTTTCGTGTCATTAGAATTTTATTTTTCTTGTCCTTTCGTGCCGGGCGAATGCTACAGTTTTGCTCTGATTTCCGGCGCAGAAATCCTTGGGATTGGGAGAGAGGAGGGAAATGGTGTGAAAGCAAAAAATCACTCCTTTTTTTCTATTTCAATAATTTTTATTAATGCGTTTCCTCGTGGAGACTTCCTGGGGATAAAAACAGGGCAACCGCCTGCTGGGAGGCCAATGAGACTGCCGACGACCTCAGTCTAATTCCACGACCTCTGACTAATTGCCCGCCCATGTCAAGATGCAGTACAACTCATTTTGCTCAAATTTTATCAAATCTCCTCACTTGGAGTGTCGCGCTCAGAATCAAATTTAATTCAGATGGTAAACGTTTACTGGTTTAAGGTAGTTTTAAAGGCAGAGATCCCCTCGTTTGTCAAACAATTTACATTAATGTCGAGTCTAACTATGTTACCCACAGGCAAATACTCCTGTTATGTGAGTAATATTAATGAAAGAATACGAGAATAAATTAATTAATTCAACGTGTGCTTATGTTGTTTCTATCGAGAAAAGGCGGGCACGAATAGAAGAGTCTCAGACTACAATGCGCCTTGTGCACCTACACTTGTGGTGCGCCTTCCTACCTCCAGCGTAACGTGGATTTTGTCTTTCGCAAATGTCCAATGTCCACCATTTTGTATCCCCTCCCCTGTTTCCTCGTCCGGGCACTACAAATAAGAGTACTAATGCTAACATTCGGTACTGAAATATTAGGGTTACATTAGATCAGGAGGAACTGTGGAAACAACTAATTGCGGGTTTCGTACTTGTGGTAACCACTATTATTATTTACTTGATTTTGGACTCGAGTAAAAACCTGCTTTTGCTCTTCTCTCTCTTTCTCTGTGATCAAAACTATATTGTTTATCCTTTCCGGATTTCTTTTTTTTTCTTCCGTTGGCCATCCTGCCATCGTTTTGTTACTCAAATAATACTGACACGTGAGAAAAAAATGACTGAAAAATGTTGTTATTATCAGCGTGGAGTACCTGCATTTTTGTAACTGGAAATGTTGAACGTACCTGAATTGTAAAAAACTGAGATTGGTACCCAGACATGAACAAATACTTTAAGTATAAAATAAGTAAATATTTTGGTGAATGGTGTAGTGTTCGTGAACACCACACGACTGTCAGTGTTCCACTGGGTTTCTTTCGTTGGCTACCAACTTGTTGTCTCTCCTGTGTCTCTCAGGCCCACTTTCAACACCCACAGGGTAGCAAAACTCGAGTCAAATGATGATGAGGACGAGCCCAAACAACGCGTTCCCGCCTCGAGCTATTGAACTTTATATTAATAATAATATAATTTGATGACTGTAATTTTCTCTGCACCTGATTGGCTTTCGTTTGAACAAGGTCTATTAATGTAATTTCACTTCCACGCAAAAAAGCCTCTGCGATAGAGAGAGAGAGAGAAAGGAACATCGAAATGGACAACAAAGTTCGACCGTGGTGATTAACAAACCGTGCCTGAAAATACCTGAATTCCTTTAATTTTTCACCTGCGACCAACACAAGTGCTCCTTAACTTCCAGGCTGTTGCCAGTCGAACAACCCAAATTAACAGAAAACGTTTTGTTTTACAATTTTGCCATTTGTGGCTATTCACTCTGGTTTTTGGGTCACCTTTTGATTTTAAACCTGAGACCTCTCAGAATAGGTAACATAAAATTAAAAAGTAAAACTGGAACCGCAACGTTTTAAAATTATCTTCCTACTTCTTCAGAGTCGGTTCTCCTGTTTCCAGTGTTTCCCCAAAATCCTGGAATTAATTTTAATTTTTTTTAGTCCACAACTAAAATTACAAAGACTCACTTCAATTGTGGTCGTTGCATTTTGTACCTTTCTACTTAATTACGCAAGGTGTAAACCTTGAAAGTTTCCTCTTCCAACTTTGTAGCATTCAAATCACGTGGGGTTTCCCGTACCTTCGTGTACCTGTGGTTGTTAGAGAGCCGCAGGAAAAAAAAACATTTTTATTGCGGACATGAAAGATGTGTAAAAGGACGTGGAAGCAGAAGAGGCGCCGGGTCGAATGAACCCCCGGTGAAATAACCCAATAAATAATGCAGAGGAGATGGAAATAAATAACTAACAATAATAGAAATAATAGTGCGACAAAAAAATCCGGCCTTGGGCCCAACTAGCCAGATTTAATGATTCATCAGGGATGCCAATCGCTTCTGCCACTTCACTTCGTGCTCCATCTTTGTTTTACTTTGAATATGACAGGTCAGGTCGCTCAAAAAAAAAACCTGGTCACCCGGCGTGTGGCCAATTTACCTTAGAGAATTTCTTTTCAGTTGTTTGTCAGTTCGGATATAACGATTTGAGTGCAGCAGATGAACGTGGTGGGAGGCCGTCGGGCTAATTTTCCGGTATTTTTTTTTTTTTACCTCACTGGGGTTGAAGTAATTAATCTGCAAAAAATAATGTCAGGTTCGCCTAATGAGGGCACCTTGTCTTTAGGTGCGATTTGACTTTGTTGCCACTCTTCCTGCGAACCTGTGAAAAGGTGAAAGGTTTTTTTCTTTCATTTCTGTATTCACCTTTGGACTCTCCTTCTACGTGCACACCTGTACCTGTGGGTGCACACAGCTCGCATATTTTCACTTTTCTAGTGGCATTAGCTGTTTTGTTTTTAGAACTTCTGACTGTACTCTACACTACCGGTTAGGTAGTCGTAATCGACAACCCTCAAACCGAATTACAACCCGTTACCTGCACAAGGGTACCTTTGAAACACCAAAAATTGCTTCAATTTGAGCAATTAAGACTTCAAAAACTGTTTTCCCCCGTAATTGAGCACATGACAAACCTTTTTCGGTCCCAAATAATCCGAAGTAGTCGAATCAAAATCAGAAGTTTCCGTGGAAAAAGGCAGAGGCCATGAAATAAAAGGCTGTCATACCTCGCACAAAGAAGTGTAAAGGAAAGAATCGGAGGGGACACTTTGTACCAAAAATGGATTGGTAGCGGAAGGGGAAGGGGAAGACGCCAGGTACGGAACCTGAACAATTTTACGAGTTGCGTGTTCGGATGAATTAATGCAGACTGTTAATTTGTAGAAGCAAAAGACTAACCACAATTTACTCTCTTAAAAAAAGACCCATCCGAAGCACCTGCAGGCGCCTGTACCTGACTGCATACCTGGACACCACAAAACCACACCTGCACTTCCGTTCTCTTCAATTCGATTATTAATTCCACTTCCTCATCTGTCTCAATTCGGTTTTGTTTTACTTTACTTTTTCAGGTTCGTCGCACCTGATGAAGCGTACTTGTCTGTCTCGTTCAGATTTATCCCTTTATTTTGTCCTTCCGGTCAACTGTCCTCCACCTTCCCACCGTCTTTTCTTTTATTTAAACTTTCTGTACACTCCGAACACATCCCCTTCTCACCCTTTCCTTCATTTCTTTGTTTTGCTTCAACGCGCGACCCTTTCCTTCTTCGCTTCCACATCCCTTGGGAATCTCTTGGGATTTGCCATCCTTTTCCTGGTCAGATTTTACCTGAAACGGTACGCAAAAAAAAAACAAATCTTACAGAATGAAATTAACCCTGCGGTTTGTTTTTTGTGCCACCGCGGGTTTTGCGGGTTTCTCATTTTGACACCTTTTAAATTACGTTATTATTGAGTACCAATACGGGTAACACCTTCGTACCTGCAGGGATAATTTTGACGCCAGTGGCCTGTGTCTTTTATTTATGAAAAGTCACAGAAAATTTTCAGTTTCCAACTGACGTCATAAAATCCTATACAGTTCAATTAAATCTAACGGGCAGTTAAATTCAACTCACTCAACCTTCAATTTCTTTTCTCCCCGAACCTTGTCGATTCGTTGAATATAACCGAGATCTTTTCTAGTGACGCAGAATCTCGAAGAACTTATTTTCAACCACGTCCCTTCAACTGACATCGACTCGTATCGACAGAGATTCCCTTGTTGTGCTTTATTTTAAAGTAGAACGACCCATTTTAATTTAAAACTAAACGATATGATATGTAGTTTTATTTTGTGGTCGCCACATATCTCCAGGAGGACGATGAAGAAGTCGAGTAAAAGTAAAACTCTACTGGTAAAACGAGTTCGTGACAACAGGCTAATATAGATAATATTGTTTATAGATAGAGACTGATTTCAATATTTAATAGTTATTCGATACTTGTTATCATTTCGCTTCGGTAAATAAGTCCTTTTAATGTTTTTCATCCATTTTTTCCATAGGCTTCTTCTCATCGTATTTAATTTATTTATAAAAGAATATTTATGTTATAATTATGTCGCGTCGTCAATGAGTTCGTTAAAATGAAATTGGCACGATGTCGACAAAATCAAATGCGTCTATTTTTAGAGTTAACAGGGGCAAAACTGACAGGCAACGGCAAATGCTTCTGCTGCTGTCGGAGAAAACGTGTCACTAGACAATTTGCATATTTTGACAGAACTCGTCTTTATTACACCCCCCTCCCCTGGTGATACAACCCCACGTGTCATTGGTGGAAACAGACAAATCTGCCCAAAAATAATAAAAATAAAGTGGCACTAGACAAGAGGTCAGTTTCTCAACATTTTTTCTACACTCTAATTTTTATTCAAATAGGTCGTTATCTATTAACGAAAACCAGAAATGGACGAACCCAACAACAACAACAAACAATTCTTGTGCTCTGATTCATTTAAAAGTAGAGAGAGAAAGAGAGAGATGGTAGGAAAGGTAATTGAATTGAAATGGGCCCGCGGGGGCCTTACTTCAGTCGTCGTCCCTCTCCAGCTGCCACCACCACCACCACCCCTCACCTTTCAACTTCCTTTCTACCACGTTCTCTATAATTTGAGTCCAAGCTGCGAACGAAATTCCTTTTCTGATTCTTTGTATATACACACATGGGCACATGGCCACATAAACACATTTAGAAAGAGAGAAGAGAGAGAGAGAGAGAGAAATGCTGGAGAAATGGAAGAGCAAACCATCTCTCTCTCTCTCTCTCTCTCTCTCTCTCTCTCTCCGATCCCAGTTCCCATTAAAAATCCCTTTTTTTCAGGTGGTCCTGCCCTCTAGCTACGCCCCTGATTCTTAGACGGAGATTAAAAAATTTTTCCCATTTTTAGTATTTCCAGAAAAACACCGTCGGATACGTTTTTATTGATTTTTAGGCCCTGCTTTCCCCCGACCTGAACCTGCACCTCCCCCGCGTCACCACAAAAATCCTACCTACGGCACTGATTTCCGAAACTCAACCGAGAAATCGCTTCGGATCGCTGGCAACTTCCGCTTTCTGCGCTTTCCTACCTACGCACCTGACGTAGCTCTCCTCTCCGACGTTGTACCTTCCGTACCTGAAATGCAGTTCTATTGACATTTGAGAACGGAAATTAATGTCGACCAGGTTCTAATGATGTTAAATCGCCATTAAAGTTAAATTGAGGTTGTTCATTTGTTTATTTTTTTCTCTGAGCATGCGGTCGGGCGCGTCTCTCTCTGTCCATGTGCCTGACATCATCCGAATTACCTAGGACTGTTACCTAGATAAGGACACAGGTTACACGCGTAGTGAAGGGAGGGAAAGGCTTGCACCTGTGAGAGTCTCGTGAATCCTGTCGGGATGATGCCTCCCCATGTTGCATTTGCATCGATATCGCTGTTTACATTAAGTAGACGAGGTGTCAGGTACCGGTGAGTAATGAAACAAGGTTGAGGTACCCACTAGACGACCGCGGCGGGACATTTCGGGTACCAATTTTATTTAATAGTTTGACCGGCGGTCAAGAAAAAAGGAATTTTTCTTCTCATTTCGTGTTCTTTTTGTCTACCCAAAAGTTTTATTTAATTAGAGGCCACGCCCCGGGTTGCCCATGTCGCGTAATTTATTACTTTTCTGCTTCCACTTGTTCTTGTTCTTCTTCTTCTTCTACCACCACTTGTCTCGCCTTCTTCTCCGGTGTTACCTACCAAATGTTATCACATCATGCGCGACCTTTGACTAAATGCGAACCCGAGTGAACCGCGAGTTTCATATAATTGCAGGTCTAAAGGGTTGACTGGTGACACGACACCGGTGACCCCTTGAAATGAACCGTTGAAAAAGTGCAGAAAAGACAACTCTAGAAGAAAATCTAACTATTTTCCGGTTTCCTAAATAGTTTAAATTCCGTAACTATTTGCTGGTTTTATGAAATGGAAAAGTGAAAATCTCCCCGTTGAGAATGGGCCGTTCGCAAATTATAAATAAAATTACATAATTTCAATTGAATCGCCATCGATTAATTGATTGATTGATACCTTCGAAACTCGTTCCACCGTGTTGGGCGGGAAAAATTTAACTCGGTTTTGAAATTTCAACGTCTAAGGAAATATCGATCGATCGAATCTCAGCCTATCGATTGTCGATCATACCGTAGAATTTCGTTCCGGTTATTTTTATTCATAGCAAACATATTTTTCTTATTAAACCGGCCTATCCGATCGGATTCCTTTCATTTCATTTCTATTAAATCCGAATCGATTAATCCGTTTAAATTCCAACTTTTCAACATGGCGTCTTAATCGGTGATGAAGTTTCGCTCGATTCCATCGATTAGTTGGCCCTCAATCTGTCCGTTTAAACGTTTTAATTCTGTTTGTATGTTGTTTTATTTCTCAATAAGTTATTAATTTTGTTCTAGGTGTTATATGGGACGAGGGGGGGGGGCAACAAAGACTATTAGCCCGTCTTATTTGTCAAATTTATATTTTCCATGACAGGCGTCCTGTCCGACAAATTATTATTCCATATTTGGATTTTCAACGTGTACTATTTTCCATTTCTTCACGCTCTCTCTCTCTGTGTGTGGGTCTGGTGGGTCTTGTCCAGTGCTGGAATTTGAGTTGTCTTTCCTTAGTGCCTGCCTTCTTGCCTCGACTTTCTCGCTCCTACTTTTCTGTTTGCAGCTGTCAACATTATACTATTTTAGTTTTTCTTATTATTTACTTTCTGTCCAATGATTCTGCTTCTTATAAAATTACGGTCATCACGATTATTTTTTTTTTAAGCTTGTACTCAACTTTTCCGTTTGCTTTCTACCTGTTTACGATTGCTCCAACGTGCCATTTCGAGTATACAATAACAGTGGTTATTCACGTGAACATAAATAATTGGTCGTCGGTTATGAAAATACATTCGGTTCAAATCAAATGGCAATTTCACTTTCAACGATCATAATTTTAGTTTATTTAAAGCGTGCGCATAATATTTTACTAGTTCGGTTTGTAACGAATACTTTTTGTTTTGTTTGTTTCCTTCCACTTCCGTCTGCGTGTCTTTGTCACGTAACGAGGTACCTGGGGTCAACCCCCGAGCGGTCCAGTTTGTCAGACTCCCCCGGGCGACCTCTTTCGTACTGGTCTTCTATTTCGCACGGTTCAGTAAAGCAACCACTGCTAACATCCCACGTAACTATCTGCGCTCTCATTTTGTCGTTTTCTAGAGCATTGGGACAGACATTTGAACTCGGATTAAGCAACTTGAATGGGTGCAGTTGCTGTCACCTAACTGAAACACTTTCAAAGAGTATATTATCAAAGGATTTGTTATATATTGTCGTTGCAGTCAGCTGCGAGACGGGCGGGAACAAGTTGTGCCAACTGTAAAACGACCACGACGACGCTTTGGAGGAGAAATCAAAATGGAGAACCCGTGTGCAACGCATGCGGACTTTACTACAAGCTACACAACGTAAGTACCAAAAAAATTTTTCAATTTTCTTTTCGTTTGTCCAACTCATCCAGAGGCTCAAGGGTTCTTGACTGTCAGGCTGTCAGGAGTCCATCGGATTCGTGACTTTCAGTTAATTGCATCCGGAGAATGCGGAAATGTCAGGGGCATGGGTACCTAGGCATGGGTGCCTGGGCTTGGGTGCCTGGCCATGGGTACCTGACCAGTAAAATCACGCTCCTCGTCATGTTACTTTGGGTTGAATTGTGGTGGAAAAACGCCAGGAATTAATAAACCGGTAGTCGTTTATGTCTTTGTTACTTTATGTATTCGTGGGCCCTCGCAGGGGGTGACCCCACGTCGATCCTAGACGGAAGAAGATGGTACCCAGAGACCAATCATTATCGCCTCTTCTCCTGTGGCTTTATTAATATTTATTAGAGGTTGCACGGTGTCTGCCTCGCTGTCAGGTACACGACTCGACCTTGGACGTGGTCAGGGGTGGCAAATGCATACGAATAGGAAGTCCTTCACCGAGGGGTATGCGGGTCCCGCTGTGTTCTCAGAAGTCTGGTCGATACTTCCTGGGTGGTGTTTTCTGGCCGATCAAAACATTCGATCGAACCAATTTGCAACGTTCAACTTCGTCGGGTAGTTGGACAAACTCCGTTGTCTTTCGGAATCCTTTGCCTACTGGTTCACGTGTAACTGTAACTGTTTGGAATGTGCCATTTGCTAGGCGTGCGAACCTTTCGACAAGTACAAAGAGAAAAGTAGGCAAGCACCCGGCAAATTCACCCATCTTCTTCTTTCAAGTGTTGAAGTTTCTATGTCAAAGAATTCCACTTAAGGAGGATTGTTGTACACAATGGTAGAGGAGCCTTGTGCCTTTTTCTTTTCGAATAAAACGCTCAATTATTTATCTGCTCCTCACCTATCCAGTGCACATTTACTTGTACACACAGACACACACACACAGGGATTGTAGTGTTTGCCCGTGTGACTCCCTCTTACTCGACATCCACTTAGGGAACGAAGAACCTCTTGAAATCGTATCAGATTCCACCTTTTGTTCGCCGACAATGATATTCTCCGCGGCAACAGTTAGACATTGTATCCTTTTGTCTGTCATTTTGGGTCCCAACGCATGCGTATGTCTGCGTGCATACATAAAACATCTCTCCAACTATTGAAAAAGAAAACAGTTTCCATTAGCGAAATGATGTCAACCGTACGGGAAACCTCTTCTTCCTGCCCTTGTCTTTGACAGAACCTTTTGTGTATGTTTCATCTAGTGGAGCCTTTCCTGGCTAATTCCAAAATGTCCTTTCATCATCCAATCTATTCTTATTATTCTACTTCTGCTTCTTGACAATTCTTCTTCATCTTCTACTTCGCCATCGCCGTCGTCTGCTCCTTTGCCATCTTCCCTTCGATTCCAATTCTCATCTTTTTCAGATCGCATCCTTTGACTAAATCCGATTTTCGTACTCTGAAATTGACTTTTTATCCGACTTTCTTTTTCGTCCATACGGTTGACTTCATCAGAATGATTTTTTACGTTTCCTTCGGATTAATTCAGGTCACCAGAGAAGAGAAGAATTTTGTACCTTTGAACTACTTGGGGAAGAGGGAGAGAAGGGTTGCGTGTAAAAAATGATTTCAAATCGATTAAAATAATAACACAAGTAGAAGCCACGGTGTGAAGAAACCAGTAATTTTAAGTGTGTCAGTTATCTCAGGATAAGTACAAGAATCTATAACAAGAACTGTGCCACAAGTTAGAAGTTAAAGAGGTGAACTTTATAGGGGATATTGAAATATCACACTTTGTGCGATCAAAAGAAATGAATAGTTCAATGAGGGGAGTCAAAAGTCTACTTCAGGAGTGCTGAAGCTCAAGTGTGAAAATTACTATATACACAAACGTAGTTGTACATTTCTCCTGTGTCTCGTTCGGCGTAGCTCAACGTGATTTGAATTGTTCGTGGGTCCCACATATGAAATCAATCAAATTTCCCCGGGGCCTTACAAGTTCCTATCATCTCCTTGGCTGCCCTTTTAGTAATGATAATTCAATGTAATTAAATTATCTCCTAATTCATCTTTCCAGAAAATACTATTTCTTCTGGTTTGACTCAGCGTTTCCTTCCGGCGTTTAGCGCGTCAAATTGACTCTATTTAAAAATACAAGATGCCTCCTCCAACTAACTAGGATCTAGTTAGTAACCGAATTTACTATTTCTTCGTCCAGGACTGGTTTATTTATCAATTATCTTTCATTAGTTTTCGGCTTACCGTCGCGGACCCCGCGGATGAAAATTCATGGGAAACTTCATGGGAATCATAGAAAAAAATCCGAAGAAGTTAACTTTGTTCTATATAATAGAATAATAGAAGAAATAATTGTGCTGGGCAGGAGTGCTCGACTTGAATTTCTATTAAAATTCCACGTTTGACTAAATGCTCTTCTTCTCTTTTATGTAACTTTTCTGATTCACGGTCTTATGCATTATTTATATATACATTTTAATGTGATGGGGGCTTGCAGTACTACAAATTGTCCGTACTAGTGGTCTGTTCATCACGAAATACATTGTTTAAAGGGTTTTTAATAGAAACGTCGGACGTCCAAGTAAAAAGTTCGTGAGGATGTTCAAGAAGACGAAGAGGACGATGAAGGAGAACATATATATACATTTGTATATATAAATTACACAATTCTTGGATTATATAATGCCATTCCATTTGGTTTTGACACGAAAGGTCTCAGCCCCCTTGCCTGCGTCTTCCAGTGTCTTCTGGTACTCTCGTGCAAAAACTAAAATAAACACAATTTATGTAAACGTTTTACTCGTTAATTACTGCTTAACAAGCGAGTTTGAATTGTGCAAGCGAACTTCAACCGCAAGAAAAAATTTATTTTCGGTTAGAAAACCAAAACTAAACACAAAACAATTGGTTACGAATTAGGAAAGAGCGCAACATAAATTTTAGTTTCAACTAAATTAGTTAGCTATTGGTTTTAATCAAGCAAAAGTACCAGATTGAGACGTCGCCTGTGTAACATAACAGCCGAAGAAAACAATAACCAAAGGGGTTTACACAATACATAAGAATAATAAATTAAGAAAGGCAAACGGTGGGGCTCTGGTAATGCAAAGGAAGGCAAGTGTTTGGTTTTCGTACAAAAGAAAAGAATAAAACGCAATAAATCAATCGATACAAAAGAAGAAGAAGAGGAAGAAGACGGTGGCGTCAATAGAGTAAAAGACATGCAGAAAAGGGGCAAATATTATTTATAAAAGAGACATAATGGACTCGTGAGGTTAACAGTTTATTAAATAAAAATAGAAAACCTGATTTATGTTTAAATTATTAAAATTTGATGTTTACACGGGGGTTCAGGTGAGAGGAAGGGCCCCTCTCCGTGATGGAAAAGTCCCCGAAAGGGACACATCAAAATTTTATTTCTCCTTTGTTATTTATGGGATCCTTTCAGCTTCCGGTTTTTCGAGAGTCGGCCGAAGATCATAAATCGAATCGATTTCAGCCCTTTCGAGATTAAGTTAATTAAACGCGACGGAAATGGCTCTTTCGGGCACACTTTGACGAGTCTGGCCGTGCCTGGCATCAGTTGACAGTGTCGTGGCGGAAGACAACTCCTGTTGGCTTGTTTCTTCTCACTGACGGGGTCCAGACTGTCTCTCGCCTCCCGATGTTTCCATCTTGCTGTTGTTGTCTTTGTGTCAAGTCCTTTGAGAAAGTGACACCAGTGAAGTGGTCGACCCTTCTGCGCTCCAAATTCGCTGTGTCCTACATTGTTGTTGTTGTTGTTTTTCTCTTCTTTGTTGTTGATGTTGTTGTTGTTGTTGTTCTCCCATCTTTTCTTTCTTCTCTTGACGCAAATGTTGTGGCGTAAGGGTTTTGTTTCCCTTTGTCGTTTGCTCGGTCTTCAGGGTCGTGACTTGTTAGGAGGGCATTCTGTCCCAGCTGACGGTTTTTTCAGACATGACGCTTTACGTCACTTATTTTCTGACTTTTTACTTTCTCGCTGGCCACGTGAGTATTTTTTCTTGTCCAGAATAAATTAAGGATTCCTTCCTTGTCGTAGTTCACCTAATATACAATTCCACCTTTTTGTTGTTTTGGTTCCGTTCGTAATGTTCGACCGCCTACTTTTTTTTTCGGCCATTCTTCCTCTATCAAATGCTTAACTTGTTGCTGTTCGAGTCCTGCTAGTTGAGATTCACTCATTTCCCAAGGCCTTTCTCACACGAGCACCCGTGTATTGTCCTCTTTTCAAAACTATTTAAAATTAATTTTTATTTGCCACGAAAAATTGCGCAGCTTACGGATTTGTCCAAGGAAATCTTCCATTGAGAAGGAAATGAAAAACCACAAAAAGCGGATTATCCGATCGGAATTGATCTCTCACGGATGGTTGGGAATCCAATTTGAAAGGTCAAAAGGGGCCCCAGGGCAGGGCTCAGGCCCACGGAGGCCTGACGGGGCGCAAACCTTAGGGCTACCCTGAAAGGAAGAAGAAGTCACCCCATAGAACCTCTCTACATGGGGTAAAATAGCTCAATTGATTGTCCCGGTTCTCTGCGTGATTCTTTTATTCACCTTAAGTGTTTCCTATGTTTATACTTAGTTTCTATATACCTCGGTCCATTGTGTCTCTCTTCTTTGACGTGCTGTCAAAAGGATTGAGTGTCAGAAGGGAACATGGACGACCTCTTCCCAGACGAGAAACGAATGATGAGGTCGAACGTCTTTTCAATTTTTGTTTTTATTCCGAGTATCATGGAAGTTATTTTCCGCCGTTCTCTCGATGCACCGAGAGGAAGACCCAGAGAGAGAATGAAAGTTTTAGAAAACGAATACTTCTCTGTATCTGGACCGGAAACAGATGTTGAAGTAGTTTGGTACCCAAGAGGAGTACGAAGGAAAAGAATTTACATCAAACTCGGAAACGTGATTTTTGTGATGTGAGTTTTATTTAATTAGCGTTGAATAAATAGAATAATTAAATGGATTAAATAGTGAATAGTTTTTATTTAAGGTTTTTAGTTAAGTTCTGGTGGTGCCAAACACCGCTGTTGAAGGCTTACTTTTCTCACTTTTAGTTCATTAGGACAGCAATAAAACAGAAAATAGGAAATATGGTTCGCACAGGAAGTTATGTGCAGCAACGGCGTCTTGCGTTTCATCACAGCGCACGACTTCCTGTCGGAAATTGCATTTTCCATTTAATTAGGAAAAAGCCACGTGAACGGGTAGGAAAAAGAAATTACGTTTAAATGGCGTTGCCGGGGGTTCAACTTCCATAAAAAAGGACGAGCGAGGGAAGTTTTCTCTAAAAAAAAAAGGTTCGAACGTGAAAATTCCCGGGGGTAAAACCACAACAGTCTTTTTTTAATCGCCTCATCCAATGGGAAAACCTTTTTTTCCACATTTAACTTCAGCGGCTTTTCCGGGTAGAAGGAAAATGGCTGGCGTGAGGGTTGAAATCATCCTCTGAAAGTTGAAATTCATCCCCCGGCCCCTGCTGATGGACAGATAAAAAGTGAGAGATTCAATTAAAACGTGCACACTTCTGGCGAACAGTTTCCCTTTAGGCCTTTCTTCCCTTTAGCCGCCATTTTTAATTTTCCGCGAAAACGTCTGGAAAGATTTTTTTGTTGAGTTGGCACACCTGCGCCGGAAACGAAGGACCTTGGGGTGACACCGACAGCACTTTACTGTCAGGCACACCAGAGAAAGTCTTAAGTTTCAAATGGAAGAAGTTGAAAAACAAAATGACGGTCAGATGGGGGGGGGGGCAGTGGTTGCCACGACAGAACCGTGCCCGGGTTCTCACGAAAACATTCGAATATTTGTACAACACAGATATAAAAAGTAAAAGGGATGGAGTTGAGAAAAAAAGAATGTGTAAAGATTACATCGAGAGAAGGACGAAGAACGAGTCGCATGGGTCCCGTTCAAAGGGAGCAATAAATCAGAAAAGAGTGCGCTGGACTTGAGAGTCGGTCAGTCACAAGGACTACGATGGGTAATTAGCCTGTAGTCGGACGGTGAAATGCAGTACGAGGAACACGAAGAGTTAGTCATCCTCGACCGGCTACACACAAAAAGAATTTTTTAGCAGAAAGTAAAAAAAAAAAGAAGAGAGACGGACGGGAAACGACACGAGAGATGCAGGGAGCTGCGATGGCAGACGACGTGGAAGCAGAGCAAACACCAGCCAGGGGAGCGGGGGGCACACCAACGTGGGGACGAAGCAAAAGAACATAAACCGAGGCATAAAATCGACCTGATTTTCCAGGTTGGCCCGGTGGTTGGGTCGTAACCATCCTGAAGAATGGCCCGGACGTCCGCCGAGTGACACTTGGACAAACATATTGGTTGAGATATTGAAAGATGGCGGCCGGGGACAAAGAAGCCGCTCGTTTATATATTCCATATGTGCTTATCACGTACGATTCATAACTTTTGATGAAATCCTTTGGGAAAAGAAATAAGAAGACCGAAATTTCTTTGGCGGCGACTGACAACGACTAAACGGTTTTGCCAATTGCCAACTGCGAAAAAATAAAAATTATTGAAACGTCGGATGATGGCGTACTACGCCATTTTTTTTTTATTCCGGGGGTTAGAAGGTCCTCTCTCGTCAGCATCCATTTTAACCATTTCCTTCACGTACCTGCACGTACCTGCAAGCAAACCATCCCAACAGAAAAAAATCCCTTTTTTTTCTTTAAAGAGCAGTGCGTTTCCCACGGGCGTACCTGAGCCGATTTCTCAACGTCACCGTCGCAGGTTCGAACCTTCCAGATTTGCCGTCTTTTTCGGTGGCTCCGTCAGGTCCGGCTCGTTCGGTTGATTTCTCCCCCCTGGAAGTTCGTTCAGCGTCTAAGGGAAGATGTTGAATGAGAGGCTTTGTTGTCTCGTGTCGGTCGAGACGACCGTCAGACTGATTGATTGATTGACTCTTTGAATGTCTGAATTAGAAGAGGAGTCCTGGCACCAACAGTACCTGGCAGGAAGGTTTAAACGAATTTTGCGTAACTGTGATTTTGATAGTTAAAGTGTTATACTTCTGTCACACTCCCTCAACCATTTCCATTTGTTCAAATGTCTTAATTTGTGAAAATCACCACGAACCCCGTGGACATTTTGAGTTGTTTGCATTGCCCACCGCTCAGCAGCCATAAATCAAAACTTTTTTGCTTTGTGCAACTCGTCAAGAATTTTGAAATGTTCAACGAGCGAGCTCACCCGGTTTTTTTAGGTCGATTTTGGTCGAGTTGCAGTTTCTTGGTTTTGCGGTGTTTTTTTTTTTTAATGAGCCGTTCCGATTGGGTTTTCGTAACTTCTGCTGGACGTGGACGACCCCCTGCTGTAACGTACACCTTCTTCCTGCTGGAAACTTTACATAAATTTTGAATTTAAAAAAAAAATATGTAAATAATGAAGTACAATTACGTAATTCCTGGTATTCGGTTAACTTGGAAACTAAAGAGATCGCAATTTGCTAAAAAAAAAAGTTTGTGTTCCACTGGCCTCCGCGATCTGATTGCTGCACAACTGACACACGACAACCCAAAATAGTACACGTATATTTTTTATTAAGATTTATTTATTGGCCTAAGAAATTTACATAACACGCGTGAGCATCGGTGAGGTAACAACCCGAGGCCCTTCATAATGACATTAAATTTGTTGCATTAACACCTACTTTCTTTTTCTATGAACTCTATAAGTTTTTCAGGGGTGTTCTTTGCCGCCATGTTGTCGGAGTTGCTCTATGCTAACTGGATTATTTTTTGTATTTTTTTTCTTTCCAATCGCCAGAGAGGAGTTGAAAGACATCGATGCCTCCGTGGTTTGACATTTTCCAACTCTTTCTAACGTTTTAATGTTTGTTTGTACAAGGAAAAATTCGTCTGGTTGTTCGGGTTTTTCTCACATTGAAGACAAACTCTAATTCGTTTAATCCTGGGAAAGTTTCGGTCAGCGTTCCAGCTAGTGAATTCTAGAAAAAGTAAGCTTGAATTGTACCAATTGACGTTTGAGTGGAGTTTCTCTGTTTGTTCTAAAAGAGCGTAAGGAACTCTTTGGGTGAGGCAGTTGTAGTTCTCATACTGAGATGAGAAAATTGGAAACCCACAATTAAAACGTCTGGTTAAGTAAAAGATTAATTTTCAGGAACCAATACTGAACCAATTGATCTTTCATTTTTTGATTGATTTTTGGTCGAGGAACGAAGGAAGGAATTTACCGATCTCGTCCCTTTCATCGTTCGATTAATCGATTTTAATAATCGATCTCTGGTGTTGTTGTCCGATGGGAAATCTCAGTCGTTAAAGATCTGCAGAGATCTCTTGATCTGACATTAGATCGCATAAACCCGGATGTTTCCTCTCGCTTTCCACGAGGAAAACTTCAATTCTCGTCTTATCGATTTGCCTATTTTAATAATATTTATTTTACTTAATTAGTTGATGTGTTACTTTAAATTCTGGTTTATTTTGTCCGGACATCTTGGCCCGCGTTCTTTGGCTTACGTCTGCGTACCTCGTGCGGAATGACATGGTGCTACTTCCCTTTGTGTCATGGAATTGCAGAGAATCTTCTGAAGAAGCCCTGGATACTCGATTGTCACTGGTACTTTAACTTCTCTGTTATCCTCTGAAGTGACAAAATTTGTTCTGGCCGTAGTCCTACAGACGGACGTTTCTCTCTGTGTGTCTTGCAACGGCTAAAAGCGTATTTGGCTCCCCGTCAAAAGATGACAGATTCTGATAGCAAGCGAAAAATAGCGATCGAATCGAAAAACGTTAAAAATCTCTCTCGTATTGGGTCCAAATCTGATAAGAGAAGTAGGAGAAGAAGAAGAAGAATAAGTAGAAGGAGACATCGAAGAAGAAAAAAATTACTCTCAGTTTTAATAAAACAAAATGAAAGAAAAAAGTTTAAATTTCTTTCTCTGAGAGGACTAGTTACGAGTACCGTAAAACAAGGAGGACAACAGGCAGGTACCCCAGGGAGGAGTGTCACTGGACAATGACTCAAATAATTTCTGTAAAAACGTGTCACCAGAGTGAAATAACATTCCGGTTCCGCTTACTCTTTTCACTTCTTCTCAGTCAAGCCCTTTCAGGTGTTGAGGGCTCCTCTCTGGTGGGTAGGCCTTATCCTTTGCGGATCTTTCCTGTCGTCTCTCACTTAACATCTCAGTCCTGTTTGGGGTGGGGGAGAATGTTCTGGCGTCACTGGGACTTCGTAATACCCGAAATTTTTTTTCTGCCTCGTCGTCTCTCTCCCGTTGTTTTTAATGAGTGGAGAGTAATTACATGAGACGACAAACGACACAGCCCCACCATTAATGGGTTCGGTAACGTCCCATTTAATCTTAAATCCTCGCTCTTCGACAAACATAAAAGAGTCTTTAAGTTTTTCTTCACCCACGTTCCCGCTCTGCCTCTCCCAGATAGCTCCGGAGTTAAATGCAGACGAGGGAGGCGTCCGCCAACTTCCGTGGCAGAAGACCACCGTGTCGCACACCCAGACGGTGAAAAAGTCAGACATCCGCAAGAGGAAGAAGAAGAAGAAGATGAAGACAAAACGAAAGGAAAAGGCGGCGTCGAACAATTCAAAATTCGCTGCCTCCGCGATTTTTTATTTCCCGAAGAAGCCCACACGAGGCCAGTCCGAGGCTTCCCAGAGGAAAGCAAACACATGCGTTGGCGCATTTGACGCTTCGTTAGATTCCTCGATGGTGCGTGACCATCAGCGTCCACCTGAAATTCTGCTTCCACGTTCGAGCCTGTCGTCTATTCTTCAGCCCCAGGCGCCCTTCCTTCTATTGAGGGTGGCACTGTGGTGCCTCTTGTCGTGCACAATGTCCTATTTGTTCAACTAATTGCTCTGAAATTCCACTGCCACTGCCCCTTGACTCTGCCTCCTAACTTCTTTCTTGTTCTTTTGGGAATTTGCACTGACTAGGAACTGTACAATAATAATTTGTGTATTTTTTGTTCTCAGGTGAATCGGCCGTTGACGATGAAGAAGGAAGGAATTCAAACTAGAAATAGAAAACTGTCGTCAAAGTCGAAGAAAAAGAAAGGAAGTTCGTCGAATTGTCTTTCACTCGGAGGTGTCATGTCGGACATAATAAAACCATTGGATCCATCGAAGAACTTTGGCAGTCATCACCATTTAAACCCGGCTCTGCACAGTCACCATGTCAACGCCGCCATGAGTCACTGGTAAGTCCCGTTGCGCAGGTTCGACAGAAATTCACTGTGTTCTAGGGCCAGTACAACAGTCTGCTCTTCGATTTCAGGTACCACAACTCAAACATGCATCATCAGGGATTCGGCATGGGAGTTGGAACCTCTCAAATGGGGGTAGGGGCGACTCCTCCGGCCATGCACCACCACCACCACATGTCACCACTCCTAGGAACGGGTGCCGCTGCGGGTTTAGGACTCAGTAGTAATGGAATGGTGAGTGTTTACTTTGAGAAAGGTCAGGGAGGTACTACCGCCTGATGGACGACGAGTATCCCTGTTGCATCTACCTCACCTACCTACTCACATTCATCATCTTTCTGTTTCAGTCAAGTTGGCGCTCTGAATACACTTGATTGACAGACAATCAATCCCCGACTTCATGGCTTCATTCCGCGATGTGAAACTCCAAAGGAAGTCAATCGGAAACGGAAATCCGGTCAACAGAGTGAGAGGCTTCAACACAAGTTCACAACTTGGCTTACTTACAGAGGTCAGACGTTGAATTTCTGATATTTTTCCTCGTTTCTGTTCCGAGCGATCGCTGTAAGCGAAACTGAAATGGCACCCTAAAAAGACTGCTGCTGTTTGCTTCGAATCGAGTCAAGTCGCCATTTTTGTTTCGCGTTATCGATTAGTCGGATCGATTGACTTGGCAGAAAAATTCAATTTTGGCTTTTCGGATTCGGTTATAACGATGTCGGGCCTAATAAGAATGGGAGGAAGCAGATTGTCATCGGCTTCGACTCGTTAGGTGTCGAACACCTTGAAGACATTGTTGTTTGGTCTCCTATCTGTGCCATCCATCGGAAAATTCGACAAGAAAATGACTTGTTTTGTTCTATTTATTTGCTCTCCCGTGACGCGAAACCGAAATTGACGAGAATTTCCCGTTGTTCGAATTGACCAAATTCACGAGAAACCGTTAAGGAGGTTGAAAACAGCAGGAGAACATTTGTAGAGGTTAGCTAGAGGGAGTTACCGTGTGCTGCTGGCTGATTACTACGGAAATAGTTCACATTAAACGACAGCAAGCGAATTTTCCGAAAGATGACAGGACTCAAAAATTTCGGGTACCTACCGATGACCCTCGGCTCCTCCAATTTGAAAAGAAAAAAACCAAGGACGGTAGCCGAGGAACGGTTTGCGTTTCCGCGGCAACCGGAAGTTGAAGTTTCCCGCCAAGTCGGTCGTCAACTCGGCACAAACGAAACGCGGTCAAGTCAGATGGACGAGAATAGTAAAAAGTACTATGATCTAGTCGGATGTTGTAGTAGACGTGAGACGAGCGCTGATGTGAATGGCGTCGCTTTTACCCGCCGAACAACCGGATATCCGATTGACGATGATTTCCACGAAAGGTTCACTCGAAACCGGAAATGACAGAAGACTTTCCGAGTGACAAACCAAAGCAGACGAATTGTTTCTGTTGCATTTCCGGTGTTGTCATTTTCCTCCCGGGTTGTAGTCAAGCATTTCCATAAGTTTTATTTTTATTTTGTAAATTGTAATAAGATAATAAATCTCTCCTCTCCTACATTTCCCGTTTCCCACGTGCAAATTAGTGTGTAAAATAAAATTTGGAATAAATTTGAAATTATATAAGTTTTTGTATATAATTTAAATATTTGAATAGTGAAATGACGAGGATGATGATGCAATGGATGAAAATGGACGACGAAAAAATAAAAACGTGTATGATAATAGCAACTCTATTTAAGCTCAGTAAATATTTAATCTGAATAAAATGTATTGTATTTGTAAATAAATTTCAAACAAACAGTGACGATGAAGATGATTATAAAAGAAAAATTGTAAGCTCGAGCTTTGGTCTTGCAATAAAGAAATAATAATAATAATAATTCAAATCTAATAGAATTGTCTATTTTATTTATTCAATCGAACCTCTAGAGTAAATTATTTGTCCTGAACACGCGCCTGCAGGAATCCCCCAAACATACCTGGACTGCTCACCTGGAAACTCACGTGGTGGGAAACTTTCAGGGTCGACGGGTCCTTTTCTCTGACACCCCTGAACGGAAGATTTCCACTGATTGAATTTAATCGGAAGATCAGACGAGAGAAAAAGTGGAAATCAAAAAGTTTTGCCTTGTGGCTGATGGCTAAAGAATTAAGGGATGGAGTTTTAGCCAGAGGGAGGAAAGTCACTTTGTAATTGAGTTTTAGTCGGACATAAAACACTTCGACATCTTCATAACTTAACTTCCTTCTGAGACTTTGTTCGTTCGGAAGAAAATTCTGAAAATGACTGGTTGAAAACAAGAGAAGCGTGATGGTTCTGGGTATCAAAGAAAACAAGTTGGTACCTGCGCCTGCAACCGATTGCAACTTATGTTTAGATTGTTCTAATGGATAACACCAAGAACACAACAGTCTAATTTAAGCATCCAAAGGTTAATCTTTGAAGGTTCAGGTTTGCCGGGTACAGGCCAGGTGATTTTTGACCTCCTAACCTTCCATCTGCGGTGTCCACCCAAGCAAAGGTTGGGGTCCTTTTCGTTAACCCACGGGAAAGGTACAATTCCGAGAGTTAAAGGTGAGAGTTCACGCTTTCTTCACGTACTAACCAAGAGTGTTCATTTTTGGTAACGCGTAACGATGGGTTGCGTCAACTCTACATTATTTTACCGAAACTGGTGATATTTTACTTTTTTTTATTTTAAATTGTATGGATGTAGTTTCTATCACGTACATAATGCTAAATATTTTATTGACGTTTATCAGAGAGGAATAAAAAACCGATCAGAGAATGACTCTACAACAACACAGTATGGAACCTAACATGTTACATTTATTATCGAGTATGATTTCATGGAATGTCTTCAGTTTTTTTCAGTTGGTTAACCATCCCACGAGAGAATTCTGTGTTTCGATTGATTAAATACACAAAAAGTCACCCTCTGATGGGCAACTCTTAGATAACGACAGAAAGAGGGTTGATGTGGTGAGAGAAAAAGTTTAGATAATTTTCTCTGTTTATATCCGTTCCTCGCCGTTCTCTGAACTGCTCGGACGACATCAAACAGGAAAAGAAACGTGGCAGAAGACAAGTTGAATTTGTCGAAGGTTTCTGACGCCTCGAAGGAAATTTTTTCCCATTTTCCCTAGCGTTCCTCTCACCATTTTGTTTTTGTCTTTCTTAACCCGCTGGACAATAAATATTTCCGACTTGAACTTAAGTCCGAATCACGTTTTTTTTTTCTTAATATCGTCTTCTTTCTAGGTACGCGAGGTTTTTTTTTCGAATGTGTGAATCGATCCTCCCATTTTGAATTCCTCCCAGGCTGACTCTTCGGGGTAATTAATTGTTTAAATACGGAGTGTTTGGCCAGGGACTTAAATATATTGCCATGGACTCACCCGAGGACACGGAGAGTGTCTGTGCCCGTGCCCGTGCCTGAACCTGAACCTCCTTTTCTCTTTCTCTTTCTCACCTGCGACTTACCTCAAGTCCAAAATCCTCCTTCGTCTCCTCCTACCTGTCTCAGTTGCATTTTCCGGGTTGTGAGAATTTAAAATCAGCCTCAACTGCATGCTGAAGTACGATTCAGGTACGATTCAGGTACTCGCAGTGCAGAGCTAAGAAGGAAGTGATTAACAATTGCCGTTGCCTAATGCCATGACTAACATAATACAGTTATATTATTTATCAATGCGATTATCGTTTGTTCGGCCCCTATATGGTTAATACAATTCGACAGCGGGTGATTTGCCCACAAGGAGAGTCATCTTCCTCACTCCCAAGACATCAAATTCGGAAGAATCGGTTTTCCGGTTGATTAGCTCTTCTGTCTAGAGTCTACCTGAACCTCGTGACCTCAGTCTTTCAAAGACCTTTGTCTCCGGATTAGAAGAGCCCTGATGACTCCGCAAGACTCACACAGGCCTCATACATCGCTGGCCGAGCGTGGCCCGAGTCCTCACGCCTGATGAACCTCGTTACATCAAAATCGGTTTCCGTGGATTAGGTTCAGGGTGGAGTGACACGTTGGTGAGGTAGGATTTACCCCACCCACACTCCCCCCTCTGCATCCTTCCGTCGTTAGGGTTAATTGATTTCCATGTTGAGAAAAAAGAAGCTTAAGAAATGTCAATTGAGGATTTGTTGAAACGCAACGTCTAAGTGGAGTGAATCAACCGGAAAGAAAAAGTTTGTTGGAAGAAGAAAAATGGGAGGATGAGGAGTTAGAGAAGGTGTAGGACGACAAGGAGAAGAAGACAGCTGCTTTGGCAGATGTAAAAGCCGTACCTGCAGGTACAGGACCGAAAGCAGCGAGTCCGACATCTGACCGAAAATGCCGTTTTTCCAGGCTCCTTCCGGACCATCTCCGGATGAAAATCCTTTTCTTCGGCCTTCTTGACCTTTTCACCCTCGTCCAAAATAAAAATTCAATTTAAAAAGGATTTGAGTGTTAGGTGCGATACCGTAACTAAGACAAACTGCGTCACACTCGACTGACTGCAGATGAATTTTACTTCTTCGGGTTGTCCTTCGCTTCTTCTTCTTCTTCACACCATCCCTTGTTGTGACCATCCGAGTGAGACCTTCGTCCTTCCACTGTCTCCCTGCCTGCCTAGTCCGTCTGCCTTCCTTTCTTTCTGCCAATTTCACAATTTTTTCATTCACGGACTGTTTATTTTCCCTTATCAATCTGTTTCTTCTTTATCAGCTCAGTTTGTTCGGATCGTAAGTCTTTTCTCAACGTTCCCGTTTCTTTCACCTTTCCTTCGTACTTCTCGCGCAACTTTCTCAATGTGTACAATACAATTTTTATTTTGCTCAACATGTCCCTTACTCTACACCGTCTGTACAGCTGTTATTTTTGTTATTTTTGGCCTCTCTCAACCTTCTTCTTCTTCTTTCTTTTTTTTATTTCATCCTCTTGTAAGTTTCCTTCTCACATTCCCCTCCGGTTGTAGAGTGATATATATTATTGTTCTGTCCATTTTTCAAACCGCCTTCCCGAAAATTTATTCCTCGGTACTCGATGTGGCGGGAGCAAAAAACGATTTATTAATAACTGTGGTCAATAATTATGTTATCATATAAATAATATTTTATTGACACTCAGGCACACACCTACGAACCTGAGGTGTTACGTCCGTACGCCCGGAGTTCATCATCAGGTGTTCTCTGCGTTCCACCTTCGCCTTTGCCTACCTTTAACCCTTTCTGTTCGATCATTTGAACCTTCCCACTTCTCTCCTTAGCCCTATCTCGACGTACCCGTTTGGTAACTGCGACCGAATGACCAGGCGACACCAACTGCCCTTTCCATTTCCTCTCCCTTCCCTAGTTGCTGCCTCTCTGATCTTCGGATTTCCCACCCCACGTCAACTTTTCATTCTTCTCTGCCACCCTTTGTCAAAAGTCTTCTCTTCTGGAAGTGAGCCGACAGAAAATCTCTATCGAATATACAAAAGCGGGGGTTAATTTCACAGATGAGCGGATTTAATGCCGTTCAAGTTCTGTTGGACCAGAATGAACGTCTCGTTAACTGCTGAGCCCATCGCTTAAGTTACGAAATAGAAATTTTACAAACATGTGATTGAAGTGAAAGATGATGCTTCGAACGCTTTTCCTGCAACACCGACAAGTAACTTAGTGAGTTCCGTCACTTCTGCAGTGAGGTTTGACCTCGTTTTCAGTGTCTTCTGCTGTGCATTTATGTTCTGTCTCAACTGTACACTTGCACGTCTCACGCTCACCTTTCTTCAAGCAAACCATACTCGAGTATCCCCATGTAATTCATCTCCTTTCGATCGTCCTCCTCTTGTTAGCACGTGCCGGATGTAAAACACAATCTGTCGATAAGAATCGATAAGAATTAGACCAAATTTTTCAATATCCGAACGAGTACAGAGAGCATACGAGGAGTGAAAAGAAACATGATTAAAGTGGCAGAAGACCTGCACAGACCAGATGGAGTCGTTTAAAAGTCACGAACCCTTTCAAACAAGGTGTGAAATTAAAATTTCAAGGCTGGTAAGGGTGCCAGCGGAAGAAGTAGATGGACTCATCTTGTAGGGGTTGTCCTCTTTGATGGGCAACATGTCCGTTCCCTGACACTGGTACTTGTCATTCTTCTGGTGGACCTTCCAGCGGACGTCCAATCCAATCGGAAACGTTGCAGACTCCATACATCATTCTTACGGCGTATGTGACAGGCCTACCAAGTGAATTGTCAGTCAGTCAGTCAATCGGGAATTTCGCCGGTTCCCACGTGTACTTGCATTCCCTCACGTGTAAAAATTCCTTTGTTTCGTTCCACGTCACTGACTTGCCAAGAATCAGTTGGTCGGTCAGCGATTTTTCCTTCCTCAGCATTCGGCAGGACCGTCGCCGTCCACCGAAAACGACGACTTCCGTCTCGTTCGTTCGAATCGAATTCTTCCCAATGCTCTGATCATTCAATATTCATTAATCATTCTGATTGGCGACGGCTTGTGTTTATTAAGCGTCCAGCTACATGCTGTGCTTTGTATTGGCTGTTTGGTATTTTAAATCAGTTCGATGAATTGCACGACGGCCGCAATTATCCGACTTGCTCAGGTCCAATCAAGAGAAAACCTTCGGAGTTCCAGTCATCTTCCTCATCAACAACTGTGCCTGTTCTGTTCCCCCTCCCCTTCCTCGCCCTTCCTCTCTCTCTCTCGTTATTCTAGTACTTAATTGTTATCCTTATATTACTTCATTACAATTTCTCTTCGTCATTAATTTTGTCTTCGCGCGTGGTGCCCACAAAAGGTTTCCTCTACTTCACCTTCAATCGTAAATGAAGAGATGAAAAATACGAAGAAGAGAAAGAATAACTCGCGCGAGACAAAAGGATGGATCCTAGTGAAAGATAACTCGTACAAAATGAAGGTAGTGAAACAAGAGACGATGCAGAAGAATGTTGAGGTGTCACAAAGAGGAACAACATAAACAAGACCGAAATTAATTACGTTGCATGTGAGAGATAAAACAACGTAGAGTACTTCCTCAGGTGCTCCCTCAGGTACTCCCTCAGGTACTCATTCACGTACCGATGACTCAATTCGTGCGCACTTTTGAGTACATTTTATTAGCAAATTTTTGTAGATGGGAGAGGAGTAAACGTTTCAGAAACATAAAACAAAAGAAATAATCCACGAAATTCTTGAGGAGATGTGTCAGATAGAAGAGTCGGTCGTAAAAGTCAGTTGTAAAACCCTCGGCCGTAGATCAATGGGCTTAGGAAAGAAGAAGAAGAAGAAGTAGAAGTAGAAATCCTCCGTGTAATTCCAGCCAGGGGGCAGAGAGAGAGAGAGGGGGGGATATAGAGAAGAGGGATCTTTGGGGGATGCAGAGGGGGGAGCAGGAGGTAAGCTCAGAAGATCGATTGATCTGACCAAATCATCTTCCACAAATTAATTACAATAAATTGATTTGATGATTTGGCGGCCGTCAATCAGGGCCCCCATAAATCAGCGACTCAGTTTGGGCCCTCTCCTTCCCGGGGCCCCGCTTGAAAAACAAACTGTCAAGGCCCCAGCTAGCACACAAAAAAAACGGGACAATTTAATGAGTAATTTCATTTTTCACCCGTCGTTCCGCCATCTTAATTAGTAGATACCTTTCATGAAACCTTGCACAACCGACCACGTGCCGTCCGATCGAATTAAAATTCAGTATAATTTTACATTATTTACGGCCCGATATCTATTAGGTAATTAGAAGAGAGCAGGTGGAAGTGAGTAAAAGGTGAAACATCGGCGGGGTTCGGTCTTTGAACGGTTTTTATTACGAGAGAATTATTACACGGGAGTCAGGTACAGGTGATGAGAGAGAGAGAGAGAGAGGGCAAACAGGTACAGCAGATGAATGCGTTGTAGTGTACTGAAAGAGAGTGAGGTAATTGGCAAATTAAACTAAACCTAAATTTAGAGAAACCAAGTTCTTTTTCAACATTTCATGTAATTGCCTGCACGATGGCGATTCTCCTAGAGAAAGCGAATTCCTCTTGTTGTGACTTAGACCGTCTCCTGCCACGTAAATTCCTAAGTGGGAGTAATTTGCATGAAATTAAATCCACATCTTGATATATTTAAACTTTAATACAGTTGACAGGATGAGATAGAAGGCAAAACTAGTACAGAAACTGGTGAAATACTTTTTTTCGAGCAGTTTCATACGTGAGAGATAAATTCGTGTTACTTTTATCGAAATTTGATTGAGGATAAGAAACAGGGAGTAGAAGACATCTGACTTTCTGCAAACACCTGCAGGTTTCATCACACTTGAATTGTTAAAATTATATAAAAATTCAATCCAAGCAGACAAGTCCCAAGTGTAGATGTACAACAACTCAGGGTAATTGCTGCGGAAGGTTCAGCAGGTTGAAGCAAAACCTCGCAGGTGTTAACTTCAGATCGTGTCTGCATCGCTTTTCTCTCTGGAGTATCCAATTTTCTGAAGAGCAAAAATTAGTTTCAGGTCATTAGCGGCAAAATCCCCGAGGGTCAGTTCAAGGGAATTTTCCGGGATTTTTCTACAGAATTGAGTTTTCTGAGAGCCTCCCCCGTGCGCGTGCATTTGGAGACTTTCCAGCAGGACAGCAATGTCCCTACGAAATGTGCAGTTTCACTCTGACCCACAGCAAAAATATGCATCTGTCGTTTTATTTATCCATTTCTCTTTTCTTTTTGCCACGCACCACCCCCAAAGGCATCCCCCGAAATTTCCATTTCCCCCAACCTCACCTCCCCGACCTTATCTGCTTCACTTCAATGACTTGATCTATTAGTTTAAATAGAGAAGCGAGCACTCTATCTTGGTCTCAATTGAATGAACAGCCGTTTTCTCGTGTTATTTCCTGTCCTGTCACGTGTTTCATATTCACTCGTCTCCTGTAGAAATCCCACGAGTGAAAGGCTGAATAAAAATGATAAGAACCCCCAGATTGCCTTTGCCACGGTGACTCTCTTCAAATTCGGAAATTTGTTGCCTTCGACAACAGCAAATGAATTAAAATTTCTCATGCTGAGACAGAAATCGGTTTTCTACTTCACATGCCTGCCTTCCTCCCTGCCTTTTTTTGCTCCTCACAATTTCTTGAATTTGTCTTTAACCATGACGAAGTGTCCGTCCCGTTCCCTTTGGAGGATTCCCAGGCTCTCCCATCCCGTCGGATCCACAACATGTGCCTCTACGACAGCGACTTCTGTCACATTAAAACCTGCAGCCTTTAAGTTCTTGGCCGTTCTTGTGACCCATCGTCTGTGACCTTCCTTTATTTCTGTCCTTTAAAGCCAGATTAGTTTTAACACCTGTTGTATTTTACTTCTTTAACAAAACTTTTTTTATCTATTATCACACCATTTAACAAGTGATCTTTGCTAACCAATTCTAAGGTATTAGGGAATCGGTATTGGTTTGATAAAACATCTTCTTCTGTTTTATTTGGACCGCGTGGAAAAAGCAAAGTAAGTTTTGTATTTCACCTTGGGCAATACGAACAACTTTTTTTGAGTTCTGTCTGTGACATCGGCAGAGCTGAGTTGAATGCTTCTCAACTATATTTCAGGTGTGCAACTTGTAGGTGTGACAAGTGCAATTTAAATATAATAAATGAAACACGTCGGAATGACAGAAATTCATTAAATGCCGTAGTACACCTTCGCTGTCATCGTGCAGGTGAAGCAGAGTCACATTTTCCACAAGTCCAATAACACACAAAGTATTAATAAATATTAAAAAAATTATTCCACGAGTACCGGCGGACAAGATCAAAAGGAGAAAAATACACAAGTTAGTGACTCTGTAAATTACCCCGAGTTATATACGAGGACACAGATGTACAGGAGAGTGAGACCATAGGTTGAACAGGTAAAAATAGGTAGAAAATTGAGCAAATAAGCCGAGTCTGATTTTATCTATTAGACAGATGAGAAGGTGCAATGCGGTACCTGAAATTTTTTGCAGAAATTTAAAGTTGTTTGTAATCTGAATGAGAAGAAGAAATTACCCAGTCGTCAGTGCCTCTGTGAAGGCGTCCCGAGAGTTCAGACGGACAAGAAGTCCACAGAAGGTCCAAAAGGTTCAAACGAGGCCTTTCACGGTCTTTTTCTACACTTTGGTCTCCCTGAGTTCACTGCATACGACCAGTCATTAAAGACTCGATATGATAGATATTCACATAGATTATGCGATATGATCAATACATAGGCGTTTAATCGTATCGTATATAATACCTTTCTAGGGCTTACCTAACATCAATCGTGACAGTTTGCCTGTCTTAGAATATATAAAATTAACTAATTAATAATGTGAGTTTGATTTGTGAGGTGATACACATGAGTTTACATAACTAAAAGAACAAGTTGAGAAGAAACGTCAAAGTAACTTTATTTAATATATGGACATATACAAGTATGTGACAAAACGGTTGTACATATAGAGTTGTAAACTTTTTAAATTATACTTGTTTACTTATATGTTTTATATTAACTTGCCGTCGTTGATTTCCATTAATACTTTTAATTTCTCGCAGTTTCTCGACAATAGTTTTCCAAAGTTTTAATGAGTCGTTTTATATATTATTTTCACTATAGACGAAATGTTAAAAATAAAAATACATACATGTACACTCTTCTTGGTGGAATGTAGTGAAAAGTTTGACTTTAAGGCGCTCCGGCCATCGCAAATCAACCGAACAAATGGACGCCGGATATTATTATATTATATTTTTATTGTATTTTTATACTCTCGCCACGACACGACGGTTTCTTTCGGCCGAAGAAGTCCGCCAAAAGGACGGGATGAAACAAATAAATTTTTATTTTCTTTTATTGCTTTGCCGCTGGTTTTGCAAGTGTCCCCTCAACTGATCCACTGAAAAATTTATTTATGTAAATAAATCACATTTATTTATGTTTCGATGTGTGAGGAAATGACGTCGCTTACGGCTCTTTCCCATTTATTTCCCAGACCAAGTAAAAAAAAAAAATGTAAAATGCTCCTTGTGAAATACAAAATTAAAAGTGTAATGACTGTCTATACCTCTGTTTGTTCTGTTGTCCTTAAGGATAACTTTTAGTTGTGGTTTGAGTAGAACTAGTTCGACGATGGGTCACTACTCAAACGAAAACTTTAAAATCAACTTGAAATACTCTTTTCTAAAGAGGACACGGAGATTTATGAAAGTGTAGTACAACTACTACCTTACTTCTATTTTAATATAATTCACACATTAATTAATTGGTATTTTTTCAAGTTACTGTGCGGTTCTTTGCCTTTAACAAATGTCCTGAGAACTAAAGAGAACATCAATACTCATGAAATATGAAAATTAAATGGAAGACGTCTGTCTGTGCGTCGATCTGCCGTAATCGATTTTCTTCTATAAACTGGATTAATTTTCTCTCAGAAAATTAAACTTGTTTTGAAATGAAAATAAATAAGTTGTTAACAAATCCATCGTAACTCGGCTTGCCCATCTTCTGGTTTTCTCAGCTTCTTCTTTTTCTTCTTCTTTTCATTTTTCCTCTCCAATATTTTTGCATATTTTGGCATCTTTCTACTTTACCCATCAATGTTTTTTTTCATCGGTTCTCTACATTGGCGCTGGGTCCTTGTTCATCTCCTGTTTCCAACTCGTCCTCTCTCTGTTTACAATGGACGGGTTGGAGGCTTTTTGGATGCTCCGGTGTCCGCCTTCGTCCACGACATTTTGTCTGTCTCCATTCTGTAATTTTGGTGCTCGTTGACGTCTGCTAGAGTCTGATCTGAAACTTATAGCTTATTCTGACGTATTGACAGAAAACAAATAAATAGTTCAAATGAACGCACCCAACTGGTCGTAAAATAAAACCCGAAAACACGACTTGGAAGTTCCTGTGTGAAAAACGTGTCTTTAGATAAAAAGCAGTCAGTGTCTTTCTACGAGCTTTTCTCCCTTCGAACATGACAGGTTCCATGTTATCGAATTAGGATTAGTGGCCGCTTGGGCTTGGGAAGAAAAACAACGTGGCAGGAGAAAAGTCGCAAAGGCAACCCCAGGCAAGAACTGTATAACCGCGTTCCCGATGGGGAAATTAAATGACGTGGAATTAGAAAACTGATTATACGTTCGTTTCTCGCTTGTTTGTTTTAAACGTTTTTTTTGGTTGTTTTGAATTGGCATTTTAAACATCTCGCACGTGCAATTTTGCCACGTCGCCCAGGGCCTTTCGCCTTTTTCCTCAACCTCCACAACTAAGTTTGATTTTTTGTCCATCATCATCCTCTCGTGCCTGCTTTAGGATGATTACCAGTTAATTACACTCGGATAAAAAGGTCATTTATGCAAATAATCATTGCTTATGTGAATTCAAAATCCGGTTTGTACTGTTATGTACGTTAGTGTTGCTAAACCTGAGGAATTTTAAACATCAGGTGGATATTCTCTTCCTTTCGAATAATCGACTTTAGGTTAATACGATGTTTTAACTTCCTTATTTCTATTTACATTATTTTTACATAATTCAGTGGGCCTTTTAATTTATTTATTTATGAATAACTGCTAACTCGACAGTGTTCAGACATGAACCGTCTGCTATTTGTATGTACAAAAGTACTAGCTGACGTATCGATTTACTCATGGATTGAGGAAATGGTCTTCTACTTCCAAGGTTTTTTACAGGAGTGACAGAACTTCTCCCTCTGCTCGCACCTAACTTAGGAGGAAGTGGGAATTTCTTCACTCTGTTTCAGTCATTTCTTTCCGGTGACAATTTGCACTTTCATCATCTGTTCCACCCTGGAGGATCTCCAGTGTGACACCTGCTGTGGCACACAGGAGTAGAGTCAGCCATCAGCCCAGGATGATCGAAATGGAAGAGGAAATTTTTACTCGAATATAAGCAAAATGGAGGCTTTTCGATTGTCTTGTAAGAGTTAATTAAAATGTAAAACAAAATCAATTATCTATTTATTAGATCCGCGGCCGTTTGTTCGTGGCCAGTCATTTGTTAAAAAATCTTTATTCATGCGGAAATTTCCGATTATTTCATCTTTTTCTCTCGCTTTTATATATTAATATAAATATATATATATAGAGCATTTGTATATTTTAGGCTGCCTCTTGTCTACCCTCTCGATCTACTCTTTTACACTTTACCAACAAGCTTTTCTCTTCGTTCTTCTCCATACTCTCCCAACCTACAACACTTTTCTAATTCAGTCAACACCACAATTTGTGTCCACGTTTTATTTAAACTGTATATACTTAAAATATGCCTGTTTTATAGCAAAAAGTGCTGCTGCCGTTAGACAGTTTTTCCGAATTTGGAAAAACAGTCACTTGATAGGAAATGGTAAATAGAAAAATTATCACTCATTTGTAAAAGAAATCTGACCAAATTTTGCAAGGCTGCACGGCTGCGAATAAAATGAGTACTCTCTCTCTCTTCTCCTACCCAACATTCTCTACATTTCCTTCTCTTTATTTTCCTCTTTTAATGATTTTTTTTCTGTCATCGGTCCGCTACCATACTCCTCAAAACACCCAAATATTTCTTATTTACAATGATGGAAAAGAGAAAAAGAAATTCAAGGGGTTCTTTTGAGTCTCCATCATGTCTGGACGCGTAGCTCGGGGACTGACGTGGCAACAGACGAATGAGATCGCGTTCAATGTAAAGGCCCATGGGCCCAGGACCTTGAAAAACGTGGGCCCTCTTCCCCCGGAGCTTCGGTCCCTTCGTTAACATAAAAAATTCATTTATTCAAAAGCGCCAGAAAGTTAATAATATTGTAAGAATCTCGATAATGAATAAATAAGACGGTAAACGATGAAAACGGGCACAAGGAGGTGAAAGAGGAGGCAAAGTAGGTGGAGGATTGGTAGAAAAAGGACAAGAAATCAGCCAGAAAGTCAGAAAGATCAGACTCAGAGAGGTTTACATCGGTTTGATCTTATCTTAATTGTTATATGTAAGGCCATGGTCTGACGTAACTTTGGTAAATATTTAAAGTAATTCACAAGTACGGGGATAAAATGGTGGGTTCCCGGAGGCTACCGCCTTGGATTCTTCCTCGAACAGTCGGGTCTGGACATCGAGTGAACGCCTCAAGAATCGAAAAAGCCAAATGAAAAAGAATAACCTCAACAAAGCAAATGAACCTGACGGATTAAAATAGTGGAGTTAATGATATTTAGGTAGAAATTTCTGTCACTTAAGAAAGGAATCATCTGAAAGAGTCACACAGCTTTTAGGACATGTCCACCATAATCTCCCTGCATCGAGAAACTACCAAATGAAGAGAGTTGAAAAAGCACACAAGTAGAATGGTGGGGTAGTTTACGGGTAACGAATTTAAGTCGTAATTGTAAAATATAATATAAAAAAGCAGGAACATGAAAAACAATGACAAGTAGAAGAACAAAACAAAAAGAAATTAACAAAGTATAGGAGAGGAGTAGGTGGAAGAAGCATTTTGTAGTTTTGTGTAGGTTGAGGAGAAGGTGGGCAGAGAGGTAAGAACACGTACAGACAGGTAGACCAGCAGACGGCAGATGAAATACAAAAAAAAACAGAATTTTAATAAAATAAAAAGGGAAATTAAGGGTAGAAAGGTAAAACAAAAATTCGTCACGTTGCCCACCCGCTGAGGACGCCACCGTCGCTCAAAATGGCGCCAGTTTGATTTGTGAGACAGAATCAGGTTCCTTTTCATTCTTTTCTGCCTTTTCTGTCCTTTTGTAGCTCATAAATTCAGGTTTTACGACCGAGGCCGAGAGGCCCCAAGATTTTCATGGCTGGGGCCCTGCAAAAAACAACAAAAACGGGGCAACCTTTCGTATTCGACCGCCGTTTCGTCGATTCAAAACGGAATTCTCAGGTCTTCCGTGGCAGGAGTGGCATGAGCCCGTATCTTTTTCTGTACCTTTTTATCACCTCAACCTATTTGTTTTGTTCCTATTCATCTGCTTCTTTGGCTTCCTTTTAAAAGAATAAGTCGGTTACAAAACTATGCTAATGAGATATTTACCTTTTTGTAAAAGTTCGCCATTTTCCCTTAATGAATTTTCATTTCATTGATTTTTGCCAATTTTAACTGAATGAAAATTCATTTCTAAATTCTTTTTTCAAATTTTGTATTTATTTTCCTTCACCCCGTGAGTTTGACTTGACGCCTTTCGACTTTTTGAAACTTCATTCACCAATTTTGAAAATCTTTTCAATATGACTAGTGAAAGTAAATCATTAAATACGAAGGAAATATTTATTAATTATCCTCCTTCTATTTTTTATTTATTTTTATTTTTATTCTACACAATTTACAGGCAACGAATGAGTTGAGAATGTAGGAAGAAAATCATCCATGGCAAAAGCAACTTCCTTCGGTCTTCGGTTGAAATTCTCAGTGTTGTCACCAGTCATCAAATTGTTGTTTTGTTTTACATTACTTGAAATTGAACAACACACCACGTAATTAAAAAAATTATTTCCTGTAAATTTAATAAAATTTTGTCTAAATAACATGTGTTTTCAGAGGTTTCAACTTGGATCACAGGTCACTACAACTAATCTCTGCAGATTTGGCTCCTTTCTGACCCTTTTCAGTAGGTCAATGTACTTTGGACAATTTTCTTGACTGTAGTAATAAATTCTTGTCCCCTCAGGACATGTCACATTATTGTTTTCTGCAGTATTGAGTTCCTTTGCAACAATATCAGGCTTACAGAAATCGAGTTGTTGACAGCACTCAGGTTGACAATTATCCGTCAATTTATTTGTTTTGCTCTCGCAATTAATTTTAGGACAAATTTTTTTTAAAACTGTAAGAAAACATTTGGTTTTACTCATAACACAAAGAAGCTTAAGTTTGAGAGGACACAGAATAAACATTTACTGGTGCATTTTAAATTGTTAACCCTTTCACAGAGTGTTTGCCTCCCACTGCCAGTGACTGACACCTAGAAGTAGACAAAAAGTACGTAGGTTTTTTCACTACATTACTACAGCGACATGCATTACAATGTTATTGCACATACTGTAATACATACGTAAACGTACTTGAGGAAGCAAACTCACCAAGGAGAATAGTATAATATGATAAATACCGAGAAACATATTAAACGAACTGATGCTAATTGCAACTAAGGCGAAACAGAATGTTTCCACGCGGTTGAATAATTTTAAGAGTTGAAGTTTTTAAATAGTTTATTTTTTTCAGGCACATTTACACCTTTTACTCGACGAATAAGAAGGAATTCAGTATAAAAACCTGAATAAAATGATGAAAACAAATGTGTGTCATCTTTTACGATTGTTTTTCATTAGGACCAACTAACCAAGCAAGAACTATTTAAAGTAGTTTTATAATATGTGATCTGCCTGTCTTACATTTTTATAATGTTTTTATGAGTAGGCCTACAATCTACTTTGTAACCGTCCAAACTTTCAGAACGTGAAACATTGACCTGAAAGTGGGATGGTACGAAAGGTGAAAGGTTCACAATTAGAATGTTCACTTGAACGTGATATATAGTTTTACTCACTTTGTCTGCCACACGGTTTGCAGTTAGGGAGGATGAAACAGAGGCCTTACTATTTTATTTTTTTTAACTGCATATTATTTTCCATGTATTTAGTTATTTCACAAATTAATTTCCTAATTTTTGTTATTGCTATTTCATTTCTACTATTATTTTATAATAAAAAAAGAAAAAGATTATTTGTGAGTCAGGATTGGTTACGGAGGTCGTTTAATTTCACCATTTACATTGAATTTTTATTTTCATTTCAGTGATATGTTGAAGTGTAAAATCTTTTTGGCAATTTTTAAAAGTAGTGTATTCCTGGTTGTATTCATATCAAGTTAAAGCATCACAAACCTAAACTAAATACCGCGTAGCGGTACTCATAACTCTTTGCAACTCCTAATAAGGTACCACTTAGAAAAAGATACTACAAATTGTGTTTACCACCATCAAATATAAGGAACGAGAAATAAATTGTGTAAACTGTAGTTGTCAGACGCTTGCTGTAATGATATTAATAAGACATTTGCGCACAGCAAAACATTCGTTTTCGTATTATTTGTTTTGTGCTACTGGAGTTTTACACAGCAGTTTGAAACAAAGTAGTTAAATCTTTCGGCAATGTTATATTGTAGGTATTAAGGACTTGCGTAAGGGTGTTCACAAATCCTTTGATTTCTTGTGAATCGATATCGTCTACGGTATCATTATAACACGTAGCTGTAAGAAAATAAAAATTTAATTAAAGATGAAATATTAAAGTAGATAGTTGTGGTGCATTGCACTGTAACGTAAATTAGTAGTCTTACGAAATTGGTTAGTTGCATTTGAAAGCATTTTTTGTATTTCTTCAACAGTCTCATTTAAAGCGGTTTCCATCAAAAGTAGTGTGCTATTAGTGAGGGTGAAATCTGCGGAATAATAAGAGGAATAAGTTAGTGTGAGCCTCCTTTTTTTCAATCACAAAAAATACCAAAATTAAAGAATTAACTTGTTCCACTAGGGAAATTGAGCGAATTCTGACATGGCTGGGATACCGTGAGAAGGGTAAACTGCAAACAGAAATGAAGTGCGAGTTAAAAAATAATCTTGGAGAGTCTGAGTTAAAACTTAATAAAATATTTGACCATACCTGTGACAGTACAAAAATACAAAACAAGTACAACACTGATTTCAATAATGAAAACATGTTGGTTCCTGAAATGAAAAACTAACTTTTCCACAGAGAAAACGTTAAACGACGAATGTTTTCGCGTAAAGATCTAATGAAATTGTGGAACAAAACTATTTGCCTTCCTTCACGTTTTTGGGCAAATTTTTGGAAATTAATTGAGTAATAATAATTCAATTTATTTCGTCAATTATGTCAAAATTAAAAAATCCACACCTCGGGAGGCATCAACCTTGAGGGTTACACGAAACCACAAAGTAGTTGTGACAAACTACCGAGAAGTTCAGTCAAAGGCCATCCACCCACGGAGACTTTGGTCGTGAAGGGGTTTCGCTCCCTCTAAGAGGTGGTTATAAATTAGTTATGAACTAGTTATGAACGGTGGAAGTATTTCTAACATAACCAAAGATCTACTGTGTGGTAATGTATTTTGTTGGGCCCCTTGACCAGGTATCTGTTTTAGTATTGTCCTTGGGCCCTTTGACGGTGGCATTGCGCAGGAAATGTGGTGTACATCTATTTTGTAGTCAACAAACAGTAGGACACGGAAAAATAACAAACAGTAAAGGTAGCACTGATCATAATTCAGTAGCAGTTTAATGACAATAATAACGTTCAGTTTAATCGTTTGTATATTGCAGAAAGATCAATAAATAAATACAAAAAGTAACTAATAGAAAAGGAAACTTTGAATTCATACAATTATTCTTTCGTGGTTTTTGCAAGAATTTCAATTGGAAATCCTTGAGCGTTTCTCAAGCAACCGCTGCAACCCCTTGACCGAACTTTCTCGACTAAACCATAACCTGAGCCAGCTGTTGAATAAAAATAGTCAATTAATAAAGGATTCAATGAGGCGTAAGCAAAAATGTACTTTCTAATTAATCATACAGCTTTGGGGCGCAGCAAAAGACGTCTTTCTTTGGCGACTCATACGAAGTGCGTTTGCAATTCCTTCTTGTCTGATTTGTTCTGGTGTTTTAAAAAATCTCCCAAGTTTTGAGTTTCCTAGTATTTTCTCTATGGACACTCGTATAAATACCTGGACCTTCCACTTATATAACGCTCTATTGAAAATCTTCATTCTCAATTGTTCTACTTGCTCTTCTGTCATTCCGGTAGTTTGAACTCCTAATGGTAAATTATAAACAGGTTTTATCGTATTTACGGTATCAAATAAAACGTAAGCTTGAGCGTTTCAGCTTTCCCATACCGGCCATTTTTTGACGAACTTGATCGAATATGTCCGCAAACTGTGGAGGCCTTGTGGCTTTTTCGAAAAGTCTCAAATAATACCTGAGGTAACTGGCTACATGGAAAAGTCAAGTATTTAGTCTTTAATGAGTTTACCAAAAATTGATAAAAAAAAAACTGAAATTTGTAAAATTAACCTCCGTAATCAACTGTTTGGGCACAGCTATTTCTTAATGCGGAAAGGTAGGATTGGGCATTTCCTACCTGAAATCAGATGAGTGCGTACCTTAACTGAACAACATGGTCAATACAACAAAAATATATTTTGTATAATAGTATAGCATACTTACGGTCAAAAGTGATAAAATAAATAAACCGCGCACCCACATTGTCTGAACTCCTTGTTCCCTCGTTCTCACGGAAATACTTTTTCTACCGTGTTAATTGGAAAATAGGTAATTACAGTTCACTTTTCACGTTACTAGTGCTTATAATTATTTCTTGTAGGCAAAGAAATTCTTCAAAATTTGCTCTGTTTGCGTCATAACTAAAATTGCCATCTGTGCAATTCTGAATTTTTATTTGAATTTTATTCAAACAGTTTCATACATCGGTATTACAATAAAAATTTTACGCAGGCGTACGACAACACAAAAAAGGTAGATTATTGTTATATTCTATATAATTTTTTTCTATAAAAAGTATTTGTGATTCAATAATTTAATTTTACGCGCGGTATTTCAAATAACAGCATTAATTTTGGTCGTAGAAAGCTCAACTTTATTACTCAGGCAACCATTTTACTTCTCCTACAGGTATTTATTTCTCTTGTTATTTTGTTAACGCCCATATTTTCAGATATAATTCTGCCCGAGAACTGGATGACTGGTTACTCGAAAAGAAAGGATTACTAATGTTGCACTACCGTACTTGTGTATCTGCCAGTGCAGTAGTTTAATGACACTTTTTATTTTTTGAATGTTATATGTGTAATACAAAGATAAATAAATAAATACAGTGGACTAAGGGAAAGTAAAACAAAATGGTCTAAAATAGCTGTGGACTTGACTGTGTGGCGCAATTATTTTTTCGGGAAGAAATCCCTTCACGGCTTTCCCTTTAATTTTACCAGCCCAGTGCAACCTACTGACTGAACTTTGTCAACCAAGTTCGGATATGTCGCACCTGATGAATAAAAATGAAATACCCAAATTCAGGGAAGGTTAATTTAAAAAACAAGGTACTCGGTAGTTAGTTGACTGTTAATCGTACCATAACATGGCGGTTGTGGCCTTGGTGCTGGAGGACCCACAGATTTTTTACAAATTTCATTGCTCAGTTGTTCTGATGCTTTAAACATTTCGCCAAGTTTCGAGTTTCCTAATGCTTTCTCTATGTATGATCTTAAAACTACGCGGGCCTTCCACTTAAATAAACATCCATAAAAAATATTCATTCTTTCGTGATCGGCTTCTTTTACTGTCATTCCTGCAGTGTTCATTTCTAATAGAATTGTAAATTAGTTTGTGGCACCAAATTAAATATAAATCAGTTTTAACTTTCTCCTACCTTCCATTTTCCTAATTGTTTTACGGAAAACGTCTTTGAGTTCTGGTGGCCGCGTGTAAAACTCTAATCGTGCAGCGAAACATTGTAGGTAATCGGCTACAGGTAAAATGAAAACATTTAATATTAAGTTGTTGTAGAATGAAACAAAATAAATTTAAATTAACCTCCAACTCTAGAAGTTGCTTCAGCAAAATTACGTAAAGGTGTCAAGCGGGAGTGGACGTCTCTTACCTGAAATCAGATCAATCGGAGTCGATTAATAGAGTTAATAGGACCGACACATTATGGTCACATGTAAATGCTTTTTCAATTAACTACAGCATTGGTCTACAATCTTTAAACATATATTATTAATATATTTAATGTAAATATAAGGTTCACTTACATTGAAAACTGCTACCAAAAATACGGTGCACATCCACATTTTATGAAGTTCCATTGAAGTCTCTCTCCTTTTAGTCACGGAAGTAGTTTTTGTACAAGACGTACAGTTAAACGTAGAAATTCATTTTGTACGTTGGTTTGAAGAATAGACTTTGCTTTATTTGCGTGAGAATAAAAATGTCAATAAGCCTGTCACATGCACCTGTGCAATTCAAAATTTTTATTTAAATTTTATTTACACTCAGTTTCTTATACACCACAGGTGAATTTGAAGCAAAATTTAAAAAGCCATCTAATTAAACCTTGTAAATCCATATGTATTTAATAACTTTATTAGGAATTATTACAAAGTAGAACATTCATTTATTGTGGCAACCTCTGAAATGTTTCGGAATACCTGGAGAGGAAATTTTGTAGTACATTAATAATTGTTCCAGAAAGCATTTCTATCTAAAAATAGTATAATACTAAACTCCAAAGATACGTTATTAATTCGAAAACAGGTGTGTCATATTATTTTTCGAGACTTGAAGGTAACAATTGAAAATCTTTTCGGACTCCCTTTGATTGATCCTTTCTATTGTTGCTTGTCAGCAACTCTTCTCTACCTAATTATACCGAATAACTGGTAATATAGAAAACCATCACGGTAGTACGGGTACATTCCTACTTATTATTCATTTGATATTTTCCTCTTTAGTCAAAACGAAATGCTCTCGTCTAATTGAGGCACCTGCGTTGAAATATTTCAATGCGTTTACGGAAAATACACTTCATTGCTGCAATGAATAAGGTCAGTATAATGTACATAAGTTTGTGGTATCTTCCGTGGCAAATGGTTGAACAGCCGCAGTAAAAAGAGGGAGGAGAAATCAGTGAGTTCGGATCAGCAAGTCAATTGATTGATTTTAAAAATAACAAATATGTCCTTAAGTACACTTAGATGCACTATAATAAAATATTTTAATATTTTAAATAATAAACCTTTACAAGTTTAAACACAATAAAATTTAGTAAATAGAACCACTTATAAAAAGCACCAGACCATTTAAAATTGGCGGGTGGGTCAGGCCAGTTACCCATTCTATGGTAATGTTGCGAAAACTCCTCGACATCTTACTTCATGTTCTTCTTCAGGGGCACGTACCGTCCAGCTGATACGCAAAATAAAAGCAAGAAAATAAGTAGCGTAACTTAAACAAAAACTTTGTACGTCAACAATGAATAAATCAGGAATGTTTACCTGTTGGACTTAGGTTTTGGTTGCATTGCTTTTACTAATTTCACACTATCTTTGTTTGGCTGACTACAAAACCCTGCCAATTTAATTTTTTCTGGTAAGTTCCAACCTGTTGACAAATCAATAAATTATTAAAAAAAAATAAAGAAGGTAAAAAGCTGTGATCTTGAAGAAGATTCTTTGGTATTGTCTCTATTTACTGGCGAATACCATCCACAGGTTAGCCAAGGATATTCATGGCGTCATTGGTAAGAGTCGAGACCGTTCAGGTACGTTAAACTTCATAATTAATCATACCTGTATTATTAGATTTATTAATAATCGAATTGCTGTTAACTGTAGATTCTAATTTCTTTCGAAATTGTAAAGATTTCATTCCAAATTTTGAGTATTCTGTTGAGTTCATATGCTGCTCACAAAGAAGTTTCACACGAGGGTCCTTCAATAATTGCTTTACTCGTATTCTCACTAAACAAGACTTCCAAGATTTGAAAGAGTTCAACATCAGCCTTAGCGCTTCATCCAGAAATTCTTCGTCTTGTATTTTGACATTTTTCAATTCTAAAAAGACAAGTTTCAAGTTAAAGTATATGTTCGCATCACACAAATATTACGTTATTTCGTTTGACTTTTCTCATACCCCGCACTTGCTCAGCGACGGAATTGACAAATTTCTTGACGTTTGAAGCAGTACAACCTGTGGAACACTTTTCACCGGTACCTGCGCACTCTGGCAAATGCGAACAAACATACCTGACATTTTTAGCTGTATGAGGAAAGTGACATTTTTTAATTCAAAATGATTCCTTTACCGCAGAAGAAATTAAATAAATTGGAATAACCTGCATTTGCTAGGGACCGGGCTGCAATACTCGTAGATGTTAAGCCTACCTGAAACTGGACCGACACGCATCTGTTAGCAGGCACTGTTAGTAGAAGTTGGAACAATAGGTAAATAATACGTACACTAATTGATAAACAATTAAACCTACAACAGCGGACACGTAAGCATTTTATTTATTATATTTGCAAGAGGATACCACAATTTAATTCAGGAGTCGAGCAGTGCAATTTACTCACCTGCAAAAGAACGACTACCAGCGAAGTGTACCGGAACATCCTTTAGGGTCTCTCCCAACAGCAAGTTACGTGGCCTGCACTAACGGCCTGTGACAAAACCTGCTTCAAGACGGTTTGTTTTAAAATCCGTTAAAAAAAATTAGGCAAACGCGCACGAATAAAAAGGAGTTAACTTCTTCATGAGTGCCCCAACAAAATTTAATTTCTGACTAAACTTTTATTAAATAATAATGTTTGTCCATTACGTTCTAATTTCTATTCTCCGATGCACACGATGATCTTTTCCTTTGGCGTTAGTCTTGAATTGAAACAATTAACTAGCATAATTTCGGTGTAGAGAAGAAAGAGTAAAGGAAACAGAAGAAAAAGTAGCTGTAGATATGAAAATGTTGAAACAATAGTTAAGTAATAGTTAAAATAGGAAGGAGAAAGAGTGAAAAGGAAAGTTTCTATTGGGTCGAAGACGTTCACAATCGCTTTTCAACAGTAATATTTATTTAATGTAATTCAATGATACATAACAAAAGCGTAGAGATTATTGGTAGGGAAGTAATTTTAAGTTCAAATTACGAAAGGAATCCTAACATGTCGGGAACATCCTCCTTGAAGTCAACCTCCAACAGCTGGACAACTGATGATGAACTTAAAATTAAGAAAATAAAATGTAAGCAAAATTTATTTGTCGTCATTCCTGTTGGACATTTTCAGTTTCAGTATTTCTTTGTGTACTCACCCTAAGCAGGTTTCACTAATTTTTTTGCTGCTTCCAACAGGTTTTGTTTCACTTGAACAGTCGGAGCTGACGCCTGTGAGCTTTTGATTGCATTCAGAGCAGGTCTGGCTGATGGCAGTAATAAAAATCAAAAGTTAGAAAAGAGAGGTGAGCGGTAGACCCTTCCAATTCTAACTACAAATCATCTTTGTTAAGTAGGAAAACAATAATAATTTTACAAGTAAGAAAAATACTTTACAAATACAAACAATTGTGGATGTGTCAAAAACTAAAGAAATTTGTTTAGTTTAACTTCTAAAGGCAACGTTGAAGGAACGTTCAAAAACAAAAAGATTCACCTGCGGCTTTGACACCTTGTGCAAACGACCTCGTGGCACACACCCAAACACCTTCAACAAGTGTTACCTGTAAGAAGAAATCAAACTTGTCTTTGAGAAACCACGAAAATAAAGACCGGAAAGAGTTGTGGTCTGCGGCTAACTAAAAGTTAACTTACTTGTGAAAGTGCAATTATCAACGCAAAACAAAGTAAAGTCAAGTACTTCATTGCGACAGAAAAAGAAACTTCTCCTGTGGAATGACAAAGGCTTTATCTGTCGAACGACATAACACGTGATTGAATGAATGATTGCTTGACTGATTCCTTCAAAAATATTTCGTCGATTCAAGTGAGCGAGGACCTGGCACGAGAACCCGACGTTAGAGTTTTGCTACTTCTAACATTATTTAGGACAAATTGAAAACAAATATGGCGGATAAGTCGGGAAGTGTGCGAATTTAATTTTTTAGTGATTGTAATTCTTTTAAAGAAATGTGTTAGTACCGCACTATTAGTAGGAATACTGTTGCACTATTTTCATGTGATTACTTTGAAATATTTCTTTGTTTGTGTTAAATACTATACGAATGCCTAAGCTTAGTTTTTGTCAAATTAAATTATGATTATATTTGTAAGGAAACCAGAGAAGTTACATTGACTTCAGTAAAAGAAGAGAAGAAATAACAAACAGTTCAGAACCAACCACCGGATTCTGTCAGGCTACCTTAATCCGTCAGGTACACAGGTTAATTCTTTGAGTCTATACGTTCAATACGCAAAAATTAGATGGATTGAAAGGCAGCATTAGGTAGAACAATATCTAGTGGTAAAAATATTGTAGTGTAATAAAATATTATAATATAAAAATTATATATTATGAGAAGACATGTGTAAGAGTGCTAATGTGCATTACGAATTTATTGATATTGATTTTACACAACTGGTCACGACTTTCATGTTGTGGAATCAACAAGCAGAGAAGGTAACAATCAATCAATCAATCAGTGCCATTCCATGAATGATTTTGACTTTTAACTGCCAACAGGTAACATTTGTGACCTCTGCCAGGCACAATCTCACCGTAAATCACCACTCAATAAACAATAAAATTACAAAGATCGTAATTTTATGTTGAACTCCACCGCGACCTTTCTATTCTTAAAACTTTGAGTTCGGTCTTTCTGGTTTATTTATTTAGTTATGAAAACAACGCAGGTTCAGTTGATTTTACGTGCAGCTAATTGAAGGTAAGAAACCGGCACATAAAAAACGTAAGGTGTAATAAATCGGTGTTCATTTGTAGTAAAGCAGGAAATTTTGCATTGAACTCGTCCATTTACTTTTCCTATTAAATATTTATTACGTCAACTAATTACGTAAAGTAAATGACTTATTAATAAGGAATAAATAGTTCCATGAGTAAAGAACGCCTAACATTAATATTTTAGGCCTAGCTATTGTTTAACTATTTGCTCGTAATCTGTTTCACTATTACGGATCGCATTTTAGTGAGTTCTTGTTCTCGTCTACTTTTATTCATAACTTCTCAGGACTTGTCATTCTTCAACTCACAAATGATCAACTTCAGTAGGATTACGTTCAAACGCTCCTACAGAACACAGATTGCCATCATAAAGCACTAAATTTCTCCTGAGTCGATGACAAGTACAAGAAAAACAAAGTGACGGTACCTGAACAGAAGAGAGAACACCTGGGAATGCAACAATGCAGATTTTTTTATTTCCACGTGACTTTCGTGAGGGAACTGACGGCCCCCCACTTTAGGTCTTCAAAACGAGGTACTCAGGTACCCATTGGTTCACCCGTTAGGAATTCACCCGCTCGCTCAATGCTTATTGGTGTGTTTTAATTGGTCGAATGGAGGCGGGTTGCCGACATTCTCGGCTTTGCTGGAGTACCCGTCTGTGAGTACTCGCAGTACCCGACAAGGCAGAAGTGCGAAGAGGGGAATTCCATCGAGTCATCGTCACGAGTTAGCTACAATTGACACGAAGATATTTCACGGTTTCGTTCCTTTGTTTACCTTCCGATCGATAGAAGTACCTGAGAAATGAGTTGCAGTACCTGTGCGAACTTGAAATACCGAATGTTATTAGAAGTTAATGTCCACTTAGAACTAGTACATTTACCATTACAAATAAATCACTATATAAAAAAGTATTGAATGGTACATCACTAATTAGCATTACGTCACTATTGTAATAACAATTAAGTTGTAACAAAATTTTGACTTTGTTTGATTAAACCTGAGGAATGCCGCAATAGAAAATTAAGTACTTCCTGAGGCTAAATTTGTCTCTTTCTCACATTTCTAGAGTTTTCAGCGAAACGACTAGAAATAGTGACCCGGTGTATAATGTACCGGTACCTTTGACATCGGTGAACTCAAATGTCGGTCACATTTGGTCTGTGATTGTATTTTTCTACTTTCTAAGGACATCAGCTTAAAGTATTTTAACTTTAATTCATTAACCAGGTAACATTTAGACTTGGAGGTGTTTGGAGTTTGAGAATTTCAGGTATTTGAGGTTGAGGTATTGATGGATGGCAAGGGTGGAAGATCAACAGCAGGCTTGGTGAACCTTCTTGCCGAATTCAAATTTCTTTCAATTACAGCAGCAGTTGCTGTCGTTTTGACTGGTCTGTTTCATTTTCGAAAATCTTCATGTTCTGTGACTGCGTGACCTGTTCGTAAGTCTTGGTTAAGACAATGTGTGGTTTACTTAATTTTTTGGTGTCCATTTCGTTACAACTCATGTTACAACACCAGAAATCTGCAAGAATTTCAGCAACTGAAAATCAGACTTTCCGTCTCATTTGGTTTTTCTATTGGTACCTCAATAAAACCGAAGAATTCCCACATGGGTACCTGACTTTTGATTTTGTTCAGGGAATGCCTCTCTTACTTCTCGCTCTCTTAATCTTATTTTTTTATTTTTTAATTGAACATTTAAAAGTTTAATTAAAGTTAAATGAAACGGGAACGCGGTTTAGGCACAAGACGACCGAAGGTGGGAATGCACAAGCGAGTGCACGTATGAGTACCTACGTACCTGTATGCATGTGTGAGAGGGAGAGGGAGACAGTTGGAAACAACTCGACGAGTTAACAAGATAAGTCTTTAGATAGGAGAAGATATCTACTCACGCTCCATGATATATTGTAACACGTTTATTATTATTACTATTCGGATGACTCAGAGCGGGCAAATGTCCGCTGGTACCGGGTACCGGGTACCGGATCAGATGGCCCGGTATGCGTGAAATGTGCACTACGCGTAGACGGAGCCTCGTCATAGGGCACATGCACAAATCTCAAGTGTCTTTGTGTGACTTCATCTTATCTTCCAACATCTCGTGGAAGATGGCTACTGATAGTACTCGTTACCCGTTCGATTGTCAGACTGTCATGGGACGGTCATTTGTCCTATCCGAGTGGCGTGATGGTGGGCGTGCGCGACGCGTATGTGCACATTCAGTACCGATGATTTATCCATGGTCATTAGAGGTGTATTGTGTCAGTGAGTGACCAATTTGACTCGGGAGATTTGCATTCGAGAATAGGTACCTGATCGGCCATATTTGGGAGTACGGCGAATACCCACCTGGTCTCCGAGGTCGCCCGACAAGGGCAGGGAGTGCTGGTGTACAGAAAGGGTACAGACCAGTACAGATGGGTACCTGCGACCGGTAGCAGCTATAGCCTTTAATCCATCCATTCTTTTGTCTTTTATCTATTTACCTTATCTATCTATCTATCTATCTATCTATTCATCCATCCATTGTCATTCTTCATTTTTTCATTGTTTCTACGTTGGCTTCGTCTTATTACCCGATCAGATGAACTCGATTATTTATTGTTTCTCATGCATCTGCTACCCTGCCCTGTTTGAGTTCCTCATACAGCCGTAAGACACGTGGCCCATCCCATGTTTTTCCTACCTTTTTTTAACACTCCAACATTCCTGCAGGTCACCATCATTTTTTTTCGACTTGTCATATCGAAAATCATTAAGGATTCAACCATTGTCTTCTCCATGCCATTGCGCGAGTATCATTTGGTAAAAAGTCTTCTGGTTGTTGCCGTCTTCCCTTCGGAACTTACTAAACTTGCCTGTAATAATTTTCTCCTACATATTATTTATTTGTGTTGTACTTAATAATAAGTAACTTGTAACTTTAATTATATGGTCGTTCAAGGGAAGTTACTTTGTCGGTGCAATGTGAAATGTCAGCTAAACTTTCGTTTTCTCTCAGCAAGAAGTGGGCCCTTCAAAATAAAAGCTTAGGCCTCACTTTTTGCAGACCAACTGTCCTCAAGTCTTCCCAAAGTATTCGTGGTTGTTGGTATTTGTGTGGAGCATCACTTAAGAATTTTAACATCGAAGAATCTCAAGCGAGTACCTAAAACTATCTTAACTTTGCCAACTCGTTTACATATTCTTTATCACTCCCATAGAGTTGACTAGAAGAGGTTTGGTGGATTTTGTGATGTCCGTTCGAAAGGTTTGGCCCCCAGACGAAAATCCGTAAAAATCCAATAAACAATTTTTCACTCTTTTCATCGAACCTGTAATTTCACCTTCGATTTCGTTCTCTCATTCCTCTCTCTCTCTCTCTCTCTTTATTTATCCATCTATTCTTATCGTTCCATCTTCTTCTTCTTTTTCTTCTTCGTCTTCTTGCCCTTCCACATCTTGTTTGGCACCATCCGGTTCGTTCTTGTTAAATACCAGATTAGTGGGAGGAGAATTAACGCGGCTTAACGAGGAGATTTCCTCTCTCGATAAGACCCAACGGTTTTATTTATTTTTAACCATAAAAAAGTTGAGGATATGAACAAAATGGTAGAGAAAGACGTGGAAGAAGAAGACAAAGCAAAGGAGAAGGATGAGAGTGCGGGAGAGGGGTCAAATAGATCAATCTATTAGATTATGCCCCTTGTAATAAACGAATTTTTCTACTTGTTGTCTATTTCGTCTATTTTGTCTATTGTCCAATGGCACTGTGAGAACACCTAGAGAGGTGCTGATTATCTTATCAACATATTTAAAGGTTTCATCGAGTCATTTCGAAATTAAACATAAATAAAATTATTAATTTTATTTTTTATGCCCGAAATGCAGTACCGAACGTATTTTCTATTTTACTATTCTCATTTTTTTTTATATTTTGGAGGATCGTTTGATTAAGTACTGCAAGATTCTCTTTTCTCTTTCCCCTGCTAACTCATCACTACCACTAGCAATGCTTACCTATTTTTTATGACTCTTTTTATAAAAAAAAATAGGAGGCAATACATCTGAATGATTCGATAATGGTCAACAAAAATTTATGTTTCTCATGGGGTCTTCTAAAGTCAGAGGTTTTCGAATGCGTGGACTTATAGGTAAGTATAGTTCTTGTCAGTGTCAGTCGTATTAAATGTTGTTTATTTACACATTTATGGGTTGCTGTAAAAACACTTGTGAATGAATTTCACCATCTCTTAACTAATAGAATTATTAAGTAATAATTTGTGAATTTCATTAACGGAGTGCCATCGAGCGTTGAGTGTTTTGTTCGACATGTTTGACCGGGACACACACACACACACACACACACATACACACATACACACACACACACACACACACACACACACACACACATACACACATACACACACACGTACACAAACACACCTATCTGTACGTACACAGATGTACCTGTTCGTACCTCCTTTCGTAAATTTCCATAATCATAAATCATGCTAGTTGCGGTCATTTGCAATCGCCTCCAACTTCCATCCTCAATAAATTTCTAGTCCATTTAAAGCGATAAGACGATAAATTGAAACTGCTTTATGTTTAAATAATAATTTATTAAAGGGTTAATAACTGTTTCAGGTGAGATGTTTCACGACAGGGACGAACCTTCAAGGGTTGCCAAGGCCTAAAATAAATCAGAAGAGGAGGAAGGAGTACGCGGACCCTCGACGCTCAGGGTTGGCAACCGCTGGATAAATCCATTTCGCCTTCAGGTTTTTTTTTCTTATTAAACTTCAGGTACGGTCTCTCCGGTTGATTTGATTAACTTGTCAGATGGGTCTTTCATCTGTTTTCGTCTATTTAACATTTCAGTTTGTCTTTTTCGTTCATTTTCATTCAGGTTAAATTCCGTTTTTGGACATTTTGTTTCCTCTCTAATTCATCAATGTCTTTATGGGGTTCTCTCTAATGCTTTTTCATTGTAGTCCTCCGGTTGGCTTTCCCTCCCTTCATCTCCCTCGTACCCTCTTTTTATTCTTGTTTACCTAACAGTTAATGCTAATTATTAACTCCTAGTAACAAAATAAAAGTAAAAGTATTTGTCTTAAATGAATTTGATTTTCCTTTGTACTCTCGACATTGCCAATTGTAATTTATTTTATTCACATGACAAATTTTTATTTATTCAGTACCTATTTGAAACTCAGTCGGGTTTTCTCTCGTTTGGCATGCAGCTAACCGAACCTGAATTTTCTGCTAAAGGCCGCAGGTACACCTCAGAGAGAAGTTGTCTTCTTTCTTTTTGGCGGTACCGGCGGCGCCTCGAGCCTTCGAATAATTAAACTTATTTATTTATTTTTAATTAAAGTACAGATTATTAGACAATGATTATTGAAATATTTTGTTTAAGTAGGACAGCTGGAGTGATGGAAACGAAGTATTTGAATGTTATTGTTGTTGTTTTTTTTTAATAAATTATTTCCAACCGTATTTTATAGTTTTTCTTCGTCACAGTTGTAAATTACGTTAAATAAATGTAATTTCATTGTTTTAATCAACTTAAAATGTTTGCGTCATTCTATGGTTGTTTTTCTTTTCATTATATGTCCACTTTAGGGTTTCTTGTGCCCCAATTGTTTTTATTCGAAACGTGAAAAATTCGTACCGTTCTTCGTATTGTCGATCAACTGAAACGCATTTGTCTTAAAACAATATTCCGACCATCTGTGCCAATCTTATACCGTTGTGATTACCCAAACTTAATTCGTACAATTTAATATTCTGCCGAATCGTCCAAAAAATATTTCAAAAATTTGTCTAAAGGTCACTGAGAGTTACAAAGTGACATTTTCAACGAAATAAGGAGCTCTGCACCAACAACAAGAAAAAAGGAAGGATGCCACAGGATTCAGGCAGGAAACTTGAACAATTTTTTCATCTAACAGAGGAAAAAAGTTTTTGGAAAACTTCTCCCACGTTTCGTGACGAGTGAATGTGCAAGTGCGCGTGTGTGTGTGTGTGTGTTTGTCAGGAATAGACAGGAGACCAGGTTTCAGGTTCAGGTGAGATGAAACGACACCACCAGAAAGAACCTTGCCCTCCGTAAAATTTCATAATAAAAAAAAGGATGAAGAAGTTGGAGACATTGTTTCAAAACAGTAAAACATGAGAAATAATGATGAAGGTAAATAGAAGGTGACATGTTTCATCCCTTAAAACTTTTGTCGTGGAGGGCAGAACTAAACTGTCAGAGTAATTGTCTCGATAACAAATGGCTTGGAGTTGTGCGTTCCTTGTTTTTTTCTTTACATTTCATTATTACTCCTTCTTCTTCTTCTTCTTCTTTCTCTACTTCTGCTTCGTCCTCTTCTTGCTCTTCCTTTTCGTGTTCTTCCCATTTTTTTTACCTTGGAGGTATAAATCCACAGGCACTCGCAGACGGACTCACACATCACTCTGAGAATACATCATTATTCCTTTTTCAATTTTACAATTTTACCTGAGAGAGGTTAACCGTTTTGGCCGTGTAAATTTTTTTTGTTTTTGAAAATTTATAAATTGTTTTTTTTAGGTTCGTTTATTTTTTTCACATTCCATTGAGAAACAGTACGAGTTGGAATCTGAAGGAAACGATGACAACATGAGATTAACAAGGTGAACGCTGAGGAGGTCGAAAGCATCAGGCTCTTTGCTTCTTTTAGGAGGTTTTTGGAATTCAAGTGGTCAGCGGGTTATTGCGTCCCCCGCACAAAACATTATGTACAACATGTCTTGTCATAAAGGTGATCAATCGAATAAACACTAAAAATAAATATGTCTCTGTAATAATTAACGTATTAATTCTTGTCAACGGCGAATTTCACAGCCTTCTCTTGCAACTCAATGAACCAAAATCAATTCTTATTCGTTCTCATTTCTTTATTCTATGTGTAACATTCAAGTTTATTTGTCTCCATTTGCCATATTATTGTAATTTTTTTACACTCAGTAAAACTCCAATATTATTGAATGTTTGACCAAAAGACACTAACGAGTTGTCTTACTTCTTACATATGTTTTCGAATCCCACAGATGGCTTGTTCCTTTTCATTTCACTATTAATTTAATCGTGCAAATGTCTCGTGGCAAATGAATCGAATTTTGTGCGGTTTAATAAGTTTTTGTTGCTCAGTCACTAAAACAAGCAAGGCACGGCAGGTGAAACTTCTGACATCGACCAAGTGACGTTCAATCGGAATGTATCGGAAAGTTATTGTCGTTTTTCTATCAATTGTTGTTTTGCAGGTAGTTAGAAAGAGAAACTCTTACAATGTGTTGCAGCCTGTGGAAAATGTATTCTAATAGAAGTTATGTTAATTCCACCAGACTTGTTGGAGAAGAATTTGTGTGCTGGTGTCACGAGTTCAATAAAGAAATAAAAATAACAATAGACCTAAAAGATTTTTTCATAAAACATTCAATTTGATGAGGGCTATTGGTCCCTAAGGGTACTGATAAGCGTAGTACATCAAAAAAGTAATTACACATACAGTAATACATAAATAAGTAAGGCTTTTAACTTTAGATATAGAGATCCTCGATTTGGGTCTTAATAACATTCAAATTTACTTCTTTACATCTTGAACAGAAGAGAATGAAAGATTACCAATCGGTTGTAATATAGTAACTGATGATAAGAATTTCTTGTAAGCAATTTTTGTATTCTTTTTAGGTTGGATTCACTCAGGGATCTTACCTTAGGTGTGCTGGAGCTCTTCTCAAAACAGGTGTTAATGCTGGTAAATTTAATTTATTTTTTTTCTGTATGAATGACTAAATTATTTGTCAGAACTATTTAAGTGTTATTTTCCACATAGTGAAAGCTTCAAACGTAGTTAGGAAAATTGTCGGTCCTCCTTTAAAGAAACCTAATACACAACTTCTAACGAAAATAGTACTTAAAGCCTGCAAATGAAAAATCATCAATTGAATGTGTCAGAAGGCGTAATACGAAATGTCACATTCATCGAATAGTAATTTAAATATTGTAGTACTTTTTTAATAATAAATATACAGATAATAATATTCTGCTGAGTTCAACTTATTCTTACTGTCAATAATCATCAATAAATCCTTTTTCCACCTTTGGCCCCAAGGGATGAGAATCAGTGCATGTATCGGGAAGTATCAAAATACCAACTTCCCGTAGAAGACCTAAAACGTTCACTTTCTGGAAGGCTCTTGCCGGTCTCCAAGGGTACTCCTGCAAGCCACGCATTACCAAGTCCAAAAACATGACGGACATGACAAGTGGTCCCATTAGGAATTGACCGCTGGTGTGGTTACAACGTCAATCAACCCGAACTAGTCGAAAAAAATTAAATTTTTGTCTTCCACTCGTCGAGGAGGGAGTTTAAATTTTAAAAATCATCGCTGAACATCCAACCAGGCCGACTCTGTGTGTAAAAAGTCCAAAAATTCGAAAGGAATACCCACCTTGAAGGGCATTGCGGGTTCTGGTCACTTGTCCAAAAGGAAAAGACATCGGTCGGGTATAGGCAGAATTGATGTTTGCTGAAATCCAGTGACGTAAAGAGAGAGAGAAAGACACAGACCTAATTTAAATAGATTGCCAGTAGATAAATTACTTAGTATCAAAGATGACGAAATATTAGTGGCTCATTGAATAGACAGATAGGTTACCTAATGCAATACACTTAATGGAACTCGAAGGGACCGAAACAGATTGAAGAATAGTAGATTATGAGTGACGTCTGGTCCGAGGTATGAAAGGCCGGAAACCGAATCTAACAAAAAATTAATAAATGAAATTAGAATAGACAAAGAAGAGTGGAAAGTACGCCGAAATGAACGACCTGAAACCAACATTTAAAGAGAAGCAGAAAATCCATGCGAAAGACTTTTAGTGAGGCTTAAAAGGGTCAAGGTGGACTCATGACAGATGGACACAAGCAACTGGTCAAAATATGGAAATGAAAGCATGTGATGCAGCCGACGTAGAACAAGACGGATGGAAGACAACAAAAGAAGTCAAATGAAATCGATCGATGCGAGAAATTTGAGAACTTCAATTGTCACGAGAATATAAAATGAATGAAGTGGCATCAACCGACCGACGGCCTGACAGACAATGCCTGACTTTGACGTGGGAAGCGTGCGAGTAAAAACGTGGCCACAGTGGACAGCACGGAGCCTCCGACACCTGGAAAACACCCCGGAAAAATTCCAAAATCCCGAGGCAAAGAGTCAATTTGAAATTCCATGGACGTTTCACGCTGATAAGACGACCGAAAGTTTATTGCCACGAACTTCGTCGTGGCACTTGACTCCCCATAAGACACCAGAAATTTACAAAGGGGAAGCCGACTGACCATCTTAATGGACGCGGCTCATTAGGATTCCGGAAACGGATGAAAGGGCCCCTTCATCAGAGGAGATGATGAGGAATTTGGCGGATATCACACTTTGGACAAGTCTTCAGGGTGAATTACAACGAGAGTCCAGCCACCTGATGGAAAGACTCATCAGTCTGTAATTCACTGAAGTGAAAGGAGAACGGTACAATTACAACAAGGGAACCTTTTAAGAAGTCAAATCACCATGTTTATGAAGAAGAACTGCACCACGAAATGCAAAATGGACCCCCGAAAAATCGTGGCAGCAGACAAAAGAAACAGAAAGAGAAATATTCTGCCAAAATCCGCGTGGCGGAAGCTGTGAGCTGTCGCGGACAATTAAGTTCGCCCCCCTGCAACACACGCAAACCTGATGGTACAGGTACAATTTAGAGGTACGTCAGGTTCGTGACACACCTCCCATCGTCAGGATGAACCTGATGAATTTTTTTTATTTGCTCATTGCATTTCCCATTGATCTTTTCATGGGCTCGCTCGTAATTTTCAAATTGAAATTTTCACGCTTTTTTTCACGCCGTCTACTCGTTCATATCTTCTCATCCATCATCTTCTCGTTAACAGATCTACTCCCCTTTTATCTATCTCTTTACTCTCTCTCTCTCTCTCTCTCTCTCTCTCTGTGACGGCCCCGTTGTGTTCACTACTTTCACATGAAAGATTTTCAAATTTGCATTCTTCCATAATTTTTATCTTCTACTTTTGAATGATTCTCTTTTTTTCAATCAACAAATGTCTGTAATATTTTCATAATAATGTATATTTTCTGTCTACTGCGATGGTTTGCTTCACTTTTAGGTATTTTAAAATATTATGTAATCTATTTTTTTATTGATTTTTGTAGTATTTAGGTAAGAAAGTCTTCTAGCAGCTTTATTTTAAAAGTCGACTTGTCCATAACTCTTAGTTTTGTTATTTTTATATATGCTTTTTATTTGTTAGTTATTAATTCACAGTACGGCACAGTTTAAAAAGTTGACAAAAGAGAAATAAGGAAAGAAGCTTTTTTAGACGGTCAGCCTGCCATCCAAGAAAAGGCGTAGAAACTCAAGGAACACTAAGGCATGTGACACGGAAGAAAAAGGCCAAAGAGGTCTACCACCCTCCGTGGTGATACCCCCGGGAAATACCACGAAGAAAGTTCCATTTGTTATAAATTGGACGTTTTGTTTTTGTTCCAAAATTTTTTTTACTCTCCGAATTGAAATTTTGTGGGTTTTTATGTGGGTTTTACGTTGGAAACCATGTTGTCCTTATGAGTTGCCCTGCTGCGTTTCTTAAAAACCTTCAAAAATTGTTTTATTCTTTTGTTCTGAAGGTTGTCGTGCAGTGTTCTGCATAATTGTAACACTTTAGTCATACGTTAGTCTCTTATTTTTCTTTTTACGATATAACTGAAAGTAAAATCATATGAGACACATGCGACCTGAAACTTTGCTTTCCTCTAAATGAAAAGAAAGGTGACACAGAATCACGCAAAATGGTCTTACGCCAAGATTAAAATAAAGAAAAACTGCTAGATTTTTGAGAGACACTCATAATTCCACATCATTATTGATAGGCAAACAAATTCATGGCTCCAAACGAGACGACAAATTAATCGTAGGTGAATCAATAAGGTGAATAGGAACAATTTTACTATACAAAAACAATTTTACTACTAGGTGTACACACAAGAATATTAATAGTACTCTACGTGTACCCATGCACAGATATTTGTCAGCTCCCTGTTGAGTGGGTACATAAACTTGAAACTGAAATATTTCACAACCAAAGATACAATTCGTTTCAGTTACTCACTTACTTCTCATTCAGAACCATATTTGGCTCATCAGGGAAACCGATCATCGCTTAAAAAACGGGAGGTACTCGTTAAGAGTTGAGCCCACGGCGGGTACCTCGACAAAAAACAACACTGTCAACGCCTCTCATCGATGCCATTTCGGCTACCGTTCGATTGTTGAACAGACAAAACAACAATAGGAGCAATACGAAGGAAAACAAACAATGAGAAGGAAGAAAGAGAAAATAAGGAGAGGAGAAGCCAAACTGGAAAAATCAACGTGGCAGTAGAATTTGTATGAAATTCAAGGGTGACACACCTCGTGAACCTTTCCGGGGGAAACCGCAAAGATAAGAGCCCATTGTATTTAAATGTCGGGCGTGTTAGTGCACTAGCTGGCGCACTAAATCGGTGGCAACTTCCAATTTTTTATTTTAACTTTATCGGATCATCTTTTTCTAACATTTCCACCTGGTACCCAAGAACAAGGAGACTGATATTAACTAATAGATGAACCCAAATTTTTAACTACTCTCCTCCTTAATGGAGCTCTCTGACCTTAGTCGATGAATTCCTCTTCCCTGGTGTGATGGACAATAACCAGAACCCAGACGGGGGGGCTGACAAAATGCTGTAAATTATCTATAGACAATACGTTACTTTGAATATTAGTAATTTACGTGGGCTTCAGACCCAAAGTTTTCTTTGGGTTTCAAATTGCAACCCCTTAACTTCGTGTCTAAGGTTGAATGTATGAATACATCTACTATCTGGGAGAGTGACTTGGACTTTATAAAAAAGAATTTTACAGAATAAACAATTCTATTCCGATTCATCGATTTCTATTTTATATTGAGTGGAATTTTTCTTCTGAAAGGAGACTACGAATTTCTAGTCATATCTCGGGAATCTGCTTCTATTTTCTTTATAAATAACCTAATTGATTGGTAACCGTCGTATAGGGGTACAATAGGAGTGAGAAAAAGTAAACAAAAGATTTCAATTTTGGTTTTATTTGTTTGCTCTGTAAAGAATTGTAATATTTTTAGTTTTATTAATTACAAAATCTGAAAAGTAGCAAGTTGATTAATGACCTCTTGCCTGTTGTCGCGATTGCTTAAATTAACTCAACAAAGAATTTCTAAAAAAAATCCTAACAATTTGATTATTAACCGGGTAACCCAGGAAAGTAAACCGCTCCCTTCAACCTGAGTTGCCAGGTCGTAATTGTGACCCGATTAGGCAGGAACGATACCACTTTAAATTGTTTCAGGTAGTCGGATTAGATTAGACAAAATATTAGATAAAGTAAATGTTGATTAATTTGTTTTCTCTCAAACAGAAATGTTAGTCTCCTTGTACTCCCGCTCTTACACCGTTCCATCGCCTAGAAAACCCTCTGGTCGGGGACAATAAATTCAAATTTTAAGGTACGAAGGTATGGAGAGACAGGGGAAGGTTAACAAGGGAAACCCAAAGACCTGAAAAATTACAATTAAAAATAATTAATGGATAAACCGAACCGGTTGACAAAAATTCGTGGGCAAATAAAACAGGTTTGTTAACTAATGACACCCAGAAATTCGTGAGAGAGACGAAAAGTAAAACCGAACCTGATGAAAGCACTTGAAAGTGTCAATTGCAGGAGCGACGGTCGCAGAGCTGTTGACCCGAGCAAGAGAACAACAGGAGATGGACACTTTCATGTGAAACTGAAGTTATTCAATCGAAGTAGTAGAAAATCAGGTAGGAGGACATCAAATAAGTAAGGAATGTCAGGTACTGCAATTTCGCAAACATTTCCCACGGTACTTAAGGAAATCTTCGACGTCTTTCGCCGCTTCCTGCATCCGGCTGTACAAAATCAAGTTTTCTTCTAAAGTTTTACCTTTTAGAATAGTTTTTAATATTCCCGAGCAATTTTTACAGGCAACTAACTGTACGGATTGAACCAAACTAGCGGGAACTGAAATGTATTAAAGTCGTTAGAGGTGTACATAAGCGCAGGTTCGATGCTTAGCTCTAGGTAGAAACTTTTCCGTTTTCTCTTCGTGCCCGCAGCTGAGCCACGCTGCTTAAAGTACACAACTATAAGCGTAACAACGTGGAGAGTTGGAAGGTAAAAATTCAAATTTCCAAGGTTTTGGTTCATTGGGTCGTGGCAGGAGAAAATCAGGTAGACAGACAGGCTGGTAATCGAACGGTTAGACAGATGGAGGAATCAATCGACCTGAATGACTAATGTCAGGTAGTTTATCTGTTACGATTTATCCACATAAGTCATATTAATTCTCTTTAAGGTTTGACCAGGGTCTGCCCTTAATAAGGCAGGTTCCACCCCTGTGACTCTGCGGGGAGTCCTGCGACACTCCGAGTACCCCGAGCACGCCTTCCTGCTTATGTAAAATAAATAAATAAGTCAGGGGTCGTCTACCTGTGAATGAATGTAATGATTCATATTCCTCCCTTCGTACCTGACTGTGGGGCTACCTCCACAGGTAACAAATTGGAAATTTCAATCTCGACGGAAGCAGAAACAAATCAATGAAAAATTCCAACGCGATTACGAAAGTTCCAAATCATTTGAATAGTTGAATGACAAAAAGACAACAAGGCTACTGATTTATTAATCGCAAGAATTTTTCTAATACCACATAACAGAAATATTACTATTTCTGTTTAAACATTATTTATAAGAAAGTATTTGGCTTACCAGAATAAATTAAACGTTTTACAATTGTAAAATAAAATAATTCAGGGTTACAGTAGCATTTACTTCCGAGTGTAGGTGTAGGATACCAGCGACGGAATGACAAGACCCAAAAAATGAAAAAGGTCCAGAAAATAAAAATTTGGCGAGCCAAAGGCGTAAAAAGCAACGGCCACCCAATTTCATTGCGATACTCATGAACTTGCCCGAGGGCCATTTTAATTGACTCAAAATCCGCCATTTTGCTATTTTTTGAAAATTACTACGGCCGTAAAAACACCGAAAATTTCAAGTTTTCACGGTAAATTACATTAATTTGAAAAAAAAATAATGATCGTTGTAACCGGAGGGAGATTTTCGAAAGAGCAGAGTATTTACTTGGAAAAAAGCTTCTTCCTGGATCAGTCGCTCACCGCCTTCTCATTCTCTGTTCAATGGTTTTCCTGTGTGTACCTTTCAGGTACATCGCGGAACTTTCAGAGTACTCACTCGAGTACCTCTCCTTTACCTTGTTACACTTTCTAACCCGCTTTTTTAAGGCTTGTCATCTCTCACTTGTCCAAATCTCTCTCTCTTCTTCCACTCTCTGGATTATCCTTCCTGTCCATCTAGGTTTATCTACAAGGAATCCGCTTTAATTGTCGCGTCCTCGAAATGTGTTTTTACGTCTCCGTTATGTGGTTACCCTCACGTTTTTGGCCCTGACCCTTGTGGACAGTAAATCACTCTAAGAATGATGTGACATGCTTTTTTGCCAAGTGACCGCTCTATTTGGTTCTGACAACACAAAAATTTAAGTTTTGTAATGTTTCGTATAAAAAAAAAACTAAAAATTCTCTAAAACCATATTACGTGTTTCACGTATATATGTAGGAAAATCCCTTGCGGCAACTACTCTTTCTAAAATTATTGTTTAAAAAATACATAAATATTTGTGGTGCTGAGTGCTCAATGTACTGGTAGTGTACTCATATCTCAATACCCCAAGTTAATAAAATATACATAAATCACAGGAGTAAAATGGTACTCGTTTTGTTGAAACGTCTTATTTGTGTTTGAGCGTGACTTGAATAGTTTTGAATAGTTTGAAATTTATAAAACGCCTTGGTAGGTTTTGTAATTAATCTGTGTACCTAGAATGAATTATAGGACGTGTTAAACTAACAACCAAAATGGTTAAATGTAACAGTTGTCAAATTAAAACCTTTTTTTTCAGAAAGCTGGAATTTTTGGGCCGAACACATCGTAGCATTTTGGGCCATTTTTTGTACCCTTTTTTGGCCGGATTCTGCGTTTGATTCGTCCAAATGAAGTTCCAACTTCATTTTTTCTTGTCCCTGATGTTCCTGATGATCTTGAGCATCATTCGCTTGAGAAGTAAAAATAAAAAGTTATGAACCCTAAAGATTTTATTCTGTCGTTTGGGTCTCGCTGTTTGGTCTGCTCTACGAGTGAAGCCTTCCCGGGAGTCAAGATTTTGTCAATTATCCATGAACTTCCCTTTTGGCTTCCACTTCAGTCGCAGTAGGAAGGCGACAACAAAGTCCAGTTTCATCGTTTCTCCCTCTAATTGCTTAATAGTATATCAATTTATTTTCCATGTGATCTAAGATAAATGATCGCCACGAACTCACCAACTGCCTACCTTCCGATCCTCTTTGTCTCCCACGCCGCATACATTCAAGCCAGTACTTCAAACCCGTCGGTTCCTACCTTAAAAGAGAAAACAATTAATACTTATTAATTAATTAATATGTAAAACGTTCAGGTTGCAATCTAAGAAAACAGAATGCAATCGCCCTTAAAAGCTTCTTGGTACCTATGCTTCTTCGAGTACCAACAACTAATGACAGATGAACTGGTACCACCAAAAAAGAACCAAAAACAAAAGGCATGTAATAAAAAAAATTTGGGTGGGCAGGCCGAGCTATGACGTTGATTGACCGTAGCCCCCAGACAGGTGAAGATAAACTCACGGGAAGAACGGTAGTCGAGGAGGTTCGATGTGAGACCTTTCAGGTACAAAGGGGGCAGGGTACGGGGCGGCAGGCACCGTTGGGTCTCCGAAAGACGACCAGGCTGGCATGTAAGTGACCATGTTGACAGTGTCGCAGGCAGCCATTTATCATAATATGGAGCCTGTCGAGTCACCTGATCCTGATAGGAAATCAGTGCGATTGCAGCCCTCGGACCCTACCTGAAAATACCTTAATTTATAGATCACCTATTGACAGACAATCAAGAACGGTTTCACCGTGTGCCTGTCATTCTTTTTCACTTTCCCAATTTTTTACTTGTAACAATTTCTCCCCGAGAAATGACATTCGGAGTCCCTCAGCATCCATCAATTTGGAATGGTTTGAGAGATGGTCATTCATTCGCTACCTGAACCCCTTCTTGTATCACATGAATAAAAAAACTATTAAGGCAGATACGACAGCACGTGGGATGGGATTACCGTGTCAATATGGCGTCTTTCACCTCCGCATTTGATTTATCCATTCGTCTCCGTTCGAATACCATCGGTACCTGAGTACCTGTGGGAAAACCGCAGACTTGGCCTCAAAAGTATAGAGAAAACCTCTTGGTGAATCAAGAAGGCACGGCCTGGAATTATTGATTGCAATAGTCGGCTCGTAGATAACACGGTTATGGGACGGGTACAGGTACAGGTATAGGCTGAAGAAAACGAAACATAATAATTCTTTGACAAATTGAAAAAGTGAAAAATAACCATCGGGTACTAGGGGATTCGTCTCGCGACCGTTATTTATGTCTTATTAAATGCATTTCGTTTATTTATGCATTTTTCTCGAGTTGATTTATGTATGCGACGGTGTCTCTGAGTATGATTATGTGCCTATGTCATGCATTCATGCGGCTACCGGTGAATTGTTACATAGGAAGGCCACGTGCGCAACATTTAAATAAATTCTTACTCTCCTCTATCACCCGTACAAATTTGTTTCTCTTTCAATTGATTTTTTATTTGTTTGTTAAGTGGCAGTCACGACAGCGTGAGCAGACTTAGCAGACGCTCTTTTAATAAAGAGTTTGTATATTTTTTGTGAATGCGAGTCAACGGATGGAGGAATACCTTAATAAATCAAACGCATTCATTCACTCAACAATACTCGGCTTAGGAATTTCTTGTGTACTGGAGGAAGACAAACAAATGGAAGTGGACGGTCGAGTCGGAACCGAATAATCAAAGTTCAGGCGTGGGGGAAAGGTTGGCTTAAAGGAACACGGTGGAAGTTCTGGAAAGCCTCCGGCGAAGAGAAATCAATTCTAAAATGACAGGAAGGTTTATACTTCACTACCAAAACAAATAAGAATGTAATTGGGAACTTGCAATGATGCTTTGCAAGACTCATCAACGATAGCTGAAAAACCTACGTCCTTTACTATACAACTTGTGTACCTATACTGGACCATTTCTCTGTATCCCCAGGGAGTCTACCGCATACCTACATACAGACTCGCAGAATCTTGAAATCACTCAGGGGCTGTACAAATACTTTGTGTCCACTTTTTCTCCGACTGGTTCAGGTCAGTGAACCAAATTTAATTTCCACGTAAAATTATCTTTCGCAAAGAAATTGAATTACTGTTCTATTGATAAGAAAACTAGAAAAGACTAAATAGAAAACTCCGATTGCATCTAATGGGTTAATAATAGAAAATAAAAATTTCGTGGTAATTGAAAATTTTAATTTTAGTCTACGGGAATGGCAAAATTCTCGAGTCATTACATTGTGAATTCACAAATGAATGAATGACCAAACTCACAGATAGCATAAATAGATAAATAGAAATTTAATATCTCTAGGACCAGTGCGAGGCAGGCAGTCCGTGATGCATAAAAACATATTTACCGTTAATACATAATTACTCGTTTCTCAATGTTTGTTTAGCCAAAGTTTGCCATGGATGAATTGGTGATAGACAAATAAATATTTATGTAACTTAATATTATTCTAAACTTAATACATTCGATTACGTTTTAAGATTTTATGCAATTCATGATGAAACTTGCCTCATTTTTAACATTAATAATTTTTTGTGTCGTAGTAGAAAATTATTAATTTAATACGAAATAAATCAAAGAGATCATTTTTGATCTTCATAAATAGTTACGTTTATGTTTCATCTATTTCATGTAACATTAAAAATAAATGTGGAGTTATAATGGGTGCCAAGAATCATAAGATCACACGATTTGCACGGTATTTGATCTAAAGAAGTGTGAGAGGATCCACCCTACGATCCTAAAAAAGTCAAGGGTCAGGTAGTAAAGGACAACAGGAAAAAAGAAGTACGTGGACTAGAGGGTACTTCACTGGTAGATGAACCGAAGGATTTTCCCAAAGAATCTGCCAAACACCTTCAAATAAATTGAAATTAAATTGAGGCTATTGACGAAGGCGAATGGAATATTTCAAGGCACGACGGTTAGGAGACCTGGGCAGGAAGAGCCGTGGACGTGGAAGCAACTCGTTTTCAGATTTAATGATGGAGGCAGTGACGTTAAAAGGCTACCATAGAGCACGAAACTCGTATACAATCAAACGATTTCAGAGATTATCTTGAGATGATCACCTTAATAAAATCAGAGATAAACAACTATAATTATACACCACACGAGGTGCATTTGATGCAACAACCACAAACATCAAGAGTAACAACACAAAACAAAAATTATGTTCAAAAATGTATGAAAAAGGAGGAAAAAATTACGGAACTGAAGCGATTTCGTGTCTCCGGGCTAATTCGTAACGGTTTTTTACCGAGAGAATGAGGCGAGAAGGACTTGCTGAGTTGTCGTGGAAGCAGACGCTGTCAAAATCAATCACACGTGGTGGTAACGGGGAACATCCAGAGCTTTGCTGTTCTGCTGTCACTGCAGAGTCGGACACTTACGATTTTAATACTACTTATGTGTGCAGAGTACCCGGCTAATACATCTGTGTTTCGTAGCCCAACAGTTTTGCTGCCTCCGGAAATATTCCACTGGTGGTGTCCCACAGTCTGGGCAGTTCAAAGCAGCCTGTTACTCGTGTCGTACCTTCTACAATGTACGGTAAATCACGCTCCCATAACTGCTTTTGCCTTTCCGTTGAAATATGAACTTTTCCTTTAAAAATGAGAAGAAGAAGTGAGGAGACCCCGCTGGACCTGTCACTTTGATTTACATTTCACTCGATTTCATTTTGTTTGTTTCGTCTGATTTACAATTCCCGTTTGCTCTTCTTAGTGGTTCGTTTCCGCCTTTGGTTTTAAGTTACCAACTGATCTTTTTCTCTCTCTCTCTCTCCTTTTTCCTTTTCCTCTCTCATCTCATCTCTTCTTACTTCTTTTCGAGAATTATTAGCCTCCTTTGATGTTATCTTCACTAACATTTTATCCGCTTTCTTGTGCACGATTCGAATTTCTTTCTTTTTTTCTACTTCTTCGTAACTACGGTTTATGTCCCGCGCGGCTTGTGCAATTTCATAATTTTTATGGCTGTTGGCCTCTCATTATTCCGTGAGAGTCATCAAGCACGGTGCACCTTCTAAGATTCCTTTTTTTTCATCTAGGTTCTAATTCCCAGAGGATGAAAGAAATTTCTCAAACTCTTGCAAGAACCCTCCTGGCAGTCTCACAACTTTTTAATTATGTATATATTACAATTAATTATTACCCGTGCTAGTGATGGTTGTCATTTAATTGTTTGTTTTCTTCTATCGCGAAATTAAATATCTCACAATATATCAGATACTTAATATATAATCACAATCCACTGCACAATTACAAGTAACATATATGCAACATAACCAAATAATTTATATTAACTGAATGTGAAGTTTAACGAGTGTAGAGGTAAAAGTAAGTAAATGTAACAAATCGAAACAAATTTTATTTATGCAAATTAAATTGGTAAAACTTTACAGAATGCCAGGTTCTTATGATTATGTATTGACGTCTACTACTTTAATAAATTTTCCAACAATGTGTTTAAGGTGTTAAAAAAGAGGCACAAGACACACGACGCTGGGCAGTTAGACAAAGAAGTTACGTCGGCAACTAAAAATTTCAGCTGAAGCTTTCCTGAAATAAAAGGATACCTAAAAATTGCGTGTTGCACCTGTTTTTGCTTCGGAGAAGGAGTGGAATGCTACTCTCTCACTACCGACCACCAATCTACTTATTTATCTATTAAACTTTCATGAAGAAAACGAGTTCACCATTTCTCTCGCTCTCGTACCAACGAGGTACGACCATTTTTCGAGCCCAGGAAACCCCCTTTTTGTTCGTTTTACTTTCCGAATCTCATTTTATTGCTTGTTAATAACATTTCTCGACGGCATTTTATAAGTCACGCGTGTATATTTCTTCATTTCAATCTCGGACAACGTGCCTAATAAGACAATAAAACGAGAGTGTAGCCGAATTCAGGTTCGCCACAGCCCGAGTTCATACCTAACCGTGGTTTCCCCCAAAAAGAATTCTCCATATTCTTTTTATTTGTTTCAAGGTACGTACGAATTACGTGATTCCTCAATTTCTCCACATCGCTCTCTCGGTATACCGGTCAGGTACGTCGATTATTATTATATATATTTACTTAATAAACAAGATTGATGGTTAGCTACATGCACATAATAACATAAGGCAAACAAACTATTACTTAACGGATGCGTGATTTTTATGTTCCACCTCCTTCTTCCTCTGTGTCTCTTCTTTCTCTATTTTCTTTCGTTACCTCCTTTCATGTACCTCTACGGATATTAATGGGCTCTCGTTGATGTGTTTTATTTTCATCTACGATATGAAAACGTTATTTCGGGGCGTTGATCATCAGAAATCGGTTTTTCGTGGTTATTGATTTTGAACCATTTATGTTGATCCATTAGAAAGGGATTTTAATAAATTTTATGAAGGCTTTATGACTTTGAGGTGCAGACTCAGTCTGAGACCTCAAGAGAAGCAGGAGCCTACAATAAAAGGAAAACAGTACGATGCAATCGCAGGTCAACGAGGTCAGATATCTGTAGCATCCGACGAGTTGTGAAACAAAGGAAGAAGAGAAAGCATATTAATGTGTTGGAGTCATCACAAATGTGTCCTATGTATTGAACAGTAGCGTGAATTGGTAAAAATTAGCGCACTGCAATGAAGAGAAAACTGTACACGCATTGAGTACTGATGAAGTCACATAAAGAAGAAACAGATGGGTGAAGATACTTAAATAGACACAGAAAAAGGTGTTACTGTACCAGAAAAATTGTCCCGTAGGTTGGACAGCAACCTCTTCGAGGCTTCCTAAAGGCTCTCAAAGTTTTGTTCATCGCCTTTCTCAATTGGTGTACATTGTAATTAAATATTAGTATTTCTCAAGACTTCTTTTACTAAAACTTTTCCTTCGCAATGACTTCCATTCCACAGTTTTACCTTTTAATGGATTTATAGCAGAGTATCTCATTTTCGGCGGCGTTTGGATCGAAACTTAGTATTTTTAAATATCATATTACTATTACTGTAGTATATTCAAAGTCTCCCTGACGCAAGATCTCCAAGGGAAAGATTTAAAATTAGACCAGAAGCACCCCTGAGCCTTCGAGGTCTAATTGGAAGGAATCCATAACGATAATTCCTTTCCAGATGCATACGACACGATAATAGAGATCTCAGGTTAGACGACCATCGTAAAATGTGATCGGTGATAGATCGATGGGTGGATCAAAGCATGTCCATTAAATTTGAATAAAACAACACAAAAGACAGAGGGAAAGGAAGGGGATTTGGAGACCGAACCTGGAACTCGGGTGATACCTGGACGGGTACCTCCGCTCCAACTTTCGGTCTCACGAATTCCGTAACGTTTTTTTATACTTCACTCTTTTTTATGGTCCTTCATTCCACTTTCGGCTGTCATATCCTCGTCGTTTAATTGTAATTCATTTTGAATTATTTAAAATGACTTTTTAAAGTTTAAAAAAAAGGAAGAGAGAGAATAAAAACATGTTTTGCCATGTTTGCCCACCGAAAGTACTTCAGAATAAGTTTGTCACAGTTTTGTCCTGTCAACCAGGTTTCCCTTAGGAAAAGAAAGCCGGTAAAGAAATCAAACATAAAATACGTGAAAAAGGGAATACAAAGAAATCATAAATTAAAGAAATTAAGAAATTAAAGAGCACAAGTACATGAATTAGAAAGAGAGATAAATACACACCTAAGATAATATGAATTGAAGATGAGGTGAAAAAATTTTTCAAATTTCAGGTGTACCTCTGGTTCACAGAGCTCTGATTAAAAAGAAAAGAAAAATTGATGCAGACGTGTCAGCAGACACTGTGTAAGTGTCCTGTTGGTCTCTGTAAATGTCGGCTTTTGCGAATTCGGGTTTGAGGGTACTTCGATGAGTATTCCTCTGAGCTTAGGTTTCTTTTGCTTACCACACTCTACCCGTAGAATAGAAGTTGTAGTTTTCATGTGCGTGTCTCTATTGTTTTTAAAAAAGCACTCTCATTGCCTGATTTCGACAGGAGTCGACAAATTTACTTTTTAACTGTTTTCGGTTTTTATTTGAAGTTTTTTTATTTTATTTGTGCGAATCAAATTGACCAAATACCGAAATTCGTTTTCTCTAATGTCGTCACGTAGGAAATTAACTATTATTTGACTGTGCCTTCTCTTTTAGAACCTACACAATTTGTGAGAAAATTCGGGTTTTTCAAATACCAAAATTTTCAATGAGCCTTTCACCGATGCCAGCGAAACCCGTGGCATATCCAAGTAAACAACACCTTAAATTTAGTTTGTTTCACCGGTCTCAGAGTGCGCACTCGTTCAAACCCGTGACTTCGATACATCGAAGGCGAGATTTCGTGTTAGTTGGCATTCCATTCGATTCTCGTTCAGCGCCATTTTCGATTTTCTGTCACGCGGATGAAATATAACGGATTTTTCACGACCGGAAAAAATTTTTGACACCTGGATTTCTCCTTATTCTGTTATCCATTTTTGGCTACATAAATCATGAGATTTTTATCCAAGTTTGTATTGTTTCTTTTCATTTCATTTATTAATTAAAGTAGTCGATATACTTGGAAAAATTGAAATATTTCAGTGTCAGAAATGATTCATGGATGGAGGTAACAGGTACCACCTGCCCTCGTGCGTCGTGTTTTCCTATTTTCCTGTTCGTACCAATATTTTTATGAGTAACCAACAAGGCAGTGTGGTTTAGCTGTTCCTAATTCTTCAGTATGTCTGACACTTACAAGTCATATTTTCATAGAAGCTGACTTTCAATTTTGCATTTCTGTTCTTCATAACCTCCACTCCTTCGTTTTATTTTCTCAAAATCCTCTTTCCATTTTTTTTATTCCTTTCCCTTCATTTATTGTTTCAAGTTTACACTTTCCCTTCGTAAAGGATTACAGAGAACCAGTTTAAATAAATTTCCTCTTCACGTTTTACAATGGGCACAATCAAGACCGTGTCTCGATTCGTCAACAGCTGCAATAAAAGAAGGAAGAAATCGGAGGGAATATCAGGATGATGCAATTTTGGTGTTCTTGAACGTCACGTTCCCGCGTATCCTTGTTTTAATAATGGAAGTTAAGAAATTTTCGACTCCAAGTTTTACCTGCCACGAGAACCACAGGTATCCAACAATTTAGGAATTTTCCAAGTGTAAGACATCTCCGGTGATAAGCCACAAGTGGTCGCATTTCAATTACGATTTACAGCTTGGTCACATTTATTATTTTTCAGGAACAATGTGAATGAACAAAACGAAAGATATTTTCATCAGATCAGGTGCTGTTGTCATGAAAATTTTCACGTCAATTTTAGAAAAAATAGACTCCCTCCCCCACTAAAATTTCCACGAAACAGCTTGTAAATTTTCGAAAAATGAGACTCCTGAAGGAAATTTGATACATAGAAAGAGGAATGACGTTGATTTCAATGGAAATAAAACCCCGTATAACACTAAAGGTGGACCCTACGTAGTGGCAGATAGATATATGGAGAAAGGTGTCGGTTTTTACCTGACCGGAAAAATGTCAGATCTAATCTTACATAGATGGTGATTAAGTAGGCAATGGAAAATTAACGGAGAATAAGGTTGAGGTAAGCTCTAACGATTGCAATGTGTGCTACCCGGTAATAATAGTAAACGATTCAAGTACAATTTTTAAAAGGTTAATTTTGAAAAGTCCAGGCACCTCTTAAAATTCCACGTAATTTTCTAAATTTTGTTTGCGAAATTCCTACTCTTATGAATCACAACTAGTTTAATGTTACAGAAGCATTTTTTTAAATTAATGCAAATTCAGGGAAACGTAAGTGACCCACATACCCAAATGTAGCATGTAAATGGTATATATGTGTATATATATATATATATATATATATATATATATATATATATGTTTACGAAGTTAGCATAAAATATAAATAGGCGGGATTATTTATTATTCAGAAGCAGTTCAAAAAAGGATAAGAGCGAAAAATCAATGGGAAGGCCCAAATTGCACTACAGCAGTTGGGGAGACCTTCAGACATGATTTTAGGCCTACCCTAAAAGAAACGTCCTGTAGTCTGCTGTCATGCCATGACATGAACTTTGCCTTTCGCCACCCACCTCTTTAATTTGTCTCTTTTTTGCTTTCTGAAAAGGTTTCACTTTAAAAAAAAACAGTCCAAGGGGAGCCGGCCTTTGATCGGGCTTCTTTATAATAATGGAATGATCGATCAGAAATCGCCATGTGGGATACATCAGATTTCCCGCTGCTTCGTATTCCATTATCAATTGGATTATTAATTGGTCTCCCCGAGTGTGGACGTGCAGCTGAACGGCTTCCATCTTCATTCTGCGTGTGCTTTCTGTTTGCAAGGATGAATGAATAGTTGAGGAGGTTGAGAGGCACCCAGAGTAGAGAAATGCACGAAACAGTTGTCTGATACGAAATGGTAAGCTTCAAGAAATTATAATAAGTAAATCGTAGGTTCAGGCTGTCAAGTAAACGAAACAGTAGCCAGCCGAGCCCAACTATTAATTCTGACGGACAGTCCTTTTCAAAAGGGATGTTGCTTTTTTGATGATTAAACAGGAGCTCTTAGGGCTGCGACAACCACAGTAAAGGTCATCGATACTCTGACCTTTGAACGGATACTCAATAACACCTTGTCCTTGACTCGTGTTCAATAAGACGATTCTTCACTATATCCGGACAAATCGACTTCTGGTTGATTTATTAGTGAACACATCTGAAAGGATCGAGGTAATAAAAGAATTCTCGGGGCCATCAATAACCCATTCACGTCTGTCTGTTTGCTGTCGGGGGGAGATGATGAATGGGTGGTGTTCGGATCTTTGTCGACCGCGGGTCAAACTCAAAGGCTCCACGGATCGATTGTCTGCCACTGAAGTGAATTTCTTTACTCCGCAAACAGAAAAAGGTTGAGTGAGTAAAAATGAAAGAGTAACATCAATACTCATCCTACTGATTAGATTACATTCCCACGTGCACTTAATATGGACTGCCTGCGAAATCAGTTCTCAGTTCTGTAAAAGAAAATGCTCGTTGCACAATCGTACAGAAGTTGACCGAAAAAGGCCGCATCTTTAAAAAACGCGGTGGTCGTCACATGGCCACATAAAGGCCTCTGGCAGGCCTCTGTGGTGTGACGCAAGGCTACGCATTTGATTGGTTCAAAAGGTGGGCTGGAGTGATCGTACGATCTTGGGTAGATTACGGAAAGGTGTACGTTACACGGGTTTTCTCATTCCACTAGACCGAAGAAAATTCCCTTCCAAAAGATACACCCGGGGGCTACGATGGATCGATCTGAGATGCCTCAGAAATGAGTCTGCGAGGTGCGACGAAGAAATGGTGGGAAAATGGAGTTTTATTTTTAAGAGTTTCAGATGGTGCAGGTTCAGGTTTCACAGGTATGGCGGCATTGATTTCGGATGTCACAAAATCACATTCATGGGATTTCTCAGTTGTAATTAAATTGACCGATTAGGTCTCCCTCTTTTTTCAAGTTTCAATGATGACGAATCGAATTCCTTTTCAAAATTTATCGAAAATATTTCCTACTCGTGTTTATTTACGCGATAACAACTTAACATTTTTCCTGCCTGGTACTTGAATGAATCTACGCACTCGTTCTCCAACTTGTTCGACTTCATCTAGTAGACGTCCCACTAATTACAACTCTGACCAGTTAACGACATTCAAATAGGCAGTTTTTATTACTTAGGTAAAGGTAATTAACATTTCCCATATTTCGCGTTATATTTTCGTGCTCTGAGAAGTCAGTCTTGTTCACAGTTATGTGTGTGTACCGTTTTCTATTGTCTTTTGCTTTTCTTTCTTCTGTAATTCCTTCTCAATATATTCCTGTCTTCGTTTCTCAATTTCTCTATGCCTACAACCAACAGGTTACAAACCCGCGGTTACATATGACACCTATGCAGCACAAAACAGACACTTTCTGGGATAGGAGTAGAATACAAAAATATAAGTAAAGGTTGAACACATGGGCAAACACCTGACTACCTCCCTAGGGCTACTGGTGAGTCACTCACAAGTTTTGAAGTTCTCCCATGAAAATGCCACAGAATCCGACCGAATGCCGTCTGAAGTAGAATTGCCCTTGGTTACGAGTTCGAGACGACAATCAGGTGGCCACCGTTTACTTCAAACCCGGCAGGTAAGTAGCAAAATGAGTGTAAATAGAAAAGGACTGCGACTTGATTTTCTTCTTGAAAGTGTCGCAAACTTTTGAACACTTGAATACCTTAATTATCAATATCAATGTTTGCATTAAAATATCAGTGGTATCAAGTATCAATGTTTAATTAAGTTTGGTCCAATTTCAAGAAAAAACATTTCTCGCATTACTCAAATTAGGCTTCTCATATGTGATTTTTATCGGCCTTTTGCGAGAGAATTTCTTACTGTATAACGAGCCAACATTTTACAAATAAAATTATGTAACATTGTTTTTAGGCAAAAATTTAATATGAAAATTTTTTGTCATGAGCCAGGCAAAGAGTAAAAAATAGTAAGCATATGGAGATGGAACGACCACGTGCTGAGAGTCCAATACATGAATTTATCGAATGGTCACAGGCTCAGAGATTGAATGCTTTCGGTTTCCCTTTCCACGGTGAACCACAGCGGGCTAATTGCCGTGACGTTGAATAAACGGGGACAGAAGGAAAGAAAGTAAAACAATTTAGATCATCTGAAAGTCCACGGGCCATGGTGGGGACAGCCATCAGCGTTTTTTTCGGCTTGAGTCAGTGGTTTTGTCACCCGAGCGTCGACTTACAAATTGAATCGTTTCCTGCAACCGAGTACCGGTTCTTCGACCTCGCCCAGTCGATCACCTGATGTAGTGGAATTCCATTGAAGAAACTTAAAAGAAGAAGAAATGAAAAGAGAACAGAAAATAATGAGTTTGAACGATAGGTGGTGATGACACAGCCAACCCTGGAGGCAATGGCAGAAGAATAGATCCATCATCCCCGAGAAAGGTAAAAGATTTTTTTGAAAGGTTCAAAGAGAGAGAGAGAGCAGAGACGCCACCCCCTGTGAATGCACCCCTACCACAACTTGTACGTATTCATTCAGGGAATAAGAGAGAGAGAGAGAGAGAGAGAGAAAGACAGAGAGACTGAGGGACATAGATAATAGTAAAAAGATAGACGAAGAGTCAGAAGAGTCAAAAATGTCTAATTATATTTTCATTCGTGTGTCTGTTCACGTTCACCATTTCTTATTTTTTGTTACAATTTTTTACATCTCTTACTTAGTCTATATCTTTCTCTCTCACTCTAACACTATTTCCCTATTTTGACTAAATAGAAAATAGCCTCTACTCAGGTAGGTAAGACACGTGTGAGGGACTGTGTGTGTATGTGCACCTCTCCACGTGGGCATCTTGCATTTACAACCACTCCACTAAAAACTAGTTGGAGTGAGTAGCATAACAGGATTCAGATACGCTGACAGTCTCTCTTTCACTCTCTCTGTCTTTCTCTTGCTCACGCATGCATACTCGCACGCACGCATACCCTCTCCCTCTTCGTACTCTTCGGGATTGACCACGAGTAACGGAAGAACATGATGGAAGAAGAAATCGGATGAGTGAACAAATTTCTCATTGATGTTGCATCAGATTGTGTTTTAAAAAGCCGGTTACCGCTCGCCAGACACGTGAGTTTTGTGCATTTCGTCGTTGGGTCGGTGGTGGTATGACGATTTCGGACGATTCTTTTGCGGTAGGTCGAACAGACAGAAGCGTCACGGTCGATAAATTGCGCGGGTCGCTGCTTCCACGTCGTTCCCTGGAACTCTCTGAACTGGACTGGACGTGACAGTGCTGTGGAAACGACAGAAACATTTAGGAATTGGAAATAATTGTCATACCCAGGTGAGTCTCAAAGCCGCTGGTACCCCGGCGGGTAGCTCCGGTTTCCCGCGCTTTTTTTTATCACATGGATCTGCATCCAGCATCGTTTGCGTGCACTCACTTCATTTCATTCGGGGAATTGTAACTTTCTGGGTACTCCTCGTGTACCCCGTCAAAATTTGAATTTCGTGTCATTTTTCAACGGACTTGTAATTAAGTCGAATTTTACTTTTTGGCTAGTAATTTTAATTGAACCTCACGATCGTCGTGCCATTTTGTTGTATTTGGTATTTAATTAACTGATGTAATCATTGACGTCGGTTTTTTAACCGAATTATTTTTTTAATGTTTTAACGATTGATTTTGGGAAGATTGATGAATCTAATCTACTTCCCCATGTCAATTTTAAACGGACATTGTGACTTAAGTGCAATTATAAAGCACCAATTGATGCTTTCTGCATTTCTTTTTGATGCAGAGGATGTTCAATTAATGTGTTCCGGCCCTTTTTATTTCGTATCGGTTTAGTAGTCGAAGATTATTGCGTATTTTGCAAATATCGTAGCGATGCATTTGATCGACTTTTCTTCCCAAGTGTTTATTTTCTCAGTGTGCATCAACGTTTTCCTGCCGCGTGCTTCCTAATTTCATTTATTTTCCTCATCAGACTGCATTGGTTTGCAGTTTCTTTGAAAAGAAAGGAAAATCTACGGTGACTCCAGATAAAATCATAAATAATTTTTTACTCTTCGTGGCATAACATAAAAGAAATAACGTGTCGAGTTCAAAATTTAAGTGTCTCAGACTGAAATAGGGAAATAGTAGTAATCCTCTTCCTCGAAAGTATTCAAGAACTAGGTCAGAGTTCTGGAAGGATTGTAAATAAAATTTGAAAAGACAATTCATTTGAAAAGTGGCATTATTCCAAAATCATCACGACAGAAATGACAGACCATTTTGAAAGAATAGATTCTTCTATGGTCCGTCCTCCTAGAGCGATTTCTGCGTTTTATGTTTTTCTATTCTGCAAACCGTCGCAAAGAACACGTGGAGAACGTAAAACACGTGTTTTATACTTTTAAATCAATGCCTCTTTGACATCAAGCTAGCTTACTAGAATAATTTTATTATTACGTAATGCTAGACATTGCAAGACACTGGCCGTGAAGTCAGTCGGAGTTTAAAATCCTTTTTTGTAAGTTTAAAATTTAAGTACGTTGTACATCCAAAGTGCCTCTTTCAAGTAAAATATCTATTAATTTTACTACCACGTATTAATTGAAATAACTGAATATTCTTATAATTAATAACACAATGGTGTTAAGCATTAAATGCTGAACTCGTCCTGTCAATTTTATTAATAAAATTTGTCTTTCATAATTGCTTCCTATACGAACTTGTCGAGATGAGTTTTCCGTAACAAATAAATGACAAAGGTGTGCGAGTTATGTAAGGTACTTGTGTGAGTTGCGTGTGACTCCCGCTGACACTCGAACAAGGCTGACAACCCGTCGGAACAATTTAATTTACGTTTATTTCTTATCGGTTAGTGGCATGAGTCACCTCATGAGTACTCGTACCCAACAACGAGGGTTCTTTAACACCTTTTCTATCGGCTACGGGAAAATGCGCGGAAAGCAAAGCTGTCGAGCCACCATCAGTCATGACCCGAATGACTTCATCTGGTTCCCTGATTAAACTGGGAGTGCTCTATCGCCCCGCTGTGAATTCTTGCCAAAAAATTCATTGGATTTGACATTTGCACAATTTGGCTACGACTGCAGGTTCATTAGCTGTCATCCAAAACGCCATTGTGTCCTTAACCTCCATATTGAAATTGTCGTTGCTATTGCATCATCCTGTCTGCACTCCCAAACCCGACACTTGCCATCAACCTCGTGCCCATCCGTCTAGACCAACGTTTTAATCGATGTATGCATAACATGCATAATCTGCGAACGTGTGTGACTGCATGTTTGACGGCCCGCGTGTTTTAAGGCTACCGACACGATCGTTACATGCGAACTGGTGCGGATGCATTGACGTCTACGTGCCAGAATTGCCGATGCAGACACACGGGAGATTTACACTAATCTTGTGTAATTCTCAAAGTTTTCCGAAAGTGAGGTAAGAAGTGAGTCTGTCAGCCTGGATTAGTCCTAATGTGAACTGCTTTGCGAGTGGTTCCCGATTGATTCTCCACACATTAGCTGGCGGAAATTTTCTGATGAGTATTCCCCTTGTGTTCTGTTCTGTTCATCCAAAATGTCTGAATTATGTCTGCTATAAAGTCACTATGTCGGCTTTTCCTACTTTGAATTGTGATGACCGTTAATATTTGTTAATGGAGGACGCTGTGCTGACATGCAATAAGTACTCATATTCGCATGTAGTAGCGGCATAGCTATTAGCTTAGCGACATTCATCGAGTGTTCATTACAATTAAAAAAATACAAAGTGTGGTCATTCGTTAAAACGAAATTATGAAAGGACAGCAAAAGTAAAAATAAAGTGTACCTTTACAAACAAATTTGACGTTACGGAAAGTTAAGATGGGTGTCCCCGTAATAGAAGATACAGAAACTTTTGTGTGTAATTTCGCTTTCTTGGTTTCATTCATAGTTAACTAGGAACCTATTGTGCGTAATTTAAAAATTGCTGTAGGTCTATGTAAAAATTCATAAATACGTTATAAATAAAAAGAATAACGGAAGTGGAAATCTCAGAATATCATTATTAGAGAAATATAACGTTCGGGCAACGATCCCGTCACGCAGAAATTATTCATGTTTCTTTATGTAAAATACATTGGGCGTTCTATTTATGTATTAGTCATTTCTCATTAATTACTTCGAACTGGCTATTTTGATTAATTTATTTTAAGGTGACTGAATCTTTTGGCCTTTCAGATGTTGCAGACCGTTTCCCTACCGAATTCATCGTCATTCTTTCTTGTGTTCTTCTGCCTGATTTGCTGTTTCTTTTTGCCCATCTTCTATTTGTAATATACTGGCGGTTTATACGGTGTTTGTTTTCTACTAAAGCGGTCCTACCGTAATTTGGGTTGCTCTTCAGTTCTTGTTTGTGTACCTTGTGTTTTTTCAATGTCTCACTCACCCAACCTCCCAGAGATCACATTTCAATTATAGTTGGACCAATGTGGGCCTTTGTGGATATTTTGCTTATCTGAAAGCAGATTGTGTTAAGATAACAGCTAAAATGTAGCCTGACGAAAAAACTGATTTTCGTTATTACAACTTATGAGTATGGATACGAAACTTTTAATTTGACACCCAAGTTCATTTATTTCAACTTCTTTTCTTTGAAGTTTTCGTGTTTTCTAACTGTTTTCCCAACTGTTAATTTCAATTACCGAATTTAAGGTTATTTAACAATAATTATTTTAATCATAAAATTCATTCCCGACTCTCTCGTAACAATTAATTTGAAACGTTTTTTAATCGATGCCCCCTGTACTATTTTCATTTTGTTGAAATTTTGCAATTCTATTACCAAGTCAATTGGAATTCAATTGCGGCCATTTCATATTAAGAAATTCGTTTTATTAGCAAAATTAAATGCATATTTTTGCGACTAAAAAGCTATGAAATTTCCACCCGCCTAAGAGTTTCGGTGAAGCAATAGCCGTTATGTAACTTCTTTTCCTGGTTATTTGAATTGAAAAAAAATTCAATCGATTCAGATCGAGAATAAATAGAAAAATTGAAATGGCTTGTCGATATGTCGCGTGATTGACTCACGAATTTATACATAAAAATGTAGAAAATTCCAACGATTTTTCTCCTTTCCAGTGAGCCAGGTTTCAGGTAGTCACGGGGCAATCATTAACAGAATGTTTTAGATAATCCTGGCCTACGAATGAAATACCTGGCCTACGTGCAGGTACGCACAGTAAGTGCCTCGTCTGACAATCATTCACTAATTCATTCATTCATTCATTCGTCAAAGGCCACTTAAAGTTTACATTACGAACGCTTGAACGTGGCACCTGTGAAAGATCCCTACGCCCGATCATCGTCCAAAAAAATTCATTTTAAGTGCTTAATAACAGTGAAAGGTTTCATTACAATTTTAAGCAGTGTCCAAATAAAACGCGCCAAACATTAGAAAATTACAAAACTTTTTATCGTGAAAACACTAATCACGTGTTACCAGAAATTAATTTTAAAGGGCTGAATTGGTAAAATTTTCCCGTTTTGAAAGCTCTTCTGAAAAAATTAATATTAATTAGAAGAAGAAAAAAGGAAGTACTCAAGTGCCTCTAGTCGCACAGGGACAATACGTGAAGGCAGACTAGGCCGTCAACCTAATTACATTGCTGTGTGAAAGGATCAAAGTAATTTTTATTTGACACACGCGCTACAGGCTGACATTTTTCTCTCACTAAAGCCACGGAAAAGAAATAACCTGGGGGAAGAGAAGACAAGAATGAGTTGCCACTGTCCCTGCCGGGTTCTTACATGTCAGTAACTTTGATTTATGCTTAAAAACAGTAAAACAACATAACACGTGGCAGTAGAAAGAGACTCAAAAGCCTTCAGTCTGAGTTGCCATAACGAAAATTAGCACTAATAGGGTTTCCTGCCAAGTGTGCCAAATTCAAAAATCATGAATTAAGTTTTCCCAAAATTTTCATTTACGAGGAAATGGAGTTTTGGGTGCTGGGGCCATTATTTGTAATCATCTGCTGCCACTTCAAACTTCCACAAAAATCCAGTCTTTCCTCTGTTTCCCTCTCTCTCTCTCTGTTTCTTCAGGACCGGAAAAAATGATTCACGCGTGGCAATTTCTTCTCACTCCCCCTCTCCTTCCCACCGTCGTCTCCCTGTAAAACTCGATTGATCGAGTTTCGATTGATCGTATCGAAAAGGCGGGGAGCGAATGGGAAAAGGAAAATGAAAAACCGGTAGAAGATAAGAAAACGTTAGCGGTCTTCGCCATCATCTTATCCATCTGCCTCATCGTCTTCTCTGGTTTGTCACCTCCACTTCTTCTTACGATCTTCTGCTTCATCATGTCCTGATTTTTATTTCTCCCTCTTCTTCTACCGACCAGGTTTTCCTCCTCTCTCTTTCTCTCTCTCTCTCTCTCGCTCCTGTGCTAGCTTGTTTCAATTAAACTCCTTCCTTCTACTTCATCTGCTTCTCCTCCTGCTCCGCCGCGGCCGTCTGGAAAAGTTGGCTTTGTGACGTCATTTGAGGCAAATATAATATGATATGAGTATCACAGCGGATGCCAATCAGTCTGCATTGTTTCTTGCCTATATAATATATTATCCATAACGAACAAACTTCAGTGTGTTTTTCCAAGTAAGTTCGGGTAAGTGCCACGTCTCGGGCCGCCAGCTCTCTCGCTCCACGGACTTTTCCGATTTCCCGCGTGAATTTTCATTTCTTCTTTTTCTTCTAAGATCAAACTCAACTTTTTCGGATCGCAAATTACAACTTTTTTGTTTTGCTGTTTCTGTCGTAGGCTGAAAAATGAGTTTGACCGCCGTCGAATTGATTTTGTACGGGACTCTTCTGATGATGTCGACGATCACCCGCGAATCGTTTGGAATGATAATTAATAACGGAGCTGAACAGGTGAGTTTTCCACATTTTTCATATTTTTTGACATTTCCGATTTTTAGTCTGGAAATACATATTCGTTTGTATTGTAATTTCTTGAGAAATTTAGTAAATAGCAGAATAAATGTTGTACTTTCTTAAGTGGTGTTTTATAAATACCACCTAGAAATAATAAAAAAATCATCATTGTATTAGAATCACTGAATTAATTTTACATTAAATAGTAAACAACTTTTTTTATTGTTGAAACTCAGGTTTGCTTTCCAGAACAATTAAATATCTTTTTTAGTGTTAGAAAAATTATAAATTTTATGAATACGAGGTGTATGTGTAAATAAATGTGTTCTCCAAAACACTACTTGGTCCACTCTTAAAGTGATGAATATTTGTATAAAATGTATGAAAATATGTTAGTGGTTTACATACTTAACATCTGAAGAAAAATTTTACGTTGACTCCGCTTGTTCAGTGATGAATTCAGCTCATTTAAGCTTCTGCTTGATTAGTATGATATTCTAAATTTGAAGTAATTGATATTGGGTTTCTAGTTGTTTTAGCAAATAAGCCAGCCCCAGGCCAATTTTTCAATAATGAAAATTCGTTTACCCAGACCCACAAGCTTTTCCATAACCGTTACGAGTCATAATTATAAATATGTACATATTATTAGGCAAAGCTATACGCTGGACCGCCTGAGGATGTCAATTATAACAGAAACACGAGTCTAAACTACCATCGACGAAATACAAAACGAGGAAATTTTACGACGAGTGTAACCTGTAAACTCGTGTTATACTTATATCAATAAATTTTAATAACCTTCACTCAAAAAATAATATTCTTATAACGCCCAAAGAGTCGAACATATCCAGTTACTACAATTTACTACATATATTTTTTCACTAACGCAAAAAGTTTAGATTTTTTAAAAATAGTTTATGTCACTCAAAATTTCAGTCATTCATTCCCGATGATTCACTCAAAAATTTTAATTACTGCAAAAGTGTTTATGCGTTCACAGAAAGGTGGAATAATAAAAATTAAAGTAAAAAGTAATAAAAAGAATTTCGTAGAAAATGACGGGAACTGAAACATTCGATTCCTTTGAACAAAGTGAATTTTTTCTGGGTGTTAACTAAAAGTTCAAAAGCCATAAGTTGATGCGTTCTATATATCATTTCAATGTTAAACAAGTTTACAACTTTTCAGGCCTTGGTGTCATTTTTGGATATTTGCCTTCGTTAATTTGCTTACAATACACATTAGAACGTTGTGCGTGTAGCGTTGTAATTATAATTAAATAGTACCACAGGTAATAAATGTGAATCATACATTGTATAATTTAATAAATATTTTTGTCCTGCGGAAATGAATAGAAGTAAACGTAATTTTTAAAATAAATTAAATCACCCACGAAAAAGCTATTAATTGGTAAATGAAACTATTAATTGGTACAATGTTGGTTTAATTTTTTTCTTTAATTTCCTCGTTTCAAACTGTTCAAAGTTTCTTGAAAAAGCATATTTTCCATTTGATTTAAATTTCCATCTGTTAACTTGAATAATTTTAACAATGACCCATTTCTACATTGATCACCATTCAAACGAACCCGCAGTTTCCAGAGATTTAACTTAATGATGATTAGTTTATTGATCGCATGGACAATGATTTAAGTGCTCGATAAGTCTATGATCAGAAAGTGAAATGTGAGACATGTTGAATTTTAAGAAATCTTGTATTGGAAGAAGCACATAATACAACTAATTGTAGTGAGTGATAAGGTCAGTTAATAATAAGAAAGGTTAAGTGACAGGAAGGTGTTGAAATTCGGGAATTCGTCCCAACGGATCCTACCTTTTTCCTCAAAGATGAAAAAGCGACAGGACAACATTTCTCTAAGATGGGTCATTCGACATGCTGAAGAACACGTGCTTGTGTACGCGTGCGAGATCTTTCGTACGTGCTTCAGGGTATGCATGCGGTTACCATCCCAGAAATACCTTTTGTCTCTTTTTTCCCACGGTTTTACCAATGTTAACTTAACTCATCACCAGAAGTACCTGAACCTAAACCAACCTGTTGATACTATAATTTAACCTACTCTGACAGATGTCAATACCAAGCAAGACAGGTACGCTCTACTCCTTCCACCCGCGGTATCATTTTAATTACTTGATAGAAATTCGTAGAATTAAATTCAAGGTGTGGACCTGCCTCCATCCAAATGTCACATTTCAATGTCATGTTAGACAGGATACTGTCAAATTTCTCTTCTCTCGTCCGCAAAATTACGGAAAAAAAATAGTTTTTCCTTTTCCGATTTTAATAAATTATTCTGACGCAGCTTATTATTAATAAATTTCAATAATAAAAAGGAAATAATAATTTTAAAACAATTATTAATATTAAGAAGAATAAGAACCATTCTTATATTTGCAATTTAAAATTTCTTAGAGATCAGATAATTATATTAATATCAGATGCTGCTAATAATGGTCATCTGCATTAAAGACCACAAGTTATAATTAAAACAGAAAGTTCAGACGGGTGATTTATACTCAACAGTTACTTAAAATATATAAATTAATAATTAAAAATATAATTGTTTCAGTACATAATGGTTCGTACTGTTCTACCCGTAATGTTGTTATTTTTCTGGGTTATATGAGTGTACTACACTTTATGTATGGCTTTTATGTAAAACCTAAAAGAAGAAAATCTCACAGTAGAAAAATAGCAATGCCAGCCTTGAACACTAAAAATGATATTTTAAAAATGTAAATATGTAACATTTCAAATTAATATCTTGAGTAAATATGTGCGGAATAATTAAATAAATACCTGTAAAATACCTCTGGTTTATCAGGTACATGAATTTTGTCTTATTTACCTGAGTACTTGTTTTATCACGTTTGGAATTTATTTCGCCCCAAAAAATTTCAACGTCGATAATTAATGACGATCAATAAACTTTAGGACTAATTCTGAATGAGTTCTGATCAAGAAGATCTCTGTTCAGATCGCAGTTCAGTTTAAGAATATTTCGGACTTCTTTTTATTTAATTCTGATTCTTCGGTCCCGTGTCTCATTTCGTGTTATAAACATGAGAATCCTTTTCATCAATCGATCGACCTATCGACCGATGGATGACTGACTGACTGACTAATTGATTGATCTATCAATCTACACTCGATATTTTCCCTTATCCGTGGAATTTTTTTACCGATTCCTTCAGTCGATGATTGCTTTTTCCTCCTACGCTTCTGCCTTTTTCCGTTTTTCATTACGTTTATTCGTTTAATTGACTCTAATGATGGGAATTTAACACGACTGTGAGGACAGATCTAACGGTGCCACGTGTAATTTTCACATCAACAGAAATTTCTTTGGAAGAAGAACCAGTTACAGGTGTTGATTTGTCCAAGATGAGACATGAAAGAGCTGGCATATCATGAAATTCCCTTCAAAATGGCGGGACGTGTCATCAGCTAGCAGGTTCGTGCTGACTTTTCTGCTTGACGAAAACGATAAACCACGCTGTGCCAGTCTGGGGAAGCAGGAAAAGTCAGAAACTTAGATATTATGTGAAACTACCCCCAAGGTTACACAAAACAAAGCAGTTGTGCTGAAATCAAGGCTGGTTGATAGAAATTTGACCAAAGCAGAGATCGCATCTGCAAGCTGTGGTTTAGGGTTTTCTAGTGGTTACCCAGTTGGTTAGAAGAAAGATGAAGGTACAAGCTCCTCATTTCTTGCCATCTCACTTGAATAAGTCACTGCTTAAAATATTAAATAAAACTATGTATTTATAATATTCCATCGTAATGTCGTATTGAAGTAATCAATTTTCGGTCAGGCTTAGCTGAAGTTATTTTTACAGAAAGTTCAGGTCATTGGTTCCCAAGAAGCCACTAAAATAAAGGATTTTTATTTCCTCTACATCTTTTGTGGTGTATTGCATATGAATCTACGTTTTTGACTTCCTAGAGTTTGACCACCTTGCATATTTAACTTGTCAAATACCAAGTTCTTTGATCTCGTTTTTATTGAAACGATTAACAATAAAAAGACCTGAATTTTAAAAAAATATGGGACTTAAATCAAACTTGTATTGAACATCGTTTCAGTGTTGAAATTTAAATGTTAGAACTAGTTTTCTCAACATGGATTTTTTTCTATTAGAAAAAAAATTACATTGATGATGACCCACGGTAATGTATTGTAAGCAGTATAAAAATATTGCAGTGGTTTCTACAACTACCAAAAATATGTTCACCAAGAAAAGGTTGGTGTTTTGTTGTACGGGGAGTACAGAGCTTCACTTGTCGTGTAGTACCGGTACATTATATTTAAGTAAACTAAATGCAACCCACAATATGTTCTATACATTTGGGATGTACCTACCGTTGGTTCTTCGATGTTCGTCTAACACTAAATGAAATAGAAGTACTTGATGAAGACATCAGCCGATCTGACATGTAAACTCTAATTTTTATCTTCAAACATACCAATGAATATTATTTTCTTCTCCATAATTAGGTAGATAACGATGTGTTAAATAATCCTCCTCCGGCCAGAATTAGCGGATTCCGGGCAAAAGACTGGATTAAAATTTCCCAGTCTCCTGCGCAAATAGTAAACACTCAACTAGGCGAAAAAGTCGAAATGGAATGTGAAGTACTCGGCAGTCCGGCACCGGAAATTCAATGGTTTCGAGGAAATCAATTGGTACAACAGGTAAGGTTATTTGTGGTACTCAATTTGGTACTCGATGGGACCTCGCATTCACATTACATTCCCTGCTTTCTCTTTTTTCAGACGGAAAGAAGTGTCATCAACAATGAGCTTCGAGATTCCTTCCACGACAGAGCAGGCCTCGCCAAAATCAAGTCGAGACTGATAATCGACTGTGTTACTCCAGAACACGAAGGCTTTTACACGTGTGTTGCACGTGCGGGAGTTAAAAAAATTAAGTCACAACCGAGTCTTCTGCTCATCGAGGGTGGAAATAGTGATACCTGCAAGGAGCCGCAGAGTCAGAGGCTTCAAGCCCCAAGAATCATCAGCTGGAACCCAACGGCAATGGAAAACATGGGCGTGGACGTCCTGTTGCCCTGTGCTGCTGTTGGAAACCCAACTCCAGAAATTTATTGGCTGGACCAAGACAACAATGTTGTTAATAATTTCCGGTATCGGGTGAGTTTAGAGTTTCACCATCGAATGAGGTTTCAGGTGAGAAACTCACATTTGAACTTAATAATCCCCATATTTAACTTTCAGGTGTTGAATAATGGCGATCTGGCCATATACAGGCTGGCCTGGCCCGACATGGGACAGTACAGATGTGTTGCTGAAAACAGTCTCGGAAGAGATTCGGTGACAACCTTCATCTACCCGGTGTTGGTGAGTATTTCTATTACTTTTCGTAAAAATTTGATCCCTCCACGTCTGTGATGATTCCTCCAATTTAAACAGTTTTTCCTTCACGACTCGTTCCCGACGATTTCCATTTACAAGTCAGTTTTTGTTAACATCAATCACGCGAGACGTTTTTTTTTTACACAATTTAACTTTTCCGCATAAATCTGCAATGTTTAAGAACTGAAGACTTCAGAGCCATGGGACACTGAATTCATTCGCGTTTTCCTTTACCTGAAGCCACGACAAACGAGAACGCGGTAAATTCGCTTTTGTTCCAACAACATTTATTGAGGTGTTCTCACTGTCTGTTGCCACGTTCAGCCTGTAAAGCCCCACTCAGATGACCAACGATGACCTCAGCTTCAATCTCTTCACCACTCTTCTGGTTCCACGTTTATCCTTTACCGGCATGAATTTGCAATCTTAATCCCGTAGATCGCATGCAGTTCATTTCTCAATCGTCAGCCGAACCTCATAAATTGTAAAATCGTAGAGATTCGTCGTAGAAATATTTTAAATTACACGTGAGAATTCTTTTGGTTTCGTTATAAATTATAATAATGCTCATTCAATACGGGCGGGTTCGACGGAGAAAAAACGGTCGATGGCTGGTGACACGGTTCATTTAAAATTCGCAGAAGTTCAATTTGAGATTTATCGGCAAGTTGGCATAACAACAAAAACTTCATTCATTTCGGCCCCAAATTCCACGGACTAGGCAATTAAAACTAGAGAAATGTAGAATTTCATGGAAAACCCCAACAATTTGGGATTTGGAAAGGAATCCTGTTCCGGTGACGAGTTCTCGGAATGTCGTTTTGCAGGTAGATTTCACATGGGTACCTTTCTCTATTTAGCCAATTTCAAAGAATTGGTAACGCCCTTAAACAGGTAAACAGACACATACCAATATTCACGAAACTCTATTTCTGAGGGTTTCTTACATGGGTTTAAAACTCAGGGATGAAATATCGCCAAAACAACGGTCAATGGTGGTTTCGTTAGTGGAATTTTTCCCAAGTAAAACTCTCCCAAAATGTCTTTGGGCATTGAATTCAAACTTCTCACTCAAAAGTTTAGGTGAGACACAAGTTCAAAACTTTTAAGGAAGTTGCCAGCATTGAACAGTAAGTGTCGCACTCCTCAACAATAAACAAATATTTTTATGAAACTTGAATTAAATTTACTACTAAAATTTGTAGTCGACGAATCAGTGAAAATACGAACAAAACTTCGAAAATACATTGGATTGGGAGAGTTAAAGAAAAGAATTTAGGGATAGCAAAACTTAGAGGGTACTTACTACGAAGAATGAAATGAATAGGAATGTAGCACATGAGCCAACGATTAGATGCAGGATTTCATAATCCTACGGGATAACAAAACAAAGGAAATATTACATTCTCTCTACATAAAACAAAAAAAGAAATTTCATGCGTCTGCAAAAAACCGACAGACTTGAAAAGAAAACTAACCTCTTACTACAATACTTCCTCTACATCACTAAATATTTTACCTTTATGGAAAGTACGGTAATGAACGATAGAAACGTAACTCTTCTATTTCTGCTTATTGCCCGGGGATCTCCGGAACCGAACCAATGAAATTAAAATCAAACTACAAAAATCTGACCAATACAAAATTGTTAAAAGTTATCAGAGGCATCAGTTAAGAATTTCTCTCTGATAAAATGAGAATGCTGTTAGGTTCTCATCTGGACGTGTCAGGTGCCCAGGTTTCTGTGCTGCCACACATTCTCTATCCTTTGAGTAAACAACACTACTTTGTGTGACATAAAAATTTAACTCTTCCTAATGCCTAAAGAATAATAAGAAAATATAAAACAATTACCTGCACAAAAGTTTGGTTGTGAACTGAACAAACTGCATAAAAAACATTGTCTATTTCTATTCTCATCAAATTACTCAAGACTATTAGATTTCGTACACACGTGCACGTATAAAAATACTTATACATTCCACGTCACACGGACGTCTTCTACGTTTTTAGAAGGACTCAAATTAGAAGGCCACAATTTCTTCACTGCGTCTCTCCCTCAGTCATAATTTTAAAGCTACAATAAATATTTTCCCACAACTAATATTACTAACAAATTAAATCTGGTTTTCTTTTTTTCAGAATGAAAAATAATCGGCAGAAGGAAGCTAAGGAAACCAAATTTTTAAATAATAAAATGAAAAAGTCAAAGAGAAAGCAGCAAAACCGTTCGTAAACAAATTCAAAGATTCTTCTCCCTGTGGAACCGGCAGAGAAAGAAGCGCAGGGCCGACCCCCTGACTTGGCGAAATTAATTTTTGGTTCACGAAAACGGCTGGGCAGGCACGTGAAAATTTTTGTCGTATTTGTTTTTTTTTGTTGCTACGAAAAGAAAAAGGAGAAAAACAAACAAGACTCCTCAGATTAATAGACTTACTAACAAAAAAATTATAATAAAAAATAATGATCATGATCATGACGATAATAATAATGATGATGATGATGATGATGGCGATGAAAAAATGATCAAAATGATCAAGATAATGATGATGCTGATGGTGTTTGTGATGGCGGTGATGGAAACGACGATTAAATTGATGAGGATGATTATGGTGGTAAAAGAAGTTGGCAGCTAAAAAACAAGTTTAAGTCACTGAGAACCCGGAAAACTATGTACTTTGTGTGTTCCCCTGGTACCTGCGGGGGTACTCAACTGGTACACGGGAGGATCTCCCGTTTCACTCGCTGCTGCACCAGTCCAACAGCTACTTTCTCTCATTTTCTGCTTTCCTTCCTTCTCCCTAAGTCGCACTTTCTTTATTCTTCCTCTTCTTTTATTTCCTTCCGTTTCTCCACTTTCTTTTCAGTCCGTTTTGCCATGACCGTTCTGTTTTATGTACCCGTTGCTGGCGGAATCAGTGTAGCAATTCGTGTAAACCTTCGAATACTCGTTGTTGCACTCGAATTGATGGCGGAACACGCCATTTTCAGTTTCTCCTTTTTTCGACATCTTCGTGTCCTCCTCAATGGGCTGCAGGTAGAAATAAAATCCATTGTTGAGCGTTGTCAAAGGACAGTTGAAAAAATTCACCATTTGTGACGGACTTACCATGCAAGCTCCACCGTTTGGTTTGGGTTTCTGCTTCAAGTATTGCGCCTTATAAAAGTCAGAAAACAAGAAGAGAAAGAGAACTCCGTGGAAGGCGATCCAAACCATGAAATGTTTTGGATAATTGCAATCGGTGAAGAGCAATTGGAATTGATGGACAAATATGGCAACAAATTGGGTCTGAAAATAAAAAAAAATTATTTATTAATAATTTTATCTAGTGTGGTAGGGTCTCATCAACATTTGATTGGCCAATATTTTGTTGCTGTCACTTAACCATCCAACTCTGCTCACAAATTGGCTCGTAAAAAGTTCTTCTCCTCGTAAACCTGAAGAGAAAAGCTGCAAAGGCAAGGAGAGTCTGTCGTCTCAAAAAGTAAAATAAGTAATTTTCTATTGCGCCTTCTAAGCCACATATTTCTTCTATTTTTCTGTGTATTCTCAGTCTACAACCTCTGTGTTTTACTGTTTTTGGCTTCCATCACACAGCAACATCAAAAAAAAACAGAAAATGACCATCTAAGACATTACACCTCATCAACATCTGAAAATGTTTCCACTTCTGCCTCCACTTACAGGTTCAAACAACAAATGCCTCAATTCGTACATCCGTACGAAACCCATTGCATTCCCACACATGTGCAGGTCAGTTTTTGGCCATTCAGGCTACCACAAATGTCAATACATTCGATCAAAATCAATTAATCCACCGCCCTAAATATCAATAATAACTTTAGAAGTAACAAAAAACAGCTAAACGTTAAAAATTTTGTGTAATGCGGTGAAACGCAACCATCTCCTGTTTTCTTCTTATTGTATATTTATAGTATTGTACATTTCTTATTTTAAATACATGTAAGTAATAAATAAATTAATTAATCAATAACCTAAGTCAATGTTTCATACGACGTCAAGAACAATACGACATTTGATAGACGTTTGGATGGTGGAGGTTTGGTACGTCAAAACCTTACGTTGAACCTCGCACATCACATCCACATTCCCTCCAGCAAACACACAAATAACAAACATTAAGAAGAAATATTTGGGCAAAAGTACTGGTAAGCGTAAGAGTTGACCGAAATATTTAACGGGTTTCAAACTACCACAATGAAACATCCCAAAAAGAGTGCAAGGCCGTATTTCAATGCATTTAACACATTCTAAAGCACATGGACATTGTTTTCCTTAATTAACGGTTTTTGCCATTTTGATTGGAGTAAAGAAACATCTTAGCCATTGAAGGAGAAAACTACACCGTTACAATAAACTTGTAAAAGAGTTCCCATAGTTGCGTACTCATCTAATTATCGAACCCCTAAACAATTACTAATTGAATGTTGGCCTGTTATTTTACCATCTCCCAAAGCAGTCGACCGTCAAGACCAACAAATTGACAAAGCTACGGAACGAAATACATTGATTTACGGAGTAACCACAGACTACCGTGTAACAGTAATCAATGAGTATCCCAATTGGAATGCAAAAGATGATCTGTGACAAGGCCAAATTTCACAAGGCGACGGTTTCACAATTCACGTGGGGACTCCACCATTTTCCAAAATTTAACATTCGGGCTGGTTCGCTCAAACTTTCGGGTTCATTCCAACTTGAGCAGTCCAGTACCTGAAGAAGAAATCGGAAGCGGCCCCGTTCGAACGCGGTTACCGTTTCAAGGCTGGAATGCCTATTTTAATTAACCGTCAACTACTAAATGGGTTAGGTTTATTATTATTCTGTCCGAGTTCAACAAACTAAATTTCTTGAGCTTACGTAAGATGACACAACGTGCAAAGATACATGGAAAAGAGCCGATACTCACCATTTGGAACGATGTTAGATATTTTTTCCACCAAATGTATTTCTGGTATTTTGGTCCCATTGCGCTGATCATGTAGTAAAAGTACATAACAATGTGGACAAAGGTGTTCAGGAAAGCAAAGAAAGTGCTGTGGCCGCCTGAAAAAGAAGATTAATTTAAAATCCCATCTCATTCCAAAATGCAAAAACAACAAAAGATGTTTCAAAGTTCAAACAAGTGGAAATGCATAATGTCTAGCTGTGATCTCCTCATTACGGGTACAATTCACCTGGAGGGGTAGTTGAGCAATCAAACTGCCACTTCCGGTACCGTCACATTGTCACCTTCACTTCGAACCCGGCTAGTCATCAAGTACCAACCTATGACTTGTTCCCCTCAACACTGCCTCTTATTACCCCCAACATGTTATGTAATATTTTGTTATGTTATTTCGTGTTCCCATTATTAAATTACTGGAGTTATTCTCTTCCTCATTCTTTTCAGTTCATTTTATTACCATTTGTGTGTGATCGCTCATGGATCTCTAACCTCACGGTTACAAATTACAGGTGTCTTACTCCTCACCGCATTGAGAGTTCTCAATTCAAATTTTATTTCCCGCGGGTCTTCCTCTACTTCTTAACGTCTTTCAAATAAAGTGTTTGTGACGAACTCTACTGAATGTAGTTCATCGACGCAGGCTACACACACAGACTAATTTATTTACTTTAGTTCTGCAGGCGAAAGTACAAATTCTTTACAGTTGACGACCCTACCTGGAGCAAACTTGAGTCCCAGCCAGACGGAAAATGGCATAATTCCGTGGTGAATTACATGCAGATTTGACACTTGACTATTCTTCTTCCTCATGATGAAAAACAACTGAAATAAGAGATATGTCATGAGTACGTATAGATCAATTGCTCAATATGAGGGTTATGGATGCAACATGCAAATGTCACAGATCAGTCAGTTGGCATACCACAGGATTTCTCTTTGTGGTTCCAATTAAGACGAAAAGCCTTGAACAAATTCTGTCGCATTATTGTTATTAATAAATTTATTAATCATCTGTTATTATGTAAATCTAATTAGAAATGGAATTGCTGCCTCCAGAGCTGGACCAGAAACTGATGAACGGCAAACAAAAATACGTTTCACTTTAATCTTCAACTTGATAAATACTACGGCCTTTCTTGTGATAAAAATAATAATAAAATTCGAATTAAAAATCCAGCTGATGCTCATGCGGGAGCACGTCCAAAATGTAATCACCCGGGCACTCCTGTCAACAACTCAATTCATCCAACTCTAAATAATTCCATCAATTAAATACAGTTTTCTACCTTAAAATTCTTGTTTTTATTTACTTGACGTGGCGAATAATTTGCACTAGTTGTCCTTCTATTTCTTACAATTTAAGTACCCAATTACGAGTCGTAACTATCGGAAAACGAGTTCTTATTTTGCGGACGGACCGCTACTCTATTTTTGTGGAGGACAGAATTGTACAAAGCAGTCACATTAAGTTAGCGTGCGCAAAATCTCGATGGAAGTCAAATAATAAGCACGCTAACCTCAGTTCGCCAACAGGCCATACAACGCTTAACTAATTAATTATATCGACTTACCGTGTCAAAAAATTCCGTAAATTTTGAAAAGTAGTACCACCAACAAGTGTTGGCCATTCTCATAGCCTTCGGACTGTAGGAGTAGTCTACTGGTTGACATCTAAAACTATATCCAGTGAACCAACCACTCTGGATATACTGAAATATTCACAAATATTTTTATTAAAAAATTGTTAAAACACAGTTTTTACAATGGAGGTCAAGTTTCTCATTCGACAAACATTCAGATTTTTTATCTATATAAAATTGCAAAAGATGCAATTGAACTAAACCTTTAAAATGGTGACATTAATGATCGAATTGAGATCTCTACACTTTACTTCACAAAGGTTTCTGCAGACGCCAAAGGAGATTGCTGCGACTTCATTCAACGTAGACAAACAACCCAGAAATAACTTTAATTAAACTTTGATTGCCAATGAATGTTCTTTTCAAGTACTTTCAAGTAGGCTTGTCAAATTTTTTTAGATGGTGAAGTATCTTTTCAAAAAAAGTCGAGTAAAGGATCCGCCAAAAGTGGCTCGAGTACGAATTCCTATCGAATTGTAAGGTCAACGCGAATTCTTCGATCATGCAAATGAAAAGAAGTGACAAGACAAGTCAGAGTTAAAAAAATAAAATAGATGCACCGGAACAGCCGACATCTACAAAAGAACTTTTTTCAGGAGAGTTCAAAGAGCAGCATACGCCTGTCATCGGTTTGTTGGCAAATAAAAGGAGATAAACGTGAAATGAAACAGATACATCATTTTAGGGATTCAATTTAGCTCGGAATCTAAGACCTCTCTTCTCTCTCTGGGGTCTCAAGGTTGGCAAATTACTAAGTACGAGAGATCCAACTCTGCTACATCATGCCCTCGTGATTTGCAGTGAAAAGCATAGAAGATCATTTTTGTAGCACAGCCTACAATGAATAGTCAAACAGTAATAGTGTCAGGATTAATCCGAGACAAATCTGCGAACGGGCTTATCTCCGATCAACTTACAATCCTTTTTGGAAATTGCATTTTCACCTTTCGATCGGTCGGAAGAGCACTGAACTTACGTTACAATTTTTCGGTCAGTGAACCTAGGTCAATTTTCACCATGCCCTCGTCCAAATTTGATCATTTACAATTCGAGAAATAAGCCTAACAGTAAAAACAACGAAAGATTGTAGACGGCAATGTGCTTGCAACGTTGTATATAAATATAAATGACCGGAAGTCACTCACAGAGACTTACTGACATTCAGGTCATTAGCCCAATCTCATAAAAAAATCTGTTGCAGAAAACTTGTGATCTGATAGGAGTGTGCCACATGCCGTACGCAATGGGTCATCTCTGATGAGTCAACCGGGAGTTAGAGCCATGTCTTATGATGGGATAAATGTTAATGCGTCGCAAATCCCAACCTTCTCTCTCGCAAGATATTTAGCCAATGAAACCATAAAACATTGTCACCCCTCATACAAGGTGAATTGTAATTTTTACTTCAGAATAAGTTACTACAAAGAACTTCAATACTACTAAATATCAAGGAATTTTGCTTGGGAAACAATGAACTCGAGTAACCTTTCACCCTTGTCAAATTCGTACTACACAATATTTCTTATCTTGAAGCGTTATTAAACAACAGAAGTAAATATGGTCATAACCTGAAACACCTGTACTAACAGTTCTTTCAAAGTGGCCAAGAAGCAAAATTTATGGACATGAACCAGAACCGAATCCAACAACATAGTTATGTAAAAGAAAATAAATTTTAAGTATTTTCGCTCAACGTAATAGAATGTCAGAGTTAACACATGTATATGTACTCAAACATATCAACCCCAAATCTGTGTAGCGAATTTATTTGCAAACGAGTACTCCTTTCCATGGGCAATAAAATACATGGTACTAAAAAGTGGCAAGTATAAACAAAATAAAACACAAAAAACAACAAATACAATTTTTTTTCGAAAACAAGGCAATTGTTTACTCAAAGTCCATTAGTGACCTCAATTCGTGTGTTTAAAAAAACAACGAAATATTTAGGTCAGAGTGTGAAAGCAGGTTGTTAAAAAGGTAGAAGTACTCAACCGGCCGCAATGGCCACGAGTACCTACAAGGGATGCAGACGAGGGGGTTGGTTACTCACCTCGTAGAATATCCAAGTGCTGAATATTGATTGAATTAAATTATATACAATTAATATTTTCCTTAAATCGAACGGTTTCCGATTCTCCATTATTTTTGGTCCTAATACTTTGGAGAAATAAGCGTAGAATAAGCAAATGGCGAGCGTGGGAAACGGCGACGACATCATAGGCCAGTCTTTTACCCTTGGATCTGTGAACAAAGAGCATTTACATCAGCAAGTTTCCAACATTTTGAGTCTCTTTTGAGTCAGCTGACAATTTGGCCCCGTGAAACTAAATGGACTTCCTGCCTTGCCACCTGAAAAGGTGTGCCACCGTTAACGTGCAGTGAAGGAGACCTGCCCGTTCAAACGTTCCGTTAATGAACTAACGGAATACCAAATGAGAATTTCCAAAGTCATTTTCAACGACGAGCGTAAGCGTAGCTTCATGTTTTATGTATTAGAAACATCCGCGGGGTTACTTTCAATTACACTGCGATTTTTGACCTGTCCAACCATGTGGACGTTACCGGTACCGGGTACCGGTTTCCCGACACCGTCTCAATCCCACAATTGCTTAGAAAAGTTTTGTTGTGTCAACGAATTGTACCTGACACGATTTCTCCCCTGAACTTGGCACCATTTCAATAACGTAATTGGACTGCTTGGCGATTTCAACCCAAGCCTACGGTGCCGCAATAAAATAGAATTCAGCACAATGCAGCCTTCGTGATAGCCTTGGCAGGGCAGGCGATGTTCAGATCGGTACATCCAAAGATTGTACTTCAGTTCAAACCAGACATAGACATTTATTATTAAGAGTGTCGAAGTTAGAATCGCACTACAGGAACAGAATTTCAGATTTTGGGAAAAGCACGAAATTTCAAGATCCTTCAAGTTAACAAAATGAAACTTCTTTGCGAAAGAAATTAATTGTTTATCTGACAAGTATCTAATACTTGTATTAATGCACACATGCATTAATTTCTCTGAAAAAAGCGTTACATAATAATGTGAAAATAAGGCACGATTAAAAATGCAGTAAGGTGTGTCGAGAAAGTTAGGGATCACGACCGACACACAAAATCGTAAAAAGTCCACATTAAAATAAATCTATATGTAACTTATTCGACGGAAACTAAGGTAATGTATGGCAGAAATCAAAACAAGTAGAAGCCGTTCCATACGTCTAGCTGCACATGACATCTATGAGTTCTGATAAACCGCTTTATTACACGATAGAGAAGCTGGAAACAATATGTAAACACGAAAGAGTAACAAATGAAGCATGTAAACCGGTTCCACTTAATCAGGTTGACGAAGTAGGACACTAGGAAGTTCTGGCTAGGTACACAGTTTTATTTTAAAATTCATGGAACTCGAGAACCAGAAATAATTGGAAAAAACCATGCGAGACCTTAGAAATCCGGAATTTAGGAAGGTAAGTGCTGAATAATTATTCAACTTTTACATCAGGTACCCATCTGTGTACCTCTTTCGGTTCAGGTCCACTAGCAAACTGGTACATTGAGTACTTTACTCACCACTTTTATGATCCATTGTGTCCCTGTACTCTTCAACAATACTGTCTATTAATCCCAACATTTTCGCTGTTTTGTTTTCTTTCCACCGCAGTCAGCTATCTGCCGGTTTCGTCTCTATTTCTTTCTTCCTTGTTCCTTTTATTATCCTTCGTTCAAGTAACAATTTCTAAACACAATGTCCGACAACTGTCAGCTTATATACCAGAAATCGTGGTTGGTGTCCTAAAAGAGAATATGTAGCAAAAAATTAATATTTAAGTCGCTGCGCTGCATGTAGGCTAAAGCTAATTAGCAAATTCAAGAGGATCAAAAGTCACTTGCACAAACCGAGACACAAATACTTATGTCAACTGTTAATTTTGGGCCGAAGTTTGGGTGTAATAACCAACATGAAAGACATGTACAAGTTTAATAAGTATTACACAAATCTAAGAACTACCTGCACTGTGACTGATACGAATCACTAAAAACTAAAGTCAATAGTTGTGACCCAGACAACAAAAGCCTTCTAGCATATGTACCTGGCCGTCAGAATAGTGGTATTCAATGAGATTGGAGGAAGTCATTCCTACACAGCACAGCAGTAAATCTTCCGGTCAAAAAAAAAACAAACAAATAAACATAGCTATTGTATTTCAAGTTTTAATATGAGGTGTGCAAAAGTACAGGTTAGCACTGAACTTGCGACCCAGTCAGAATCCTAACAGGTCTAAATGTATTTAAAACAGCTGTTTAATAACCATTTAAACTGTGATATCTCCTTGTACCAGACGTCCAGCGAACACGTATAGATATTTAGCATCTACGGTGACTTCGTCAAAGCGAAATTCTTTTTTCCGGAAGTATTAAAAAATAAAGTAATGACCAAGATCATTAGATACTTTTCGTTCTTTTCCTGCAGTTCAACAATCCACTAAGTATTGAGGTGTAGTGCTTAAACAATCATGAGTTCGGTTAGATCTGACATAGAATATCTAGTGTATCGTTACAACTATCAGACTTGAAATGACATACGTTTTACAGAGAATGACCTTAATATTTTGAATGAGAAAATGAGATTCCTCATTTCTCTTACTATCTCTCACAAAACATAATGTAAAAAAATTGCAACTTAACTTAGTAATTACAGATATTGAGTCAATTCGTCTTCACAACCTTCATCCTTCACTAAAACGGTTCGAGTACTTGGAGGGAAAAGCACAACTCATACTCAACTCAGGTGACGACAATTTCTAATGAGATATGGTCAATTAAAAATTAATGTTTCTTTTTATTTCCAAAAGAATGTAATTGTAGTAAGTCATTAAGTCGGTTGTACAAAACGGTCAGGCTGGTTAATCGAGGCAAGTAAAAATTTCATGCCAGGTACTTCCAAATGAGAAATGTTGTGTTTAACGATAAGAGAAGAAACGAATGCTTCAAAAATATTTAAAGATTCTAATGCTACTGATTATAATTGTTAGTAAATAACAAGTTTATTTCCGATCATATCGTTCTATAGCAACATTCACAATTGCGCATCAATTATTCCTTTTTAATAGGAAAGATGCTTTTTTTGAGTTTGTCAATCACAAAAAAAATCTTCTGTATCATTATATAAAATGGACAACATGTATCAGTAAGCGTGCTTCCGAATTATTATTCATTTATGAGATAATTAATGCTCAAGATGTAACAGAGTACCAAGACCAATCGAGAAAACATTATTTATTTACCTAAATAATCGACATTATAAATTAGTAAGCACATAATGTTCCTAAACATACCACACAATAATAATCGAAGCTTATCATTTTTAGCAATATTCCGATAAAAGACCTAATGAAAATGTAATGAAATCCAGCAGTACAAGTGCATGAAGGTGACAATATTTTAATTTCATTATAAATTTTCATAATATTAAAGGTCTCAGTTCCATTCATAGGCGAAAACTAAAAGCATTAAATCAGTTCGAAGATTAACTTCTTGTAATTCAAATATCATTTGAATAATGTAACAAATTTAAAAAAAATTCTGTTAAGGTTAAAATGGTTCCTACATGTGCTGACCTAAGATTCATCATTGCTTAGGTAATAACCAATAATAACCATAATAAAAATTAAAAGAAAACTAACCAAACTCAGCAAAACCGGCAGGTTCATATTTTCAAATAAAATTCACATACGCACTCTAAATCATCAAAACATTCTAAATACGTTAAAATTGAACAAAAGGTCAATTCTCCTGCCTAGAAAATCCACTGGTACTAAATTTGGTAACAATTTCCTAAGTTTCTCGTCAAAAATTTAAAAAGAAACCTAAAGAAATCAAATGTTCAGAACTTACCACTCTATGCTTTCAAACAGTGTGACACACGCGCGCACACACACAAAACACACAATGGTTCGTGTCACCTGGTTTTTAATAAAGTCCAAACCAAGACAAGTGAAGTTGGAAAATTAATAGTAGTCCAAATGGAATTCCGATTACATTACAACACTACGTAGTACGGCGAGAATTCTGTGGTGCGAACCATTCGCGCAGACTGAACCTCGACGACTAATATTACATAAAATTAATGCCTCCGAAGCCACCTTGGAGTGGCATAACCGATTATCTCCAATTGTGGTACCTTAAAAACAACATTGGCAAGTGACAGAGTCAGAAGAATAAAAGCGAGCAGAAGAAGGGATGCCTTCAACAACACCACCAACTACACGAAAAAGAATAAACCGGATCGGTCAAGGATGGACCCGACAATTTCACTTTTCCCCGTGGACGAACCATCGCCGCCTTCGCGTAATCGGACCTGAATTCCCAGGTTCGGTGTAGGAAAAATTCAATTTCTCCCCGAACGAAAATGGCTTTCCTGCCTTCGTTAAACTCAAATAACTTTTCCCTGTCGAATTAAACGGGGTTTCTTCTGACGTGCCCATTACTGCTAAAATACGAACCAAAATACTAATGATAATAATAAATTCGAGTTAATCAAATCGATCGATAGGTTCCCAATGGTCAAATTAAATTCCCCAGGTGGTGCACCAGGGTTAAACCTCCCCGGGAAATTCGATCTTTCATTTTTCTTACCGTCCCCATGGACGGTAATGACCAGCTTTCGTGAGAGACATTCCGGAAATCATTGCTTTCTCAGATCTTATTACTGCCCTTCTGATTCTCCGCCCAAGTTCCATGCCTTTCCTAGGGGGCCACAAGACAAACCATCACTTCACCACTATCGAATTATTGATTGTTGACTGCGTGAACCAAAGCTTCAATCTCTGACGACTTACACTATACTGAATACACGAATATATTATTGTTGACTACTAGACGTATTACCCTTACTAAATGCTTTGAAGATGTCATCATTTCTCGGGTAAAAATAATATCTTATTTGAGTATAAACGAATTCTGCTTTTAACAGTTACAAATTTCACGACTTTTAATAGGTTAAGTATTAAATTTTAAGTGTAACGCTTGTAGTAATTGTACAAAAGTTAAATAATAAAAATCATATATAATGACCTGTCAGGTGGAATTTATTATGTTTCTGTCACACGTCAAGATAATTACACTTATGTAATAAGACATAATGTGAATTTTAAATTACATAAAACGTTTATTGATTCTTTATTATGTAAATTAAATGATCCGTTTTAGGTTAATTCACTTGATAAAATGTTAGTGAGATCCAAAAGTTTTCTTGTTCTTTTAAACTGATGCAGGGCGGTTATGAAATGAAATTTTTGATAGTTTTTAAGATGGAATTCTGGGTATATGAACCCAAGATATTACAAAAAGATGCTCTTTTAGTAGTTGTTTTATTGAAGTTGTCAGTCCAGTTTGGTTTTGGACTTGCAGCGTTGTACCAAGAAGTGATTTTAAGTTAATAAAAAAATGAAAAAAAAAAAAAAAAAAATAGATGCACATCGTGTGGGTACAAAAGAGAATTTCATGCACTGGAAAGGAAAGGAAAATTTTTAGAAAGAATGATAAAAATATCCGGAACAGTGAAAAGGATTACATTTGTTGTTGATCAACCAAAAGAGAGGAGTCTGTACATGCCAAAACTAAAACATTCCACTGAACAGATATAGATCGTTTCAAAAGCTTCCTACATTTCCTGAGGTGGTCTAAGGCTTAATATATATAATTTATTTCAGAGGTACCACTGGACATCATTGTGGAAGTTGAGGAATGTATTTAACACTCTTGATGTCCTTGCCCTTTTTCCTATGGAAAATTACGATAGCCTGCAGACAAGGCTAACAAACACGTCAATGTATTATTACTCGTGTTGATATTCCGGGGGGTCACTTCTGTCGATGGATAATGTCCGTTTAATGGCGGAACTTTCCAGTCGAAATGAGCAACTAAACCGGAACAAAATAATACGAAAAATTTCCAATTGCTTTAGGTTGGAGAGTACATTTTGCCCGCGGAACCAACGACAGTTACTTCGTATCCTTTTTTACATTCTACTTGCCCAAGTCATTGGGTAATTTGCCTAAACGAAGATTTGTTGAATTGTTTTGCCTAATTGCAACCCTCATCCTTCGGATAGTTCTTTACATTTCATTAATGATCGGGTTCGATATTGCCCTTCAATCTCAAGAGAATATCAAGTCAGATCTAGAAAATTAAATCTACTATGTATTTTTTGTTTTAATTCAATTAAAAAATATATAATTACAAATAAATTTGTGTAACACTCCTCTGTGATGATTGGAATGCCCTCAGAAGGACAAAATTACACATATCTATTCAATACGAATTATAAATTTACATTTGGTGACATTTTATAATTACGTTTCGTAGAGCTGATTTGTGAACAATTATACAAGTATTTCAAAGAAATTGTAATTTCATAAAATAAAAATTCATTATCAGAAATTAATTCGTCGTCAAAATCTGTCTTCTGTGATAGTTATTTTGTAATATATATCTCTAATTTAAACGAATGCAGTCAAAGGGTTCCCAATAAGATATTTTAGATGATTTATTTTCAAATTGTAAGTTCAGAATTTATCTGGACGAGAAAGTTTAACGAAATTATTGAGAATATTAAACAAACAGGCAGTGTTGGACGAATGAAAAAATGAAGAACCTAAGAATCGTAACCTAATTACGGTGGTTCTCATTGACGAAAACAACACAAAAATTCAATAGTTTGAATTTTTTTTAATTGAAAACAAGATGTATCAATAAAAGAATGCAACAATGAGAACGTTAGCTGTTTCATACCGCCTAAACCCTGAAATGTCCATAGTGAAAAATAATACAACTGGTACATCAGATCACTGTCATACTAAACGTGGCTGTAAAATCTATTTCGTTCCTCATTGACTAATATTTTCTTGCCCTCTCTGCCTTTGGCTAGATGAGGAGACAAGGTACAGGTACAAATCGTGGTTATGGAGGAAATTGTGCAAAAACAACTCAGGTTTGGGTCATTCTTCCCAATATTTCCGGGCGGAGGTCTGTAACCTTTGAAAAGAAACTAGCACAATAATACATTCAATTATGAACAATGTAACCTACAATACCTGCAGCTAACTTCTGCACTTTTCTAAATGAATGAGTAATAATAACTATAAATTAATTCTAAACTGTAATGTAGTATTTCTGAAATTGTTATTAATAATTATTGAACTTGGATTGATTATAAACTTGATTATTGAGTAACTTGATGTGCCTTACTATAAATGTAACTGTTGTTTAATAATATTTTACTGTTTTTTAATTTCTGCAATTTTTAACCATTACTACATCAGATATTTAACAATCACTGCAACTAAATATTAACTTTTTTCTTGTGAAAGAAATATCAGCAGGCAATAATCAGATCTATTCCTTCGTGAGGAATCTCAAATTAAATGAATGAGACAATATTAATATCAATTTACTGCAGGTGTATTTGCAAATGTGATGTATACCTTCTTACTACAAATCAGATTTTCCTTAAAACTATATATGCGATTCCTTAAGGAACTGGCTGTTGGTAATGAACGGTACATTAACAATACATTGACGACGAAATGAAGCAATAACGCAAGGTGTATTACCTGTCTATAAATCGATTCCGGTAAAAATAAATAATTAAGCGTAACTCAGTGCTTACGAATATTTTCAAAATCACATATTATTTTAATCACTTAATTGAATTGTTGAATTGAAAAGTTCCCCAAGAAAGCAAATGAACTAATTTAATTTTCTATAAATTATATTTAATAATAGCCCATGCTAATCCTCTTTGGCATCTTATATGCCATAAAAAGATTCTGGAAAGAAACGCACGAGACATACATTAGGTAACAAGCAATTATGTAACATCTCTCGGAAGCAAAATTGTCCGCGGGTGCTCGTTAAAATCGAAAGAGTTGGTTATACCCATCGTAAGTTACTCTTTTTGGAATCAGGAAATTATTGTTTGGAACTCGGACTAGTATAGTGTAACAATGATAAAAGATAACTGGTGATAGGTACCCTGAGCCTGTCTGGGGTTGCGGTATCTACGCGATGTATCCGATCGCTTGGACACTGAGTTAACATCTAAATTAATGCCTGTTTTGCGTCACTATTTTTCCGCAAAAGTGATAGGAACGATTTTAGTTTCTGGGAACTATTGGTAAAACGCATTATCACCTACTTGTTCCATTTGGACTAAAAATTATGACCCTATGAAGGTAGTCATCGGTATAACGTACTTTCCCTGATTAATTCAAACTAATTTCACCATTTCCTTTGCTCGTCGTTTCCGTCCCCTGTTTACATGCATGCCCTTCCTGGAAAACGAACTTGAAAATCCGCAACATGAAGAACTATTCAAAATTAGTAATTAGTGTACGTTTCTTACGCAAAACTTGCCCAGAGAAGGTCAGATCGAAGAGATTTTGCATTTTCATTTATTTGAATAACCATGAGAGTCGAAATAGATAACAGCGTATAAACATAAATGTTTCCCCAATGCACAAATCTTTTGCTTTTTATAGGATTATGTCAGATGCGGATCTTTATGTGTGTGTCCGCAATCCTAAAATTGTGTTAAGGATACTGTACTTAAAAAGTGAACATTGCTTTTCTTCAATCAATTGCTGCAGATTGCTACGTGTAAATAAATTTACACCGAAATATCACATCAGCGAGTATCCCTTATTGATTTATTAGGCATGAAACAGAAACAATGCTTCTTTAATGAAAAAAACCGTTTGTGACTTAAAGAAGAAACAGATAGCGAGAAAATGGCAGCTACACAGATAAAGCGAAACTGCAACTCATGAAGTAAATGAGAATCTACAATCAAATCATTTCCATTTTGTTCAATAAAAACCACTAAATATTTTTCAATGAATATCAGTCGCTAAGGAAAGATTTTAAACGTAACAATATTTAAAAATTGTAGTAAAGTGCCTAACATATTATTCAATAATTAAATAATAAACGAAATGTTACTTTTTCAGTTATTTAGACACTCTTAATTCAACAGCCATCGTAAGCAGTATTGAGAGTATACCGACCAGTCTTCTAAAAATTTCTAAAACATTACTTTATACAAGATAAAACGTCTAAAATATAAACGGAAACCAATAAATAAAGCGGTACTTCCCCGACCACGGTTAGTCTACCGTCCGGTAATTGGCTGCAATCTATTACGCTTTGATTACTACAATTATATTAGTAATTTGGAATGCGTATCTCCAGTAACAACTAGTACACTTTACAGTTAATCACATATGTTGTATTCGTAATTAAATTAGAGGAAGCAAGAAGCTCAACAATAGAAAGTTAAGAAATTGAAACTGGTAAAACAATTTCAACCACTTATGGACGCTCGTACTACACGTCTGAAATTTATGTGTGACCTTAGCCCTGAGGACTTTTTTGCCCTACATCAACCACGAGGTTTCCAGATCAACCTTCAACTACCAACGCGAAACCCTGTCAACATTTTCGCGAACTCTGTGAAGGCTACTCTCAAGATACGACCAAGTTTTTCCATCTGGTAGATGACCGCCAACGCGGAATAATAGCTACAGGCCTTAGCCAAAAAACCTCAAAATTTATATGGAACAAATCAAACGAAAACAATGGAAGCCCTACAAATTCAATTGTAAAATATTTACACGCGGAACCGTTTGGTAACTTGATGTTGTTTGTTCTTAAACAATTAAAACTTAGTAAAGGTCGCACGAGAAAATGCAACTATTACATTGCTAACAGGAATGACACGGATTTTGAGACAAAAAAATGAAAACAAAATGAATCGCAAAACTAGATATCTAATTCGCCAGTCGTATTGTTTCTGCCCAAGCCAGATCAAGCTAATTGAATCACCAAGCATTTCAATTAGTACTACCGTGTCAAGGATTACTTCATTGTGTCGGATATATTGATATAAATACTAATATTCAAGATGCAATACCATTAAACATGTATAAATGGGTGCGTCAATCTTTCCGATCGGTTCTCGCGGATTTCCTTTGAAAAGTCAACGGTCCAGTTGAGAAGGTCAGTTTTATTCGAGAATGCAAACGAACTGTCAATAGAATAAGGCCGAGATTCGATGTCAAGGTGCGGCAGATTCGTCAAGTTCAACGGGAAGACTGCAGATTTTCGGCCTATTCACACGTAGTAAAACTTACATAATATTAATGAAATCAACCTAATTGCCAATTTCTCGAGACAAACCCTTGTCTTCCACTTCCTTGTGCGAATCATCTCCGCTTCCACAATTACATAACACCAAAGTAAAAGTTCACGATACTCCTGAGGTGCTAGGTACTACTCAACATCTCAAATTCCCAGTAAAGTATAATATTTGTAGTTAAGAGCTAGAAATGGTATTAATTGAGGATTACTCACGTCCTATAGAAATCACTCCATCTTTACAGAATTTCCTGGGGTAATCGGAAGAACTCAAATCAGCCGATTATTTACTCACACTACAACGGTTAATATCAATTGGCAACGGAAGCCTGGTTTCAATCACCCGAGAAACGACCGATCGCCTGACTACATCAGGCAAAAGGTCTAAAAGAACTTTTTCAGCTCTTCCTTCTTTCCACAATTGGAGCGTTATGGAAATGAGAGTAATAGTAATGTTGTCGCCGTCTTTATGTCGGATGTTTGTGACGTCCTGTGTGTCGCAAGTCGGGTGACTCCAATTCATCAGCTTTAATTTTGCAATTTATATTTTTTGGATTTTCCAACCGTCATTTGACTAGTACGAATGGGGAAATTGTAAAACTTCGGACGCATGCAAATTTAAATATCGCAAATTTGCACTATGATAATGTTATTACCTCCAAAGCGGCTCGGTCAAGGTGCGCAATCGCGTAAATCTAAAAAAATTAAATAAGAATCCTTCGAAAGGGGTGTTCAAGGCCTATTGAAGTGAATTACTTTCCGATTGATGATCGGAGGTCAACCTTTTACAGACTTCTACTTATAAAAAATAAGCTTCTTTTTATTACTTCAGGTGAATCCGTCGGACGTGAATTATGAAACATATACTGGAATTAAGCCAATTTGACTTTCACTTATGAAAACTAATTATAAAGTCACCCTTAATGACCTTGTTAAGTAGCGACATATTTGATTGTATTTTTTATAGTCTAAATATTACACATACATATAACAATTAGTTCCGGTTTACGTTTTATTAAATTGTAACTGTCGTAAATCAAACTCTATTAAACTTATGTCAGGTTGTAGTATAGTACAGTAAGAGTATGAAAACCTTAGGTGCTACTATGTGACACTGTTGCGCTCATCCATTTCATTTTGAATTTGAATTAATACATAGAATTTACTACAATATTAGCTATTAATAACGTTCATGGGATACGTCAACTATTTAAAGTACCACATCGTGATGAGCTACCGATTGAACATAAATTTAACGGTGCACGAAGAATTATTGATGTTGCAATACATTAGTAAATACGCATTACAAATTGTCTTGATGTGACTCACGAAGAATGATGAGTGTCAGATGTTCTAGGGATCAGGGCGACGTTAGTTTGCTTTATCTTTCTTACTGACAAATGACCGAAGTTACTTTATTAATACTAAGAATCATAATTAAGTCTCGACAAAGCCCTAGGTGGTTTTTCTAACTCTAAGCGCACCACCGATATCAATTAAGGGAGAGGCAAAGGGGGCATTAAATGCCTTAGGACAAGTTGAAGTGATCAATTTGGAAAAATCCCTTTTGATGTTTTTTCCCTATTCATGGAAATATCTAAGTTAGGTGACGATTAAAATGCCATTAGCGAGGCAGCTATTGACGTCGTACGGTATTATCTCGAGGGTCAATTCGGCGGCGAATTAAATATTAACGGAATCAGTCAACCAAAAAATAAAATATTACTAAATGACTACAAGTCGTCATTTCAAATTTACATTGGAAAAGAACACCAGACCAACCAATGTGGTAAGTAGCACAGTCGGAAAACTGCTTTCAGGGACTTCTTTACCGCTAGTGTGTGTTGAATTTTGAATCCGCGAAATAAAATAATGGAATAAAATAGATTTTGCACTTCTGTGGAGTCACATCTAGGACACAAGACAAAGACACCGTTAAGACTTTACTATCCATATTTAAAAAATGTTGTGTCGTAATTAACAATCATAATTATTCCATGAATCAACTGGAGTACACGAAAGTCTTACTTAGTCACTCTACTTATTATGTTTTACAAAAATAAGTAAAACCCTTACGTAGAAACTGATCTAAGTAGACGCACTGCAAAGACAACAGACTACTTTTACAGATTTTGGTAGAAATTAGGTTTTCTAATTTCTATCTCAAAAATCTATATTTCTTCCCACTCAAGTTGATGTATTCAATAAGAAATGTTACCATTTCGCAACATTCTTAATTATACAAATTAAATTCTAGACAACGAGAATTTTATAGATGCTGGCAAATGGTCATCTTTTCATTCCGGCATTCGTGACAGTGGAAGGAATAATACTCTGCGGACGAAAAGCCCAAGACCAAAATACAACCACTCTAAGAAATGTACCATAATTTCATGTCCAAAATCTATTTGGTTCTAAAAGTCAATTCTCCAACCGGAAATAATAAGATATTTATTATTGGACGCCATTAATGAAGAAAATTTTCGTTCGAATGCTTCTGCCCTCCTTTCCACAGTCATTGAAGACAAATTAACATTATTATTATCGCCACTTGAAAATTATATTTACTTAGGTCAAGCAAAAGAAATTTGGGACTACAAGATGGATGGTTTTATGAACGTCACTAATAGAAGTAGAAGAACCTGTAAATAGTTGGAACTCCAAGTAATTAACTATTTCATCCAATCAACGCGGGGGTCAGAGAGACACGCACCATTATTAACATCATTTTAAGCGTAATTACAACGGTCCACTACATTACTACAGTCACATTCTACACTACTTTCTCTACTTAATATATTGCGAAATAAATGGAAAATTTCAACGGTATTTCTAAAAAACTGATTCGTCACACTTTTTTCCATTTGAGATTGTTAATCGCACATCTGTATGGTTAGTCAATAAAACAATCGTAATCCACAAATGCAATTTGTGATTTGAGGTTTTACTACTTCATAAAACTGAGTTCTTAAGGACGAGCAATGAGATGTAAGAAATTCCCCAGGGGCATTAAGTGTTAACTCGAAGCGCTCAATTGAGTCACTGTTATACTTTCAATGTAAAATGCTTAAATAAGTTGCAAATAAATTTTTGTTGTGTATGTAAAACAAAACTTCATAAAATGTCATAAAACAATTAATAATTCCAAAACTAGACTAAATCATTGGTAAGCAGTATGCTACGAAATGTTCTGTAAAATGCGCCTCCAAGGCGATTAACCATCTTACCAACTCATCTTCTTAATTCCAGATTGAAGAGCAATAACAATTTTCTTTTGGGGTCAAATTTTATTTGGGCCAAGTCCTGTACTTCCGGAACTTAAAAACCGTTGAAAGAGCAATTTATTTACTACCTTTGCATTGATTTACGGACTCATAAACAAATAACCCATATATATTTCCCAAAACCAGTTCGCATCATTTCATCGCATCATTCTAACGAGAGCCCATAAAACAGACAAGAAGGTTTACTTAAAATCTACAAAATCTATTTCCACACTGGGTTTATACATCATTGGTGAACTGGTTAACGAATGATACATAATATCTTGGCAGCGGCATTATCACTGAGAAATCAGACAATTAGTTAATGAAAGTAAATGTTTCCCATAAGCTGTGGTACAGTCTTTTGTTTCATCTCCGACACAGTCAACTGCATTACGCAAATAGAATAGTTATGTCAATTTCATTGTTCTGTACAGGAATATATAAGAATGAATATCATAAATTTGGGACAATCGCAAAGTTTGCAATTTTTCTGATCTCATTACTCGGCAAAAGTTTTTAATTCCTAGATGATCAGGTAAGTAGAGTGATCTGATCGTAACGTAACCACCACGTCACACAGAATTTTAATACATTACAATATTTAAATTTCTATGCATAAAATATATAAAATTGGGTGTTTTAATTGGCTCTAAAGACCCGAATTTTATATTGTAAACTATTGGGTTGGACCCGAGATAGTAGCTTGTAAAACTATCAGAAAATTCCACCAATTTAGTGATGTAATAGTAACCTCGCCTCGGTTCAGGGTCTTTAAGGTACTGGTTTGAGTACAATCACAGTGATACTTTCTCCATCTGCTTGTTACAGCATTCTCAAAACTTCTTCGGAAATTAAAAAGAGCGACGTTTCAACTGAGGAGAAAGGAAGTCACCTAGAATTTTTAATACTTCCTATTAAAATTCAAAGACAACACATCAATAGCATTACCTCCACTGCAAATTATTCACCCCCTCATTTAGTGCAATTTAGTAGTAAAACCTCAAAAATCAGAATAACAAGGCAATTCTATTAATCCCAACTGGCGTAAAATGGACCTATGTTTACATTATACGATTTACATAGAGTCACTGCAATTACAATAATAACAAAGGTGTGACTGAACAAACTGACGTTTTAATGAGGTTTTCGTTCTCTCTCTCTCTCCCTCTACAAACAGCATGTTAAATTCGCAGAATAACATCCAGGGAAATAACGACAACTGTGCCTACTTATTTTACACAAGTATTTACTTTTCCATATAGACGATTATAATAAATTACATAACCAAATAAATCCGGCTCCTAACCTTAAACAGCAATTTATTTCAAAACGGAAATGTCCGAGAGGCAAACTATCATGCAGGTGAAAGGCCAAATTTTGTAAAATAATTCGGATATCATTGGCTTTGGTATTTATTATACAATATCTACGTCTAAAAGAGTCATTAACGTTAAATACGTGTGAATTTGTCATCAGTTTAAACGTGGAAACCGCATGAACGTTGAGAGTTTTAAATGTCACATTTGATTGCATTTGCCAAGTGGTTAAATCTAACTCTCTCGTAACCAAATACGTAACGTATTTGCTGTACGACACTCATAGATACAAAAACCCATCCCAACTGAGTTCCACGTTTATATTCTTTTCCGGTCAGTACTTAGCTTAAAGACGCAGATGACAAAGAAATCATGCAAAGTTATAAACACGTAATACATTGCACCTAACAGTTTTTACATTCACTTTTTAAACACACTCGATGTGTCTGTAAAATCTTACAACTATCAAAAACGTAATCCCTATTTGTAACACAAAGCCCAAATTTATTAGTCAAATTCTTTTAAATTATCTCACCTATTTCAGGCAATAAATACAAATTTTCACATTATACGTAATTATGTTCAGTTCCTATAAAGTTGGGTAACATAGTTGCATTATTAAGATTGTGTGACACAAAAACATGATGAGAAGAGGAAATGAAACATTGCATTTACTTAAGAAAATTATAAGAACAGGTCGAAATACCTAATGATGAAGGAATCGAACACGAAATATCAAGAATGGGACTTGGGCTACCAAATTTACGAAGAAGATTTAAGAATACTAAAGTTACGAATAGAAGAGGACATTGTCCCCAAAAGTGGACCTAACAGAAACTCGTTTACAAACACCACAGAACAAATACCCCTCTCCAGGTACCTTGACTGGGTCAAACAAACTTTTTTTCTAGCGCTCGAAGGAACAGGTCGTCCGGTTCCTTTTATACGAAATATTTTTAATTTCGAGATGCGGAATCATTGATTATGTCACAGGGCTTTGAATTACAGCATAAATATTACATCAAATACCTGCTTTCACTATCCATTGCCTCTCTCTCTCTCGCTCAATTTATATGTTTTCCACTACAAGTATTTCGCTTCTTCCATCCTCATTTCATAAAATAATTCTATCTTCCATTCTACGATACCTGATGGAAATGTTCGAGAAGCACCTATTCATGCGTCAAAACAAAGAATTAGCACAAGGTCAAAATCGCTGGGAATGCAATTTGCCACAATCAAACTCTATCAGGATGGGTAGCAAATGGCAAAAACTCAGTCGCCTGAAATGAATGACTGACTGAATGAAATTCCATAAACTCTGAATTCTCTAGCAATTACTATTTTCAGATAACGGCGTGAAAACAAGCACTCAGGGGCAAAGAGCCCTAAATAAAAATTTTTTGCATGACACACATCTTGTATTTAAAAATAAACAACGAATTTGCCCATTTGAACTTATATTCATTTGCTTTGAGTTACGCAAATGAATTATTTAAACATCCACAACAAAAGACTGAAAATGAAGTGCAAGATTTTTGTTTCCATTAGGTACATAACAACAATTTAAATATAAATAAATTAACTAAACCAATAGATATATTTATTCTTCTGTGTTTATGTTCGCCTATACTAAAACAAACTTAGACTTTGAACTGCTCTCTTTTCTATCTTATTGTGAGTGTGTCAATAAAGCAGATGGCAGGCAGTGTACTCAAAATACATTTTGAGTACACCCTTTTTTTGTTTTCGACCATACTGCCAGTAGGATACCGGACAACTTTTAACAAACTACAAAGACTAAAGGACAAAATTTTAGAGTTGTAGTCAATACTCTACGATTAGTTTACCCACAATTCGAAACTCTCTTATTTTCCGTTTGTATCCCTTTTATATGAACTATTGATTCTTCTTTTCATCCCCCATGCACAATGGACATGCAACAACTAGGGAGGACTGCAATTACAAGAGTTTTTGTCTAAATTTAGTTTGACACTCAAGAAGTAGATGACTTTGATACAGAAAAAGTATTAATATTTCTCCACAACCCACTTGCAATTATTTAATAAGTGGTACATTTACCTTGTAAATTGTATTGGTACTACATTTACCATTTAGCAGTTTACTGTTTAGCAACAACTCATACACTATTAAAATTGAAATCCACAAATTACCTAAGAACTATTAGGTATAAAAAGAAAACAAGTTCGGAAACACAATTCATAACAATTCACCTAAATGTGGATACAAAAGTGACTATTATTTGCAAAGAATCCCAACATGTTTACATCACAACAGACATTTATTTTAATTCAATTCTAAAGCATATTTAAACTGCAGTGTGATAAGCATGTGACTCTTGGCAATCATGCAAGAACCAAGAAAAAAATTTCCAGCATAATTTTCTAGGTTTTTGATGGTTTCTTGCTTTGATTCTTAGTGCTTAATTCATTTTTAAAAAATGTTTTAAATTTTGTTTGAAGTAGAACTTTGTTATTTGTGGTACAGAAACTTAAACATTTTAAATAAAATTATTCTATTGAAAATTTCGCTGTAATAATGTCATAAGCATTCTGGTATTACAAATATCTAAATTTGTTAAAGCCATTTACATATAAATGACAATAGAAATAAATCAGGATCAAAACTACTTTAAATATAAGAGTACCGGTAATGAAATACCTAAGGAGACACTAAAGAAATGGCTTTATAAATGTGGAGAGTGAAAAACAAATGTTGATCGAATAAATCTATTTAGATCTGTCTGAGCTAGAACTAATTCAAGAATGTTATTCACATATTTTTGGATTTCTACTGCTTCTCCTCCTTTGCTAGTCATAAATGTCACAAACATACACGGATTTACATTCTCCAATTTCAACCCCCTAATAGCTCAACGAGTAAAGACGTAAAACAGCTTTACATTTGTGTCAGGCAAATATTGTTCATCGTCATTTACTATTTACATGGTGGCAAGTAACGTTTTAGAATCGGCCATAAAAAAATGACCTATTTTATTTTTGCACAATTCCGAGGGATGTAAATTTTGGGAGGCCGGTCACTCCGCCGTCCCGTTGAGAACACTACTAGATGTGGAGGAAAAACAATCTTATATTTCTAACCGCTTCATCATGCTTAACATAGCCCATCTGGGAAATACCTCTAACTCATAAAAATTACGTTTGCCTCGTTTTTCCTGATTTCTCTGTAGGAGTGAAAGATTTTTCCGCTTGTTAATTATTTAATTTAATTTGGAATTAAAAAGGATATTGGAAAAGGTTTGAGACAAATAAATATTGTTACCGATGTCGGAGAGTGAATGGTGAACCGGCAAAAATTGAGCGAAAAAAATGCCACACCTTTTCGTGTTTCCCTTTCGACTCACCTTATTTTCTGCGCTTCTGGCGGGAAAGTTCATTTTGAATGCATTTCCGAAATGTGGGATTGCATTTCAAATTCGTTAGGCACTTGTCGCAAATGACTATTCCACTGATTCTGAAATACAATCATAAAACGGCGAGACACTTGTCGATATGAAAAAATCGGTTGGCTAAATCCAATATCCGACATTTTAAGTTGGAAGCCTCCGCGATTCGGCTGTACGAAGAGTGGGAACGCGCGAAGGGAGGAAAATTCGGTACCTTCAACGTTAGAATTTTTCATTTGCTTGGTAGTAAATTGTTTTTAATGGGGACTCCCATTGAAAATATCTGGAAACCAAGCTCCCCATATATGTTGAGGTAAAAGATATAAATATGAAATTATTGTGTAATAGCAAAAAAATAAAACAATGTTCTTTTTGGGTAACGGTCATTTTTGTTAGGTACCTTACAAGTAGAACGACTAATCAATGTCAGGAAATTGTACATTACTATTCTTTTCACCTTTATTACTTAACGTAATTAAAACTTTGAGTGTTGGGGTCAACTGAGGTCATTCAAATGACCAGGTTTAACGGATACTCTCGGTTGAACTCGAAATAGCTTTTTATTGTGGTTCGGTGAACCATATCTGTTGAACTGTTAAATTTGAATAGTAAAATTTGATGACAATATATTACACTAAAATCACTTGCAGTAAACGTAGTTCCTAGAGAATTAATGAATTAAAGGAATGAAAAAACAAACCAACCTAAAACTTGACGATTCAAACCTGTTTATGAAAATAATGTTCCGTCGTTGTGGAGTACAAAAATGCTTAACTGACAACAATCTTTCATATTTAATACCAAAAAGACTAAACCGCTTCTTAAAAAATTAAAGATTAACCTGATTCTGATAAAAGAATCCGTGATGTATTTGAATAATTATTTTTTTTAAAAAGTGCATATGGTCACTTGGGCAGTCGATAATTTAAACAACTAAAATTATGAACGCATTAAACGTTTTAAAACGTACTGAACTAATCATCAAAATTGGATTTTGTCCTCTCATGTGTAGAAATGAAAAATCAATATGAGTTCAATGCCCAACCAAGACAAGTTTGTCAATAAGTTTTCCTTAATCCAGTTCACCTCTGGAGTTTTATTTGCTTTACATGTGCCATTTGTCGTCATTATTGATCCGAAAAACATTGTAAATGTCTGAGACCTACTACCATTGACATTCAAACCTGTTTTATGCATCCTGTAAGAGTCAAACTTCAGAGCAACGAAGGGAGCAATAATAATCATAAATTCCACGTGGTTTCTAAAAAAAAATAGGGAAAACTACTTTTACAGTTTCAAAGGAAATTCTTTAAATTCGATGCCATGCAATTATGAATTAATGTTACAAACTATTGCAGTCAAACCTCATGTAATTTATTACTACTGTATAATTTTTTTAAATTCCTTGCATTTGCCTAATGAACTATTAATGAATAAAGATAAATTGCTATAAAGGAAGAATAACTCACATTGGCAAATCTGATTTCCTTTGAGCCTTGTCACTGAATGAAGTAAAAATTTTAAGAAGCGGTTTAATATAATACAACAGATAAATGTAATGAAAACTTACTGGAACATTAATTAAAATACACAAGTTCGGTAACATGATCCGATTGTTCTCTTTTATTGACGACAACTAATAAATTAATACTACAAACCAATTAATTTAATCGCGTAATTTAAAAGAAAAACAATATTAAAAAACAATAATGTGTAATCAATATTAATATTGGTTTTTCTTAACTTAATTTTCCGTATAATTGCGATATTAGGTACTTTCAAAAGTAAAATCATTACATATTGACATTTTTCTTAACGGCAAATTATCATCAAGGAGATGAGCGCACAATGACGTTTAGATTTGCCTGCAGCAGAATAACTTTTTATTAAATATTTGATCAGTGTAATTAAGGTAACAACACAATATTGTGCAGTTTAGAAGTACCTAAGAGGTATCAGAATTTTTGCACACCTAATCCCGGCACACGGAGGTGGAAAACTACAATGTACTAATGTGACATTAATGCAGCAGTCTAAGTCTGGGAAATTTTAAGTTGTAAAACTTTAATAAAATTCCATGTAAGAGCAAACCTTTTCAAACTTTTTAAAGCAGAGAAGGGTTAATTATATTACAAAATTGGATTTTCTGTTCATTGAAGAACCTGTTTGTTCATTTAAAAAAATAAATATCCTACATGATTTACTTATAATTAAAAATTTTGTGTAATTCTAATGCGTTTAGCAAGTAGAAAGGTGTGATTCAAACTCTTTTTCATTCTGCACAGAAACAGAAAATTAGCCAATGTTTCTCCTTTCCCTTGGTCGTCAGTCATAAATTTTATAAATTTCGACACGCTGATATTTGAAACTTGGTAATATTTGGCGGGTTAAACGCGATATTTCGTTTACTCTCCAGGTTTGCGTCATGCTACATGGAGGCAAAAGCACTGTCACATGAATGTGCCACAGCTCTGGGAGTGGAGCAACCCTGACAGTTCCAGTCATTGGACATTTCTTTTTCACACATGGCGATATCTTTGGAAAGATTCATTCTCACGGAAGCCCTGTCGCGCATGGAAATGTCCATCAAACTAATATCACAGACCGGTGAAATTTCGGGAGACGAGAGCCTAGAAGTTACGGGAGTTGAAACGTGAGCACCTGGAATGATCTGAAAGCAAGATATGACAGCCTTAAACATAAGATTTAAAATTAAATGTTTAACTTCAAACTATCATAAACTAAGAACTGAGTTGCAGTAGACAAAAATCTGGAGTAAAATATTTATGTAAAATTAAATACACATTTAATTTGAGAAATAGAAGAGGTAAACATTTTTGATATTATACATATTTCATGTAAATATTGATCAATTAATAGTCATTCAAATCTTAGATGGCAATATTATAAACATGAAGTGTGTAATAGAAAATGAAATAGAAAGATGTAATTCAACCTAACATTGAATTGAAGAAAGAATGTTTTGACATAAAATACACAAATTACATTTACCTTTCCCTCAGGTGTTTGGCAAGGGCTAAGTAGTAATTTCTTTTCACTTGCAGATGGAGTACTCATTTCAGCATCAGCATCACTAAGGGTATTATTTATTTCCTTATTGACATCACGAAAGATACAATATCTACTCAAAATGGCTTCTACATCTGGAGGGAGAATTGGAGGCAATGTCATGTCAGTTTGAATACTTTTTTCCTCACACAATATGTTGCATTTTTCCCCTGTTTTGACATATTTTTTTTCTACATCAACCTTTAAGGGACTGTCCATGTCTGCTAATCTGCTTGAAAAAAATCTAAAACAATTCAAAATCAATATTTAGATAGTTCAATCATCAGTAATGTTTAATATGTATTGAATAAGATTACCTATTTATTGCTTCCTGTGCTTGACTTTCTGTAACTGGACTAAACCAAGAGTCAAAATCTTGAGAGGGATTTTCATCAATGTCAGCTGGTCTAAGCATAGAAATATCTTCTATGCTCCAGGTAAAATCATCATTCTGAAATTAAACTTCAGTTAACATCATTATATTCACCTTTGACGTCCACGGATGTATAAAAACAAGTACCTGAGCTGGACTCGACACGGTTTTAAACAAAGAAGGGCTGCAAAGTGGTTGACTCAACCTCTCCTTAAGGAGTTTCGCGTGTTCAAACGGATTCTTAACAAAACTAACATTCTTGGAAGGGGGTGAATAGGTCGGCATTTTCTTTATTACCACATTTCTGTAAGATTTCGTTTTAGATAGTTTAACATCGCCACCTGAATTCAACCTGTTCTGCACGGGTGTTTTGTACGGATTACCGCCTTTAATCAAACCTGACAATTGCTGCCTAATTGTAATCGAATTACCCACACTTTTCAAAGGCGTCGTGGTGTACTTAGTGTCTGGGGAACTTGCCATAGCCCTGCCGAGATAACACGATTCAAAAAGAAACGATTAATAAAACAGAAACTCCAATGCGAGAAAATTGACCGTTATGAAGAGGTAAACAACAAATCAAAGAAACGGAAAACGTTCAAAGCCTCCGCGATGCTCATTTTCATCGTTCCAACCTTGGGTACGGTGGAATATCATTAATACCCAACTGAAAAAGGCTGAAATATAAAGTCGCACAGATTCATGTACATAGTAACGTGCACCTAAAGGTTTATTACATTATTTTATATTATGTAATTAATTAAAAGGCATATTAAAAATGTCACTGTGAGATAAATTTCTTCATAGTTAGAAAAATTATTAACAAACTGTTAATAAGTTAGAAACCAATGAAACTGAAGGTACGATCTCTTACCTGCAGTTGAACTGCAAAAGAACGTTTTATTTATTTACATAATAATTTGGTTTATTTTGGAATATCAGAATAAGGTTCATATTCTATTATTTATTAGGATGCGTGTATTAAATTTTCAATCTTTTAAAATTCTGAAGGCTTGTCGGAATTTATTTTAATTCCAAGGATGAATTTATATTTTTTTACATTTTTTCATCATTACATTCTAATTGATACATGTTATTGAACGTTGTAGTATGTATCTTACCGTATGGTACAATATCATCCGAGATAGAAATTATGCAACATTATGGTCGAAATTGTACAGTTATGCTGTAGGAATTAGGAAAACTGTAACTCTTACGTTTAACGAAATGCGTTGATCTGTCAGAAGCCCAGTGAAATGGAACAATGAAAATACTAAGTCAAGTACACTACAACGTATGATGTAATGCTAAGCTGAGTACTACTCCAGGATTCAATAAATCGAACGCAAAATAAATTATTAAATCCATTAAACATATATTCATCTTTTATAAATATATAATTTTCCAGGAGGTGTAATACAAGGATTCCAATTCAGACACGCTTTTCTTAAGTAATTTCTTTCATTCATTCAGCACAAATACTAGTGAACCGCCTTAAAGTTGCTCCACTTTTATATTTCCCCAAAATGTATTACTCTCTATATTAGACAAAAACCAACTACGTAAAAAGCAATCTGAGAACCAACAAATGTATTGAAAAGTAGCAAAAAATAAAACAAAAAATCGGTTAAAACACCCGCGCAACTGAAGAAAATTAATTTTTAAGCAATAAACTGGGGCATCCGTCTTTAACAATGTTATTGGAATAGACAGGCACCGTGAATGAATGTGCAGGTGCAATAGGTGGCTTTATGCAGGTTTTTAGGCAACTTCTGCTATTAATGTCTCATATACGGCACTTTATTATCTGCTACAGCCTTACAAGCTATGGTAGTTTGTTGTTATTAGTTTCTAATAACTTTTCAACGCGAGACCCCACTACAATTCAAACAACGTTAAACCAGACTTTGTCTGATATTGTTACTAATACTTGGAACTTTTATTAAACTAGACTTTTTTTTGTTTGGAAATGCTTCAGGGCAAAGTTCTAAAATAATTTGCACAAACATTTTAACTATGATAAATTAGGGCGCAAGTTAACTACGAAGGAATGATTATTTGCCGCACTGCAACTGCACTACTTTTTGTTTTAGTACGCTTCCTACGAAAAACACTACTTTTAAAGGGGTCAATCACAGTAAAAATCTGTTGCGAATGATTTACTTAAACTGTAAACTAGTAATGTGGTAAGTAAATTACGTATTTATTTCATGTTCCCATTTTGCCTACATTTGTCATTGATTAATCCGGAATCGCTTTGTACTTTGTTAAATTAATCACACAGTCATAAAAATTAACTACAGTACAAATACTAAAACTAACTTTTATGTTTCTGTAGAATGTGTCCATAATGTTGTTGTGGGTTCTCGGAGACACTTTATTTCGCACCCCCCTGCACCCCCATCCACATTCAAGGTGACTTAACTATTCCGATCTGTTCTACTCGTGCTATTTGAGAGCAATTTTAAATTGTGTCATGTGCAGCACCAATTAAACGTGTACGAGCACGGTATAATAATGCCACACGTCATGATGGGTAATACCATGCAATACATATATTTGTGTCATCGAAATTTTAGTTGATTTACCAAAGCAGACCAAATTGAATATGATGATTGCAATTGGAAAATGCAATTCAAAAACTCTCAGTCTAAGAACAAAAAAAAGCAAGGAAAACTCTGGTACCTAATTTCAAACTTAATACCTCCTAACGGGAGGAAAATGGAAACGAACATGCTGTTAATTATTTTTTTAAATTAACAGAATAAATTAATAAAAAGAAAATGACAAAATGTTTTGACCCGACCCAAAAAGAGAGACAGACAGAGAGAGAGAGAGAATAATAGTTGAATAAATAACTATATAAGAGAGCCTCTTTCAATGGTAGTTTCTGTTTCTTATAAATAGAGTGTAACTCCCTTTCCATTCAGCTGAACGCTGCAACAGATTTAAAATCCTTGAAAATTTTTAATAATACACAAAAATGAATGATATTTTAAAATTTCCGACAGATCACATTTTATGCTTTTACTGTTGCGAGAAAGCATTGAACGCTTCCATAATTCTGTATTTCTTCCCGTGCCTTACTTCCCAAACATTGCTTTTCATTTTCCTTTTCCCGTTTCCTTTTAAATATTTATATATTTACAATGGCTTAAAATAAACACTTAGCGCGACGGTTGCCTATACCGTCTCATTCACAACCAAGTTCGAACACCGTTATTTTTCTTTTTTTGTATCCCTGAAAAAAGCAAAAAATTGAATTTACAAAATGATGCTTAATATAAAGTTCTTTTTACAATACGTTAACTATGATATAACTATGATCTGTGCAAGGCACTGGGAATACTTGCACTACATCATTTCATGTTTTCGAGCTTTATTTGAAATATGGTTTTAGTTATTATTGGTCATAAGTTTAGTACTAGGTGACAATGTTGCAATGATTTGTAGATTCAAAAATAATTCTCTCATCAACAGCAACAAGGTTGAGCATGTATGACTTCAGAAAATACAAGAAATGATCTGAACTAAGATCTGAATAAGAAAATGATTAGTATTTAATTGAACGCATTGTAAGTAACTTCAAGTAAGGTATTGTTAGAATCTCACCACTGGTTATTATTGAGTCCTTAACTCTGGTTCATTTTTAAAAACTTTTGAAAATCATCATAGACTTCCTCAATCATCAAGTCTTGATCACTGTAAAAAATCAAAATACAAAATTTCGCAATCCAAATAAAAGTGAGATTGTAACGTACACAGCTGAATTAGAAAACAAGTTTGCTCACCAAACATAATCTTCTGTATCTTCAGAAATAGGTACACTATCGTGCAGAAAAGAGGTTTCCTCCTCACTGATGACCTTACCATCAGGTCCGAAAAAGACGGGGTCATCCTATGAGACAAAGCAGTAAAATAGAAATATGAGTTGTTAGTTCAACCTCAAACAAAATATCCATTTTTCGCACAATATGTGGAGAGCTTGACAGAAACTTGAGAACTCACACTATACTCAGTTACTGCTGGCATTTCGGTCGGCGGCTGCTGTTGTTGACATTGAGATGTTTCCTCTCCCCAGTTGGACGCTCTCATGTCAAGCACCCTGGTGACGATAAACCTGAGATTCGGATCGAGGTCGACGTAATCGTTACAAATTGATTGTAAGCGTGAGAATAATTCGTCTATTTGTGGCTTGGACTCGCTTAGTTCGTCCAGCTTCTTACCGGTCAACTGTTGAATTGAAAAAGAAAAACAACAATAGCATTTATAGGCGAGAGGTATCAGATTGTGAATACCTTTGGTGGACATTTTACCTTGAGTATTTGACACACCGATTTGACACCCTTTTCCGTCTCATTTTTGAGTATTATTTGCAATATTTTTAACAATCCGACGCCAAGCGGCGGAATGCTTTTCTCACCGATTTGGATTTGTAGGAAGAGTTCAGCCAATAGCATCCCAAAGCCTTGAACCCGGTTGACGAAATTTACGTCATTCGAATATGCGTTCTCTATGAATCCAGCGTGCTCTTCTTGACACCTGAAAACATTCATAAGGTGCAAGTTTCAGAACCCAGTGCCTAAACAAGAGTCCATTTCATATGTCTGTATGCTATTACATTTTTCTCTACTGCCTATTACACAACATAATAATAATAATAATACACATATACAAATGCAACAAATGAGTTCAGCATTATAAATAGTCACAATAATTGTAAAATCTATTCAATTTTATTGTTTTATCAAAAATTATAAAATGGATGATGTTTTATATAAAACCTGCTGCTTACCTTTTCAATAAAACTTCTCTAAATTTATTTCCAAACTTTTTTGTTAAATCACTGCATATTCTTGCTCCACTGTACCGCAAATTTGGTTCTGATATGCACTGAAAAAGACATGGTTTTATTATCATTTCATAACTAGACAATATGTTTTAATGTATTGAATTCAGTCACATTTCAATGATAATCTGTTTACTGCACACAGCAGCCTTTACAAATAGTAATTTTAAACAAGAGTTATTAATTACCTCATCTATAATTTCAGTAATGAACAGTTGCAGAGCAACCTCACTTGACACATATGGCTCAATGATTTCAATCAATGGCTGCACAACTTCATCATATTTTCCAGGATTCAAAATCAGGTACTTGAGTTCATCTTTCAAATACATTACTACAGCTTCATGAGTTGGATCTACCTGCTGAAATGAGCAGTCATATTAAAAATTCATAATTAATGAACCATTACAAAAACTAGTAGATTAATAATAAATTTTTCCACTTACTTGATTTAAACTATTTTGATTCTGGCATGACATGGGAATAAATTCAGCTGCATTTGCATTTAATGTACTATTCAGTATTTTATTAGTTTGTACTTCTTGTGCATTTTTGCTTTCTGTTCCCTTGCTCTTCCAATCATCAGATTTGTTTGTATCTCTGAAAAGAAATTGTAGTAAAAAGCTGATCATAAAATAAAGTTGAAATAACTTAGAAGTTATGAAATTCCTAGGACTTTTTAACTGCCTTCAGCTGTTCTCACAAAATTAGGGCATGGAGTTTGCACTTGCACCTCTTCAAGTCTGTCTCTTACTTACACAGCTGTAACGGGAATGCTCAAATCACTGGATGAATTCTTCGGTGTTCTCAACTGCTTTGACTCACTATTTTTTATTTTGTCCCATGGACCGTTTACTTTGTTAGCATCTTTTGCTTCTCCGGCTTCACTCATTGTGAAACTGAAATGATAATTAAACCATCATGTCAAGTTGAAAAACGCGGGATTGAGAAACATCCATTCATTCCATTTGCACGACATGGTTTCAATGGGATACTTTTTAATTTCCGGATGACACCGAACCGACACAGATTTCACTACGTTAATAAAAATTTCCCATCAATCTTTGGTTTTTTCATGCGATAAATAATTTCGCATGTTGTAAACTTACCGAACGGGGCGAGAGACAATAAATACGGTTATTTAAACGTGGGAAAGGTTCAACTGGGCCGATTAAAAGTTCGGCGGGACCTGGCATGCGGGAAATTAGTTCCTCACCTTTTAAAATTCGCCTGCCGCCCTTACGTTTACACTTAAACAATACTGAATATGTCTATAAATTACAAATACACGGCAAAGTAAACATAAAAATGGATCATTTTTTGAAGAGTTGACTCCGTTCAGAAATCATGTATTTAGATGCGGAAGGGTGTTCGCAAAGATGTCGGATAGTCACCGAGGACGAACACATGGTTGTTCAATGGGACCGCTTACTCGAGCCGATTTAATCGGTTCATTATGAAAACAAATGTAAATTTAATTCTTGCCTTAAGTTCAAATAAAAGATTACTTACTTTGAGTACCCTATAATTTGCCTCCCAATTCACAAAACACTTGTCTAATATATAAAAGAATTTTAATTTTTGCTTACGTTTTGTCAATCTCCCAACGATACCTGGAATACCTGAATCGATGCCAAAAAAGCCTGAGTTGATTGACCTGAATTAAAGGTTTTGCGTGAAATCGGAAAGTAGCTGGTTTCGTGCCGTGACTAGGACTCAATCACTCGGAGAGGAAAATACCTGACACCTGATGTATAAATCGATTCAGTCCAACATTTTATTAATAAAGTCAATTTAAAAATTATTTTTGACTGATCAAAAAGCAATCAGGGAAAATCGAAACTTTGCTTTGGCTTCCACCATTAATTTCCGTCCACGGCTACGAAGCATTTGTTTGCTACGATTTGTAGGAAGCTGGAAAATATATTATTGAAAAAACTGTATACGTCTTTAAAAACTATTAAAATATGAGGGGATTAGTCGCGTTGTCCAAGTGGTCGTTTTGTGAGATAGGCATTCATTCGAGCGGCCTTTACATAAACTAAACAAATTAATAAAAATGGTCAGAACTACGCGTTTAAATGGAACAATAATAACATACACTTGCACCCACAGAATGGCATATGAGTTTCCGTTCAGACCATCCTCGTGATTTAAAGAATACAGACAAAAAATTACGGCGGATGTGATTGGAACGAAATAAAATAATTTTTTTGCTCTATTTGCTTCTTGTATATTTCATTAATAATAGTTTTTTTTACGTTAAAATCCCATAGTTATGAACATGAAAGAAAAAACTGAGTCAAGATTATCGGCGTTAAAAAAAAGTAAAGGAAAAAATCAATGGGATAGCGGATACAGTCAAAAATCGTGGGCTATGCGGTCGCAGCCGAAGAAAAAGCTACAAAAGCCAGCGAGTTTCGATTATCGAGGTTTCGATACTCGATTTAGTGTGCGATCACTGTTTTTTCCAAAAAAAATATTATTAAATAAAAAATTAAAAATAGACCTAAAACCGAGGTATCACGGGAATAAAAACGGGAAGAAAAACAAATGTTTTTTGCATGTGTGTGTGTGTGTGTCTGCGTCTTGTGGGTTTTGTGTTTTGCGCGCACGCCATTTTCAATTCGCGGTGAAAACTAACCTACGTAAAAAAAATATAGTTTGATTCATTGGAACCATATTTGATTCCATGATCTTTTCGACATACATCTTCAGCTTTACTTTTTCTTCTTCGTTTTACGTTTCTTCCCTGCCGAATACATTTTGTCGACGTCCGCTCCACCCGTCCTATCCGATCTCGTGTAGAAATTGTTCATGAAATCTTCAAAGTCGGGTTCGCTGAAACAAAATTGACTTAGATCATGTTTGTATAATTTTTCATTAATACAGTAGCGCTGGTTGTGGTAAGTCTACTGGATGTAGCCAATCGTTTGGTACACATACCCGTTTTTTTGTTACGGGTTTTGTTTTAATTTAATTAATTTTTTTAACAATATAAATGAACCTCTAGTATTGGGTCAATTTGATTATTGATCCATTACTATTGGTTAAGTTACAAATAAAACTTGTACTAATTTCTTTTAATTTGTGATATTTATAATTAAATATATATCTTGTAGATGATTCCTAGAATGGAAATTTATTATTTTCAGATAGGCATACCTGGTAGGCGCAGGTTGCTGATACTTCTGCTTCTGACCATGTTGTTTTCCAAGAACTATTCTATACTGAACATTATGAGTATTGGCTTTGAGATTACGTAAATTGCTTCCCTGGCAACCGGCCCATTCTGTTATGTCGTAAACGGCTCCATCCATGCAAGCGTAGTAATGCCAGAGTAATCCAAACATCGAAGTCTCGGCCCAAATGTCACCCTAAAAAAAAATCAAGTTGATGAAGAGCCACAGAGAAAATACCAACTACTAACAATGGTCAAAATGTTTACCTCTCTAACCGAATGATGAATTTTACACTGGTTGCACATTCTCGCCGCATACATCGGTCTGTCCACTGTAGTCCTTTTATGTCGTTTGTTGCAATTGGTGCACCGAATTGTATTTGCAACGTATTCCATCTTCTTATGCAGTTGAGACAGTAAATCGCTAAGCTCCGACCAGGCCGCTTGTTCAAACTGAGTTTTCTCGACTCTACGGTCGTATGATTTACGATGTTCCTAAACAGCGAAAAAATTTTTTCTTTAGCACGGATCCGTGGATCCCTTATCAGGCACATAAAACTCATCTATATCACGTGCAGAACACGTGTCAAAAGAGGAATAATACAAGTAAGAGTACCCACCGGCTCTCCTATAATATCAAAAGCGTGAACCAAAATTTTAAATGCTTCTTCTGCTCCGGGCTGATTATTTTTGTCTGGGTGTACAAGAAATGCTTGACGTTTATAGTACTTTTTAATGTCGTCATCCGTACAGTCCTGGGTTACTCCTATAAGAACAACAAATGAAAAATGTATACAGAAAATATATATGCTTTTAAACGTTAACATACTCAAAAACATTGAGACATATATTTTTGTAGCATCAAACAACACGTACCCAATATGCTGTACGGATCTTTTCCTTTACATGCCAGCAAACGTTTCATGGCTTCTTCGCCTGTGACTGGCAACGAAATATTGTGTTTCAATCCTCTCGGTATTTTTCTCTTTACTTTTGCCTCCCCTAGAGTAAATGGAAGTAAATCATAAATTAATCGACATTATTTCAATGACAATTTTTGGTCGAGTACGTTTATTTGAATCAACGCAGCTTACCAGAGTCATCGGTTTCGTCATCAGAATCAAACGTCTTATTCTTCTTCGAATCGGTTTTCCTAAATGGGCAAAACCTAGAATTTATGATCCTCTGAACGAATTCGATGTTTTTGATTGTGTGACAGAATTTCTTGTACAATTGAGACGCATTCATAACCGAAGACGCCCAAACGGCGGCACACCTGGCGAATAAACAATCAATGAACATTTCACTGTGGAGTGAAATACAACTAACGTCATATGTTGGGGTTTGTCTCACATGTGTATTGCCAAATGAGTACTTAAGCCCAGGACGTCGAGTACGAGCCGAAGAAGCCAATTTAAAGCGAACAGAAGGACACCACCGTATCGGTCCATTCGAATTTTCAATATGGCAGAAATGCATGGTTCTTGTTCTCGCCTTTTATTTCGGACTGTTTTTCGATGCTTCTCAGGTTGGCAGTTTCGGGCAGTTCGTTTTGTTGATTTTTGAGTCTCTGACTTAACCTGACTCGTCGTAGGAACTGAAAATCGGTAGCACAAAGCAAAAAGTTTTTAAATTGGTAATTATATCTTAAAAGCAGCATTAAAACACTCCCAGGAATCTGGTAAAGTTTGCCCTTAAAAACTGTGTAAGTTTTTCCTATCAATTGAGATGTGTCACCAACTCTAATCTTACTACGATTTTCATATTGATTTCTACTTTTGTATACCAAGGGTAAAACAGGTACACAAGCCCATAACCATAAATTATTGGAGGTGTTATTTTTACATGAGAGAATGTTTAACAATTTTGCTTGAAAATAAACTATTCATCAATTATATGTACATATGTATACTGGAGTTGTTGTGCTTTCGGTGCTGTGCTTTTTTCCTTAAAGCTGTGGGTCATACCTCTTTTCTCTTCCGTGGTTCTATTCCTGAGGATACCATACTTCGAGCCCGTGACGAATTCTTTTTCCCTGACCGGAGCGACAGGCATTTTCAAATGAGTCTTCTCTTGCTTCTTGGTCATTTGAATTTTCGAGTTCAGATTCTTGGCGTTATTTGTGTTGTTCATCTGAGTCGACTCCCATTTATCCTTCCTGTTGTTCACGTTCGAATTTACAGTTTTGACGTTCGTATTTTTCGCACTGTTGCTGCTGTTCTTCTTGTTCTTCACCTCGTTCAGGTGAATGTAATTTTCACGTTTCGCGGCGTTCTTCAAATCATCCAGGGATAGCCATTTTTTCGACAAGCTCTCTTGTTCCTCAGTTTCGCCACTGATTTTCTTCATGCCTTGTCCTTTCAAATTCGTGTTGTAGTTAGGCTCGTCCACCCCTAAAATTTAATCGGAAAAGAAAAATGGATCACGTTACTCCTAATCTGTCATCTTTTGAAAACAGACTTCCTATTAACCTCCTCAAAAACCATCTTGACTTTAAAGAACGACATTCATTTCAAACGAAGGTACAGTGGATATAAACGAACGGAACCGAAACATTTCCCAATTCCCAATGTATGGATAGAAAATTTGATATACTAATGTCATTAGTGTCGAGCTAATAGTCAAGTGATAGACCAATCGTTGTGTAATCAACGGATAACAGTATGCTTTTATAAGAGACAACTGCGACTTTTTTGTCTACTGCTTTAAAACTCAACATTAATTCTTATATTAGGCAGAAATAGTGAAACGTGGATCGGTGAAGAGAAAAAAGCGCCTGTAACAAACTGATGTAATATCACCAGCTGGTTTAATTTTGAGTATTGTCAAAACATTTTCATTACTCAATGATTAAGAATAAATTGTCTGAAAGTGTCATTTTGACACATTTGTTCGATGTCTCATCCCAGACAGTAAGGCAACGTCCTCACTGACGGTCAAATGTCGGAAGAAACGACTTCATGGTTCTTCACATCCGTTTGACTGGTAGTCCCCAATGTCCTATTGATGGGAAGGCAAAACAAATTCTGGCCCTGTGCCATTCACGGCCAATTACTAACTACAATCGTTTCTTCCGTCTATTTATAGTCCGACTTGAGTATTTTTAAAATTTACGCCGTTTTATTGCGTACACGTATCAGTCGATAGTTTCAAATTTCCAATCGGAAAATCGGGAAAGTCGATCTGTCTCACGGACTAGGAGCTTTTCACCCATCCAAACACCTACCGGTGGGCATCTGTCTGTTGAGGATGTTTCCATTTCCACTTAACGTACGTCCTACAGAAAACTTTGACGGCTTTATTTTTATTTCACCAGTGTTCTTCAATTTGGCATCCTGTACGATAGGAATCTTTTGATTGGTTTGCTTGTGACTGTTGTTGGCTATGGACTTGGCCAGGACATCTGAATAGGACGGTCGCATGGGACGCACCTCGGCAACGATCCTCGTTCTGGAAGGAAAACTGCATCATTTGACATAATTATTATTTGTTGACTCATTGAATACTCCATCAAAGACACCTGGGTTCCCCTCTTCCCCGAAATGTTTATTAATAACATTGCGGAGACATTGTTGTTGATAGAGCCTGATTCAGGCAAGTGGCACAAGGTCGCACGTGGCCCACCTCGACTTGACCGTTTATTTTACTAAATTTAGACATGAAAATAATCTGTAACTTATCAGGTATAAAGGGGCCCCTTCTGTTTAATTGTCATGTATCTTTTTTATTTAATGGTGCAAAAGTTGTCACCAAGAGGCCCCCACCAAACTGGTAAGGTGCCCACATGGCTAGGCAGTGACATACAATGACATCTGGCAAGAGGACATAAATTTTTTTTGGGAACCTCTCATTTGGCATTAGAGAAAAGATTAAAGGTCAAACATTAGCATATTTCTAAGGTTAATTTTTCATTGAAACTTTCTACTATCATCTGCAGATAAGAACCTACTTCCTGTTCCCTCTGCCCATGCTGATGTTGTCAATTATGTCTGATCTCAAGCCTCCCAATGGTGTCCCAAATGGGGAGTATGTCCCACTTTGATCTGAGGCCCAATTTCCAACGAGATTTTCAATCAGTTGAGCTTTTGAATTTGTGTCTGAGAAATAAACAAAACAAAAAAATAGACTCACCAAATGGATTTTCATTCTGCTTTTTGGCTGATTATTTGTAATATGAATATTTCCTTTTACCTTGATTGTGTGAAAACTGAGGTACCATCTGATGCCTGGGGGGTGATATTCCACTGAACAAATTGTAGTCGGTGGTGGGAAACTCCATGCCGTAATTGTTAAATCCGGTCAATGTGCCGTTCGTCTTATTCATGTAATTCATGCTGTGGCCATTATGACTCTTCTGGGGATGTTGTGAACCGAAAATAACGTAATCTCCACCGCGCATATCGACCATGCCAGGCATGAGATCTTCCCTTGGGGGATTCAGAATGAACGGGTGTGAGTCCCTCTGATGGTTTTGATAATTGTCTTGGAAATAGACATTGTGCCGCTGAAGAAAGGCCGGATTCAGATTCTCATTTGGGTACGACTCAGGTCCTATGCATTGCGTTGAAGGTGTGCTCCCCTGCGGAAACCTCATGTGGTTGTACTGTCCATCCCCCTGCATGTCAGATGCCAAGTGACCGATCAATTCATCGAGAGACCTCTCTTTAAATGCCAAATTATCGTTATCTTCCATGACGCCCGTAGCAATAATAAAATATAAATAAAACCGCGAAACCGCTACAACATTTTCCGACGAGTGTTAACCGCGTGTAGGATCATCGTCTTTAAAGAGACAAAACATCGATTCAGTTTTCCCCTTAAAAAAAGAAAAATCTCCTTCCTCGACGTCTTCTGATCTTGCTGCTATTGCACCCAAACCAACGGATAAAAACTATTAATATAACAAATCACTCGTGACTCACTCTAACGAATTCCAGTCTCGGATTCGTCGCCTGAAGGATCTCCATTTGTAAATTAGAAAAAAATTGTATTTGAAAATAATCACTACAAAACAAAATAATTGGAAGCCATTTTTGATTTTCGTCGTGTGAAAATCATGATGGCAATGGTTCCACGCGTTACGAATATTTACGACGAATTTTTCAAAGTCCGAGGAATTGGAAACACTTGGTTGGTTACAAAATCCTGCTCCGTTACTCCGAGACAGCACTGGCAAGATTTTCTTGGTTTTTTATTGACTCCGACAGCTGACGATTTTCACCCTTTTGTTTCGGGCAGAAGTGAGAAGTGTAACTTAATTTGGCGTTTCCAGTTGGTCGTTTTAACGTATTGTTTTACTCTTCCCTTCAGTTTTCTTCCCGTACTATCTAACAAACCCCGAGAAATAGTTACTTCACTCTTACGACGCAAAAATGAAATGCATGTTTAATAAATCGCACGATCCTGCTAGTGATGCGAGCGTACCATTCCTGTCATTGACACTAGAGGTCTCAGCTAATTATCGGCCGTCATTTTCGCCATGTGTATTTGTACCATTTTATGGGCAAGGAAAGTTATATCAACAACAATCCCACACTGGCCCTTCGCTGACATGTCATCCCCTTGAATTCAACAGGAGGAAAAGGAGTTTCTCTTACTTTTATTTTTGAAAATTGACTTCTTCAAGGTGCATTGTAACGCAATACCTTGCAACGGGTTGCCAACTTATACTCTGCCCAACAAAATTCGAGCGTCGCACATTCATCTCTTTTTAATGTTGTCTGTAAATCTGTCTTTGACTTACCCAATCGATGCTATTATATATTTCCTCCAATGCCTGACATTCTTGACGACTCGAAACATTCCAAGGGCAACATTGTCAAGTTAGAATTGATTTTGGATTAATAAAAGTTTTCATGTTGGTCAACTTGTACATTTGTCTGCTTCTGTCTGAGGTGAAAATTTCGAGAAGGAAAACGAAAAAACGTTATTGACTCGTTGTTCCTTTTATTTCTTAGGTTCACATCTTAACAAGGACAGCACAAAAGGTAAAAATGCAGTCTTCAAACCCAATCTCAAACAAAAATCGCTTGAAAGCAATTTAATACATTTTAAAGTATCCAGCAAGTGATTTTCAATAATATTATTTAGTATTACTAATTTTAAGTGAATTGAATTTCAATAAGCACATTTATTATTATTTGATATTTAAATGTCATGGGCTGCTATTGAACACATCTTAAAACATGCACCTAAAAATTTCAGATGAGTTGCTTACCAAAACCTGTCTTAAGGGGTCATAACAGACGATTAGGATTTCAAACTGTTTTTGGTAGTGTTGCATTTGGACTCCTGAATGCCTCATTATTTTACTTCCTAATCATGAAACCCAAATATGAGGCCATTCATGAATATTATAAGTAAGTAACAACTCAACCTAATTAGAAACAATTATTTGATAAAAAAAAATAATCAGTCAGAATCCTTCTTATTAACACCTACTTTTTTCTCAATACATCATTAGGCACAAATCAGAAGTTTTTGAAATTTAAAGTCAAAGTGACATATTTTAAAAAATAATCAAATAAATCAGTTCAAATTGGATTTCCTAAGTTTGAATGCCTAAGATATTGGCTACCTTTCTGATAATATATATTGAGAGACAATTATTGACCTTAAGTTTACTCTTAATTAAATAAAGCTTTCTAATTTTTTTACAGGACCTATGATCCTCAAGCTCACTACAAGGAATTGGTGAAGTATGGTATTTTAGATCCAAACGATAGAAAGTAGCCCTTCATAATTACCACAGGCACACCTGTAACATTTCATGTAAAAGTAGTATATACATCTTCAATGGGAGAAATATAAAAAATTTGTTTAGCTGTTGTAATTAGTACATTTACCTTTGCAATAAATTAATTTGTCCATATATTATTATTCTATTAAGAAAATGTAATATGTAAAAACTTGAGCAATTTGCAGAAAAATCAGAACAATGTAAGCCTTGTGCTCTTACAAGGTATATAAGTATAAATTAAATCACCAGAGTAGTAATGCATTCATAAAATACAACAAGAATGATTTGAAAATTTAATTTAATAAATGCAATTTATAGTAATTTTACCTTATTTTACATTAAAATAAAGAGAGGACCATTTCTCATGAGAAGTCCAGTAAAAACAAAAATTATGTAAAATGCATACCACAAAAAATAAATATAGCATAATAGTCGTTTCTTATTATTCGTCTGATTCGGATTCCGAAAATTCTAAAATTTCTTCAATGAGAGGCTCATTTTGTAACTCGGTCAATCCGCAAAGATCTTCAAGATACGCTTTGGACTCGAGAGCCTTTAAAACGAAATCGAAACCTGTTTCTCTGTACTTGCTAATCACCTGTGAATAAAACACACTTGAGTGTCCTAGACGGAGGCCGGAATTTATATTTGTGAAATTGCCTGAATGTATTACCTTTTCCGAGCAAGCCACGCAAGAGGAAAAAGCTTCCACAGCGGGCAATAAGGTGGAGTAATGGCTGATGAACCCTCTTATGGAATGAGGAACTATGCCTAATTGGCTTCCTGTTGCCGTAGACTCCGGGTCGGTTTCTGCTGGGGCAAGTTCTCTGAGGGAATGCTGAAGGATGGAAACAAATAGTTCGACGGCTAGCGCTCCCGCCAACCCTGACACCCCTGGGCGAGTCACAGTGCACTGCTGATCTAGTGTTCTTCCCTTGAAAGACTGTACGAAGTGATGGCTTAAAGTTTTTGCATTCTAATTTACACTGATATAAATTATGTGAATTTAAGACTTACATTTCCAGGGGCGGTAACATCGTTGCAAAAGTAACAACCCAATTTGTCACCAGGTAACAACTTGTATGTGGAAATGTTGGATTTCTTTTCCCCCGACGGCAGTTCCCTTCTGACACCATGTCTCATGACCAAATAGGAATCAAAACCAAGAGCAGCATTGATTGCCAACTGTTACATAAAAATCAAAAGTGAATTTTTCGACGATAGACAGAAAACAACTAATGTTGCCTACCTTTCCTTTGGCCGACGCTACAAGAGTAGGTAACCATCTACTCTCCCTTGAGTCCATCAAGAGAAAAGTCACGTCATGGTCTTCAATGAGTTCCTCTAATTGTTTCACGTTACGTCGTGTGCTCTCAATAAGAGAGTCTCCCACCGGATGCCCGGGCATCGGAACAGTGAAAGAGAAACCTGAGGAAACCTAAATGTTAAAGTTATTTTTTTAAAAGGTACGAAACGAAAACCTAAGCTTAATTGTCAGTATTGGTAGTTTGGTATCTCACCATTCCAGGGGCGATTTCCCGTACGGCTGCTGCCGCCGTTTCCGCTTTCGATTTCCCAACATCTTCAAATTTATACAGAAACTGCCTAACGGGATTGGAGTGAGAAATGGTCCCACAGTCGACGAATGTTACATGTCTTACACCCCAAGACATAAGATGTCTGGCTACAACGCAGCCGAGTGTTCCGGCGCCAAACAAAAGGCACTTTGACCTCTTTACAACGTCCAAGTTTAAATTCGGTAAAATCTGCCATTTCATCAACTTCAGGTTTAAATCCACCGATGTTTCGGCCAAACTAAAATGTAGGGACTTCAATGGAAAAAGGAGTTCACTTCTTGAATGTTACTTGAAAATAACTTTCTAATCACCTAAGGGGATCCATATGGTGTTTCATGTTGGCTACTTGAGGGCCTAACTTTTGCTTTTCATTTTTCTCCCAACCTACCCAATTGTCCTCCGTCCAAGGATTCTGTTTTACATTCACTTCAATGGTAAAAGTTAAAGAATCAGACATAGTCCAGGTTCCCGCGGAAAAGTGCAGTCTCAAGCAGACAATCTGCAAAGGAGTTTTGACGAAATCTGGACTGAAAATCAAGCAATGGGAGTTACTCTGTTTGTCTTGGCAGTATGGGGTTTTCAGGTGAAATTACAAGTACCTACCAATGATATGTTACCAAAGCCAGGAAATTCCTCAAAGGCCAACTGGGAAACTCTGAATTGCTCGTATCAGAAAATCCCAAAATCCATCTTGTGTTGTTCTCCAATCTCATAATGCCCTCAGCCACTGTGACCAATTCAATACCTTCTTTGTTGACGTGGATGAAGAAATAGCCTTTATTATGGCTATCAAGCTCAGAATACTTTTCACATAAATCTTTCTGCTGCTCATCACTGAGAACTTCCTTCACATTTTGTGGGCCTGCTAAATTGGTATAGGATAAAAATGTCGGAGCTGGAAATGCGAACCAGTAATAATATTGATAACTTTTTAGGTTTGCATAAGTCAACATGTAAAACCTTGCCAGGAGACTGGGATTGTTTAGAGCCTCCTCCTTAATCACTTTCATCATTTCCTTTCCTTCATTTTTTAATATTTCTATTTTGTTTTCTTCCTTGAAACCCTCAATTGTATTCTTATTGATAATTAAGCCTACTCCAAAAATTCTGTTGTCATCTGGTTGCCTGTAACAAACATAAGTCCAACATATTATTTTTGACAAAACCCAAACTTAACAATATTAAATATCTATAATAACATCAAAATAAATGAATGAGTAACTGAAGGTAATTAGAGGACAGAGGAACAAAATAGAATTCATTAAAGTTGAAAGTTGAAATTAAAGTTGAAATTAATCACTCACTGATTAAAGGAGCTTGCATCAACTGAAAGTAATTGATTTTGTCCCTCAGGCTTCCTGTTGCTGTAATAACCCCAAATTTGGTGAGAATTTTCATTCAATCTATCCTTGTCTAATTTAAGTTCTGTCAGTCTTTGCCAAAAACTGGGATCAACTTGGGATTTAAAAAACACAAATTTCAGCAGATTCTTTTGTTCCTCCATTGCTGATTAGTTTAAATATTAAAATTTGTGTTAAATAAACCTTCTCTTTGCAAAGTGCTCCAGAATACTGAATAGCTCTATTCAACCATGACAAGCTGAAAATAATTTTATTTCTGTATTAGGTTTTAAAAATTAGGAACAACAAATCAAAAATATTTGATGTTAAGGGCATTAGGTTTATTAAAGAGCAAGCAAAACCCAAGAGATGTTTTAAAGCAAAACATTTAACATTGACAAATGTGGCAAGATACTTTAAAGAATCAAAATATATATTTCATTTTATGATTTGTTAAAGCACACAGACTCATCAGAATTCCTCAACCCTAATTGTCACATAATCATTACAAATAGAACTTACCCTCACTACTTACATAGAAGTGAACAGAGCAATTTTATTGAAAAAAAATAACTTCAAAGTATTTCACAATGAAGTCAGCTTTTAGGATCACATACTAAAAGACCTGTTACGATATTACAACAAGCACAATATAAAATTAAGTTCAACATGTCAGAAAATGATTAAAAATCAACTTCAAAATTTGATAGCTAAAAAGTAACAGAGTAAGAATCGAGTTGTTTGATAATGAAAAACTCAAGAGATTATGATGTTTGAAATTCGTATTGAAAAATTAAAATAACAGTTAAACAATTTTAATTAAAACACTGCAAAAACATTTAAAATTATAGTCATTTAATAGATAACAAAAGTATTGTCACTAGCGGGGAGAAAAAGTATTTTTCCTTTCTCCTAGCCGAGCGCCAACAACGGGTTTTCGTATTCCCTCAAAGGAAAATTTTTGGTGTCGTTGTTTATGGTCTCACCGACTGAGGTTCGGTGTACGTAACGGCCGTGCTTTACCTTATTACTTTTAGTCCTATTTCCTTGGTTTTTCTGTTCCTCGCCGAGTCCATCTTGAAGACATGGCTTCAGGTCTGGAGAGTTACGTTAATCGTATCCTTTTAAAATAGTATTACTTATTCGGTATTAAGACTTATTTCTTATGTATCCGACCAAGTATGGTTAGGAGGTATTCATCAAAATAAATGCTATTCTCCTTAATTAGAAATTTACTTCAGATACTGTCTCAATTATCACATCGGATGGAAGGAATTTTGTCGTATGTTATTGTCTTGTTTAAATGATTGGTTTCAAATTAATAATTGTATATTGTAATTGTAATATTTCTTTTCAGGGAACACTAAGAGGATTTGATCAAGCTATTAATTTAATATTAGATGAAAGTCATGAGAGAGTGTACAGTCAAACACAAGGAATAGAGCAAGTTGTTTTAGGTTTACACATAATTAGGGGAGATAATGTGTAAGTATCCTGCATGTAATACAATGCTTCTTCATGGACTGCTACAGTTGAGCCCATTGCAGAGAATAAATGTTCAGTGCAAATGAAAGAGCATGCAATGCTGTATCAAGTGTAATTTACCATACATAACTTGTCATTCACTTGTATCTATTGGATATCATAATTTGTTGTAAATAGTTTGGGTAAATATAATAAAGAGCTTCACTCTTAGGGATGAAGGATGATGAAATAGCCTTATGTTGCCCAGTTCCAACAATATGTGCACAAATTATAGGACTTAAAGTAATTTTGATTCTGTGGCATGTATTTTCAGTGCTGTGGTTGGAGAAATGGATGATGAAATGGACTCAAGACTAGACATGAATTCCATTAGAGCAGATCCTCTAGGTGCAGTTGTTCATTGAGGCAAATCAACAATGATGTACCATTCATTGAATTATTTTTACACATATTTTGAGTTCTAAGCCGTGGGGTCCTGGTGCAAGACACACGAACCTGGAACGTTCGCGCAGAATATTCCGGCAGGGAGTTCTCATCTCACTGCTCATACACCACACATTCTCCCAAATAGGATAGTTAAAAACATCCACAATTACAGAAAATTAAAGAAATAAACAAACACTGTATTTAAATCCACATTTGTTCATCATTTTATTGTAACATTTAATTTCCGGGAAATGATCTGGTCATATAAATATATACAAAAATAAAACGAATATCGGTAATGGTCGGATAATACAGGTAAATCAGGAAGAACAGAGGAATAGGAATGAAGGTAAAACACAAAATGAAAAAATTTATATTATTATTACTATCCCAATAATTAGTTTTTCTTCATCATGACTATCATCATCATCTTCAGCATCTCCACTTAAAATCACCTGTCAGACAGGTTACCAACAAACTTCCTATTTTAATTTTGGAAGATGAGGGGATTTTGGATGGAGGATGCCGGAAGATGGATCAGAGAAGTGACCAACCACAAGTGGGAAACCCTGCTTTCAATTACAATCTTTTCTACATAAATATTTTTGGAAATTTGAAACAATTGCTTTTGACTGCTTTATGCAGCCACAGGTTTGAAAATGACCAAACCATTTCTTCATTCTATCAGTATCAGTATAAATCTTATATATTATAATTTCACTCCCGTTTCCCCGCGTGTATATGTGTCTGTGTACTTTTACATACACACTCTTACATTATCATCCTAAAACTTATCTTGTTAAAAAATTTATTTCTGTCTGCAATCATCAAAGTGAATGCACCCTTTATTGTACCTCCTTAGAAGAGTAATGTACTCATGCCGCCCATTTCGTTTTGTTCTTTGACGAATATCTCAAAGTATTGGTAGATGATGGTCACGGCGAGGAGAATACCAGTGCCAGAACCGATGGCTCCGAGGAAATCGGCCAGAACAGAGAGAGCACCAATGCAAAGACCTAAAAATATTCCAGTTTTAAGACTGCGACTTTAAGACACGAACAAAATCCCTTGATCTGTTGGACTTACCTCCAAAAGCTGCCGCCGTTGGAATATACCTGTTGAGTTCTTTGACCATGGAGTAGTCACGATGTCCTCGCATAACCATCTGCCTTTCCTTGAGTTGTTTAGCAACCTAAACAACAATTAGTGCAGAAGTTAACTAATGCTAGACCTATGAGTCACTTAGCGAAATTCACAATATCTGGGTCAGTTGTGGCGAGACCATATACAGATACGGTTAGGCGACTGCTTCGAATTAGAGTAACATAAAAAATTAAACAAGTAAAATTCTTCAGTAACACCTAATTGCACTAGTAGAAAATTGAAATAAATTAGCACTGGCAGTATAGACTAATCAAGTACAACAATAAATCACTGAGAAGTAACTTTTTCAGTACAGCAATGGTTTCTTTTTACTGCACAATATGTATAAAATAATTTGGTCAAAAAGGTAAGCAATTTTACTATCATACAAAACAACTCTTTGTTTCAGAAACACTAAAACAGAAGCCAAGCATTAAAAGCAGTATTCACTTTGTACTAGTTGCACAACCATTTTTTGCCTCTAATTACTACATGAGGAACCTCTGTATTACTTTTACATAAAACAACAATCAAACATGTTTTCTTACTGACAACTGGAATTAGATACTTAAATTTTTTGAAAAATTATGTTATTAAATTCAATTGATGACCATGTAAAATTTTAATGCCTACAGGATATAAATCAGTTTGTTATAGCAAATAAGTGAAATGTCCCCAAGTGAGAATTTCCTCAAAACTGCTTGCTAATACCATTTTCACATGATTGAAACCTTGAACTTTGCTTCAGTGACCCAGTCAAACACCTTGTTTTTAAATGTGAACATCATCAATTACTCACATCTTTAGCAGAAGAACCAGAAACTTCAATCCAAGTCTTGCTGAAGAAGGCACAAGAGCCCAACATGAAAACTATGTAAAGAATTGCATGAATTGGATCCTCCAATATATGATCCATGCTTTCTGGTGGTGACAAGTAATAGCAAAGCCCTCCAACTGGGTAAGCGCGTGCTGGACCGCCACCTCCAACATCAGCCCAAATTCCGAGGAGATTCACCAATAAGTTTCCTTGGAATTTTACTGCCAACATCTTAAGGAGAAACAAACTCGATCAATCTACTGGATTTAGTAAATAAAATGAAGTCAAATAGGTTGGTAAGAATTGTATACCTGTGATATAATGTACAAGTTGGACACCAAGGCAGACTGCAAAATAATTGGAATATTTGATGTGTAAAAGAGTTTGATGGGATATGAACTATATTGTCCTCTATATCTGGCAGACTTGATTGGCAAATCTACTCTGAAACCCTAAAAGTTTACAAGTTATTAGATGCTGCATAGTTTGATGGTGTGGTAGCTACAGTCAACTACTTTGTGAAACTCACTTGGAAGTAGATGACAATTGCAAACACCATAATGGTGGCAAGCAAGTTCATCAAATTTGGCAAATTATGCCTGTAGAAAGCCTCCTTCAAAGCTCTAACCTTGTCTTGTCTGGTTGCCAAAAGATGAAAGAGAGCAATAACAGCTCCTTCAAATTCTGTACCTCTTCCTGTAATGTAAATAAATGAATTTTGTTTGTCAATAGGAGTTTTATGACCTTCACCAATAGTCAACAATGTCAATTTCATGAGCAAAGAGCAAAATCTTGAAATAAAAACTTGGTAAACAATTTACTGGTTGAAGGACCATCAGAACTCAGTGAACTAATGGTATATAGTTATCTTACCAGTGTTAACTGTGGCAGGACTAAATGCCTTCCAAACAATTGTTTCACAAATGTTTGTAGCAATGAAAAGTGAAATTCCTGATCCCAGTCCATAACCCTTCTGGAGGAGTTCATCCAACAAAAGAACAATGAGACCAGCAACAAAAAGTTGGATGATGATGAGCAAGCATACACCAGCTCCAATTTCATTTGGATCACCATACATTCCAGTCATTACATACACAATTGCTTGACCAACTGTAATGACCATTCCAAATACTGCAAAGGAGAAAGCAGACATTAGGCAAAAGAACAGGTAGAAGAAGTGAAAAATGCTGTGAAAAGAAGCAAACCCACGTTTTTGAGCTCCATTAAACAGTGCTCTATCTTTTGGAGTGTCACCAACTTCAATGATTTTAGCACCAGCCAAAAGCTGCATGATAAGGCCAGATGTAACAATTGGTGATATACCAAGTTCCATAAGGGTTCCTCTATTAGATGCTAAAATAACTCTGATCCAGTAAAATGGATCAGCTGAATCTGAACTCATAATGCCAAATAATGGAATCTATAATAAGAAAAAATGTACAATATTACATTTATTACTCCTCATCCTGAATACATTTAATTTAAAATTTATATTATCTTAAAATCAATTCATAGACAAATGGATTACCTGGCAACAAACTAAGAAAATAAATAATGTTATAGCTGTCCATAATACTTTTTCCCTAAATTGAATTTGTCTTTCTGGTTTTGCTATTTCAGGCAAAACCCCACAAAAGGGTTTTATTACTTCTAAAAATTTAACTGAAAAAAATAGGAAAAATAAATATCATGGTCATTTGTAAATTATTCGATGAGAGCATATTGCTCAATTATTTAATCTTTTATAAATTACAGATGGTACTTGGTGATTGTTCACTTTGGGATTCATTATATGAAAGTTGAATTGTGACAATTGTAATTAAGGTCAAAATTTTCGTTAAATTAAAAGAAGAAGTTATTCTCTTAAGGAGAACGTAATTGTGCAGCTAATTTTAAAATTTGGTAAGATAAAATCAAACCTACACCTTCGCGTTTAAATGCTAAGATTAGTGCGAAACATTTATGTCAATGTTCAGAGTTGTACACTCGAAGCAGTTTCTCAAGTTATTTTTTCAGGGTTCTAAACAAAATAGTCTGAAATTTCTTTAGTGTGGGATAAATGAATATCGAGAAGTGAAAAAATTGCAATTTAAACACATCAAATTTGAATAGAAAACTGTGAAAAAAGTAAACATATTTCGAGTGTCAAATTGAGGTTAAACAAGAGTGTTGGACTCTTTTTAAAGAGACACAAAAAATTCTTATAAGGGTTTTTAATTTTCCATTTTTTAAACGGAAAAATCGCGCGAATAATGAGTGAAAAATGCGAAAATACTCACTTCCCATGACTGGGTATTAATTAATAAATTAATAGGAATAATATGCTTCACTTCTAACGCGTTTTCACTTCACGAATTAACATTTAGTACCATTTACACTCAACGACGTACGATTTATCGGTACCACGTCCACACAGAGAGGTTGATGATTTGGCTGCGCAAGTCTCTAACCGTAATCGTTCAATTTCCGTTTTTCATGACAACAAAGCGGATATGGAAGTCAGCCGGCTTCCACGCCTTTTGACGAAGTGTCACGTTTGTTCATTATCCTTTCTGCCACGTCAAAAACCATTGATTTTGTTTAATTTCCTTAAATTGAAACTCCTTTCCGTTCTCACCTTTTTTAGAAATGAACGAAAACAGTTACGTGAAATATTTTTGTGAACAATCAATTTAACTTTTTTTTTTGTTATTGAAGAAGTTTTGCCAACTACTCGCGCAAAACTTAACTTTCTGTCATTTTATTATTTCAACTATCTTTCTAACAACCATTTGAGGGTTTTTATGTTTGCAGTAGCCTAATCTATGTCAACGTCTAATTTTGATAACGGATAGAGTATTGCTAATTGATACGTATTAATTAAAAAAATAGACGTTCACGAAACTTTATCTTCCAAGTAACGGTTCAAGAGAGGCCTACGAATATTGTAATTGCATGCTTAGTTTTTTGCAGGAGACTATCGTGCGGCTTACATTACCCACAACAAATATTACCGTTTACTACTTTACATGTGTACTCGCTAGATATTTTTACTAATAATCATAATGACAAATAATAAACAAAGAAAATAGTTTTAACCGCGTCGTCGACAACTCATTTACTATTAATCTGAAAAGGAAACCACTCGGTGTCCAGAAAAATCCAATAATAATATTTGTTTTCTCAATTATTATTAGAACCAAGACCAGTACACTCTTGAAATTATTTATTTTAGTTTTATTCTCAGGTTAATTTTCAATATGAGGCGAAATGGCAATAAAATCAAAGTAAAAATAAAAAAGTTTTTTTACTTTGAGCCAAATTTTTTTTGATGAGAAGAAATAGAACTAGTTGACTACTTCTATCTGACTATGCGTACAATTAAATCTAAGTCATCAATCAGTGAGGTTCACTCTCCTGGTCTCTTCTGGTCTAGCGATGTGTTCAGAGATGAATTTCTGTACATCCCGCAAAGTCCCAGATTGTTGGTGAACCTCTGTTGAGTTGGAAAATAGGCGACGGGTACCGTGTGGACGTTTGGTGGATACCTGCAAGAATAAAGTGAATGCAATTGTATCTTCCCGACATATTTGGTTTGTTTTGTCACTTTTTTTAAACCGAAAATCCCACAAACAGATTTATGTGTTGTTTATGTATTTATATATTGAACCAAGCTCAACAGATGTGAATTGCCATAATAAAATTTATCATGATTTGGGCAGTGGTTTCTTGAAAAAGGTTTTGTGAAAATAAGGATTTTTACCCTTGTAACCAAGGAATCTGGACAATGTATGACGGCACTCAATGCACCTGAACGTTGTTTACTAATGTTTCAATATTTCTAGGTTTCGTAGTGTTTAATCACTCAAATGCCAAGTACTGTTTCCATCTTACGAAAAATTACTCGAGTCAGTGAACTTGTCTACAAAACATGATTCTCAAAATTATGGACATGACACACATGTGGGACATACACTGCATTGCAGACGTTACTTTTTTGGGAACAATAAAATATGCCTAACAGCATGTTAACTTTTAGAAGTTTCGTGAAGTTAATATTTTAGTGTCGCCTGATACTGTCACGTTTGAGCAATGGACACAAGAACACACATGGTGACACAATTTCTTAGAGAATGAAAAATAATTTTTATTTTCAGTCAAGTCATTGTTGACTGCGCTGCTTCGAAGTAAACAAAAATTAACGATTTCTCTTGTTTTTCAAAACATAAAAGTATCTTCATGTTCGTTTTCTCTATTTTGACCTTGTGCATTCATTCAAACTAAATTTCTGAAATTGCCACTTTGGCCTCATGGAAGGCATCTTCCAACCAGTTTCACGTATTACTGAGCGCAACCCCTCGTTCATTCCAGTTAATCCAGAATGAACAGTTTTAAATTCGTCAATATTATTCGGGTATCCACTTTCTGGCGAACCTTAATTTATTTCTTAATCTTTCTCAGGGGGTAACATTTTTTTTTTAAACAGGACAAAGGTAGAACCTTCGCTTTGGTTATAAATTTCAGCAGCAATTTTCAGACTTGCCTTACAACTGACGGTTGTTCACTGACTGTTGCTCTACAATTGAAGAATCCTACCAAATCTGCAAAATCCAAACAAGCAACTGTTAAAGTACATTTCTTATGCCCTCGTCCAACAGCATTTGTTGGGTTAAAAAATAAAACAGTTCCGTTAAATTTAATTGTTTTTAAATAAGCAAAAATAATTAAGTCAAGTCAAATAATTGTACTTAGTTTATAAACGTAAACATTTGGGACATTAGAAATGTAAAAATTTACTGATGGTCTACGTTTTAGCGAAAAGTTGAAAAGAACAGAAATGAGAACAGAAGCAGTCTGGCTTGCCCTTCACAGACTTATTAAAGATTGATCTTAATTTTGTTAACTATTGTCGAAAGTAGTGTACTGCGGTTTATGTTTGTGTAGTTCAGTAAATGACTCTCACCATCCGTATTCCATCGATGATGATCTGTAGAACGGATGAGGAAGCGGATACTGCTGAGATCCGTATCCGTTGAACCAATCTGTTGGAAGTAACACAAAACCCTTCGATGAATTCAAATTATTAATCGGCAATAGAATTATTAATAAGAAAATACTAACAAGGTCTGTCCCAACGCGGCGGCAGGTTGCAGGTCTTGTAAAAGTCTTTAGTCGTCTCCTTCTGAGGATCCTGCGGGACAGAAGATTCTGTCAGGTTGCATTTCACCTGTGCTGCCATTTTCTTCGTCAGACAATGTACTGTGTCATAGATAAATTGTCGCTGTTGGAAAAATGCGAAAAAACCTGAATTTCAACTGAGGTAGCAAAGAAAACTTGATCGAATTAATAAATTTGGTTGCTATGGACGCGGTCCAATCCGAAAAGTAAAAACTGAAATTCTCGAATAGGACGAAACGAATGAAATTTTCATTTAAGAAAAATTATTTATCAGAATTATTGGGTACTTGGAGGTTTTCCTTTGACAGGTATATATATATATATTTTGGAACCATTTATGATGACTAAACTACTGATAGAATGTACAGGGGTTGTTGGGGTTGACTTTGAACAGATCTTCTTAGGCTGACAACTCGTGTACTTACTCTTTTCGTAATTTCATTGAATTCTGGTAGAATTGATTCGGAAGTAAAGATAAACTCACAAAAGGGTATTACAAAAGTGTAAGTGTCTGTTGAAGTGTTTCTTCAGCAGTGACCCATGACCCAGTGGTCTGAGAAGGACAAGAAGAAACTGCCAGTGAACAGTCAATGTTCCAGTGATCCAGTGATGAACATTCAATAAAAGTATTTCTAATAAATCTTTAATGTATATTTATATTTGTTCAAAATTTTATTTTTTTAAATGAATATTTCCGTTTGAGTTGTCTTCGTTTATGTATTAATGAATGTGTGGTGTTTCAATGAATGTTTTATTGTACATGTCTGTCATGTGTTCCTTGGTGGTCGGCCAGGGACACGGAATAGGAGCCTGCATTGTTTATGTTTCTGTTTGTTTTTTAAATTCATGACTTGATCAAGGAAATATAATAATAATAATATTAATAATTATTATAATAAATATGAATTTTTGGGGAATTTCAGCCACATATATAACGAGGCACAAAAACCCTTACACAATTTTTACGCTTTCTAATATTGTCAACAATAACTTTTATTAATTTTTTCCTTACACGTTTGCTTATAATATTTATTTTGAACGATTCAATAACACTTTATATCTTATTATACACACAGACATATGTAACTACGAATTCTTTTAAGTATACCAATTTTTTTAGTAAAAAAAATTATTAATTTGTTTTTCTGCTTCGATGATAATGACGAGCATCCGCGGATGAACTCGACTTACTATGTAAATGAACAATAAGTTAATGGTAAAATCAATCCACTGAACTATTTCGAACGGTTACATCACAGCATACGTTTGACTGCAACTTATCCATCAGTTTCTTCAATTGAACGGAACAATTTTTGTGAGTTCGGTTTTGTCCACGAATGTCCGGGTACCAGGTACCAAGTACACCCAACTAATTCCCTTTAAAATTTGCACTCTAAAAGAAGGGAAAACACTTCATTAAACATTTCTAACATTTTCCAACAATAATAAATTTGTAACATTAACTTAACCTTCCCCTGTATAAGGCTAATGAGTGCCTATGTACAATGACAATTAGTATTAATAACAGTGTTTAATAATATGTGCAAGTCGATTGCTCCTCGTCAACACTTTTATGGGTTAATTGGGAGGTTGACAGGTTAAATACATTTTTTGAATGCCATTCGGAATTTTTTGTTTTTTTTTCTCCCGTTTATCACAATTTATTGAAATTTAAAAGTTATAATCATGAAATCGGTCAACACTATTGTTTATTGAGATAAAAACAATTTCGAATAATAAATATAATTTAAGGAATGGTAACGTAATTGGTACCATACAAATATTCAGGGCAATCAGGCAAACTATCACGTTAAAAATATAAAATTTAATAGTGGCAAACTAAATTTTAGAGAAAAATTAAGATCCAACGATTAAGCGACGGTCACCACTTAATAGAAACTATGAATAGGCGATTGCTCTACTGAATCATAGCGTCTCAATTTCCTCCTACGACAGATGGATTTACGTCACGAGACAATAGCACAAGTACTAGGTTGAGTACCTAAAGTACCTGGCTACTTCGGTCGGTCGGGTAGCAGTTCGATTAACTCATCATTCGGTTAAGGTTACTTTATTGGTTTTACGCTACGGAAATTGGTGTACTTTTACTAATTGTTTACATGCGGATTTTATTTCAAACTAATTTTTCCGATCCGCATTACTCACACTAAAACATGGTGGACAAGTCTAGTCAATGCTCTGACCGTTCGTGTCTAATATTTTCCTTTGAAAATATTTACAAAACAATAAGTTAATTCAACTATTCACGAAACGGTTTTACTTTCCAGTGGATATGTACCGTTTGATTAACCGAACCGAATGAAAGATATTTTTGACTGTTGCAAATGGTTGTAGTCGTCGTTGTTTCGCGAGCATCGGTTGCGAGCGTCACTAGCATCTCTAAAACATTCAGACCAAACAAACAGAAGACCTCAGTCTAAGAAAAAACGTTACACCCCACATCACATTCACTTCGCAGAAGGTTTTCGGCTTGATTGGGTGACCCGACTGAAAGTGAACGTCAACTTGTCTGTCCCACATAGTTAAAATTATATTTCAACTGTCAAAAACATCTTGGAAACGGTTCTTATATATAAACTCTAAATACTCTCACTTTAATAATATATATATAAAATTATTCACATTTTCACAAAATTTTGCCGGAATTAAATGAGAAACGCATACTGTTGACAATTTTGAAAATGAAGACGAGAGTAAAACTGAGCAAAAACTTGATGTAACACAAGTTTATAATATATTTATAGGAGTCATTATGAGCAAATAGGAAACTCCTAGAGACTCTCCACAGACTCCGTAAAAGCTCAACAGAGTTAAGTTAAAATACTGAGAGAGAGAGAGAGAGAGAGAGAGACTTAAACTGGCTGGCCAAGTACCTTGAGTTCTTCACGTTAATTTCTTCTCAACTTAGCAAACATAAAACACTATGTACAGGATGTTTCATTAAGAAAAAAGGCGCGTTCGTCTCGACAACTTTATATGCACACCAAGCGTTTAACAATTATTTTTTTTTCAGGCCAGCCTAGGCAAACTACTAATAATTTACACTCATCGTTTATTTATTAATAAAATGTGATACTTATTATTTTAATTTTTATTGTGAATATTTTTAATAATAAGATGTTGAAACACCCTGTACTTCAAGCGTATTTTTCTTCATTGCTTACCGATGCTCAGGTATTACTGAACGATTACAATTTTCAGGTACCATCTGATGGTGAATAGTTACAATGTAACTTCCAGGTTTAGTCGCGTCTAGTTTTTCCACATATTCGCAGGGCGAGTTTTTTCTTCAACGTTTTCTCCAAAATAACTTAATAAATAATTGGTATTTCACTGACCGTTACAATACGTAATATTTTCTAATACTGAGATGTATAAATAAAAACCTGAAATTCTCAACATTCTCGTGTGAGTCAGGTGTAATTGTCCCCCTGAAATTCACGGTCTGAAAAATATACTAGGCATTTAGACGTTAGCAGTAGCAAAACTGCCTTCGCCACGAGTATTATTTCTATTAATTATCACTATACCATGCCAGGATTCTTGTACTGTTATTTTTCCTAATTAAATTGTTCGTCCTCAATAGAAAAACTGTTATTCATCTAGGTAGTAGCCTTGTTTCCCTACGCCTCCAACTTCTCACGCACTTACCTTGTACTTAATGTGAGTGCTCGGTACCTCATTACCGGCACTGACTACCTACCACCCATGTACTGAGTCATGTGCAATGATCTGTTGGGAATTTTGTGAATCTTTTTCTTTCGGTCGTCTCGTCAACACCAAATTAAATCTACTAGAAATTGTAATTAGATTTGTAATTTCCTTTGCTGCACCGAGTGACCGCAAATTTGTGACAAACGCACACGTCTGTTATTAATCACAGATTATGTTCGTAAAATGGACAAAAACTACTTCAATTAGTTATTTGATAGTTCAAAGTAACTGGGGCCTTCAGGTAACTGCCCACGTTTTTTTGTACGAAAATTAGGACGATTGCGAGAATGTTTATACTTTAATAATATCAGTTTGTTCAGTCCTCGTGGGTTTTCATACCCTGCGACTGTGCCATAGCGGTACGGGTATGTATCTATGTATCCGTTACAAGAGCACGCAGGCTAATTACACAAGTTAAATCAATAATATCAATCATTTAAACGTTGACAGAAATTTAATTAGAATATACAGACTGACAGGTGCAATTGATTTTCACTTCCCTTGAGTGGAATAGGAGTATTATTTTACAGTGAAATTTTAAATGTCATTTAGCTTTTAGAGAACTCCTGAAGCAGTGACCACCCTCACATTAGGGGGTAAATAAATAATCACAGCCCTTACTGGAACAATTTGATTCTTCAAAGTTAACCGATGACTAGAAAAACAAAACAATAACAACATTTTTTTTCAACATAATTGGTGTTACACATGTTACTTAATTGCTTTTATTTATTGAATTCAATTACTTTGTGTAATTAAAGAATGCAAAAGGACAAGTGTTAAATTAAATATTATTTTCCCATATACATATTCTCAGGAAATTTAATATACGAAAGTACCGTAAAGTTCGAATTAAAAATCCTCAGGTAAATTTGAGTATTTTTGGTGCTTCGCGGAAATCAAAGATTTACCGACATTTAATATAGGGTTTTTTGATATTTTAATTTGAAAATCAGCATTTTACCCGATCTGTATATTCTAATCGTTAGAATTTCATTCTATAAGCTTCCCTGAATGTGTCTGTATGTCAGAAAAAGCCCTACAAGTTGCGGACAGTCAAAATGGCGGACTAAGACCAAGTCTCTCTCTTTGGTCTCCCATGGTAAACCTCTCATTACGCTTTACATGTCTCCGAAAATGCCGGCGAATGTCTTTCTCAAGTTCTTCATGGTGTCCTCTGAGTCTTCTGTAAGCTGAGTCTGAGAACTTTGCCTGCCTAAGGGTGCTCTCGCTCCTGTTGAACTAGTAACTGACGATTGAGAGACTGAAAACGAAAAGGATCCTCCACTTAGGAAATCTACTAAACAACAGTGTAACACAACAATTGACAGTTTCTTGGGAGTACCTTGGGAATCTCTCCTCGGTAGAGGAGGTGGATGAGCTGATTGCGTGTATCCGTGTTCTGTCGGTAGAGCCGGATCTACGTAAGATCTCTGGGGATCTTCTGTGGGTGAACTGAGTCCTCCGATACTACTAGAAACGGATGATCTGCTCGTTGTTTTTGTCATGCCCGCAGAGGTCGGACCACCTGATCTGCACTGAGCCTAAAAGTCAAATCAATTTCGTCATGTTTTGTCTCTTACTGGATGCCTCCTTCTAATTTCTAAAATGACCACCGCTTAAAATTTGAAACAACCGCTAATCTTCTGTGTAACAGAGTTGATTTCACAACGATCAAAGTATTTTAAGTTGCACTGAAAATGTGTCCTTCAGGCATCAGGTTGACAAAAAGTTACTTAACAATAACTCAGGACTGCATTACTTTTTCAAAGTAACTTAAAACCGTGTAACTCTTCCGTCAAATTCATTAAAAATACTAGTAAATTAATAAAAAGAATATTGGCTCTACTAAATAAACGTGAAAATTAATGTTAAGTGTAAGAAACTTTATTTTTTTGTTATTTAATTTAATTTACACAACTGCTACCGCTCAAAGAGACTTAAAAAAACTAAAATGGCTGTAGGCTTTCCTAAGAAGTAAAAAATTTAGATGTTCGCTCTAACTGCATTACTTTAAATCATTAAATTAATTAAAATTGAAGTTGATTCGCTTAGAAAGACAATTCTGGAAATTGAATTTTTTTTTTTTTTCTTAAGAAAATGTCAGAACGGTTGTTGCAAATTAAAATGAATGAATGTGTCCGACAAAAAAAGGAGGATGCAAAAGCAAGTGAGTCGTCCAGTCATTCGATGACTGAACTCAACTAAAAAATGTGAAAAACTAAAATGTGTCAGGCGGTGAAATTTGATTTAAGTGAAAATCTCAACGATTAACTTTTTATTTAAAAAAGTTTCGATAATTTAACGGTTTACCTGAGATGCATTGAAGGATTTGGTAAACCGAATGCTTGCAGGTAAAGTAGAAGACAGACATTTCTGGAAAAATAATCATAGAAAATAGGAAAAAATGTCGACATGCTGTAGTCATAACGACGATAATACGACACAGACAGAGCAAAAGAGTACAAAAAGTAACACAAAGTGTCCACCAAATTCTTAACTGTTAATGTTACATATTATTACACGTATACATAATTGTAGAAATTATTTACTCGTTGGTGAAATAGTAGCGGTTATTTTGAGTAGTACCCGTGCACGTACCTGCATCTTTTGTAATACCAAATCCGCAATGTGCCTTCTGTCTTCTTCTTGAGTGTCTCCCATGAGAGTCAGGGCGGAGTCATTGACTTCGATTATATATTCTCGGCCGTCTTTTCCGACAACCATTTCCAGGGCACAAATGTCCAACCCTGGTCCAAACAAGACTCAATTTAGTGAACAGTTAGCTGCAATTTATTCTAGAACTTTTAACTCTTAGAAATACCTCAATGCATGGGATCCAAGTAAAAAAAAATTATTTTTTTTGGTTACAGAAAATTAGAGAATATAGTCAAACTAAAATTCAATATGGCGCTCGTTGCATTCTTATACTTTTCTGTCATTAACACTGTACTACTTTTTGTCAGCAATTTGTTTCCCTTTCGTGGTGGCTGACATACGTCCGCCCAAGACTCCTCTCTCTCTCTCTCTCTCTCTCTCTCTCTCTCTCACACACACACACTCTCTCTCTCTCTCTCTCTCTCTCTCTCTCTCACACACACACACTCTCTCTCTCTCTCTCTCTCTCTCTCTCTCTCTCTCTCTCTCTCTCTCTCTCTCTCTCTCACACACACACACTCTCTCTCTCTCTCTCATTCTCGCTTTTTCTATTCGTCTTGTCCACGACTTGGATGTACCAGAAGGATTTCCTTCCTCAATCAAACAAATGGCATTTTCTTGTTACTCTCAAAGCGAATGTCACTGAAGTACTCACCTCCAAACAACTCTGAAACCTCGTCGACGTAATTTTTGTACCTCTCAGGCATCTGAATTTGTTCGAGCATTGCAGATCCGGTGTTAGTTTTCCAGTTACCGGAAATAGATTTACGCCTGTAACGAGAAGGAAGAATGTTCAAAACAGTCCGAAGTGAACTGTTAAAGTTCCCCAGGAACTTCACTTACATCAGTGCTTTGTAGTTGCTTCCGATTTTTTGTACGTGGATATCATATTTTGAGTCTATGTAGGGCTCAGCAGTGGCGTAACTTCCGGTCACGGCAACAACAGACGACATGTCCTGGAAGTCGTTGTTGTTGTCGACCTTTACTTTGCCCAAACCTCCGTGTGCGTGACCGATTTTGACGACTACTGGAAACCGGGTACATGTTAACTGGAAAACAACAGAAGGAGAATAACATAAACCCGTGAGAATTGAGTCGAGTCCTGTAACCCTGAGGAACTACAAGCCTAGACGTAGAAATAGATAAACTCAAAATCTAACAGACCTTTGTAGATTTGCTTGAGTCTTTTTGAAACGAATTTGGTGATTGAATACTGCCCACAAAAGTCAGACAAAAAGACTCGATAAAAAATGTACATAAATGTACATAAAAATATAAACATAAATCTAAAAAATTTGACAAATTTTCAAAGAAGTTTATTTTTTGAAAAGTAAAAAAAATTTAAACGATAGAAATGGCACCTTACAACTTCTCTAATATTACAATTAAAGAGAGTTTTCTTATGAATTTAGGAACTCATTGACTCGTAAATATATATGTATATAAATATGACTTTACTGACCGAGGTTTTAATTAATTTCGTATATATAATTTGATATTTGATGGAACATGTCGTAGAAATTAAACATTAAAGTGTCAGGATAATTACATAATTTTTGTGTTTTGTTCATTCGCATTAGGAAGTGCTTGAGCAGTGCATTAATAATGTTTATCCGTCGTCAAATGCCATTTTAATTCAACAACATAAAATTAACATTATTTTACGCTTTACTTAACTGCATCCGTAGTTCTTGCATGTCTCGCTTGAATTATATATGCTTTTGCTTTCTGTTTAATTATTATTATTATTTTGCTATTTATCGAATAAGTTTTATGGAGTGTCTTCTCACAAACTGTGATTAATATGTAAATGCTACACTTGTTGCAAAAACATTGTTCTGTCTATTTAATCCTGTCACATTTCCCCCTTCGCCACTTCCCGTCCCGTTTTACAGCAGCTCGATGACAACATGACTTGTCGACGATTTGTTTGGTGTAATTTTCTGTCTGACTGACCCTCTGCAATTTGTGAGGATGTCGAAAGCAACTTTTATGTAAATAGAAATTTAGTTCGATTTGTTGCAATTTAACTTTGTTTTCCTCAGCTCATGTCAGTGACGCGTCATGTTACGGTTGGTTTTCGTAAAAATTATGAAAAGCTTGTTGAAACATAACATTCATACTTTTATTATATTTGAACCCTGTTAAGCTATATTACAAAAACAATAGACCAGAGCGAAGTGAATGATTGGGTACAAATCTAATGCACAACAATTAGTACGAGTGAACATAAAAAGAAACTCAATCCGCCTGTTATGTTTCAGTCAAAAATATCGTATTTCTTAGTAAAACAATTTTCTCTTCATCAGTCTTGTCTACGAGAGGTTGTCCACTGCCTTAATTTTCGTCGGTGACATTGTTAGTACACGTCCCCTGTCGTTTCGTTTTTCGTACTTTTCCGGATGTAGCTGAAGTACACAGAAATTTAAAACTTACCTCCGTGTTGGATTTCAAGTATCGTGTCATTAAAATGTCAGAATTTGTTTGCAAAAATAGGCTACTGAACCTTCCACTATTTCCACCTGATTTTTAGGTTTAATTAACTGGTAAAGTAAGCAGCGAAATTCAGGATTTGGTATGAAAAAGCGCAGATTAGAAAAGCGTAGAAGGAATTAATTTGAATTTCCTGCTTCCTCTTTTTATTACTTCATTACCATAGTAACATTTTCCCAGTTTCAAATTTGTCTAGTTTATTTGATAATTAATCTCCTCTTTTGTTTTCTCAGCAAAAATTATTTGTAATTAAACAATCTTGACGAGATTAAGAGTTTTCTCGTTTCGTTTAGGGCTAAGTTAAGAAAGCTCACCGATAAATTAAAGGTAATAAAAGACTTAAGGGATGATAGGAGGGGGTAATAATTTGTGACAATTTTTTATTGCATCTGGGATTGAGGTAATCGACTTAGCAGCTTCATCTTCTTCTGCTTTAAAACTTTTTCATCGATCCCCTGGCCCTATAGATAAAATTCTGAAGAATTCATAAATAATTACAGGATAAAAGGAGATGGATTTAGCCCGAGGAACTCCCCTGAGAAACTATCAACTGCTTTAGAGACAACTACTCACCATTTCTTTGTAATTTGGATAAAACGATTGCTCGATTAGCGGAAAGTTTTCTTTTCCTACTTTCCTTTGGATTTGTAACAGGTGACTGAATATCCAGGGCTTATCCTGAAACAGTTAAATCCGATTAGACCACCTTCCTCCATCTTGTCATTTCTCGTAGAACGAACACTCAACAAGTACCTGAAATCCGTAGATCGACTGAAGTGAGTTAACACTTGGAATTCCGCCGAATTCAAAGCCCAGAAGGAGATTTTTGTGATCTTCACCGGCATCCCTAAGATTTTGTCTGACTAGCAAAAAATCTGGGCGAAATGATCTGCAAAGAAAGATCTCTCATTACCCGTGGGGTTGATTTGTGGGGTGAAAGAAAACAGGACTTAAAGCACTCGTTTAAAGCTCACCTTACGATTCTCGTCCCGTTCCGGAAGACAGCCATTGACACGACAGTGCCGGTTTCAGAATTTGATGCCAAATTCAAATCCTTAAACTCCGCCTGCTCGACTCGAATGTCATAGTCGCCCTGAATTCTTTTTCCTCTGAAGTACTTGGACCAATCAGTGTTCTGATCATCGATCACCAACAGAGTGAAACATCTATCTTTGTTGAATGCCGGTCTGGCTACCTGTTGAGCTGCAGAAACTGCACCACCTTGAACCCAAATAAAAACAGAAAAATCAGGTTGCCCGCTATTTCTGTAGCTACCTTGTTGTTTCTTGTTTCGTACCTAAAATGCTCGCTCCCTGCTCCTTCGCCTGTCCCGTCAGACTTTGCACTCTCTGGAGAAGGCTTTCCCGGGATTTGGCGGGACTGGATGGGGCGCTTATGGTCTTGGCCTTTGGGTTCAAGTTGAGTGACATGTCGCTGCCCACCGATTGTGGAGGAGCAGCCCCAGGGGGCGGTGGTGCCTGGCCTGGTGCTCCACCATAGCCCCCTGGACCACCAGTCGGCACTCCCGGCTTTGATGGTGGAACTTGTGGTGGTTCGTCGTCAAACTCTGAAGAAAGATCTCCGGAGGAGAACCTGAAATTAGACAATTTTTATTTTTATTAAACCAAAAAATGTCCCGTAATAATTTTTATTAATTATATTAATTACTAAACATAGCTACAAACAATGGCTAAGAGATCAAACTGTTGTTGAACCGAGAGTTTCTCTTTTTTAAAAAATTGTAAACAATCGCGTATATATAATAAATTATGCTAATTTTCCTATGCTATTAATCCGATTTTAACCGAGTCGTTAATAAAAGTGTTTTACCGCCAATACAACGAGGAAGGCTCTTCAATAAATTTTTATGATGTTAATAAGTATAATTTGACTCGTAATTAGGTTAATGCTCTTGGTTGATTTGATTTAATTGAGGGGCGTCAGAAGTACACTAAAGACGGTGGCACTGAAATTCTGTTCTCTTTGTCGTGAAGTGAAGTTTTCATTAAAAACGAGAATAGCAAAATTATCCTGACCAAATTTGGAGTGCATGTGCAGAATATTCATGTTAAATATGCGAGTGGTGTTGCATTTCAGTCTCAAATAAATATTCATTAGAGAATTCAAGTTCAAGTTATTCATATAGTTATAGCACTAAAACGTAACACATTCCACGTGGCACTTGGTGAAGTTGCAAGTAATTTAATAACTCTCATAGCTGAGAGACATAACGCGTCATTGAGTACGAGTTTACCAGAATCTTCAAAATCTTTAAATTTAAGGTATCGAATTGTACAATTGTCCACAATCTAGGCAATATAATGAAAAAATCTGAAGCGGCGTATTCAGGATAATATAAAAAGTATAAATCGGATAAATATCTGATTGAGTGTGATAAATTATGAAGTGGCAGCAGACAAATTTGTTGACTCGGTGTTTTGTCTTCCATTGGTACTTCGTTTAGAGGGATTAACTGTTCCGTAAAAAATCCCTGCTATTGGAAAACGACTTAGATAGTAAACTCGTTCCACCGAATTAATCCTTCCATCAAACAATTAGCTAAAGGCTTGACCAAATGAAGCGAACATAAAACATCTCCTCAGGGAAGGGGGTGAGAAATCAATTCCGCCACCAGACAAGAGCAATAAAATCACACGTGGGAAAAACGAGCCGTGGAAAAGTAGGTAATGATAGTTTCCGTTAATATTAATAGACAACCATTACTTTTTTTAATATTAATAATGTAACCTTATTTACTTATTTATAGGTTTTAGCAACAACTTGTTAACCTTTGTATTTATGCTGCACGCCACCAAACACAAGTTAAGGGAAAGAGTTGAGCGCACACACCCCCAGGTGTAATTGCCACACGTTTTTTTATCTTTCCGAGAGTAAAAAAAAATTATTTAGCGCCAACTGTCCTTGACGTATTGTTTATGTAAAAGCCAAAAAGGCCAAGTTTACAATTCATAACCGGTACTCCTGTGGCCACCTGAACAATCAAACTGACTTTATTTTCAATAAAACAAAATTGAATTTGATCAAACGACTTTCGATTAGACCGACTTTGCTTTTCTAACAATGGAGTCAATTTCCCGGGAAAAATTATTTTGTACGCCCTACATTTTTTCTTTTATTAGAAGGCTCTACCACTGACATTAGGTGGTTCATAATTATTTTTCATAAGTTTTATCAAAATGTCTGCGGAGAACTTATGCTAATGAAAACCTTACGCGGGTATATATATGTATGTAGTCGTACTATCATACTTATTAACTACAAACAAGAGAATTACCTTCGTTGTGATTTGATAGATTTCTTATCATTTTGGGTTGCTCCAAAACTAGTTTGGATAAAATCGACATGTAAAAATGTATAATTAGACAATTGTTAAGAGAGAAACCATTGACCGTAAAATATATAATATAATTACAACAATGTGCTGCGGGCTTGCGCAATTTGGGTTACTTCCAAGCCCGACACTATGCGATTAGTATAATTCTGTATTAATATTATTAGACAACGCCTTGAACTGAATGAGAAATGACCCTTCACCATCAACCGGGAACACATTTTATTTCCATAAATGTGAAATTGATTTAAGCAAGCAGGTGGAGTTATTCTCTCAAATGCCCCGACATTTTCTCTAGAAATACTCTCGTCTGGTGATTGTCGTACAAATCTTCATCTGTTTTCCGACTTAAAAGGAACGACGACGAAAAGTCTAAATGAAATGATTTCGTTTATTAATCCGGATAAAAGCAACTTAAAGTCGTAACCGTGCGGCTTGGATCGTGCAAGACGAAATAACAATTTATCGTCGGTGGCAGAAGCGGATTAAATTTTTTAACGACAAATAATAATGTCATGACAAAGACTGTCTCTAAGTGAGTAGTTGGAAACACCTCGAGCAGACTTTGTGAGTGTGAGAAGAAAAAAGAAAGAGAAGACAAGGGAAAAGGAAGAAAGGAGAAAGTAGAAAGATTCAGGAACGGAGCTGTGGACATGTGAAAATATTTCAATCAAAAAGGCAAATTATTGCTATTTGATCTATTTTTCAAAGTCGTTCAGCCATATTTTTTTTATTTATTATTTTATTTTTAGTTTTTTTCCACGCGTTTTTCATTCTACGCTTTCCCAAGGACCTGCAATTCAGAGATTCTGATTGCAATCTCTTCTTCTGTCGACTGTCGTAAAACAACAGACAACAGGATGTTGTCGTGCACTCAGAAGAAAATTATTTCTTTCCTGGCGGACACAAAAAGAGTCCTTAAATTAAAAAGTATTTGTGGAAAACAATATGTCAGAAACTTTTGCATATTTTCTTCATTATCTAATGGCTGATTTCAAGATTCAGACAAGGCGGAGGTGGGGATGGCACTCATCAGTGGAACTGGAAAGTTTAATTCAATTAAACTTCTCAGGCTCAGGTTCTTTCTTGTTAGTTCGGGGTGTCAGGCAGTTGTGTAACAATTTGTGACTCAATTGAATTGTTGTAAAACTAAAATTTCTTGGAAATCTAGTTGAATTCCTTTGCTGCTTTTTACAGGCTCAGGCTCAGTGCGGTTTGCCTTTCAGGAATTTCAGGTACTGCGACATCGAGCTCCATTCAACACGCGTTCTGTTCAAGTGGTAAACGCAAGGTCGAGTGCAATAAGAACCTCATCGTTGAAATTTCATCGCAGTTGATTTTAACTACTTCTAATAGTTTTTTGTTCATTTTGTTAAATTGGAAGTTGAACAAATAAGACCGTGGGACCATCGTTCATCAGGTAACTGCGACAACTCTAAATCTGAATAAAAACGAATTCAGTCGACGTTGATGCAGTCTCGTGTCTCCAACTAGTAACGGAACCTGTGTACCTGAAATTGACCGGAATGAGCACCACAGTGTGAAATTGAGTCAACGAAGATTTGCCATCTTCAATCACCCGTCCTTTACACTCAGGTCCTCGTACCAGCGGTAGAACTGGTTTAGCTATTCATCTATGTCGTAACGTGTTACTCTGCAAGGTTAGCTGGTAACGGTTTTTTTCACTTTCTGATCAGTTGATCAGTCGCTCAGGAAGAAACAATAGTTAGAGCGTGGTTACAAGCGGCAGGAGGCTAAGGTCGATTTAATAAAAAGCCATGCCCCTCTGTGAAGTTCACAGAAACTAGAAAAGTTCCGCTTGGAGGGTGCGAAGCTATTGAGTTGTCTAAAAGCGGGCCACGTCAAACTAACCTCTCAACGCACCAATTTAATATTTAATTGGAGTGTGTAGCATTGGGGAGGATCGAAACACCTACGGGCGAAAACAACCGCCCTGAGGAGAGATGATCCGCTAAGGTTTTCAGGTAAGCAGAATTTATAAAATGGAATGGACAGAGGTAATGGCGGCAACTAATTTTAGGTCTCGTCGTTTTTGTTTGACGTGTGGCATTGGAAGGTACGATTAGTTTTTGAGTGCCGTAAGCCATTTCTCAGGCGATCTGCCATCAGCAGCCTCATCTTCAGAGGTTTCAAACTGAAATGCCTGATCTGTTTCACCTGACTTTCGTCATGGAAGGAAGTCAGTTGGCAGGCAATTATCTGTCAAAGACTCTGTTAATTCTGTCCTTTGGGATCTTCCAAGGGATCTTTTGCATTTCATATTGAACATCGCCCGTGGAGAAGATTAAGTAAATCGTTCAGATCATGAATCGAACAGTTTTACTAAAGGCGAATGAATACAAGAAGTGGCAAGGTTTAAATCAAACGTCTAAGAAATGTTTTCGTAAATCGATGGGAGTTCTCGATCAGGTTCAGGTACATGACAAGTGCTTGAGAAGTTTCCTACAAGATACCTACATTTCGTTGTCAGTTGCAGTAAAAGAATAAATGTTTGTAAAAGTTTTTGTGTAGGTTAATGAGTGATCCACTTTTCACTTTTCAATTTTCAGTTCAAAAAGTTACGTGGCGTACGGGGGTTGGCGGTGATTTAGGCTTGCACCCTAACCCCCCAGAAGTGACCGTAAAATTCAGGCGGGTAACTTTTTGGGTTTGAGCCAGCTCCAACTGGGTGTTCGTTTTCATTTCCAAAATTCCAAATTTTTGAGTAACCGCCCCCGAAACAAAAATATTTCTTCTAATTTTACAGTCGAAAATGACGCCTTCTCATGTGCTGAACATAACTTGATGTCAAGTCGTGAAAAACGAAAAAAGTCAAGGCTTAAAAGCAAATCCAGAAAGTAAAAAGAAACAAAAAAAAAACAGTTTGGCCAGCAGATGTTGGCATAAGAAAATGAAAATTCTCAGGTTGAAGTTCAAGATGTCCGACGTGTAAATGAAATGAATGAAAAATCCAGGTGAAAATCAAAAGGAAGCAGGAGGAGAAGGAAAAAATGTCGGTTGAAATGCAATCGATTGAATCAATCGGTGGAAATGGAAAAAATTGCGACAAAAACATATCTGTGGGACACGGCGACTCCGAACATTTCACGTTTGTCGCCGTTACGACAATAAAAAAAAATCCAAACGAAATGAATAAATTTATTTACCTTCTCTTGAGATAATTGACATTTGTTGTAAAAGACTGTTTGAAGTTTAAGAAGGAAATCTTGACGGATTTTGTTGAACTTTCTGGCAAGACAAAACGGCCGAAAGGCTTTACCTGAAAATACAAAACGAAAAAGGTTCAATTTTCAACCTTTTGACCTTCTCGTTGGACGCCCACGACAAAGAGGACAAGACTTTCCGTCTCCGGTTCAAAATGACCTCCAATTTCCCTTCCGATACTCTCAATTTGTAACATCTTACTAATACACGACATCATTGCTTGTAATGTCGCATCGAAACCGCCGGTACAGAATTCCTAGTAAAATCCTAGACGAGATTGAAGTTTTCTATTTGAGGAAAACAAAATTTTCTCATTTTCCTAAGAAAAATGCCATTTCCATCCTCTCCTGATCCACACATTTTACATCAATTTCATTTGGTATTTTTTCTCAAGTGTTGGAACACATCCTTTTAGAAAATTTTCTACCGAACTCCTGCCCGAAACTATTGAACATTATCAATCGCATGTGTTTATCAAAATAATAATTTCATCTTTCATTTTCAATTCATGTTCTATTTATTTATTGTTATTAACATAAATGCTGTTTCCGGTATTGTATGAACTCACAGAAAACATGTTGAAATTTCCTGTTGAATTAGAACGAGAGTGAGTTCGACTGAAAAAGATTACTATTAGATGATTAGTTTTATAATTAGGTCTAATAGACCTAATAAGCAATTCTTTCCCTTTGACTGAACTGCTTCATTTCATTCATCCATTTAATATTTATTAACTGTAACTTGACTGTATTGTACATGCATAGAACGTTATTAAACCCGAAAGCAGCCTGGAAGAGCTCTAATGTACACGAGGACTCGTCGGGATCTGTGTAGAATTTCCAACTAAACATGCTACATCGTTGTTGCCCAGGATTTTCTTAAATTCACTGAAGTAAAACTTTTCAGTATTTCTTTACATTCGGACGTGAGTTATCGTGGCACACACAAAGTTTAAAACTGTTTTGTTTGTTAAAGTTCTGTTTATAATGAAAATATCAAAATTATATTTGTTTTGAAAGTTTTCAAACTTTTTCGTTGTAGTCTGGTTGTCGTTTTTAATCAAAATAACGTTAGGTTGTTAAAAGTGTTTGTATTTGTATTATTTATACATAATTTATTAACAGTCATAAACTTGAAGGTTTTTTTTCATCTTGGAACTTTCGTACTTAACAGCGATGCTTGATACTTCGTCTGGATTTTAGTTAATATGGAACTATTTTAAAGAACTCGTGTACGGTTTTACTACATAAATACATACAGTACAAGTTTTAATACGTAATTTGTATGCATATGCCTCGTGTGAGTCAGATAGTTAATAAATAGTTATGAATAGAGAAGAGTAAACGAAGAGGAGTCAAAATACCGAGAAGAACATTAGCATTTTGTGTTTTACCTTCTTTGACTGGCAGATAATTTTTTTTCTTCAAAGGTTTTGTGTTACTATTTTCTGGTCTAGGTTCTAGTTCTTTCGAAGCGTCTTATTTAGTCCAGTCAATTTATATTTGTCTTCTCTCTCTCTCTCGGAATCCATACAAGTTTCTCCTATTTGTGCAGTCAGAGGTCATTTATCATAAAAACTATATTTTAATTTAAAAGTCTACATGGGCATTGTGACGCATCATTTTATGTTTAATAACTATTAATAAAATCAATTGCGTCTGTTCGCACGTGTCCGTCTGCTTTCTTCAAAAGAAAATTGAAAAACTGACGAAGCAAATTTCCTGATCAAAGAGATCGATCGCGTATCGATCTTATTTTAATGAAGCCGTCTCTCATTCTATCTATTTGTATTAATTATGTCAGATCGCTTCTATACTTTCCTCCCGTTCTTATTACATTATTTAACTTATGTTTTATTTATGAGTAGGATTCTCCCTCTCTCTCTCTCTATGTGTCTTTTGACCCAAGTGAAACCTGACTTTTTCAGAACTGCGAGATGTTAAAATGAATGCAATCTTAAAATCTCATTATTATTAAAATGAAATTTCAGATTAATTGAGGTTGATCGATTTCTTTGGTTTGTACAATCCAATGACATCCAGTTGACGAAGACAAAACGGCAGAAAAAGAAATTGATGTAGTACACGACAGGTAAAAATACCTATTGTAAAAGGAGACACACCAGTGGTAACAAGGTACAAACCTTTCGCAGTACCAAGAGGACTCATCTTACATGTTGAAGTTCTCCCCAAATAATTTTATACACAGAGGAAATAGTTCCAGAAAATATAATTTACTGCCTCACTATTATAGTTTCACAAAATAAACACCATTCGGATAGAATAATTTTCACTAACTTTATTTCTAATTAAATTATTCCAAGGTCCTCCAGGTCGTCCAGGACAGCCGTCATAGTTCCCTTCTTTTCACATCCTCTCTCTTGTCCATTTGACTATCATAGTTGATAATTCTAATTCCCATGTCAAAGTCGTTTAGGACTTATCTAGGATTTCTATAATTCCTTTAAAATTTTTCCAACAGGAATTCTTGCACGTTTCATTCAATTCTCTTTTATTAATGGCAAATAATTTCAAGTCATTCACATGGATTGGTTGCCCAGACGCACGTTTTTGTCTAGTCCACTCTCTTATATGCTTTTTCTAGTTTCATTCTTCTAGAAGATTCTTCTTGTAAAATTTATTTTTTTGTCATTTCTCACATCGAACATTAATTTCCACAGACCCGCCACAAGTTCCTTACATAATTTCTAAATGTTGTGATGACGTCTAAGCTTTCGTACCAACACAAAGTCCAAAAATTAAAGACTTGACCAAAAAAAAATTATTTATTATACTTTCTTGGCATGGAGTGCATATAGTCTTAAATATAAAATTTAAACCTTGAAATTTGGAGTGCAGATAAGTATAGTTTAAGAGGTGATAACTACATTATAGGTAGAAGAAAGTAAAAAGGAAGAAAGAGAGAAATTAAGTTACAGTTTTTGAGGGTTTAAAAACTAATTTGAGTTACTTATACATACTTTTGTGTACTTCAAATTATTTTAATCTATTTAAAAGTATACAATAGGGGACGCCGTACATAAAAAAATCAATTAATACTGTATGAAACAAAATGGTATTTTGTAATATACATAATTATATTTGTTGTAGGATATGTTCGATAAGAGAATATTAATTATTTTTATGTAAATATCCAGACAAAAAATGTTTACTAAATAATTCATACATTAAAATACATAAATACTTATATGAATTATATACGACATTTTCTGTTGTTTGAATAAAGAAATACCAAAAAAGTAGAAAGGCGTGGGTGGACTTGACAGAAGCAACATATTGTATTAATGAAATTGGCTTTGGGGTAATATAGTTTTGAAATATTAAAGCAATCGCATAATCCGCAGCAAAAGTAACGTCTGTTTCTTTCACCAGCAAAAAACTGACCCTGTCCAACTGCTGAAAAACTAAATTTCCCCAGATTACGAACGTTATACACCCGGATTACAAAAGGTCATAAAACCACGACGATGACACGATCCTCAGGGGAGACTCTTTCTGTTGAACTTTTACGACACACAGACGGTTATGTAGCGGACAAAAAAACTCCAAACAATGCAATTATTTACGAATTATACGTTGTAAATCAATTCGGTGTACAATTTTATACTCCAACAGTTCAAAATGTGTAGTCTTCTTTTCATTTTTACTATCTGCTAGAGTCTACCTGGAGATCAAGTCGTAATTTTTTATTATTTGACCGATTCCACCATTACATTAACTGCAATAACTGAAAAGTTATGGATTTGAGCAAAAATTCTTATGGAGAAAGAAAGGGAATCTGAAACGTGGCAGCAGAAAAGCCGCAGTGTTTGAAGTAGCAAAGCATCTGGTGCGTACGAATGAGTAGTGTAAACTGCTGTCTGCTGGAGAGGAAGTTAGCCGAGCGGCGGTCTGTGCAAGTCCAGCCTGTCGTGTTGCAGTCAGAAGGAAAATAATTCAACAGGGAAATATAAAACATAGCATTGTAACAACTACAACTACACTGAGTCACACTACAAGTAAAATTTTATTTATTGCTTGTATTCTGACACGTTAAAACTATGCCTCCAGAAAAATTGATGAGTTTCAGATAAAATCACGTCAGTTTCCTACAGCGGCAACACACATAAGCACGAAGGCCTAAGTTGAAAATATAAATTTTTCTCCTTTTTTCACAAGACACTTTTTCCACGTCGTAAAAACGACCGCGTTTTCTTAACCGCGGAACTACTTTTCTCGTTTTATTTCAATAAAAGGCCACACCTTGGCACGCACCTTATTTAATAACGTCAGGAAACAATGACTCCACAGGAAGTATTTAAATTTAAAATAAATCGGGTTAAATTTTCACGAGGTATCTGGGAAGTGGTGACCAATTTTTAGTACCTGGACTTTTCACGGGTAATTTCCTACTTTAGAAAAAAATTACCGGATACGAGACATCTACACTCGTTGACGCGACATGAACGCGGATGACGCTATTTAATGTTTTCTGTCGGATAGAAAAGTTACTATTAACACAAGTTTTGTTGAGAAATTCAGCGTTCTCTCCGGACGAGAAATCGCAGTCAGATGGATGAGAGAAGATAGAATCAATTGAAAATTAAAGAGAAATCAACCAGAACTAGAAAATAGAACGAAAATAATAGTAAGAAAAGTTGACCATTCAACGTATAAATTTAAAAACCTTAAGTAGCTGTAAATAATAATTCACCACAAAAAACAAAATTCACCACGTCATTGTCAAATACTCACACACCTTTTTATGTATTAATAAATCGTAATTTATTCAGGGAGTTGTAAAAGCGTTAAAAGTGTAACGAAAGGAGTGAGAAACGCGTTGAAGGAAAAAATCAAGTTTTTATTATTTAAAACAATCGTTGATAAATTAAACAAATCAACATAAACACACGTTAATAATATTAATAATAATAATATTTTTCATTTATTTACATAAATTTGAATTGAATGGGACTTTCCCGAACAAAACGGAAAAACGTGAAGAAAATGACATTAAGGGAATTGAACTTTAGAAGAATAGGATGAATGAGAATAAAATGAAGAACACGTTACATGTTAATAAGATGGAAGTTAATAGGAATTTGTCAGTGAATAATTCTGGAAATTGTCGCTGATTGCCTTTGAGTAGGAGTAGGCAAATAGAAAAATTAATAGAAAAAATGGTGAGTGGGCTGGAAGAGAAGATTTTTTTTAATCGAGCGGATGGGGTGCAACGACCTCAGAAGAATTCGTAACGCAACTACCCCTATGTACCAGAATACAAATTGTATTTTACTGAAATAGTACCTCAGAATTACTCCTGTTACTGTCGCAGTGCAGAAGTCAGTCACTCCGGCAAAATTAGGTTCATTTTCGGAATGCGAAGAAGAAAACAATCTCGTCGGTAGGGTGACTCAAAAAGACCCCGGAAGGTGAAGGGTAGAAAATCACTGACAAAAAGTTGGAGTACCCGAGTGAGTCCTCACGTTCTTTTAAATAGACAAATAGAATGCAAATTTTGAATGAATGAGCTAGAAAAATCGGCAAGTGACTTACTTTTTAAGTCAGTTGGAAGAAAAAATCCAAGTGAGAAACCTCCGAGTGTTTGCGAGGTATCCGAGTGCCTATGAGTACCGGGTACAACTTGAACTCTAAATTATGGCCGTAACCGAATTTAAACTATTTATATATTAATTTTAATTGATAAAGACAAAATTTTCGCACCTCCTGAAAATATTTCACGGATAGAAACCGACGCAACAAATGTGGAAAATGGCACAGGGAAAAAGTGCGCAGATGTGCAAGGGCGCAAGCGACCGAATTCAAACGTCTTGCTATTGATTTTGCCAACTGTGTGGGCCTCTCTCTCTCTCTCTCTCTCTGTGTGTGTGTGTGTGTGTGTCCACATGCATTCAAAAGCTGTTTTTCTATCTTGTCCGCTATCTACAGCTCTAATTTACATGTTAACAACTCTAATAATTGCTCATACGCACCCTTAACCTAGACAATAGTTGTAGGTTGGTCTATTTGACGTTTTAATTTCACAGACTCCCTGGTGTCTTTGATTTCCTACGTTCTGCTTTAAATTTCAATAAAAAATGACAATTAAAATGTAATACAAGAATACCCAAGTTAAATTATGTAGTCGATATTACTATAAATTTAATAAAAATAATGGAATATGAAAGGCTACGATGATTAATAATTAAAGTGTACATAAGTATTGTTTCTCATTTTGTTGCTGCTATCTGATTCCCTACACTTGACGTTAAACCGAGACATCACATATTTCTTAGTGAGAACTTTTGGTTTTACATAATAAAGTTTGCTACAGTTTGATAAACTGTAATTGTATTTTCTGTAAAACTAAATCTAATAAAAATAATCATTCAAAAACAGGATGTTAGTTACAGTTGAATTTTGGTGTGACGAGTCTGTTGAAGAAGTCAGAAATCAGAAAGTAATTAGAAATAGATTTGTTTTCTATCCTTCCATCGTAGCTGCACATGATTTCTGGACGCAGTTCGACAACTTTTAGAACTATAAAACTAATAAAGAGAGATTTTGAAGTTCCGTATTACTCTGATTTCACAATTGGAGACTTTTGCCGTATTTTTGGGAGTCGTAAAAAATTTACAAACGTGTTCATAGAATTACTCCAAATTAATGCAATAATAGATACTTTTCGTAGAAGAAGCTTAGCCATGTCAAAATAGATGAATTAGATTCTTTGGCTTAAGGGAAAATTGAATCGGATAACGGTTAATACCGGGTATTAGAATTTAATCTAGGGTCAAGGGCTTTCAAGGAAAGCAGCATGAAATAATGAAAAGCTCAGAATGTTAAAGAAGAAAAGAACAGTGAAGATGAAAGTGTAGAAACAATAGAGTGAGATAATTAGATGACAAAAGATGCCAAATGTTTATTACAACTAACAAAAAAGTCAGGTTGGTGCAAACTTTCTTCTACTTTCTAGGCACAGAGTCATAAAACGGAAGCACCGACAAAATACAAAGATGCTCGTGGGGTTTCTCGGTTGGTCTTAAAGACGAATAGAAATGGCAAAGGTAGAATGCAACTCAAATCTCGCATCTCCCACATGACAAAATACTCAAACAACACCATTACTTTTCATTTACCTTTTTAACTTCCCTTAATCATCCAATGAAACTCTTAAATTTTATATAAACAAAGTAGGATACTTAAGAGTAGAACTCTTCTTCTAACTCCGTGTTAAGTCCCTCTACTTTTTTTTACCTAAAGGCACAGTGACCCATATTTTTTAAACATCAAGTTACTAAATGTTTTTTTGCAATTAAATGTAATAAAGAGCTAATGTTTTACATGTTCTCATCAAGTAAAGTCAGTAATTCTAGGGTAGAACCCTGTCTCGTCATTCCTTCGTCACTTCGTCCTCATTTCATCAAAATCAGTAAAAAGCGCACTTCTCGTTAGCCCGGGGAAAATCAAATGACTGTCGCTAAAAATTAAATGAATTGAATTTTAATAATACGATTAATTCAGTTTAATATTAAAGGGCAGGTGAGGCGACAGCAACGTGAGCCTTTCGTTTACCGTCGGTTAGAGCCTTCTTGCATGCTGACGTCTTTAGTTGTGTGAAAGTCCGCCAGGGGAAAGGAGGTGAGCGTTGGCTGCGGGTGAACGGGCGCTGCTATCGATTTTTCGGCCGTTTCGTCAGGGGACTAGGGTGAGGGGTTGAAAGGGACTATGACACGGTTCTTTTTCCCTTCGCGATGTTTCCGCCATATTTAGAAATTAAACTTACGAATTTTACCGACGTCCATTTTCTCGTTTTTTTCTGTCATCAAACAAATCATAAAATTTACCTGAATAAAGTTGAGAATTTCATTGATCGTATGAGAATTTGCTATGAAAAATTTGCCCCCTCGATTTTGGTCCTTTTCCCTTTTTCAGAGCCCGACAAAAACGAAAAAGTCGACATTTCGGTTCATCCACCTCTCAACCGGTCATTTTTCTTTTATTTTTAGGCGCGTTTACACTCCTTCATGCATTTTTTCAAACTAGGAAAAAATAATAATTGAATTTTTGGAAGTTTTGGCCGGACTCCTTTAAATTCAGAAATGAGAGGCTGGCGGGTGAAGGAGTTGTACTTTCTTTTCATCTCTTTTTAATTATTTACTTCAAGTTCAGATAATATTTGCATATATATTCGTTCTTCAATGTACTCCATTAACTGAAAATTTTACAGTATAATTTATACAATTTTTAAGTAAAAAACTGTTTGAACTGAAAAATAAAACAAAAATGAATGATAATAGAAGATATTTAACGTGGAAAAATCATTGAGTGAAAATATTTCATCATTTGTTATTGAAATGTTTGCTGGAAAATATATTAATAGAAACTCAATTGTACGGCACCCCAAATAAAATAATTAATGTAATTTTTCAGTAGATTCTAGACTGTAGACTCAAGTGAACGTGAAGTGTTCCACCATTAGTAGCTCAGCACCAGTAGTAGCATTAAGAAACTAAAGAGTTGTCGGTAAGGAACGAAGTTTCTAACAAATAGATGACCTACTTTTCTACGTAATTTACTTGCCTTATATTTTACTTTAAGAAATAATTTTCCGTTTGTGTGAGGTACCAGTTTGCTACTCAAACATGTCTGTCTCAAACAATTTTTGCAGCAACAACGACAGTAGTCTCAGTAGTGAAATGTATAAAGACTCTGTGGAATTTGTATAACAACTACTTTAAAGGAAAGATTAGTAATGAAATTAAATTATTTTATAAACAATAAAACGACGTGTAATATAAATTTATAAAAATTCTGCAATGTTAAAATATATAAATTGACCTTTGTTGCAATTTTCTGAAAAATATTCTTAGTCCAATTTAGTTCACTAAAATTATTGTAAACTTCCACTCGATGGAAGAGGAGACCTCTAAGGAATTCTATTTCTACTGGTCCTATGCAACCTGATCTGTGAGTTTCAGCGTGTCACAGGTGTCGTTCCAATGTTACAACCGGAATTATATTCGTATTTTACAATCGTTATAAACGAATTAAGTTGAAATAAGAGGAAAATACCTGTCCTTCGGAGGTAAAATCTCAGGTACGGATGCGTAGCGAGTCTCCTACAGATTTTTTCCCTTTTTATTTGTCACATCCTGTGCCTTGGCTGGTTAATTCGCACGGCAGGTGACCTTCATCACACCTGACATTCTGTAATTAGTAGCAGAATCACTTTTTCTCATCGTTCATGAGTAACTGTGCTAATTATAAATTACCGTGAGTAATTAGTAATCACTCTCCCTGTCGTTTCGTCTTTCAGAAATAATTTACTTGATGTCAGTACCTATTTATGTTTCATGTCGTTTTGCGTTCGCGTGCTCACACCTGTCTGTCTGGCAGTTCTGTGCTGCGTGGTGAGTACACACGGACTGAAATATTCGACTTGGACAAAAAGAGGAGAATGACTGACGGACTGAGGGACAGACCGACTCTTGTTTTACGTTTCCTTTGATTTGTTTGCCTCTGTTCTGTCGACATTTTCCTCTGGTTTCTCTTTTTCTACTTCTAATTTTGTTTTGTTCAATTCGTTCGCCTCATTTGTCATTCCCGTAATGATTTCTGACCGGTTTAACACCACTTGTTATATTGTTTGATCAATCGAACTGTTTGCCACATAAATATTTATGTTAGAGCTTGTTCTTTAGTATTCGGAGAACGAATCTGAACTTTTTTGATTTTATGGCCTTCTCACTAAGTTTACTTTTCTTTTCCTTCCCTTCGTTCTTGATTCCATATCTTTTTGGGATTGTCTTTCTTCATCGTCTGAGCTGTAGGTAGTCTACGTCTATTTCATTAAATAGTTTACGTGTACTGTGGTGTGCGCTAGAGATATTCAGGTGATCAAAAAATTCTGGTCTCTTTCGATCAAGTTTGTTATCTTTTTCTTGTGTCTCATGTCTTCCCAGTGATAGTTGGACTTGTTGCTTCTTCTTCTTTCTTATGTCCTTCTTTTGTGGTTCTCCCAACGTAATCACGCGGTTTTAAATTCATTCATTTCGTTTAAACTTTTTCTTTTCAGCATCGCCTTGAGATTTTCTCTTTCTACTGCTTTTATTTTATTTAACCGTCTTAACTAACCCTCTTCCCGATGTTTTCCATATATCTGTATATTTGTATTTTTCTGTTCGGCACGTTTCGCAAACATTTTACTCTCCTGCAGATGACCCTTTGCCCTTTATAAGCTTTTCCTTTTTTCTTTCTTACCATTCTAGCCTTGTAACATTCAACATCGACTGACATCAGTAGTCTATTGGGAGATAACCGCAAAATGAAATATCTTTCCGAATTCGGGCAAATTCTACGAGACTCACATTTTATAGTTGAAATCATAATTTTGGTTATCATGGGATAATCAACGGATATAATTTCCCCCCCCTCTCCCTTACACCTCATTGAAAGAAACTAAATTTCATAATTTAAAATCTGCTAAATGTGTTCCACTTGTGCATTCTCTTGCGATTGAAATTATTTATTTATGCCCAGGAAATTTAATTTACGGACATCTCCACAGGGCGCCTTCCTATTTCTAAAGAATTCGCTTCTACTCTGCATGTGCGGTTTATTTTAAAATTACATAACCACACTCATTTAATTTTCATCGTTTAAGGCAGTTAAGCCGGATAAAACCCGCGGAGGTCCGCGAGTACAAATGGAAGTATCTTTTAATTGAATATTGAGTATTAGGAGACCTGCATGGCTGTATTTGGTCCCAACACAATTGAATAATCGTAATTTCAGCTGCAAATACATTTGTCAATTCGTCAATAATTAGTTACAAAGGGTAGCCAAATTAAGTCTACCAGAAAGCGGGAGAGGTGTGAGAGAAATGAGAGGAAAAGAAGCCAAATGAGAAGGGCAGGAGTTACGGAAGGAACAAAAGTAAATTACAAAGTTATTTTGCCTTTATAAAAAAGTTAGTTATTAGTTCCAGCGGAAGAACAAAATCGAAAAAAAAGTTTTACTTTTTACTATTGCAATCGATGAATGACTTCCGGTTCTAAAAACCGGAAGAAGGACAGATTCTACGGGTAGCAGAATCCACCTCAACTGTCCTGCCAGTTCTTTTCTCCGAGCCTTTTCACTTTGGGTTTTCTTTCACTAAATTCGACCTTTTCGTTTCTCTTTTCATCAGCACGACCTGTCCAACGGCAGAAAAAACTTTATTTCTGTGGGATGCTACTTTATTATTCACAACTTTTCAAAAGTATTTTTGTATTTCAACTAATTTTGACTTGGCTTTCTTTTCCTTCTGAAACGCGTTTTTCTCACGGAGGTGATTTTACCTTGAATTTTGACAAAGCATCCCCAACATCTTCGGTCTTTTGGTTCCTCTCTCCCTCTCTCTCTGCAACCAAACATGTTCTACTGGTGGATTGCTCACGCTAACTTGTAAAATTTTCTGTCCTCCCATGTCATGCCTGGAAAACACTTTAAATTAGATACAATAAAAAGAATATAATAAAATAAAAATAGTGTTAATACTAGATTTAGTTTTACTTTTATTATTCGGTACTTTGTTTCATCGCTTCACTCTTGTTCGGTCTTTGTTTCACAATCCACCAACTTCAAATGGTTTCTGCTTATGTTTTATCGATTACGTGCATAATAATAAATAATGAGCACATTGTAGGGGCTCCATTTATTCAGAACTACATTTGTATTAATTAAATACTCTGTTCTACTCATGTGCATGAACTTCGGACACTGGACAGATTTTTGATGCTGCACGCTCAGGTTCGCTGATGTAAATCAGCAGGAAAAACTTCCCTAATAATTCATCATTATAATGTAATGAAATATAATTGCTGAATGAGTGAAAGCAGCAATAAATCAAGCAGTTTGAGTAATGGCGTTTGCCCCACTTCGCGGTAAATAAAATTAAAAATTCTCTACAGAAATTTGAAACTAATCAATTTATGTGAGGCAAAAATTTTGACCAGACGGAAGAAAACTCTGTTAATTAGATCTTATTATGTTATTAATAATTCATAGGCGTGTAATTTGAATTTTGTTTGTAATGGAAATTCGGCGAGATTCCAGGCAGGATTCCGGTTCTAAGATGGAAGAATCTATGGAATGCAAAATAAAGTGGAAATAACGCAGAGGGAAAATGCTCAAATTACCAGATTTGTACGTGGTAAAAACGGAAAATAGTCAAAATAGAAACAAAAAAACAATGAAATCAACATTAATGTCGAAGTGAAACATTTTAAGGGACAACATTAGGAACAATAGAAAGTTCCAAGTTTTAAAGTTTATTACCCCACAAATAAAATAGAATTTTTTTTATTATAAATCCTAGACACAGTAAAAAATAATTGTTCTCAATTAGGTTTTTCATAAATGTATGAAACTGTGTTGGAAACTAAACTAATGAGAGCAAAACTATTTTAAACTACCGTAGAAGGAGTGTGTTAACAAAAGATACACCCGATATTTTTACATTTAATTTTAAAAAATAGTTAAATCATTTTATCTAGTTTTTTTTGACAAACTAGGTTTTGTTTCGCTCAAAACTTTTCATAACTTTTTGATAAACACTATTTCAAAAGAAACATCCCCTTCGAAATAAAATGGATGACATTCGGTGGGGTGCGACTTAGATCGAACTCCAACTGCCCCGTAACCAGGTGAAACCTTTCAGGTATTCCTTAAGGTACTCGTCGAAGCAGGTTACGTTAACGGGAAGTTAACAGTTGAGAACCACCTGACGTGTCCAAAAAAAAAACGAAAAACGACATGTGTTGTTGAATGGCGTAAACTAGAAAACTGATTTTTCTGCTTGGTGAATTGATGAAGAGGAGATAAGCCGATTACGTGGGTTAAACTCTACGGTGGGAGAGCAAAATTTGGGTCACTGAATTTGAATTGTTCCTTTCCTTTGACCCAACAGACGAATTTAGTTACTCGTTAGGAAATTCTCCTCAACAGAAGAACCGACCTTCACTAACGTACTTCCTTCCTTGGAAACCGAACTTCAGGTAGGAAGAAGAAAGACACACCTGATATTTGAAACGCAGGGTAGCATCAATTTGTCAAAAGGATTTTCATAACAAGAAGTTCTTTGAAGAGCGAAGGAAGCGAAATTGTCAAGTACATTAAATAATAAATGGGTGAGTCTTAAGAGGAACGTGAAATGGAGTCGAATGTAAAATGGTAGGGAGCTGGAAAGCACCTGAGTTGGTCGTGCGGCGACGAAATGTTGAAAGAAAAAAAGGGTAGAATATCGTTTAATAAGCCGGCAAAATAAGGTTCAGGTTTTCCCAGGGTATTCGGGTGGTACCCGTCGGCACACACGTCGTGAGTACCTCGAGATGAAAGACAATCCAAGATGGAATATTTGTAGGTGAACGTCGTCCGACCGCGAAGTTCTTCGGCACACCAAGCGCACACACATGCTCAACGTGTGTTGGAGGAATGGAGTGGGGGCCTACGTCACAGGTCCAGGTCCAGGCACAGGCACAGGCTCGGAGTGAGTAGAGCGCCGTCGTGCCCCTCGGTCCCTCAGTTACCAGATATCGGCCGCCGGTGATCGTTCGACGTTGCGTTTGTCCTGTTCGTTACAATTCCCGACGCCATTTTGTCAAGTGAGTGTTTTGTGTGGTTGTTGCTGGTTTTCGGGTACCACACCTGTAAGGTACACACATACCCGCGATTAAATCGATAATCGACCAGGGCATTAAGTGATCGGGCTTGGGTACGTTTTCCTTTTTAATTCCGGGAGTTATGTGATTCGACGATAAGTTAAAAAACGAGCGGATAACGTACAATAATATTTATTTATAATATCGAAGGCCGACGAAATCGCAATTATGGCTAGAAAAATAGACTTTCGGTTTATTTCAACATTACTTTTTGTCGTGTTTCCATATGTAAGTATTGAAATATTTTATTCACGTAATAAATTTCAACACACAAAACACACATGTAATGACTCACTTTAATTGAAATGCACGGCACATTGACATCACCGGTCGATCTTTCCTACGTTAAATAATATTAATTTGACGATGAATTGTGAACTCTTCAGGCAACGTTTGTACCAAATTTTTGAACCGTTTAATAATCAATTAAAATTAATAACATAATTCAATAATATTAAGTTATTAAAAACCACAGTTGTACCGCAGAAACCCCTCGCAAGAACTCCACCTTATAATATTCAGGATTCATACTTTTTTATTGATTCTGAACTCAGATTATAATACATATGATTTTATGTAGTACACAACGAAATTTCACGTTGTAACAACTTAAAAGCGCAGTAATAGGATTACCATCATATTTTAATTTAAATTGTACGAGCACTGACTTTCGAAAGTAGAGATTGAATACCAAAGGTTACTGTAAAATAGTCTAACCAAGCACTTTTAAAAAACTTACACAGTGTCCTGTGTGTTGTTGTAAATTATTGATGTCTGACGATGTAATAATTTTTAAGGAATTCATTTACTTAACCAGAACTATACAATTGTTATTAATATTATTTATTGGTGGTGATTTGCATATATAATTACAATGTGAGTTAAGTTAGAAGCAGCAAGACGCCCACAGGACACGATAGACACTGTATAAAAGGGATAATGGCCAACATTTTGCTTCAAATTATTAATATTTCATTTCAATAAAGTCGCAAAACAATAAAATAATTTGTTTCGCAACGTAAATTACAAGTAAGTCGCGTCGAGAATAATTTTTTGTCGTAAATTTCAACGGAACTGCCTGTGATTCGTTCCTGACTTACACTGAATAGAATCAATAGTTGTTACACGGCAATTATTACGAGGGAAGTTGAGAAAACTAAAATGGTTTTTCCTCACAATTTGAGCGAATTTTTTAATGACAATGTAAAAAAGCCTTAAAAGACTTAGTCAAATATTAGCGTTTGACATAAAAGTTACATAACCGTGACAGTACCAGTGACACTACACTTTTTATCTGATTAACTTGCCACATTACAAAAGGAACTAGTTTTGAACATAATAGAGATATAAAGTAGACAAAACAAACAGATAAACCAGACTGAAACTTTTAAGTTGAACAAAGGACTTTCTTTTCTTAATGTTTTCTTTTAGAATTTTATTAGAAATGTTTTTTAAACCTATTAAAATTAACTTCTTTTTATTTATTTACCTCGCTGTCACACGTATTGAACTATTCTACAACACTACTATATCCTACTTACATATTATACTTACCGAATATTATTATACAGTTCAAATATGTATGTATGTAATACCAACAATGTGTGTGTGTAAATTGTATATCTTTCTATAGTTAAAACACCGGCGAATGTTTCAGGGTTAAAGGTAATTTTGAAATTTAATTTTTTGACGTACCAGCCAGAGCATCCAGGAGAATTCAGCTAACGTCACTTTGAGGGCCATCCCTTTGAGTAGTCGACAGAGAAAGAAAGGGAAACTTGATGTTTTAAGAGCATTTTTCAAACGCTTTTGGCACCTGGACAGAGCCGTCAAACTTTAACACGTGAAAGTGATAGTTTTTTGTAGCTTTCTTGTGTAAGATGAAAGCGTACGCATAAAAAAGACAAATTTAAATGAGTTTGAATGAAGTCGGCCACGTTGCCTCCAGCTCAAATGAATTTTCTCACTTCTTTCATCTTTCCCGTGGACCTGAAAATGACTTTCAGGTACATTTAACGGGCAGTTTGCGAAAGAGCGTGCCTAACATGTGATTAGAAAGTACTTGTCGATGAGTACATATCAATGGGTTGTATTCAATGGGTACTTCCCCGATGCTCCACTTCATGTCAATGAGGCAGTTGTGCTCATGCGAGTAATCTTTTAATTACACCACTTTAAGTTAATACCGTTAATTTCATTTTCTTACGTGTTTCATTTAAAAGTTTTTAGAATGTTTGTTTTTTCTCTTCTTGGTTCCCGTCCTTGTTGCATTCTGAAATTTTGAGTGGTTGGGTGTGAGCAAAGCAACCCAAGACTCGACCCATGGGTGACTTCATTGGACTGTCCTAAGACACAGCTGTCTCATTGTGACGACATTCACCTCACTCTGCCGTAGAACTTTACTAAAATATCAGCACGAATCTGTAGGACAAGAAATAAAGTTTAAAAGGCGGTGCGCCTGATGAGAATTGAGGAATATTGTAGTTTACATGACAACAAAAGTTACAATTAAAAAAAAAGTTACGAATGAGCTAAAAGTAGAAATAGAACGTTCTCCTCTGAGATTCCATTAATTTGGTTATCAATTAAAATGTAAGACAAACTGAAAGGAGAAAATGATAATAAAGTAATAAATAAAAAGGAGAATGAAAAATATAAATAATACAAAACAATTAAAAAATATGAAAAACAAAATAGAAATACATAAACAATAAGAAAGAATAGAAGAGAGTAATGAGAAAAGTCAAAGTCAGCACATCTTCTGAAGGAATTTCAGAAGAAACAGGAAAGTGTTGTAGATGTAAAAATCTTGAGAAAATGTTCATTCGGCCACCTTCTATGGGTGTCTGCACCTAAGGAAGCCAAAACGAGTAACCTCCAGTCGTAAACAAGGTACGTGTACCTGGTTGCAGTACGTGAAAACACAAAGAAGACACTGAAAAGGTGTAACTTTGGCATGCTCTCAAAATCAACAGAATTTTTCTATGATGAATTGGCCTAGCAAACAAACGTCGTCACACATCTACGTACCTGAGTACTCAGGTACCCGTCACGGCTAAGTAAACACTCTCGAGGGTCATCAGGTACCGATCAACTTGAAATTATTTCTTTGAATAAAATGAGAAAATCATTTTCAGTGGAATTTCCATTAGCGAGACTCGGCAGAAAAGAAGACGTGATTTCGTAATTATAGCGCTAGAAATTCAACAAAGGTTTTATAGTTTAATGAAAAACTATCGGTTATTTAACTGGAAATGGAAGACCAAAGGTAAATGCGGAAGACTAGTTTTCAGGGTACAGAAAATCTGCAAGAAATAGAAGAGGTAAAACAGTCTCTCGTGGAGTGAATTCAAGGCGAACCGCCAACTAACATCACAATACGTCAAAATAGTTGGAAAAATAGTTTCGTTAAATTTGCAACAACACAGAATTTCTAGGTTTAGCGTTGACCAAAGAACCTGACCAAGAGACACTAAAAAAAGAAATTTTGAATGTTACGTAACGCTCATTATGCAGTTCAACACGTAAAACTATTTCAGTGGGCGTCTTGTTCCTTTGGCATTTTCTTCTCTCTTCTGAGGAGGAGCGTCTCTTTGTACCATAAAAATGGCGTCTCCAAATCCTGACCGAGGTGTGAAACTATACCTGGCTAACAAAAACAGAAGGCGAAGACAGAGTGGGCGGTTGTTCCTCACAGCTTCCCACTTCCAGGTGCGCTGGCAATAACCCCAATGGTTTCTGCTACCACCACCAGCAAGAGCTGCGTACCTGAGACTGTAGGTTCGAATGACGTGAGTGAATCATTGCTTCTCGCGTACCTGGAATCGATTTCCGCCAGGTTTATCGTCTTCCAGGAATTGATTTATTCTGAGCTGGTAAGTTCGGGCGCGGCACCGGATGACCAGATAAAGTAAATAACCTTGCCGTGAAATCAGGTACCGATCCCGTGGGGGCCCACCTCGGCTCCTGCCGCGGAATTATTACGTCACATTTTATTCACAAACGGTTTCGTAATTAGTGCCTGCTCAGGTACGGGTCGTAGGCCTCACTCGATGAAACCGTAAAGTACCTGACCGGAATCGGATGATATTTTGACCTTCTTTGTTCTTCCTCATCTTCTTCCTTCAGGTTCGAGGCTTATGGAGCCATAAACTACTGATTACGGCACCTTTTAATACCTGAACGAAAGAATGAATGAATTGACGAGTGAATTTTAATAACTGCAATCATATTTGTCTATTTCTTCATCAAACATAACTTAACTTTCCCCTTCCCCCATACCTTCACCGAGGTGGTACCTGGTTCTTTAACTCAATTGCTCTGAGCGCCTGATGAACCATCCTCCGGCTCTAAGTACCCGACCAAACATCTTTCCAGTACTAATTTTCACTTGCAAGGTCTTCCCTTTGACCAAAGACTGAACATCAGAGCTTGAGTTCCTTGAACGCCTCAGGTATCAAGTTCACCAGGTGTCTACCTGGTACCTGCCTTACGCCTACAGCACAGTACCGCTCTGACCCCCAAATTTGTTTGTTTAGACTTCCGCTTTTTTCTTACTTTCATTCTTGACAAAGTCTAAAATTTTATAAGGTTCGCAGGTTTATCTTGTCTTACGTGCCTGATCCTGTAGATATCCTTTTTCTATTTTGTCTATTTCCATTTCAGTTTTAAATTTCTTTTGAGTTCGAAGTTTGAAATTGTACTCTTCGACGTGTATTTAACGTGTGAGTGTGACTTAACGGAATTGAGATGAACAATCACTCGTTCTCATCACTCTTATTCTCATCCCAGGTTGGTTCCCATACCTTCTTCTTCCTGTGCCTCCATGCCTTATCTTCTTCTTACGTTTGCCGGGCAAAAACCTCCGTTATTTGCCACTCGTAGAAATCAGATTGTTCCCTCTCCTCCGACCACATCTGCCCGGACAACAAAGAAATCTCACATGTGATGTTCCTTTGGCGGGCTAAATGAGTTAACGGACGAAGACCGGAACCGGAAATGAGAGCTCAAACCAAGTTAAATAATTACTTGTTCTTCTTTTGAGTGTCCTCTCAATCGCCTCGTCTTTTGTGTATTCAAATGGCGACGAATTTCCATGTGAAAACCCGTAAATTCGAATAATGGAATCTCTGAGGAAATAAAAAATAAAAAAATTAGAAAGCAGAGAAATTGTTTTGTGATTAGTAAAGCGTTTGACGGTGATCGACCATCCTCCAGGAAATAGAAAATTAAATCTGTTATGGGGATAATTAACAGGTACCACAGATGGCAGAGGTACCGCCATGATACCAGCGAGTACTCAAAGTGACACACTCAACTTGGCAAGGCCGTGATGTTTCCTGACGTCTGATGGTCTCATTGCAGTGGGTTAACAGGTACGCGGAACCTGGTGCCATTAGAATTTCTCTCTTTTTAAGGGAAATCGGCGGGCAGCAAGGAAAACATGTTTGGAGTGAAGAAATAAAGGCAAGATGAAGGCCACGGGTGATTGGGTGGGTGAAGGAACGCAGATGCTTTTTACTAGAAATTTTTCGATCGTTTGGATGGAGTGCTTTTTTATTTTCTTAACACCTGAATGTCAGAACCTCGAGTCGTGACATTCAACTATCCTTAAAATTATTATTATTATTATTGGTATAACATTGACCTATTTTGACCAGAGAGCCTCATACAGAAAAGCAGATAGTATAAATTGGAGCTTACAGGTTACGTTTGAGAAAAATACCAGGTACTCAAACACTTTCCAAAACTCATACGATTTGTATGATTTACGTAAAATTTATTATTTATTGTTGAGAACTGCCATTTTTGTTTTACAGTCTGGAATTTGCTTTACTGTTTTACCTATTGTAATTGTACCTAATTGTAGGTAGGCCTTTGAACTTTTATTCTCGTTTGCCGACATCTTTTTCCGAAATTGTGGAAGTTTGATTTGTAATGGCAAACCCTTCATTCAAATAAAATCCACTTTTATGGACTGTAAATTACGAGACCTACGCCAAGTTGACTTTTACGTAATGCAACTGTCTGCAAAACAACCAACACACGTAGAAGTTTCGTAAAATATTTTCGTGGAGGAGATCAAACAGATCGTGGTCAAATGATTTTGCGATCGATTCGTGATCTTTTGAAATTCTATGAGTTCCAAGTCGATTTTCACCAAGTCGAATTCTCTTGAGTTCTCACCTGAAAGTGAATTTCCTTTCCGCGAGTCATTTCATCTTCAAATTTTCTTTGTGGTCGACACCTCAAGTACCTGAAAATTTCAAGGACGATTTGACGCTTCTCGTCGACTTTCCTGGTCGCCAGTTTCTGTCTTTGAGAATTCAACCGTCACTCTTTCGTGTCAAATTCTTTTTATCCCATCACATTATGATGTTTTCTATTGAGTAGTACCTGTCTTTAATGTTTCTCAATTTGTTTGACTGTCTTTTCTTTTTCTGACCTTACGAGTCGCCAAACGCGAAAACCTTGCCAAAAACGTGTGGTTTGCATTCGTACCTGACTTAATATTTTGCCAGAGGATACCATTTCTTGCTCACGTGTTCTGATGTCACTCATTGACACTGTACAATTCGTGTCAGTAATTCTTCAATGTGTCTGTCCGATCAACAATGCCGTAGCAACTCGATTTGTTTTACTCGGTCAATTGTGCAAGGGACCTTCACAGTGAGTACCTGTGTGAGTACGAGTACTCAGTTAACCCGTCCCAGGAGCCAATTTTTTTTTATTCCATCTTGGTCGGCTTTGTCTCAGACAGGTTGTTGCTCCCACCGTTCGATAACAAATCAATGGATCTGTTGACCTCCCCGAATTAGCTCGCCATTAATCACGACATTTGATAACCACTCGGTTGGAAAGTAATAACCGTAGGAATGAAAAAAACTGTGTTTAGAACTGCTTGAGGCAAAGTGGCCAAATCACAAATTGACTTTCCGTGTCCGATACTCAGGGACAGTACCCTCCTCGTCGGGGACGTTTGGGCTTGTAGCACCACGCCAAGTCGCCCGTGGTGGTCTCCTCCTGTTGAACTTTTGTTTTTATTATTAATAAATTACAAATCGAATCGTTTCCACAGCAGTGGCCTTTCAATCACGTGATTCACCAATTAGAGAAAAATAAAATCACTAAGAAAAAAAGAATCACTTGGTGTGTCTTCACGGAAGAAAGTACTCTAAACGGAATGAAATGAACTAAGTGGAAAGGGGTGAAAAGATGAAAATAATGAGGAAGGCAAAGTAGCAATGGAGCACCGACGAATGGTTGAGAATGACTGAAATGGCAGTCAATCAGTCAGGGAATGAGCACCCGCAGTTAACCTCATGAAATTCATTTAACAGATGGCTGCCATGCTGTTGGTGGTTTGTTCTGATTAAAGCGGATACGTCGCCATTTTCCGTCTGAGAGAATTTAAAATTATTTGTCAGACTTAAAGTAGTTTCTCAGGTCGTTCGATGCCAATCAATCGGAGAATGGAAAATCGATGTAATCGAACTGTTACGTAACTTCCCATTGTTTTTCCTTTCTGTGATTGTCTCTGTTTATTTTTGTTTTTCATTTCACGTTCCTTTCGACTAATTTCGTCTCTTTCTCTTCATTAAGCGTCGACTCGTGTCGGTTTAACATTTCCTCCATTACTCTACTAGTACAGTACTCTATTCGTCTCATGACGTTGGTTTTCTGTTTCTCTTCATTTGGTGCTCGTCTCTTCGCTCGCCAGAACATCAAATATATTTTCTCCTTACTTTCTATTCTCCACGTTCTGATTGTTTCTATTTTTCTAATTGCTTCTTTTACACCTTTTTTCCTTATTTTTGTTTTAAGTCCAGGTCGTTTCGTTTCTGTCGTATCCTTCTTGATTTGTCGGAAAAAAAAAATTGTTATTTTTTTGTACTTTTTGTGTATTCGCTTGTTTTTCTCCTCTGAGAACATGTGGGACCGGAAATAACTCGCAGATAGAATTATTTACGTGTTAATGTGAGACGGTTCGTATCCATCTTGAAGTGTCTGTCTGCATCGTTTGACACGAATTATCTTCTCATCCAGTTCTACGTCGGCTTACGTAAGTTGGCAAGCCACGGCAAATGTCGAAACGCACTTTGAATTTCGACGGCAGACTTTCTTTTCGAAGATGTCACGAGAAATATGCGTTTAAGCGTGAGGTAATTTGCGAATTTTATTACGAAATGCAGAAAAGAAAAAGGACCGTACGTGACGGTGGATTTACGAGGGGCAACAAATGAAAAAAGACCTTTTCTTCGTGAGAAACTAAAGTAGAAACTAAAAACGGTTACGACCGTTGGAGAGAAATAACAAAAGAAGCGGAGAAAGAGAGAGAGAGAGAGAAACAACAATTTTATGACTCTTTCAGGTTTCAGGCATGGCAAAAAACACAAAGATGGAGTTATTACTGGAGAAGAATGGCCAAACAGCGAAGGCACAAAGCACTTTTTACGCATACCTTGAACCTGAACCCACGCACGGAGCAAAAAACGCTTCCAGTCTATTAAAAGCAACAAGTTGTGCCTGAGTTCTCTCTTGCTCGTACCTGATTTCATTCCTGACTTGTAAGACGAAGAACAGGACCGTTACAATTAAATAAACACATTTAAATGTTCAACAAGCCATGTAAAGTCAAAGGGTTAAATCTCATCGTGCAAAAAGAAGAAGAAGAAGAAGAATGAATTTTAAATAGGACCGATTCAGGTACGTGGCCGTGTGAGCCAGTAAAACGGTACATTCCGCGAGTACCTGTTTAGGTGCCTGGTTCCCCTCATGAGTGGAATAAATTTGCCGACTTTACGGAGCACGAGAAAAGCACGAGCTCTTTTGAGCGCGCTGTGTACCAGAGCTTTTTCAACCAGTCAAATTAGTATTATTCTAGTTGTCTTTTCTACTAGACGGCAACTTGCTTTATATTAACTACTTCTTATATCTAATTAATATTCCCTCAGGCGAACTGCAACATATTCCACGTATTCACACAACTGTAGTGAATGGTTATTTTCTTAATGATTCTACGTGTGACAGTACACAGTTACCTACCCTACCCAACTGCATTAACTCGATGTATCACGTGACTAGACAAGTCCCTGAATCATTCTTCTTTAAACTTCGAATTAATCAGAGTATTCACATAGCGTGATTGCTTCTCAGAAAGAAAAATCATTAAAATTGTGGAATTACCCAAATCGTGTTGTGTTGAATTATCCGCGTTAATAATAAATTTGACTGCAGTACGAACTTCTATTACACACATTCTATTACATAAATAAATTTAATTATGTTCACTTTTATAATTTTAAATTCAAGTTAATGTATTTCTAATTATGTGAAGTACCACATTGAGTAATTTCATCTGAGTCTTTGGTCAGAAAACTCGCATTTTTTGTGGTACCCGTTGAGTGCCCCGATGTAAAGGAAACCACTCGTCTTCTTACGAAATTCTAATTTGCTACACATCTCTCATCCGTTCGAAATAGTTTAAACAGTTACATCAGGTATTTAAAACAAAAAAAAACTAATGTTGTTAAACAAAACAAAAAGTGAAGTAGTGAGAAACTAAGTTTCCGGTTTCCAGGCTCAATGAAATGCATTTGCATAACAGAAAATGCAAAGCGACGAATGCAAATTTTGTGTTTGTCCTCCGGCTTTTTTTGTGTGTTGGTACCCCCGGGTACCCGCTAACGGTACCCAAGGGGAATTTAATTACTTATTTATTTACGTGTTTAATAGTTAGAATTTATGTCCGGGAAAGAAAACTACTTTCTCAAGCCTCTAGACTGCTCTAACGAGTTCTTTCGCCATTTCGTCTCGAGGGTGACGTCCATCTCCTCTTTCTTTTGCTCTTGATGGTTTTGTCTGCTCTCGGGGTATCCCGAAGTAATTTAATTTCCAATTTCCGTCTTAAAGTACAAGGAGATCTCCTAAACTTGGGAGTAAACTTTTGAGGACAAAGTCGAGGTCGGAAAGGGCATCGATTGAACCTGAAACTTTAGCTTGCTTTAGACGTCAGTAATTTCAAAATAAAATGATTTGAGATTTTAAGTTGATCAGTTAGACCCTGTGTACCCCTCATAAGTAACTCTGTGGTACCAAGTTCTTGTCCTACACGAATTACATATATATATTAATATTATAAAGTAGTGGTTCTTATATATTTGATATTTTCTTTTGGGCAACTCTCGCCTGCATAACAGCCCCATAACACAAGTAAATCAAAGAGACCCTGTTGAGCGGAAAAAAACATTATCCATTGTATTTCACAATCGATCGTCTTGAACATTCTCCATTGATAGATTACAGTGATTGTTGCGAATTATTAAGTGTAACGGCAGGATTGATAATTCAAAAGAAAGAACATGACACTCGACGTGAATTTGAGATGCGTCATTAATAATAGTAATAATTAACCTCCTTCGTCATTTCTGAATTTGAATTACGTATTTTTTGGGACTCATAAAAATGGGCAAGTAGGTCTGGTCGGTCAATTTTTACAGAGATGCATCTAGGGCTCGTCTACCACAGGTGGAAGTGCTCAATGCTGAAAGAACGCAAAGAAAGAAAAATTTTGCTTGGGAATCGATCGATCAGTCAATCAATCAATCAATGAGATTAATCAACTCATGTCGTTAGGATTAATGCAGGGAAATGATGGTTAGGTGGTGGGGGCGTTGCGGTTGTCAGGAATTAGTGAAGGAACCCCGTGATTGCCACATTTGGAGAAGTTGGAGAGAAGAAGATGAAGGAAACGCGGTAGATGAAAGTAGAGCAAATTGAATCAGTCTAATTTACGCACGCGTAGCCTTGGAAAATGTTGAGTGGCGACGTTACGCGCGAGATGTGGTGAAAATCTCAGGTGATACCTTGATTGTCGACGTCCTCCAATTTTTTCCAGGTTCAAAATCAGGTATCAGGTCAAATGTAGGGCAAGTTTTAGAGGAAATGAGAATTGTAAGAATTGAATTAAACCGATGTTCAAGATTCAGGTACGCGAACACCATGAATTTATTCCTAACGAGTAACCATAACAGGTACCAACGACAGTTTTCAGGTATACAATTAAGAATGAAAGTACTCCGCTGTAAGGTAAGGCAGCCGACACGTGTTGGTATTACCTAATTGGCATTCGCTCATTAGTTCAGGTATGTTTCTTGTGGATTCTAAGAGTATTCTGAAATTCCATCAGGTACCACTCCAGCTATGATAAGTACTGAGAGAGAACAAGTACCTGAGATAAATTGTCGCAGTCATTTGGTCAAAATTGCAAAATCAGTGGCGCCGTATCTGTTTTTTGCCTTTTCGATTGATAGTTTTTGTCTCCAGGTATTTCATGTACCTACTGTTAACCTGACTTATGAGTAATCTCCCTAAGTAATTCGTACCTGTGCCTTATGTTTTAATGGCAGTGGTCAGGATGAGGCGCTTGAGAAAATAATTTGTGGCGGGTACCTGGCAATTACGAAGGTTTTCTTAATTATACCCGCCATACCTTAAAAATTTCCGTCTTTTCCGCCATTCTCTTTGTTGCTGTAGATCAGCTAAAACCCTCCATGACTTATCTTTGTTTATTTTTATTTCAGGTACGATGCCAGGCATTCGTCGAACAAGAATTCACACCAACTGTGACAGCAACATGCAAGGCAGGTTACATGACCATCAAAGTAGCCACAAATCAGTCTTTTTACGGTGGGTACCTGAGCTTTTCTTTTTTTTGTGAATTACAATAAAACAACTCCACATGTCGGGTTGGCCATTTTTAAATTCTTCAGGTTTTAAGCGACATGTTCAATCCTTTTTTACGCCATCTTTACATTTCACTCGGGAATTCTGTTTTCCTTTTTTTTCTTTCCCACCTTACTTTTTTAAATTAGAAAAGAAAGAAAATTGAATTTTCCTCCTTTGTATTCACCTTTGTCGTACCATCACTTCATCTTTTCTTTTTGTCACCTCACCATTTTGTCTAGGTTTTCTTTCCTTACTGTTTTTTTTTATTTGTATTCCACAACCGTTGCCTAGTTCTTAATGAGGATAGTTATTCACTAACTTTTCAATTTTATCTGATCAAACCACAAATTAATTTGTGGTTTTACTAAGCTGCTCAGTTTCAAGAATTTCAGGGCTTTCACTTGAGCCTTGATTTTGGGCTTTTACTTGAAAAAGTTGAGTGACCAACACCTCCATCTGCTTCCACTCCTGTCCATTTCCACGCAGAATAGTTGGTCTCAAATTTTTTGTCATCGAGTTACTTTTTCCGGTGTACAATGTCTGGAGGTTTTTCATTTCTTTTTCTACTCATCAATCTCCTGTTTGTAATGGTGGGTGTGACACACTCGTCCAAGTCTTTTTCCTTTGTTACTTCTTGTCTGTCCTTTATCGGTAATTTACGACGGCGTTCTTCTTCCTCCCCTGCACTCCATTTATATTTTCCTTATTTTTATTTTCTGTCTTCTTTAAACTTTTCTGTTTCCCTCATTCTTCACAAACTTTCCAGACGTGGATTTAAGTCATACCTTTCCTGATGTCTTGTCTTCTGTCACCGCATTCATGTCTCCACAATTCCTATTAATGTATTTACTACGCTACTTTCTCAGAACATACCGTAGTATTCTGTTGAGCAACATTTTGACAATTTCATCAAATTGTTTGAAATAAACTTTACCAATGCGTGTTGATTGGTGTAGTGAGACTGCACTACTTCTATGTTATTTAATGTTTTAATAAATAATATTTTGGTCACTGTTAGTAGGTATTGTTACCTATCCTAAATTCGATTATCCATTTTCAGGTACAATTCACTCCAGGGACTACCGAACTCCCGGCTGCATGTCATACGGAAATGGGACCCATTTGACCATGCTGGGAATTAACCTTTTGGCACCACCTGGATCTCCTGACAATTGTGGTGTTTTCATCAACAATGTAAGTTACTTTTGATTTTATAGGTCTTAAAGTGGAAAATTTTCCTTAAGGTTTTCATCCCTGACTTCTGACTGAGTTTTATTTTCCTCTAGTTTCTCTCATTTCTTAAAAACGCCATTCTTGCCCTCCTGTTGTAACCTTGACTCTACTTAACCCACATCTGTATCTAATTAATTTACTTTTACAATTTTTAAGTTTATTATATATATTTTCTTCTACATGGTTTATTTATACCTGAGTTACTTGGTGGGATACCAATTTTCTCGTCTTCTTTGTCTTCCTATTTGTGCACTTCACTTTCTACTTTTGCCACTTTCAGTTGTCAACTTTAATTACTCCATATCGTCTATCATGAGGTTTTTGGCCCTCCCACGTTTCCTACCTAATGTAACGCTTCAAAATAACGAGGATGATCCGTAGAAAAGCGTTAGAGTTATAAATCAAAACCTTAATTACAAAGCTCTGTATTTAAATGCGCCAATCAACCTGATTCTATGGGTGTAGTACCTGATATTTTCTTCTATTGCGGGCGATGCACATCATTTCTAGAATATTTATTTTATCTAATGAATCTTTTTTAATGTCCGTTGAACCTGATTTGCCAACCTGCGTGCCTTCATTTTCATTTAAAGTAGTCCGAATGTAACTTTTATCTCAATGCAATTAACCCATTTCTTTTATGTCCACGTGGTGAAGCACGTAGACGTGCAGGTATGTTGCCCACCTTAGGAAAACAGACTGTTCTGTGTGCCTGCTGCATACCTGCAATTAAGTTTTGCAATATTTTTTGCGGTTAATCAACTTTCTTGTACAATTTGCTTAGGATCAGTCACTTGAACGCCCCCAAATTGTCATAATTTTCTCTGGTACGCAAGCGTTCTTCTCCTCTCCTCTCCATGTCTTTATAGTACGCAGGCGTTTGATTACAAAACAGATTTCTTCTGTGTAATTCCGTCCCGAACAAGATCGATTCTAATTAAACAGGAAATATTTGAAATGAAACCTTCGGAGGGTTTGAATAAGTCGAAGATTTCTTTTAATTTTTCTGACGATGGTACTCGAATGAGAAGCAAATCGCATGCGTTTTACGCTTCAGTGTTGCGTAGCAATAGCGTGACGCAACCGTTCAAATTCTACAAGCGTTTGTTATTGACTTATTTGGTTCTCACTTTGGTAATAATAATGTACCTGCCATAACTGAGGTCACAACTTCATGACACAATCAGATACTTGCAAGATGTGAGTGAAATTCAGTAACAAAAATGAATAATAATAAGATGATGATGGGCATGTTTTCCGAGGAGATAAAATAACGAAAATAATACGTTGAACAAAAGAAAGTAATTTTACTTCACAGGTAGTGTAATTTTTCTAATTTTACGTGAAAGATTCAGCCTTGGAAGCACAAAATTTTAAAACAGTAGCATTGTAAAAACAAGAAAATGGAAAACCAATAATCCACACATTATAATTAGACAATAAAAATGCTCCATTACCATAAGGATTATTACTTAGGAGCACGAAGGTTATTTTACATTATAGAAATGACAATAAAATTATAGAATTATTGTGTCGAGCAAAGTTATATAGCTCTGTACAACGCTGAACATAATTTTAAATTTTGACACGTAATTTAAGTTAACGCTACATATATCACTATTATTGCTATTCGGAAAATTATTTGGTGTAAAAAAAACTAATGAATGTAATGAAGTGACAACACGCTAATAATAAGTGCCTCAAAACTGAAATACTCCTGCTCGTTTAGTGTGATGATAGCAGTAAACTAGAATTCTGATCTTAATAGTTTAAGTACCGGAGACTATGGTTTTTACGAATTACTACGCGTCACATTCTTCGTCTTGTGTAGCCCCTGAGTGTTGTATTCTGGGCTTTAAATAAAACTTCTTTAAAATTAACGCTAAGTCGTCAGCTGTGGTTTGGTCTTACTAAATTTGGGTCGTCACATTCTTGCCTTTCATTTCTTTCAGGTTTTCTGAGGTATCAGGTTCGGCCCTCTTTTTACCAAAAATGACAAAATTCACGAGAACGAGAGAGAGGGAGTTCTCAGGTTAGATCGGTTTGGTTCGATCAGAACCAACTTAAGTTGGTTCGCCTTGAGTCACTGCCTCCGTGATTTTAAACAGAAAAGTCTGTTTCCGTGCGGCTCATCATCTGACACGGCAGACCGCATACTAATGGCCTACCAGGGTCATCTATTTGTGTTGACATAATTATTATTCTATTTATTTACTGCCGAGTGGTCTAGTGACCGTGAATTTCCAGCGAGAAGTTATGAAACTTTCATTTTTTCAATAGAATTCCGAGACCTTCCACTATTTTGCATGAAATTCCCGCGAGATCTCTGCGCATGCCAGAACATAGGGACTGTGTATGAATCTATGCAAATATGCCAAAACTTATTTTATAGAAGAAAAATAAAACGGTGCGACTTTTTTAAGTAAATTTAAGGTACAAACACGGATAAATAAAAGAATTAATTCCAGAAATGCGTATGGAAAGAAAAAAGACAGAATGAAGAAAATACTGGAGTAAGATCAGCAGTAAACATCTTACCAGTTTGTTACCTTTAAGAACAAGAAACCTAAAACAACAAATTCTCTTAGTTTCTGCCATAAAGTATTTTAATTGTAAATTCTATTGTACATAACTCAAATATTGTTCCCAAATAATTGTTCATTATGCCAGGTAAGGGCACTTTTTCTATGAGAACACCCGAAACGCTTAGGTTAGACAACATTTATAGAAGTACAAATCATGGAAGAAATTTGTGTCCTTCCTTTCATTTTTTAACGCTCACTTTCCATTTTACCTTGCGGTTGCCTCAACTCATTTTTATAACTATTAAAATATTTTCAGACTTGAAGTTAGAATTAGTAATTTAGAGAAATGTAAGGAAGAGAAATAAGGGAAGCACAGGCACAAACAGAAATAAATAGGAGCAGAGTGAAATAAAAAGTGAACATTGTCACGTACAATACTGGAGATAAGAGAAAAAAGTTAGCCACAATCTTGCGTAGAAAACATAGCTAAATATCTAGAGTTACTCAGAAGGTTGAAAGAAAATAGAATTTGAACAAGTTTTAGATTCTACGAATGTAACATTTGAGGCACAAACTCAAACTAAATTAATTTCATGAAAAATTAACATTGATATAAATATATTTTTTTTTTTTACCATACACCAATCACAGTGTACGAGATGGAGATAGATCATTTCCAATATAAGCCAAATTTGCACAATTTTTATTATTTCAACTGTCTCTATTGAGAATGCCCAACCAGGTGCGACTGTACGGTGTAAGGCTAGCCGCCCCTCCCCCCCACAGGTGCGACATGGAGGCCTGTCATTAATCTAACAACGAGATTATGCAACTTTCCTCTCGACGTGGGCTGCGCAACAATCGCCCAACATTAGGCCACCATTTTGGTTTTCCCTGTCACATCCGTCCGTAAACTACGAGAAACAATCGGATGATCCTGAAAGCAAACTTTTATTGAGAATTTTTCTGTTGATTTGTTAAAAAAGAAACAAACATGCTTGCATGGATGGTGGTGCCTAATGCCAAGCGTGGGCAATTCAAGTTGGATGTCTAAAATGGACCTGTGAAGGTGTTGTTGGTCGAGCGAAATTGAAAAAAAAAATGATCTGTGATCAAGTGATCTCATGCTATGTGGAAAAAATGGAGGAATGGAATGACCGCAGGAGTTTTCAAATTGGTTGAGGTTTCCAATTTTCTGAAGGTTTGAGTTGGAAGAGACGCTAAAAACCGCAAAAACCGATTTTAAGCCGTCGGGGTGAGTAAAAAAATGAGAGAAGAGAAACAAAGATGAATGGTCCGTGGATGATTAAGTAGAAGACGCGACGGGTGTTGCGGTTTGCCGTGGGATATGACTACTAAGACAGAAATTCGCAAACTAAGTGTCACAAAAAATAGGAATATTGTTGTTAAGAGTTTCAGGTACCACAGGTACGCAAATAAATATCCTCAGAGTTTAATAATTAAGAAAAAGGCGAAAAACCGAATAAAAATGAGCAAAAGCGTCAAAATAAGTGAAGGTAGTTTATATGATGTCGGGTGGCCAAATAAATAGACCGACAGGCGGATGAACAAACATTTCAAAATGTAATGTCTCGTGACTTAAAAACTGGAAAGAAAAGAAAAGAAAAAGAAAAAGTGACAGGCAAATGCATAAAACAGGAGGCAAAATTGTTTTGATTGTACAAGTGACGTAAACATACAATAAAGCTAAAAACGCCTGTCTGATACAAAATTTTCATATACAGCAAGCATTGGTGCACACATTTTATTAGAAATAGATTCATAATCCCAGAAAGACGACGGAAAGTACTACAATAAAGACAAGCACACCGAGAACCTGGAATGTACCCATCAATGCAGGGGGGAAAATCAAATATACAAGTGCTACATAAACAGAAGTGCAATGTGTTGGGTGTGGTGTAGAAATAAAACGGGAACCAACCTGTGGGTACTAGCGACAGACTAAGCCCATGCATCTGCGTCAACGTGGGTACCAAAAGGTGAAGGTACTCGTGGCAGCAGACAATCAAATCTTAAATTTTCGTATTTTTACTTACAGAGAACAGAAGAGCATTCGGTACCAATCGCCGTTCGCCTTCATCGAACTTTAGAATTAGCAGAAGACAAATTTTACGTCATCACCTGTGGAAAAGCAGGTTTTAAGAACGCCCGAAACGAAACTTCCCTCGTCTCCCTGAAACTCATCGACAAAAATCGAAAAGTCAGAGTGAACGAAGTTTTCTATGGACACGAGTACCTGCTGAGAGCTGACATATCCAGGCCTGACGGTAAGTTAACTTAACGAAAAAGAACGAAATTCCTATGAGGGTACTCGTTACGTCATTCGAGTACTCAAAAGGTTGCGAAAAACAATTAAATTGATTTCAATTTCATTAAAACGTGAGAAAAAGTTAATTGAATAAAATCAAATATTCATTTGGGCTCGGGTTCGTACTCGAATTTGAAGAAAATTGCATTTTATGATTGGGTACCGAGGACCTGGGAGTTTTTTTTGCAATGAGTAGGTCTTAATGCGACGACCTTGCTAACAAATGAATTCTTCGTCAATTCCTTATATTCGCCGAGGTCAGTGTTCTTTCATTTTGTCAAGTCAAAGTCAAAGAAATTCTTAAAAGGAAGACAGTTTTGACAAAAGGTACCACACTACCTTGTCCACTTTAGGTAGGCGCTAAATCAATAACACATTTGGCATTATCGGGGACTTCGTGTAACACATTGTGCTCATAATAAGAATTAATAGTTGCAGTGAAAACGGTACCCGCATGTGTGCAAAACTTTTCATTTAGTTATTGCCAATACAAATGTAATTGTGGCAGCAACAGTAACATCTGTATAAGTGTAAAAATTTAAATAACTTAAGTCGAGTTGGTTCCGATTACTTTTCTCAAAATAGCTGGTTTAGATCATCTAATCTTTTAATTTCAGGTTCGTATGGAATTCGTGTCAAGTCTTGCTTCGCATTCAACAAGAGAAACAACAGCGTTCCTCTCATAGATGAAAAAGGGTAAGACGAAACGCATTTTGAATTTTGAGTGGTATCAGGACATTGTGTACGATCTGTCGGACATACAGAAATGCTGAACGTTCAATAAAATTTACACTCGCTGTTATTGTTACGACCTCTGGTCATAAAACGTTCATTTGAGTGGAATAAAACCTCAATGATGTATACATATATACGGAATTCTAAATTATATAGTATGAATAAAATTGTGTTTTATGATTATGGCTAATCTGCAACAAGGTGACGGTGATTTCACATTAGGTATTACAGAACTTCACTTTCTCTGTCGTACAAAACGAATCCACATCACGGTTTCTGTATATGGGTTTGTAAATTCTTCAAAGGACTGCTGTTACAGTACAACCTACTGACAGGTGTAGAGATCTTTGGTTTTGGATCAAGTTAAAAATCTAAAATAAAAAATTGTACAACTGGAGTTCTAATTTTTGTGAAGGCTATATGGAAAGATTACTTATTGTTTTGGTTCCTATATAGTTACAATGAGAAGACGGCCTTAATACCACTCTAACTTGATTTATTGTAGTATATGATTGTGCCCTTAGATTTTTATGAATTGTTATTTTAGATGTCCCGTGGACTCCAAAGTAATGACTCCCTTCAGGTGGGATCCCTCGACCAACGCAGCAGACGCCACACTGTTTTCAATGTTCAGGTTTCCAGACAGTACCCAGATGAACTTCCAGTGCGACATTGCCATCTGCAAAGGTCAGTACCTCTACCTTAGAACCCGTGCCGTACTCCTGAGTAATATTCTAATAATTATTTCTAATAATAATTTATTTGACTATTGTTAGGTGGCTGTCCTGAACCTGACTGTGGGGACGACATAGAGACTCTCAACTCCGTACAGGGAAGAGCCTTGGACAGAGACCCTTTCTCTGAGGTAACAGAAGAGGGAACTTTGATGGCCAGTACCAGTGTCTTCGTGCTAGAACCTGGCGCGAGTCCATGTGAGTGATTTTCTGCTTAGTGCCAAAGTTACAGTTTCTGTCTATTTTGTTGTTTCATCAGAGACTCATCTGTTTTTTCCTTTTATTCGTTTGTTTAATTCTGTCTTCCCTGTATTTTCCCTCCTCCGGTACATTACTTGCTTTTACTTTTTATTTTTCGTTACAGGACAGACTTTTTTCTTTTCTTCTTAACTTATCTCTGTTGATCATTCATCTTTTTATTAAACCGCTTCCTCTTTTGTTTTTCCCGGCCTTCTACTACGTCTGTCCTTCTGCTTACACAATTCTTTTGTCTTGTCGTTGTGGTAACTCGGCCTTTTCTGTTACTGTTCTTTTGATTCGTTGTACTAACTTAAAGACTGCTTATGTTTCAGACGTCGAAGGCATCTGTGAGAACACCGGGTACCCGCCCTGGCTTCTCTACCTCTGCATTGCCTTTGGTCTAATGTTTCTCATTATGCTTTTGATAAACATATTCCTCTGCTCGGCCATGACCTGCGCCTGTGCAAGAACAGAAATTATTGAGAAGGAACCCAGTATAATAGAAGATTACGATCCATATAGAAGCTGGCATGGGTCACAGTACGGCTCGAGGTGAGACACCAGTTGGCATTCAACTCAGTGGAAACTTCAATTTATATTTCAATGACTAAACAAATTTTGGTTCATAATTTTTTGGTCAGGTACTCCCTCAACGGCAAACCCAACATGGGCTACACCTCTGGAGGGTCTACTATGAATTCTACAAGGAGCATTTCGACCAACAGTGACCATTACGCCATAGTTCACAGCAGGCCAGACAGCAGGTGAGTGTTCTGCCAAGGCCTACGAGTTGTTTCCACAACGTTCGGCAACACTTCATTCGTTTATCATTGTGGTTCTTTCAGATACTCACCCAGTCAGCACACCCAACAAAGAGACAGACATCGAGGCCCTTCCAGTAATTTTGGCTCACACTACAGCGGAAAGTGAATGACTTAACGGGAGTCATTCGCGGAGTTTTCGACTCCGAAGAGAAAATTGCCATAAACAAATCATCCGACGAAACGGAAGTTGAAACCCAAAACCGGAAAAGGAGTCTCATCTACTTCCCATTCGTCAATAATCCTTTTAAAAGCAATAAATTAGACGATTAACTAGTTTACAAGAATCGAACGTGAAGCGAAGAAAATCAAAAGACAAAAACCTGCTGACATTTTACATTCGTCATCTAAAAACACGCCGATTCTCACTCGTTGTACATAAATAGATTTTAATTATTTTATTACTATTTCTTATTATCATCAGCGCAATTTGTTACTAATCAATTCAATACGAAGTGCCTGTGTGAATCGAAGTGGGAACGATGTAATGAATGATTGACTGCCCGTATGAATCTGAGAAAGAATGTGTGAATGAATGAATGATCGACCGATCCGATGTATCTGTAAAAATCGTTTAGACTGAAAATTTTTAATGCGTTAAATTCGTTGACAACTAAACAATAAAATTAATTAACATTATTTTGTAAAAGTTTCTGGTTTTTCTTGCCATGGTTAACTTTTTTCCTCATTCCTTTTAGGTTGATTTCCTGTATTCATGGCCCATTTACGTTTACATTAGATTTAAGAGATATTTAGAACATTAAAATGCAACACTTCAGAAGACTTTCTTTTGATATGAATTTCGTCAGGTAGATTTTGAGTTGGGATTGCAAATAACCTAAATTCAGGTATTTACCTCTTTCTGTAATTAATATTTTTCCTCATGCTTCTTAATTGCAAGGTGCACCCTTAAACATTGTGCTTTTAAACATTCAAATGTAATTGCAAACAAATTCTATGGAGTTCAAGAGAGGCGTACTTACTTTATGAACATTAATTTATCATTCACACACGTTTGCGTTGTAAGGTTCTGGTGTCTGGTGGAAATGTCATACCTCCTGTTGACGATTCTCGCAGTTGACCGTTATTTTATTTATTTTATCAATGGATGCTTTGTCTACCGCCACGACAAAATTTGAATAACCAAAGATGGATCCTAGCAGTGTCTACTGCAGTCCACTGACTAATTGATTTTTCTGTCTCATATCGGTAAACATGTACCGAAAATGGATTTCGTCCAAACGTTTCAGTTAAAAAGTTTACCCGGATACCTGTACAGGTATTGCAAATGGACAATTAACACACTAATCAACTTGAAATTGGGTTATTATTGGTTTTGGGTGTCGTTAAGAATCGCACTGACACTCGTCCCCCAAACCGGCTACATACATCCAGATGAATTTTTTCAAACTGTCGAAGTTTTTGCAGGTATCAACTAAATTGATTTGATTAATGCACATAAATATTATATGATTTCCTAACACCCAGATTAAAATGACCATTATTTACAGGTAATGCATTCGACACTGAAATATCCCTGCCTTGGGAATTCAATGCTTCTTTTCCAATACGAAGTGTTCCCCTCATATACATCTTTGTATATGTGCCTTTTGCTACCCTTAGAAATCTGTCAGAGATCATAAAAATGTATACAGATATAACTATCCTGGGACATTATGCTCTTCTTGTTGTTCCAAGATTGTCTATGTGCTTACTCTCATTTATCTCAGATGTCTGTCTCTTCAAGATTTGCTACCACTTCTGTCAAAATTATAAAGAAAGGCTGATAATGTTTTCCAGTTCTTTTGTCTGTCTTGTTTTTATGACAAGAACATTCACCAATACATTAGAAATTACATGTTTCAATGTGTTGCTTTGCTTGGTTGCTTCTTGTATGGCAGAATCTGAAAAGGTAAGAATTCTGACTCAAAACATCAAACATTCCCAATTTATTCTCTACTTAGATGATCACTTATTTTAGGTCAACTACCAAAATGACTACTTGAAGGACAAATATAATGATGCCAAGAGCATTCCTGAGAGAGTTAGAATCACAAAGTTAATGAAACTGTTGCCAAAACATTCACTCAAGAAATGTGTTCCCATAGCAGTAGCAACAGTTTCAGGGTTTTTTAATCGTCCAACTTTTGTTCTGTATGCTGTCACTCCACTGTTTTATTGGTTTCAACGAGGTCTCACTGTCAGGAGTACATTCCTAAAAGATTTTCATGTTCGATTGCTTATTTTTGTGATTTATTGCATTCCTGTTGTTTGCTTCTACATTTACTTCGATTCTGCTTATTATGGCTATATAACATGGGGAGAGATTTTGAACATGAAAATCAGCAGTGACAACTTTGTGGTGACACCACTAAACTTCATCAAATACAATTTGGACTCATCAAATTTGTCAAAGCATGGACTCCACCCTAGATTTCTTCACTTCCTTGTGAATATTCCACTCCTGTTTAATATTCTTGGAATCTCTGGATTGATTGTCATTGCCAAATTATTTTATAGGTGAGTATTGTAAAATCAATATTATGCTGTCAGTCAATTTTTTGTTTTGTATTAAGCAAATGCTTCATTATTTTACCAACATATTACAGCTTCCTAAAGTCCAAGGTAAATTTTGTCAGTCATATCTCGAATACATTTCAAATTAATGAAGCCCAGGTATAACCTTGGACTTAAAAACTAATAATTATCTTTGTAGTATAAAAGAAGCTTTAAGACTTTTCTTGTGCAATAATTCTGTGTTTAAATTACCTGATCTGAAAATAAATGAAATTAAAAGGAAATAAAATGTGTTGGGTAGGGTAAATGGAATGTCATTCCTTTGTCCCTGAAAAGATGAGTAAGTACAAGGTACTTATGATCAAATTTGTAAAGTTGAAATAATTGAAACATAATTTTTTGGGCTTTGAATTGACATTGATTACAATTGATTTCAAATGGAGGGCTACAAGTTCCATGAAGAATTAATAGAATAGATGACGATTATCATAGAAAAGGGTAAAAACTATTATCACTGAAAGATTGGTCATTGTCTTCCAGTTGACTAGAAAATAGGAAAAGATTAAATATGTGGAATTAAAAAAATTTAAATACATGTAGCGAAATAGTTAACTTCACTAAATTTCAAATTAATTTCAATAGGACGGTTATAACAATGTTACACATTTATTTTTCAGAAGTGGTTTGTCCAACTGGACTTTACTTCCGAAGTCGCAGAGCATCACCGGAATGATGACACTGTCATTTGTGGTGCCAGTCCTCGGCCTTTCAATCTTTCCTCACCAGGAACCACGTTTCATCACGCCCATACTCCTTCCACTGGTTTTTCTATACTCGCATGTTGTTGGAGGCTTCGAGGAACATCACAAAACAATCGTCCCCTTCAGAAAGCGATACCCCAAACCAAAGCAATCGACTGGCATTTTCAAGTATCCGTTGAAATGCATCGAATACTTCGAGAGAGTAACCGAAGACATTGACAATCGGTACAACATAAATGGACGGTATTTGACCAACCTAATGGGATACGAAATAGTCGAGTCGAGCAATGCCGCAAGACCTCACGAGGAGCCAAGGACAGATGAAGACGACGATGAGGAATTTAAGGAAGAAACTATAGAAAGGAAAGATGAGGACGCGGAAGTAAAGTCAAAAGAAAAGAAGAGTAGGACTTTGATGAAACTTTGGTATTTGTTTAATGGTTTTTGTGTACTTTTCTTCGGATTCCTCCATCAGGGTGGCATCTACGACTTGTCAAGAGACTTTCACCAGAAACTTTTAGTCAAACCCAGGTACACAACCTATCATCTAGTGACTAGTCATATATACTCATTACCACTTCACCTCCTAGCGATTAAGAAAAATTACAAATACAAGAACACAAATTTTGTGGCTCACGAAATGGGCTCGGAAAACTTCGAAAAAATAAACCTGAGACTTCTGACCGTCTTAAGGTTTGCAGAGTCCCGCAAGAAGTCGATGAAACGAAACTATAAAGTTTTCTACGCACTCCCAACTACACTTTTCTACGACTTCAGGTATCACCATAGGTATTACTCAAATGACTACAATTATCACACACGAGAGATTTTCTACCCGCATTTTTCGACCGAAGCTCCTCCAAATATTCGCTTGAATGTCACAGATAAAAGTGATTTCAGATATTCAGAAATGAGCAATGGAATTTTCTCCGTTTGTGACTGCTTCTCTGTGAGGTACCTGATGGAGTTTTTCCAACAATTTGGATTGTTGCTACTGGAAGTGACACTTCCAGGAGATTGAACTGATTTAAAGGAAGAGGAACAGTTTTTACCAAAGAACTCTCCGAACAGGAGAGACCAAACAAAAGGCTACACAACATCTGAATTTCAAGGCAGTTGGCTATTCATTTCTACTTATAATTCCACTGCATTGCTTTTAAGTCAAATTAAGTTGAAGTGGACGAGTACCAACGGAAATATGAAGTGGCTTGATCGGTGCCTGAATATACTGAGTTGCAACTCAGATCAAATTTATACGGCACACAAGTAACAGAATTGGAGAAATTAACTAGCGAAGCACAGTTCCAAACAATATTTGTCGTTAAGCGGACGGCTAGTAGACATCTCATGAGGAGAACTTTCCGAATATTATTGTTCTACCTGAAGAACCTAATGTACTAAATTTGGATTGTTCAGAAATTGAGCAAACCCGGATTTCCACGTTCCCACCTGATTTACCGACGTACCGACCGTAAAAAAATTGGAATTTTATATTTCACTCTTATACCAAAAATAAATATTTAAATATATTGAAAATTTTTAGTAACAAAAATATAAATACTGGAGTGATGTTGATTGTTCTATTTTAGAGATGTGCGAACTCACACAACAAATATTCCTAATTAAATAAGACTCGGCCCACCCAGGTGAGTATTCTGCAGGAAACGACTTTTGAAACTTTAATGATCCTCTTCCTTGTATTATTTTTGTTATCTTGCTAATGTCCAACAAATTCTAAGGGGTAACTCAATGTAGCGCGACAGCTTCTCAATGTTAGCAAGAAAAATATTTCTTTTAAAAACCCTGTATCAAGTATATTCAATTAAGTGTGAATCAAATTGGCCGTGGAGTCTTGTCGGATAGAAAAGACAAGCGTTTCACTTAAGTACCCATCAAGAGGTTCAAGTACCTTCATAGGTAATCCGTAAGAATCCCACTATCCCAGAAGGTAATCCGTACCTTCCCACTGCAAGGAGCAGTGTATCTTGTTTTATTTTCTTTTGTTCGTGTTGTGACTAGCGTCTAACCTTAACGTATCCTTTCCAGGAGTTGGCTACAATTGAGACATCCTCAACCAGTTGCAGAGGCATGGCTTCCAACTTGAAGGAATTAGATAAGGATAACGATTCCGTAATGGTTTGATAAGTCAGACATTGATATATAAATATTTAGATACCAGATAAGGTGGCCATTTTTCTGTAGCTTTCTTTAGGCCCACGGAATCTGTTCTGTACATCTGAAGTTTCACCTCTCAAAGCAAATGACGTAACCGACACCTTCGACTGCCAGTTCAAGTGTTGCCCGTTACGTCAATATTTTCGGTAACTATTTTCAGTCTCTGGCGAACATCACCAATGACAGGTCTTGTTCTTTTCTCCTCAAGGCACGATTGAGATATTTGGAAAACTTGTTGGGCGGCATCCTCGTTCCATTCACCTGCCTTTTTGTCGAGCAGCCCAGCTATGGTGTCTTCGACGACGTCCTCCACAAAAGTGACCTGAAATGAACGAGGAAGTGAGAGTTCTGGTGAAGATCCTCAGAGAAACAAAGAACTCTCTCTCTCTTGTTTCACAGTACCAAGTCGCAGCCTTCTCGATTCTCATCGTACGGCGGTAAACCTGTTAGAAGCTCCAGGAGGACGACACCAAAGCTGAAAACGTCCATCTTTACGGAGACGTCACCCCGAAAGGCTTCGGGTGCCATATAGGCCGAAGTACCGAAAACAGTGCTTGTCATCAATTTGGATTCGCTCACATTGGGTTTGATTTTAACAAGACCGAAGTCTCCCAGCTGGAATAATAAGTCAGTGAGAGGTAAGGCCTGCTGATGGGACAGGTACTTCCTGGCATCCTTCCTACGTACCTTTCCGATGAGTCGATCATCCAGCAAAATGTTTGCCGACTTGATGTCTCGATGAATTAGAGGAAGTTTCATTGCCGTATGAAGGAAGTGAATTCCTTCGCAGACATCACTGGCAATTTGCAATCTTTTCTTCCAGTTCAGAGCTTCGATGTCTGACAAAATGACCGAAGGACATCCACAGTTTGAGGCCATGCCGCTGAGGATCTTGTTTGCGTCGAGACTGTCGCAGTTGTTAAAAATAATACTTTTCATCTGAAGTCTGTCCAAGAGAGAGCCGTTTGACATGAATTCGTAGATGAGACAAGGATTCTCGGTGTCACATGAGAATCCCAACAACTGAACCAAATTAACGTGTCGATATCTGAAAGGATAGACATTGATGCTTTTGAGAGGTAAAAGGCAACACGGCAGTTTTAATGGCACACTTTTGGGGAAGTAAAAGAAAACTGTCAGGGATGTAGGCATTAATGAGCAGAAAGACAATAAAAGACACCACCAACACAAGGCATAGAAGAAAACAGCAAGGGCCTTACTCTGACAAAGTTTTTATTTCTGTCTCAAATTGGTTTTTCAGGTTAACATTTTGAAGTGACAGCTTCTTGACAGCAACTCTTTTACCGTTTTCCAGTTCGCCGTAATAGACTGCACCAAAAGCCCCGCTTCCTAACTTGTGACCAACCTGAAAAAGGTAGAAAATAAAAAATAAAAGTTAAAATTATATTAATTAAGAAAGTCGACAAAAAACCATAATTCTTTTGCCATTGAGTAGTTGAATAACCATTAAATACAAATTTATATGTACATTCACCAGTACCTTCAGAATGGCAAATAATTTTGAGTCCACATACTATTGGAAGATAGTACAGATAATCATAGATAGTCACTGTCCACTACTAATGGAAGACAATTCTGTAATTTATTTTGTCAAATAAATTTGCTTCTTTTATTAATGAATATAACATTAAATTTCAATAATGTCATTGACCTTTCCCCATTTAACCCATCATTCTATGATTAAATTTAAATTTAGGATTTCAATATCTAACAAAGTTTTACACAAAACTACTTTTCTAGCCTCTGGTAATAAATTTGTCCACAAAAGACCAAGATCTCCATAAATCAAATAAATGTGAAAAAAGATTCCTTCTTACTAGCACATCCAGTTTGTTGAGGCAGGAAGTTGGTGGTAGAAATGTCCATGGCAGTTGTATTACCCTAAATGAAAGAATTAAAATAATAATAAACCAAACTTACAAAGTGAATAACTCCATCATTGTGCACACATTTACTAAGGGGAGTCTCATTGAAGTTATTTGTTACATCAAGAAGGGCTGCATAGGGAACATGTAAAATATTTCCAAGGCTGGAATCTGAAAATTTATAAAATGATTAAAGTATTTACTACCATCAATTTCATGAAATTTTATATTTAGCAATTACCTGAGAGTATTTCATCAGTTGGAGCAGGCAATCTAACTGCTGCTGCAGGGCCAGCAACAGGCCGTTTGGGTGGTTCCTCTAAAATTTGAAAATAATTAACATTCAATAGTTTTTCAACAACTCCTTGTTTTCTGTCTGTATGATTCAATCTAAAAATCTTGTGTTCCATTGGTTTCTTCTTTTTCAAAAAGAACACTTTACCAATGGAGACATCACATCAAATAGTAACCTAACAAAGTAATAATTGAGTTGTGTTCTATAATGAGCTTGCCATAGCTTACCTTTGAGTAAATCAACTGCCACATATTCTGCTGCTCGATAAAACTGTGCCTTGATTAAAATATCTAAGAGGTGTTTGAGGTTGGGTCTGATCTTGCCACTTGTTCCCCATTCATCCAGCAAAATTTCAGTGCAAGATTTGTTTTGTTTCTCCCCAGCATTTTGAATTAATCTGAAACAGTTAAAGCAATATTGAGAATCCAGTAACTAATGACTAAAAACCTTCAAAATACAACAATATAATTTGCTGATTTACTTTATATGTTGCAGAGTATACTTTGATTCTGAGTTTGGATCGTTCAAATCTGATGGAATCATTGCCATCACCTTTTGCCAGGCATTTCCACTGTCGAGAATTTGACTTAAATGAAAAACAGCCGCAGCCGAAAGTTTTCTAATTTCTGTTGTGCCATCCATCCCTTAGAAATCTTTGCGACACTTCTTGTCATACCTGGTTCCAACACCAAAGATTACCATGGGGCATGAGAGAATCACTGCCGAATTTTGTAACGGTTTGATATTGGCTCACCTTCATTTCAACTAATGCAATACAACTAATACAAATTATATTAAAAACTCTCTACTCAGGATTGATGCAGCGAGCAAATTAGTTAATCAACCGTTACAAAATAATCCGAAGTTTCCATATTTAATTTTCAATCAAATAAACACTTGCATTTTAATTAGTTTAAAAGTGGAAAAATCCCAGAATTAAGAATTGACTGTTGATAAAAATCACCTGTTGACGTGACGAGTTACTTCTCCATAGAGGAAACAAACGCGTAGTAGCGCGCCATCTTTATAAAGTTTTTTATCTCAAAATTTGTTCTTTTCGAATGTTTCGCTGTTATTTTTATTCAAAAGTTTACAAAACTCCTCAACACCACCTTGGTATCAAGGCAGCGTTCACACTTCGCAAGTCTCCTTAAAACAGAATGGTTTTCTGTCACATCCGAAGATTTAATGTGTCAGTTAATTTAATCTTGCCCTTATCTGCTTTGTATAAATTTTTTTCTTTACAATTCCAAATTATTTCACTCCAATGAAGAATTCGACTTGAATGTGGCGGATTTTCCCCTAATTTAACGTTGTCAAGTTTTCTTATATTTGAAGCTGAGAACTAATTGTTTCTTCGATAGTGCGAGACAACAAAAAATTTATTGCTTTAAATGCCGTAAAATAACCATTATTTCTTAATTGCTTTCTTAACTGATTTTACTTCGAAATGATACCTTTTAATGCTGCAAATTTTCATTAAACAGCACTCGGAGCGTGTCATGTAAACCACTGAAAAACCAAAGTGAAGCTCCCTGGAGGACTCAGTACTCTTGTCTATTTGACTGCCTGTGTGCTTTTTTGTGAGCGCGCACCGTTACTCACAAGCAGTGAAAACTTTTGCGAGAACAAAGAGTCTATCTTCATGTGCCTGATGGCGTTTGAGTTGAGTATGAATTTTCTTTTATTTCGATAAATCTCATATGAGGATGTATAAATCCAACACTAAATTATAAGTAAACATTAAATATAATTAAATTGGTTCGTCTAAAAATCCTAGAAAGGAGGAGCGAAGGATGTGGAAATTTACAGGATGTAATGAAAAATTAATAAAAAAAACTTTAATGAAAGCCCTCTTAAAACTATAATATGTAAACTTTACAATATTTAAATACAGATAATACTAAAAATACAGTTTTGTTTTAATGCTTACTTGGGCCGTTATTTTAGGCAAAATCTCCTTATATAAATAATGCAAAGTTTAAGGTTGGGGGTGTGAGTTATGTAAAAATTATTACGGTTATCATTATGTTTTGAAGAAGAACGGGGGGCAACGCTTTCATCATTGCTGCCCGTTTTGTTTTTCCCATTCCCCTTAATCTCTGGAGGGTACTTTATTGGAGGAGCGAATTGCCGACAACAAATCCTTACGAACAAAAAATATGAAATAAGATACGACGAATCTCAATATCTAAAAAGTGTTATTAGGAGAAGAAAACATATGTACAGGAATCAAACTACGGGCATTAAAACTAAACAAATTTGTTCAATCAAGAACTGAACAAGAACTTAAACGTACTCGAATGTGCACTTTTTAATGAAAAGATGAGGCGATTGCAACAACGGGAGCCCTACACATGCACATAATCAATCAATCAATCAATCAATTTTTCATTCTAACATTCTATTCGTCCTCTCGAGATAATCTTAAAATCTTCTAGAATATTCTACGACACCATTGAAAAACGACCGGAAATAGACAATCCATTGAGAGAACAGGGCTGACAAGACCATAAAAACATCGTTCTATCACCAAAGTTCATCGGACTGTTTGCCACCAGAGAAACAGACTTTTCAGGCACCGACTTCTTCCTAAATTTCCGAGAAGGTTCAATCAAACCGGAAATTCTGGTAATTCGGTCCTCCATTTTGGCCTCCTGTGAGCGTCCACGGGGTCTTCAAGGCGGATTTCGGGATGGACCGCGGCCGGAACCGGTTATAACGATCTAAAGCAACCAACGGACTTACCTAATAACTATTATTTAATTATTTGCATTTATCCGATAACGGTTCGGTCACATTACACGCTTCATCCATATTTCCGTTTTTTTTTTCAGAGTAAACATTTTGATTTTAGGAAGCAAAACTAGCTCTATTTGTAGCGTTGCGATTTAACTAATTGCCTGGCGTTTAAGTCGTTTTCACTTTTTTATAATCAATCTTTTTTCCTTCATCTTACAATGAAGAAACTTCCGGTTTTCTCTCGCAGCATCTTCATTAGAGTTTAAACAACGGATGCACATGGATTTAATGTTCAATAAATCAATAAATAAGTTCGTTAAAGGAAAATAAAATCGACTTTTGAAGAGTTTACCTTCCGACCGGAAACTCATGGGTCGATTTTGTCAACTTGAAGTTTATTACTTCCGACTCTTCTGCGGTTGTCTTTTACGTGTGGGACGAAATATAATGTCTTATTTTCCGTGACTACTCGCGGAAAGGACCGTCTGTTTACTTTGTCTACCGTGCCCTTTGGACGTAATAGTCACACTCTCCCTATTCAAAAGACAAAGAATGAAAATGTAAAGTCAGTCATTCGGTGAATGACATTCACTCTTTTCACATCAAAGAGCTTCGCACACCTTGCTACTTGCTAATGAATCAGACTGAATTTATATATTTTTCTAAGCATTTCCGAGAGTTACAGTCTTCTGCTGTTAACCAAATACAAAATTAAAGACACTTCAGGTGATTTTGCCGGGGAAAATGCAGAGTTTCTCTAAAAAAAATGTCAGTCTTACTTCTCGGACGCTGCCACTTTTGGCACTCATGCAATGTCTGCCATGTTTCACTACCATCTTTGTGAAATTCATTGAACGTGGAGTATGGTTAAACGCAAAATAATAACAGGCTAATGTAACGTAATACCTAATGTAGATTATACAGTTAAATAACATTCTCAATTATGTATGATTAGTTACGAGGGGAGTGCAATCAAATGGCCCACGATTGCGTATGTAACGGTCCGTTTCAACAACTGATGATAGATACATGTAACGAACGATCGTTAAACCCGGCACCAGCTCGTCCATCCTCATTTAAAACTCTTTTCCAAGTGTAAAAACTATTTCAATGACCGCTCGCTAAATCAATAAGAAAATATACTTTTGTACTTTAAGTTACCCACTACGAAACCGTAATTTTTAAGTAAAAAGGCGACGACACAAATATGACAAGGGAAACCATCGTACAAGGAGGTTGTAGTAAAATCACTTTGCAAAATTTTTACAAAAAATAAAGGAAAAAATTGTTATCAGCATATGTACCTGTACACCTGTACCTGAGTGGCTGACAGGTACCCTTAGAGTACGTTTATTCCGAGCGTTGGACCTGTTTAAACTGAAATATTCAAAAAACTTCCAACTAAAATTTCATTTATTTTTTACATTAAAGGCTTCAACTCACCTTCTCGTTACTCCGTGTTACACTTATTAATAATGAACTCGTGCCTTTTATGTACATAAATTGAAATATCCGTAAATCAATGAATTCTGAATGTCTCCTCCACAGGTTTTCAAAGATCGAACGCTCGGACAGTTTTAGTGTGACTATGTAAATGTGATAAATAAGATTACGTGTAACTCTACACTCTATACATAAAGTAGACGATAAAAAAAATTAAATAAGAAAACCAAATCGAAACGGAAGACACTTTTAGGTCTAATGTTTCTATTTCTGTGTTTTCTTGTTTCTATTTTTTTTATCGTCGTCTAGTTTCCTTCGTATTCTCACTTTCTGTCTCTCTCTATCTTTTTCTCTATTTAACTATTTTATTCATCCCACATACAACCTTAAATCAAGCTTAACTAGTTTCAAGCTTCTCTCTCTGGTAATATCCATTATTTACTGTCTTTGCTGCTGCTTTTGAGTTTGGCGTGGACTTGCATGAACTCCGGCAGCCGACTCGTTGCTTCTTCTTTTTTCTCCATCTGTAAAAATAACAATTTAATAAAACTTTGTGGGTAACTGGAATTAGGTCGGACACAGATGTAGCTATTTACGCAGGGAAGATTATTTATTATTGCAGAAGAGAATACTTAAACTTAACAATAAGTGTTAAATAAATTACGATAAATTACAAATTTAAATTTAAATTTACAATAAATTACAAATAAGTGTTGAAATTACAAAAAAATAGTTTAATATGCTGAAGGAAACCGATATAGAGTAAAAAATAAAAAAGCAAATACGGAATATTCATAGTATTAGTTTCTAGTATTTGTTGGATTATTCAACGGTTAATTACACGGTGAACCATTAAACCAATTTAGTTTATTGTTTAAAAATAATTCTGCAATACGCTAAGGTAATTGTAACTAAATAACTGGGAGTTGAAATTGGCGACAAATTGAGTGTTTTGATTGAGAGGAAAACTAATTTATTAAAATATTTTTTAACAATATATATTTATATATATACATATAAACTTCAGAATATTTCTTTTGAGGCTAACGTAATGGCGGGTGGGCAATGTTCCTATCCCTAATTAATTGATCAAAGTCGAATGTGATCGATTTCACTAATCGATTAGATCTATGAATGGATCTCCGCCGCTAACCGCTAAATTAGTATAACTACAATCACGACGTAACGAGAACAAATTGGAAATAGTATAATCTGAACGGTACGAACTGTTAATTTTATTGCTCCTCCTTTTTTTCTAACGTCTAGTAAAATAGGAGTGAACTGGCAATCTGATCACGATCCCCGGCGGTGATCAGATCACCAGAGAAAGTCTTATGCAATTTAAAAAGATTCATCAGATAGATAGGCGGAATCATCAATTCCGGGAGATTCATGTGTGCTTGGGTTGTACAAAGGCCAGGCACCCTCGGGTGCGGTGCCTGACGAACCTACGAGTGTGGAAATTACTTCCTGACGAAACTGAGACCAATCTAAGTCTGGTAAGGGTGATTACTCAGGTTCCGTTTCCGACACGAAATCTGCCACAATCAAACCCCACGAGTACGTTCGAATAGACAAAACAAAGAAAAAACAGGTGCATAGGTACTCCATATAATAAGCTGGAGATAAAGTCGAAAAAATATAGGAATGAGCATAATTAAAAGGATAATAACAAACGACGAGATCAATTAAAGCAGATAAGAGGGAGTTAGGCCGTACATGTGAGGCACATAAACTTGGAGATGAAAGTTGATCGCAAACGATCTCTCTCTCTCTCTCATAAGGTGTTCTTGCGCGATCGATACCTCGATCGATTCATCCACTCCGGAGACTTTGGCAATTGATTTCACCTCCCAACTTTCTTTTACAAACTATTATGTTCACAACTAACATGTTATTAATAACTCACACTCTCGATCCTTCTCGCCCTCTCCTCAATGACCCTTTCGAGGAGGCTCTTGTTCTGGTTCTTCTCGTTTTCCAGCACTCTTCTGGACTGCACATCTTTGTGCTTTTCCAGAGCTCTCTGCAGTTCAGACTTCTGGTTCAGTACATTCTTCCCTCTGAAAACAATTTCAGTAACCCCATGAGATGAATACTAATGATGAATGATACGAAATTTAGACAAAAATTTATGCGATGAGAGAAATAAATGACGTGCATGCGGTTAAACTGAAAAGTTATTTAATGAAAACTTCTCACGAAAGGTACTGTAAAGTGTTTGTGACATGTAAGTACAACGAGTACTAGAAAGTACACGTGACGACTACTGGGCAACGCTTCAATTTAAAAAACTCGAATTTACTTCTACTAACTAGGTACCAAGGATTTACAGGTAATATTTAATCGTGTGGTATCGGTAGAGACTCCCTCCCAAATGAACAGAGCAATTTACAAAACACTAGGCATGGTAATTTCAGGAATGCAGAAAGTCCAAATTCGAAGCCGTGAGCTTCGAAGATGTACGATGTTTTCCCTCCACCCAATCTTATTAATTAATAACTTTCTCGCGTATTAAAAAATAAATATTCAGGCACGACACAAGCAAAAACTTTCCACGCCGGGTACAGGTTCGTCAGGTTCGGCCGTTTACAAAATCTATGCCTGAGATGATCAGGTAAGAAAGAAAAAAATGTCGGGTTTTGTGTGTCTGAATCTCTCCTGGTGTCTGCTCAGCACTCGTCTGCATGCATTTGAATTGCATCTTGCCTTGCAACTGCATCTGCATTCCCCTTTAATATGATAAATGTGCATTCTTTTGACGGGTCTCATGCTGCAACCACCATGCCCTCATCGTTATATGCAAACTTTCTCTCTTTTCGTGTTTTTTTTTCATATTTCCAGCCCTCATCTTTCTCGCTGTACTCACTTTCATTGTCCTCTTTTCTTTTACGTTTTTCTTCACTCTCTTTCGGTTATGTGGGGTCATAATGAAATTTAGCAGGGAATCATAAAAACAGGATGAACTTACATTCTTTGGTTAAATAAAAGCTCCTTGTGCAGATCTTGACGATCCTTTGAGTCCAGGCAAGGGTTGAACACTTTCCTGGGAAGGATCAATCCCTGAGAATCGACGAGAGGTCCCATTGGTAAGGCTGGTGGATGCGGAATGTTATTCAGACGATTCTTTTCTTTCACCTCCTTTAACGATGACTCGGTTATCATTAAACTTCCTAAAAAAAAAGGAAATGAAATTAAGTCTATTCAATACTCATAAAGAGAAAAAATGTCAATCTCTTGGCAGTAATAAAACGAGTCAGAGACATTTTAGTGACGGCCATTGATAGAAGAATAATGAACGAAATCTACTGTTGATTTTTTACGGGATTAGGCGAGAGGGATTTGCATGTTAATAGGATTTCGCGATGTATTAATTGAGTGGGCTATTACCATTCGATTTATTTTACCGAGTGACTCTCCTTTACTGATGATCGAGGTGTCCTACTGAGTTTCTTTCAAGCCACCATTTAAAATACAATTTTCCCTAACCTATTACAGAAACGTACTTACACTTCAGTTATTTCTGAATGCTTGCAACCATCTTATCTTCGATAAACCTTCTCTCTACACCTGAGACTTTGCGATTTCTTTTCTTCAAGTCAGGAATGGCCCTTTCGAGCTACTTCTCTTTTACCTTGTCACATTTTGAGAAATATAGTTCGACACCACCGTTATACATCACAAGGAAATCTTTGTTTTTCAATGAACACAAAAAATTATATTTTCCAGCAATGTCCTACAACGATCAACCTAGTTTTCACAGAAAACTATCAGTTAAGAAAAGTAATAAAGCCACAGGGGACTGCCTCCTGGAGTACACCACTGTATCAATTTGGGTTAATAGTATCCGGAATTCTCATCGAACCGGTGGAAAAATATTGAATGAATGACCCCCTGTAACGTTCGTAACAAAACAGGCTTATATAAAAATGATAAGTAGACTCTAGTAGAAGGCGCAGGACACGTTTCCGTGAAATTTGACAAATTACACTGGAAGATTTAGTCTCACAGGCAAGTCAGGTGGAAGACCTGATGAGCATTAGCTAAAGCAATGTAGATTGGCCTAACTCACTATCTCATTTCCACTTAAGACTACTAATCTACATGTCAAATTGGTCGTCGAGAGGACATCGCAACAAAATTATAGAGTAGGAAGTGCGTTGCTCGTATCCAGTCAAGCTCTTAATGTAACATAATAAATATTACTAGAAAGTAGAGCAAAAGCAGACGAAATCTGGAAGACAGAACCGCAATTATGGAAGACGAGCATTTTATGTTGAGAAATATCCAAACAGAACGTATCTTTTAATTGCTATTTCGTGGGCCTTAAAGTATTTCCTTGTGCAACAAATGAGAAACAAATAAACAAATTCCAGAAAAACAGAAAGGAGCATGGCAGCCTCAAGTAACAGGAATGATGTCCTCTGTCATTCCAACTGAGATTTGTTTAACTTTGATTTAACAAATCAGATCATGAGTGAGGAAATTTCTGACGAGACATTGAACAAGTAAGCCATTGAAAACGAAATAGAATATTGGAAGAAGAAAGGAAGGAGAACCAACAAAAGGACACGCGTGATTTTAGTTGACAAGCAAACAAACAAACAAACGTCCTGTCAGAATAAATTCGGTAAGCTGGGTGTGAGATCTGCAACTGAAATACTTTCGTTTAGGAATGACCAGATTCGGAAAGCGTGAAACTAACTGCTCCAAAAATAGGACTAGATTCTCTGCAGCTGCCCTTTTTGCGAGCAAAAAGAAAATTCTCGTAATTAAACTGCTGTGTGAGCTCTTTTCGTCAGATTTCAAAGTTTCTAATTTAACCTATTTTGTCATATGAATACATACACACATAGATGTGCATGAATACAGTATTATTCTGTTTTAGTAAAATGTAACGTAATTATGTAGAAAACTCATGGGTACAACTTAGATCTTTAATTTAAGTAAAGTGTCTCTTCTTAATGTGGGGTACCAAGATCATTGAAAGAATTTCATTTTTTTATGAATTTCTTGTTCTCCATATCAAGCGGGCTGTTACAGAATCTTTACATCGTTTCTAAGGCGTAGAAGATTCTGCAATAAGAGAGCAAAATGTTATTGAATACCCAAATAAGGTAAATTACTGCTACCTGAGAAATCGGCATGGTCACCTGGCTGTATATCAGTAAGTGAAGGTGTTTTCCTACAGCATCAATCCTACAGCAAAAGATAGTTACACTTACAGATTGACTCAGGCGTGTCCGTATTTGAAAGACAAGACGACAATAGTAAATCGAAACATAATAGAACTTTAAAGCATTTCCGGTAATAGTGTTACGGAATTGTCCAATTGTATCTCTTGGTACTTTTACTGACGTAACCCTGTGCCCGCTAACAACACTAATGGACTCGCAAGGACGCGCGAATCCTTCCGCTTCACAAATCGACTTCCATATCCGGTTTATCTTAAAAATAGCAATGCCACAACCGGAGGAGCAAAAAGAGAAAGAAATAAATGGATGAAAGAAAGCGGAACGAAATCAAAAGTGCAGTTCGTAGTTGTTTGCCGGTTATAAAACCACACTGGAGCACTTGAATCAATGGAGTCAGGTACCCGACGAGTACCGACACAAAAACGGAATTGCTAGGTGTACCCGGTACTCCTAAGGACAATGGATGGCAGCCTTTGCCGGGGGGGGGGGTTCCTCAAAACAGTTTTCCTCGTCCCTCCTTTTCTTCGTGAGGCTTTCCAACGAACACTTTGATTTACGGAACGGCCGTCCCATTACAGGTACCTTTAATTTGCTTTTAAATTTTAACTATCACCTTATCTAACTAACGACACTAAAGTCACACCTGTGGTAGTTCTGATATGAAATCTACCAATCGCCGACTTGAACTTCAAATGTCTGACAATAAATAATTGTGACTTTCAGTTGACTAAAACCAAACATTGGAGTAAAAACTAATACTACCTCAAGAATACCTGCCAAACGACTTAAATCGGCTTCCTCTTACAACATCTAAGAACCTAAGCCTTCCTTTGCCGCCCCTACATTGTCAATTTTCCTCAAATTCTTGATTTTCACTTTCATACTCCTTTTTAGTACTTTATGATGTCCACCTCGACGAAATTCATCTCTTTCCTTAATTAAGCATAAACAAGTTTTTAAAATTATATACTTTTATACTTGAGAAGTTATCTGATTAATTCTAACTTAATGAGCCAACAATGTCAACGTCACCAACTTAACTACTTAACCACCTTATCAAATCTTCACTTGAGTTCTTTTATTTTCCATATTTTCCATGGATAACTATGTCAATTTTCTTGAGGTATATGACACGAATTAAAATTGTCTGCAATTGGCTTCACCTCGCTGAGGAAGAAGCACACCAAGAGAAGAAAAATGCTCTTTGATCACTGGGATGACACATGAAAATTGAGACAAAAAATTGCTGCATACAGATAATAATAGACAACTGGACAATTTTAATAAGAAACGTACGCTTCGAAAAGTTAATAATTAGTCCGTTAATGATAGCAAAATATTGTAAACTGATTCCTGATGTTCGCATGTACGCTGTGAGAAAATGATTTATTAATGAATAATTGTGTCGTTTCCAATTAGAAAATTAATAGTTCATCCGATCAATTCATTCAATTTATCACTTTAAGTCAATTTACTCTCATTTTTCGGTTTCGGACCTCAACTAGCCATTAGCCAAGTAAAAGTTGAGGAGTTCTTCGCTTCCCCCGAGTCGTTTTGCGTAAAGTTCACAAAAAGTACGAGGACTCAATTCGTAATCCCGTGGGATGACCTCTCAAAAAGAAAGAAATCGCTTGCTAAATGCGAAAAGGTCTTCTAAAATTATCAACATAGTAAAAATGTGAACAGGGCCGTGGGATGTGGAAATGCCAGGGCCACACCCTCGGGAGTAGTGTGGCTGAAGGCCCTTCGAAGGTCCTTTGGAAAGAGAAAGCCGTGACGTAGACATGGCCCATCCAAGGTAATATCGTCATCAGTGACATCACCAATGACGATTATATCGAACGGCATGATAATAACGAACGCCGCTTCTTGGGGAAAATGTTAAAAAAAAAGTAAAAATAATGACGGCATGACCCGAATTACGCTGGCCATAGGTGAAACGGACAGTTTAGACCATTAGGACTGAGTGAAAACGCCGGGTGAAATCCACCGCGTACCATCGAGGTGAGTACAAACCCAAGTTGTTGGGCTGTTGACATGAAATCAAGTTTACGGATACGCCCTTACGCCGGGTACTCGACACCGATTGACCCAAGGTGCAATCGATACAAAATCAATTATCAATTGTGTTAAATTACTAAACATGGACGCTCGATCGTCGCTTAATTAAATTACGTAAATCTTTTTTTATAAGGGTGTACAGGTACAGGTGTCTGAATCGGACAATTGACGGTCTCGTCCTTGCTGACAGGATGTACGTCTGCTCAATTATTCAAACTGAGTTTGTACAAACAAACAAACATACAGTTTGTACAAACAGTACAAACCAAACACAACCCCTTGTAATTTTATCCCTCGCCTGGCCTTGCCTAAGAAATTAAAATAGAAAATAGATTGAGACGCCGGAGAAATGACGGAAAAGTCTGTTGCGTCAGTAATCAAAACAGACCTCATTAAAAATATCACTTTTGTAGTTCAACTACTGCAATGATTCCATTTAATTGAAAATGCATTCCAAGCAAACAGAAAAAAGCCAAACCGTTGAATCATCACCGTCAACACCACTCTAAGTGGACACTACGTCATCAAAATCAACATCACAACATCTAGAAGACCTATTCAGAAGACCTAATTTATAAAATTTAATTGAAAACTTTCAATTCAGCTTTTCATCGATGCTTCGTCCTATCAATAAAAAGATGAAGAGAGTGCCCAAACGTGTCCCAATAATTTTTATACAACTCGGATTTTAAGTTTCATTATGAAATTCAAATTGTTCCACAGAACTCATTTCTCGAGGAGTAAAAGAAAAACAAAGGAAAAATACCTGATTCTGTGAGAAAATTGGCAAAGGTACAGTTCCACGGCAATTAAATGGCCGCAAAAGGGCGTGTCAATAAAAAAATCGGCATAACTTGTTCATGGGAGGGTTTCCCGCCTTAGTTTATGTAATTGAGAAATTTATATATGTACTCAGATGAAGTTTGAATTGTAGAATAAATCTTATGCATTTGAATTATTCATATGATTGCACCGTTTGAATGGGAAGATTATTATATATCAAGCTTCATTTTTGGCAACAGAACAGACTTGATACTCCCCCCGACTATTTTTTTGTTATTGAAGCTTCGGTGTTTGCACATTAATTTCCTCGATCAACTTTACTTTTTTAGCTTCCTTTTCCTCAACTGTCTGTTTCTTCACGGCCTTTCCCGTAACGTTCACGTCTCTTTCTTACAACTTGGATATTTTCACTTCGGCACTTGCGCTACGACAACACTTTCCTGTTCAACGTCTATTTCTGCCTGATTAAACCGACCTCCCTGTTTTAAGGTAAAGAAAGATTGGGATCGGGAGGGCAATTTCTGCTATTCTATCCTCATTCTACAGTAGTCAGCCGTATTAGTCAGCCTATTGTATTGTGATAGCAAATTTTTTCTCTGAGACTGACCTACGTCTGAGATGTATATACATTTATGAATACAATTGCAACCACACCACATATCTTACGTACTATGAGAATTCAAATGAAACTCAACGCAGACTTTATTTACAAAACAGTAAGCAAGCCCTAAGTATTTTACTAGTTGTTGGAAATTGAATACTGCAAATACGTAGTATTTGACAAGTTCGACTGTGGGCAAAATACACAAACAACGGATTGCTGCATGGAACTATTCGCAAAGACAAAACATAAATGCCAGAAAGTCTACGGTCGGATTTCTTATATGAAATATTTGTAAATCAGACCTGACGATGACGATGAAATGAATGCCCTTAAAATTCTTAGAGAAAAAACACTGCCGATGTTTAAAAAAGGGAGAAGCTAAAGTTTGTACCTGAAGAGCAACACTCGCAAATCAAACGGTCGTTTAAAACGAACTTAGAACTTGAACTGAAGTGAAGAATAAGAAAGGATTTTACAGATGATCGTCCACCATCCAAGAACACAAAAGAGTAACACCGAAAAGTCGCAGGAGGAAAAGGTTTGACGTTTACGTAGTCGATACCTTCAAAGGAAAAAGCGCTTATTTTTCTCTAGGGACAAATTAAACTAAACGTTTCCTTAAAACGTAAAAATGGGAAGATAAAACGCCGTAAGCAAACTGTGAAATCAATTAACCATGAACAGACGTATTTTCCATCAAGTCAACTATTTTTTTGCGCACTATTTTTCCCCATTCTTTTGCATACGCCCAGAATAGAGCTGTGTTCATCCGGCCTTGGACGGATCCGTTCGTTACCGATTTTGCGTATTTTGCGTATTATATAAATACAACAACGTAATGTGGACTTTGTTAAGATCAGATGATGCTTAAATTGATTCCGATGGGAGTTTCACGGCTGAAGTTAGTTTTGAAGTAAAAACTATTGACATTCACAGTCATTCGCACAACTCCTAAATCATAAAGCACCTAACTAAATGAAAATATATCAAATAAATAATCTTTAATTAAACACGGCGTTAAATATTTTTGTAATTATAATTTTAAATGAATGCATTCCGCAGTCTCGTTTATGGAAATTCGATCGGATCTCCTCAAAATTTAGTATTAGGAACCTCCCAAAAGATAAAATATTTACATAATTGGACATCTACGTAAGTTGCATTATAATACAACGACGCATGTATACATTTTCTGATGTATTCAACAATGGGAAGAATAAAAATTTAAATACAAATACACTATGAAGTATTCAATGTATGACACCATCGAAAGACGGTAAGATATAGAAAAAAGAAAATAAACGTTCAAGTACAAAGAAATTCTAGACGTGTACCCCACGCACATGGTTCAGTAAACTACTCGGAAGAGTGGCAGTTTTCGGGTACTACCCAGCCCTAATAAGGAAGACGTAAAAGTGTGGACCTCCGCCGAAACAACCGGATTGTAACATTAAATCTCAATGTTAAGAAATAAATAAAATAATGTGGAGTGATGAAATCTCATGTAAAACTCGAATTAACGTGGACTTCAAAACAGAACTTCCAGCAAGTGAACAATGAAAATTTGACTTTACCTGGCAGTGATTCTTCTTCGGGGCTATCCCGCACCTCTGGAAGACGTTTGACTTCTCCTTCCTGAAATAAAATAATCCAAATGAAATAAAAATAATTTAGTATCATTAAAGTAAAACTATTAATAAATCGGATTCATTGCCATTAATAATTAATGATGAACAAATCAATAAAGATAGGAGGGATTGATGTGGGTCGTCCGGATGGAACATGCCAATTTTAAATATTTCTTAATTTCACATAATCGAATCGATCTATTTTACTTCCATTTGATGATGATGAAAATACTTAATTGCTCTATTTTGCTAATTTAGAACACCTTAAATGTAGGTTTGATTTCCACTACCCGCTTTTCTCGCACTCTAACGACAAACCATAAAAAAGAAACTTCCTCTGCGAAGTTAATTAAACCTAACGACTGAGAACTTTACGTACTTATTTATTTTTTAATTGTCATATCATGCATATAAATGTAATGGTTTTTTCCCTTAGATTCTAAGCGTGTGTCTTTACATTTACAGACCGATAGTACACATCTAAATAATGTGATTTTCGAGGTTACCCGTCATACTCGTCGTACTAGAGTACTCGTGCAGGACGCGGACGCCGAAGTAATAAGTCGAATAGAATTGACGACAAAAACGTCTGGTTCACTGCTTAGAGGTGTGGTAAAATTTAGAAATTACAGAAAAATCAAAGACTCATATGTATACTGTCTAATATACTCAGGATAACTGTCAAACAGTAAAAATTTGTACTTGGAAAAACTCGCAATAAAAACGTCTGTGTACAAAGTAGCATACATAAAAATGGCTGTATAAACATGAGTACGAATAATCGTCCGTTGTGAATTCTATGAAAGCAAAAGTAGCAGAGTTACAAACTCAAATTTCACATTGCCAAACGCGAAATTCGATTGCCCCAATTTCTGAAGGAAGCGTGAAATTACATTTAAGTTATTAATTTATTTTATTGCTTAATGTTGTTTAATATGTTGTTGGCGATAATGGGCAAATTTGTAGAACAGAATTTTACGATCAGAAACCGACCAAGTGAAGAATACGTTGAAAAAAAGTCTTAATTATAACAACATTTTTACGAAATTCCGAATAAATTGGCTTAAGTGTGAAGTCATCAGATTTACCTGTGGTGCAGGCGGTTTGATTTTAGGATCACTAAGAATCAGAATGGCAGCAATTCAAGGATTTAAAAAAAGTTACAACAGTTTAATTAGCATGTAACGACTAAAGACAAGCCCAGTAATAGTAAGGTAGCCTTAAAAAAGGGGAAACTGAAAGACTCAACAAACAAATGACCAACTAAAGGCGAGAAAAATCAATCGAGAACAGTCAAAATGACATCAGAAGGGAACGATGACCTCTTAATCACTAATCTGAACAAATCGACACCACAACCGCCCGCTGTGGTGAAGTTGTCGGCAACTGCACATTGCAACGTCACACCAATCACTCCTCTATCCAATCACACCATTTCTTATCAACTACTCGTCAATTTCTAATAATCGTCTGTGGGTCTTTCGGACAGGTAGCACTGACAGGTACCCGCGTGCCGATCCTTCAGGTACCACCGCGTTGTTTCGGACAGGTCAAAACGACATGTCACGTGTGACAGCCCCCTTAGCCTCCGGCACGTTCGCTTTCGGTCTATTTTTGTTCCGGAATTTTACTTCCGTTGGTCTTGGTCTCTCATTCGATTTCTCCGATGTCGTGTCTTTCATTTCTGTCCCCTGCTACGCTCACACCTTTGGCTCCTGTCGTGGCCCAGCTCTCTCTCTTTCTCGTAGAATCAACGCGAAATTTTGCACTTTTTTTCACGATTGATCCCTTGCCCTGGCGTTTACTACAAGATGCAATGGCTTTGATACCAGATGTGCATTTACAGTGATGTACATTGTAAATTTCAGGTTTATAAATTGCCTCCGCAATATCAATTTACACAACAGCACGTATTTAATTAATTGTAAAACAAGTATGGACGTTAAGTTTAACACATGCGTTTGTTTTTTATTTAGGACCACCTTTATTAAATTGTCCTACAATGATACATCGTGAACGTGACATTCGCGCTCGATTTTGCGTGCATCCTGCCAGAAATTAAAGCAATTGTACGTCAAATCAGGTACTCTTGGTTGGATATTGGTCCAACATCACATTTGTGCGGACCAAGAGGTTTGCTGCTGACGAGACTAGCCGACGTTGTTACGTCTATTTCAAATCTAAATGAGTCTCAATGGTTTGCAGTCTTCATTTAATTTCCTTTTTTTGATTGTTTAGGTCGCAAATCCCTTGGTGTCTCCCCTTTTTTCGTTCTCAACGGAAGTACACCAATTCATTTCTTTCAGACAACCCGGCACTGAGACCGTTGCAAATCACATCCAACGAAATGAATTTACACGGCCGATGAGTCTCATTACTTAAAATTCAACCTCGGAAGCAGCTACAAATTACAGTAGAAACGGTAATGATCGGTTTCGTACAGGTACTCATTGTCCTACCGGGTTTCGCCGCCATTTCAATCGTTGCACTTGTTGTTTTGCTCGTGAGTCTTTTTGTTCCGGATTCGTCTCGCCCAGCTCAAATGGTGTCCAGCCATTAAATAGAACTTGGTTTGGATGTCAGTCTGCACAAACGTCCCTTTTGCTGATGTTTTAATCATTCACATTCAATACATTGATCTCTTTCTTTCTGTTTTGTACATCGACCATCGAATTATATGTGCTCAACAATATTTTTTATTACTACGAAACCGGGTAATCCATTATCTATCTATTTTTAAAACTGCCTTCACATCATTTAGTTTACTCTTTTAATTTAATTTTCTTTACTAATATTTCTCATTCAATTATTATGAATCGCACAATGGGGATGACTTGTTTAACTGCCTTGTTTTTTAAAATACAAATTATACATTTCTATTTGACCGAACGAGCGATATAAATTATTATCCGTATAACTTTAATTATTACGAGTTACAATCATCAGGATAAGAGCAGTTAACCATTGATGTTGTGCTTATCTAGATGTGCAGTGTAATACCCAGTGCTTGTCTTTATTCTCAGATAATTCTAGTTTTAAATTTATTCAGATTCAACATTTTCCTTTTTATGTCTCACACGACAACATCTATTACGCATTCGTGCAGGTTCCCCATGTTCCTAACCAAAGTCACTTCACATAGATGTGAACAATTAAACTTCTGATTTTTAACAGCCGGATTTGACACTAAGGTCGATTTCATTACGTCTGACATCACATGCAGGAATCATTCATTTAATTAATTCTGCGCTCTGTCTGATAAAAATCACAGAGAATCATCTTCGTAGATGAATTGTAACGGTACATGGTGGTCACCAACAAACCCAGTCCATACCCGAATGGAAATTAATAACGGGAATATGATTTTACTGCTCCTTCAATCCGATTGCTAATTTATTTAATTTTGTATACTAATAAGTTTTTTAAATGTTTAAAACCCACTTACATACGATTCCATTTTCAGCTGATGGATCGCAAAAATTGGTATACGAGTCTTAACTCGGTATTTTCACATGAAATTAATGCTGCACTTCAACTACCATCAATTACAAATGCAAAAATTGTGTGTTTGCCAGTGACAAAACATGTTTTGCTAAATACTTCCTCAAGGAAACAGACACAAATTAATTTTGCAAATCATCCGGCATAGTAAACCAGTGCATTCTACCGTGAAAAAATATTTTTACATATGAGCGATCGCAAGAGCAAGAAAAGCTAAAAAAATTAGCAACAGGACTAAACTCCGGAAACGACTAGAGCATTATTGCAAATGATAAAACAAGTCGAATACATTGGACGAGCGAAAGTAAATAAAAACAGAAAAATACTGAAAGACATGTTATTAAACGCAGTTATCCTGCTCTTAATATTCGATATCTTCAAGTATGAGCATTTCTGACGATTTTCACGTGCTGCATCAAAAATGAAACTGTAATTTCTGTCATTACACGTGAAGTAAAAAAAAACACATAAGGAATGGATCGTAGACAAACTACATTAAGCAACCTGATTCATTAGTGGTTACATCTATTCTCTTGTTGTTCCCACCATGTGAAAAAATTATTAAATAAATAACTACACAAAATTAGAGTGTCAGAAAAAGTTACCTAAACGTGTCGAAATCAATATAGGAAAGAACAAGGTAAAAGATAGTTGTAGGCCCATAAAACTTGTCTCGTATGCCTTACAAGTTTATAAGTATAGAATGACATAAAGCTAAGAGACCAGGTTCCTTGTGATTTTATAATTAATTAGGAAATTCCAGTTAGTAACGGTCAGGAGACTCACTTGGTTGGCATCTAACACTCATCGTGGCATCATCGACTTAAAAATAGTCGTATTTTAAACTCAACGGATCCAAACTAAACAAATCCCCCATCAACTTGTTTGATAGACATTTAGACACACCTGGAGCAGACAAGATCAGACAGGTAACATTTTAACGGTCGCTAAGTGACAGCACACAACATGGAACGTCCAGTTGTAAAATTATAGAATTATTGGATATGGAAAGTAAGACAATGTAAAGACAACTAGGAGGAACCCTAACTACGATGATCTAATATGACATCACTGGAGTCAACTCTTTGTAATAAAATCACAGGTGATTGGTTTATTGCAGTCCGATCAAGTAGCTTTCCCTCGCCTCGACAAAACAGAATTTTGTGGTTAACTACATTGTCATCTGCACAACATGCAATTCTGAGTTATACAAATAAGAACCACGACGATGTAAACACAAACAATGGCATTCTAGCACGAAGTTACTTATGAAAAATGCAACAATGACCGATTTTTCCCCCGGCCGGAGAAACAATGGCCCAAAATTAGTTAAATCATTCAAAGTGTCTCTGAGTACCTGGGGTACCTGGTACGAACCTGAATAAAAATTCCCAAGCGAGCACAATTTCTCAATATCGTGTGTCTCGCGGTTATTTCGCAAGTTTTGCAACTTTTGTTTGATTTGATTCAATCTCCTAGCTAAAAAAAATAAAAATGGCAGGTTGAAAAATAGCAGATCAATCGATCATCCATTATCAGCTGCGGTTAATTAGACTCTCAATTTACATAATCTCTAGTGATTAATTAATCTAACACTTTTATCGGGTTCCATTAAAGTTGTCGAATTTTCCCAAGCAAAACGCTTTTCTTTTTATTTCCAAAACATTTTCTGATATGCAACGCCTGCGGAGAAATATGCGTTCGTTAATGAAACAACGCGATAGAAAGAATCAGACCGCAATAAGAATCCTGACCGAATTATTTAAAACGAAGTCGATTAAGAAGCAAAGAAACATAAGTAAAACAGTAGAGACTAATTCCAATTATACTATCATAACTTTCTTGTCAAATACTTGACTCTCCTAAAACTCATCAAGGCATCATCGTATGTGCGATGGTGCCAACGACCAGAAAAACACTAAATTTAATTTTTATTACCTAGGGCACATCTGTCAATGAACTTTAATGTTTAAAGAATACAAAATACTTTATAATGTACCGCTGTTTTGCATCGTAGGTAAATACTGCATACGATACCAAACGAAGAGACATAAAAAGGGAGAAAAGCTCAGTACCACGTACTTAACGTAGCAATGAACCAGAAAGGTTCTAGAAGTACGCACGCACCATGTTATTTACACATGTTTAGTATATACACTGTAACATAGCACATACACCAACAAGAAACATATTCGTCGTGACTAAATACGGTACCTAACAATATTACTGCACTGATATTTAACGGACGAATATTTTCTCATTGGCAACAGACCACATTTAAAAGTTCTTGTACAGGATTCTGTAGCTTATCTTAGAAAAGAATTAAGTCCTTTCTCACAACCTTGTTGCATTGATCTTCGCTAGTCACATTGCGGCTAGTTACTGCTCCGACTTTATTTACTTAATGTACAATACAATGAAGGAGGATTTCTGCTTGCAGTAGGTGAACGGTAATGTGTGATGAAGTTAAACATCAAGAAAAACACAGAAAAGATTGAAAAATCGCAAAACATTAAAACAAACGGAACGAAACAGAAACAAACGCGGAGTTCATTATATAAATAGCGTTGCATAAGTTATTCATATTGTTCACTAGATGCATAATAGCCATATTAATCGGTTGAAAATTTTCATTAATAATCGATTCCGTGTTATGTCATCCGTACAATAAATATTTCAAAACCAATCAAACCGTCCTTGTTTTTTCTTTATGGTAACCAGTTTGAGAGTACCAGTAATTACTTTTCTAATAGAAAATATACATATTAATGTTAAGTGTTATAACAAAAATGCTTACACGTTGTAGATTCATTGTTCAATCGCTTAATTTTTCCACTCTGTCTTGTCTTTAAATATTTTTCCATACCCATTTACTTTAAAAATAAATTATATAAAACGTTTGAAAATAGAATTCAACCCGATGGCTGAGAATTTGCTACAATGGTGGGCTGGCCCAACAAACAAGGACAGGGTAGGTGACTAGATCTAAAAATAACGTGAGAAAAAAACCAGATAACATACATCAAGGGTACTCGTAAAGTCGTACCTGCTTGAGGAGCGTGCTCAGCTAGACTTTTGCACTTGGCAAACCAAATTTCGATAAAGAAAGAAAAACGAGTTTAATACATATTTCAGGTGTCCACACCAAGTCCCAAATATAAGAGAAATAACGGAATTTATAGAGTTCACAACCGGAACGCATAAATTTACATGTGAAACAAACAGATGAAAATAAAATAAAATAGATGATATCAGGTCAGTCACTATCACCCACTAGGAACCGGTCAACTTAACACGAAGATCAAAGGTATTAGCTACAACCTGCATTTTACTTTCGATCAAAATACTAATTTTGATTAAATTGACTAGTTCGTTTGTGGAATGTGAAAAGAAACAAATCTGATGCCATCGGAAGACCCCAATTTCGATACGTGAACTTCCTTTTTGGGCAAAAGTAGTACTCCTATGGTGTACCAGTAGCATTCGGTGCTTAGTAAAGGAAAGCCAACGTAACAAAAACCACGTGCTATTTGGTCTGCCATGGACTGGACCATGTCGTCCTCGAGGGGCCCTTTCATATCCGTAAAGAATCGAGTTGTAAGGCGGTCACTAAACGCTGACCACATTTTGAAAACCTCTGGGCCAGCTTAAAGGAAGTGAAACGATCACTTCCAGGTTTAATAAGGAGGTTACGAAAAGAGGTTTTTTATACTACTACCTAGGGAATAATAATATAAGGCATAAGGGGTGAAGAACTTTGTACAACTTCTGCACTTCGAGGGTCGGACTCTAATGTTTACGCGGAAAACTAAAAACTACCTCAATACACCAATGGTAGTTCGATTAAGGAATAACACAAAGTCACTTAGTAATAAAATAATGTGACTTATGTGGCCTGTTACTTTTTAAAAAGGGAGACACACGCAACATGCGTTGAATTCCTCAAATGAAACCGAGATCTAAAAAGTAAGAAGGAAAAAAAGTTATAATAAATAAAAAAAAGAAAGGCATACACCGCAACAGGTAACGAGGCAGGTAACCGGTGAACCGCTTTAAAATCACACAACTAAACACCACAAACGTTTTATGTATCTTATCGAACGGGAAACAATAAAAAATCTGTAAAATTCTAACGTATATCCGTCGCACTATTGACAAATCCCTGAGCCTATTACAAAATGCGGCGAGCAATGAAAATAAGCGCAAGTCATGTACACGGCAAAGAACATAATACCTGGGATTTACAGTGAAAACTCTAAATCAATAAAAATAATTTCTCAAACATAAAAATGTACCACGAAAACAATACCTTGTTCTAAAGATACGAAAACTAGTGCTCTGTGATAACCTGATTCATTTTACCTACTCCAATGAAACTCTTGTAAATAGAGGGTTAACAATAGCAAATGTAACAGAAAATTATTGGTGGCACTAAAAGTGTAGCAGTAAAAGAATCATATCTTAGCAGAATGATAAGAGCACGAGCAGGGAGGCAAAAACCAATGGCAAGACATGAAAAAAATGATAAGACAATGAGGTTTTCAGACATGAGAATGTTGAATATGACAATCATCCAGAAGTAAAGAGAGGCAAAAAACCTTCACTTGAAGGAAAAAGAAGTCGCACGGATCGGGGCCATTATGACAAGGCTGACAAGAAACCACACGCAAAAGAAGAGAAAGAAATAAAGAAAGTGAAAAGAAAAAACGAAAGGTTACGAAAGGCAGGAAGAGGATCGAAAATGCATGAATTTTAGAATTCAGGCAATTAGCATAGAAAAAATGAAAATCAGAGGATACAATTCGGCGATCAAAATGCATGAAAAAATTCCAAAAACAGACACGGACGAACAGCCTTAAAGGGAAAGACAGGAGGACATGAAGAATACAAAGGAAAAACCTAAACATGATCAAAACAGGTATGTCATAGATAAGATGCCTATGCAAATGTACAAATTCCCTATATAGTTCTGACAAGGGACAACTGACAGGTCCTGTTGCACTTCAGGCCGACATACACCCACCCAAATAATTCTAAACACCCAAGCATACTTTTACCGCTAAAGTCATAGTGTCGGATGAAAAACTAAAAATGATGTAAACTTACACGTTAGGGAAAAAAAGCAAACTTGTAACTCAAATGTTACAACTCTGGCAGAATAATCCACAGCGAATTTTAAATCCAAAATTTGTGACACTGCGAATAATAACTGAATTTTTGACTTTTCGAGACTCGCTTTCGATCGAGTCCGAGCGCGATATATCGAAACCCGAGCTCTCGACGAGACGTCGGTTGAAGCAAAACTGGGAGTCGAGTGGGTCGACGCAAAACTCTCGGTCTTCGGTTCAAGTTCGTTGAATTGAGAACTGTGGGGAGAGGCCTCATGTTGTCGCGGGCTCATTTGTACAGTCCCGGCAACATGAAATCCTCAGATTGTAATTAAAACAACATTTTCCCGTACGTAATGTACAAAAGAAGGTATTGCGACATGTCCAAATTTAACTGACATGTACAACAAATAATACATAAATAAATTGTAATATACTGAGAAAAGGTAGTCAAATTACACCGGACAGGAATAGAAATACTAAGTAATGTAGAATGGAAGAATTGAAACGAGAAAATCCCCACAGTAAGAATATAAAAAAACAGATATAAAACGACGGGTGAAAATTAAAAGTAATGCCACACCATTTTAGTGTACATAGTGTACATTAGCCCTGAGTATGATGACACATGGTCAAAGCCTTTGTATTAAATATATTATATTTAAAAATCTAAAATATTATACCTCACTAAAACTAAATTAATACGTATTTAATATATAAGCTTTCTTATTATAAAGTTCAAAAATCAAACAAAAACGGCATGTGTCAAGTACTTAGGTACTTAAGTATGCAGGTTGACGTTGGAATTAAGGAAAATGATCAAAGTAAAACGACTTATTCTCAAACGACTCACTACTTACTTATCAGCACCAAAGTCACTTTCGATTAAATAGAAAAGTAGCGGAAGTTCCAACCGGAAATACATAGACTCGACCGTTCAATTAACTCAAATATTCAAATTTATCACCGCCGCCTTGGGGTCGACTATTTGTACTTTCGATATTTCAAATAAATTAATCAGGTACTCAAAGTTCTCAAAGTATCACTCGAATGTAGCGCTACAAAGGTACCAAAGCAGACATAAACAAAGATCGATCAAACCTGCAACATGTCAACCTTAATTTCATACGTTTTGACTAAATTCCTAGGTGAACGGAACCGATTTTCTCGTCTTGTCTTCCCCTAATGATACTCGGACAACTTTTACCGAGGTATAATCTCAGGTATTTTTGATTTCTCACGTCACGGACGGTGACAGCCCCGGATTTCTCCAAATATTTGTCTTTACCCTTTTCGCCTGGGAGGATACAACCTGAGACGAAATTTCAATGTGTTCACCAGGTAAATCACATTGAATACGAATTGTACGTCTTTAGCGCCTAACGTAAAGTAAATTAAAGAAAGATCCGATAACCGGAAATAAAAATCTACTACTCCAGTTACATAAGAAAAAACTATGTAAAATATACTTAATTGATGACATTTAACGCTTTTAGAATTCCAGACTGGGCGGTCAAATATCAATAAATTACAATTTGGACTAGAAAAAGAAGTGAAGAAATACCATAAAAATATGGCCGTTAAAAACAATAATTTGGCATAAAATATGGTGTGTTGGAAGCAGGTACCTGAGAAATTCTGGTAAACGAACAAAATGAATTGAACCTGATTGTTAGTAAACAACCATAACAATAATACGAAAAGACTTTCTCCGTTGGTGGCCATTATTTATAGTAGTTACATGTAATATAATGAAAATTTATAGGTTACAATTTTTTGAGGTTCAATCCGGTCAATGAGGACCACACAAACTGAAAAAATTTGTTTTCCCTTTTATTTTATCATTCCATGAGACGGTCTGTTGCATTTCATTCTGATTGAGTCAAGCTGACTATTTACTTTTTTCTTGAATGACATTTGAAAAAGACTTTTCGTATAAGGTAATCTTCCATTTTCTCCTTACCCTGTATTTGTCATTCTGGTTAACAGAGTTTTCCTTGATCTACTACTTTCTTCATCTCATTTTTTTTGCAAACAACACCTTCTCAAGTCAATGTAATGGAAAGCCTGCAGGTTTTTCTATATGTCAAACAGTTACTACTGCACAGAACTACCATATCTAAACCAACACAACCATTTTAAGTAATGTAATGATATTAGGCTGCAATTACTAAGTTGAGGAATTACCTTAGAAACGTCCATGACCTTGCGCAGATGCCTATTTTCTATAATGTTCATGGATGTTATACACGGCCTATCAAAACAGTCGCTCATCAATTGTTAATTTCAGGCATGGAGAGAGTACCTAAATATTGCACAATTTAACTGCTCCTCGTATAAAAGTACTTAAGTCCCGAAAGACATTGTCCTCATTTCGACATTTTACTTTGAACCGGCCATGATACCTAGAGTACAGTATTCCTGAGAAAGGACACGTACAACCGAAATAAATATGGGCGAGCAGATCACAGAGGTTCATCTATTTGCTCCTGTAACGATCCGATAGTCATACCTATAAGTGGCACCCATGCGACTACTACTCTTCCGTGAGATAATGTTCCACTTTATGAGATGCACACGACATTCCGTTGTTACAGAACCGACTCATGACGAGTGCACCACCACAATGATAGAGATATTATATTATTAAAATGAGTTGTAATCATCCAACCGTTCAAGCGCCAACTTGCAGCCCATATCCTTACAAGGTTGGTTGCTTCCCTACTAATATGAGAATTATGTTCTTCCGCGATCTACTAAACGACGTGACCGAAACCCAAAAACTGTTATTAACCCAACATTCTGCATCGAACATCGTTTTCTTTGGCAATTGCTCGATTTAAAGCAAACACGAAAGTTACAAAATTTCGAAAAATTTCCGGAGAATGAAGTTTGAAATCCATCAAAAAGAATTTGTTAACAAGGGATGTTTCAAAATTTACCTTAATTCTGTGTAACTATTTAATTAATTTCTAATTTGATTTTCGGTAACGTTTTGTTGTGCTTTATAATTGTTTTCGTTCTGAGTTCCTACGATTACGCAAAGCGACAAAAAAGTATTCAATCATTGAGTACATTTTAAGCGTATTGATCAAACCTAACTGGGAAATAAGGTACAAACTACAGGAAGATTATATTTGAGTCACAATATTTCTCCATCTGGTTAAGCTCTGGTTGTGTTCCTGATATTAAAACACTTTCCTTAATATCGAAGTACGACGCTTGAAAGTACAAGAAGTACCAGACATAGAGGCTCAATATAACCTAACGGAATGCCGTAAAAAGGTGGATAAACTTGAAACGTTAGTTGTGAATGCCAAAATTATAAAGTGACACAAGACCAGAAATTAACAAATATCAATCAAAAGCAACAACTTAGTAAACAGGTATTGCCGTTACAACCAGGAAAGACTCATGAGACAAATTCTCCGTTTCACCTAGACTTGTATACAGACCCATAAAACGTGGAGTGAACCATGTGACATCTTTGATGTCGCACCTTTCTCTTGGAATTGGAAACTACTTGCATAATTTGTAGCGGTGTAGTCAGGGTAGCCAGAAAAAACCTGCTTCTGCCGAGCTCACACCAAGTGACGTACCCAACGGGTCAAATCGATTAACCAGAGGTATAAAACACAGAATGTGGTCTAAACAGCAAGGAGAGGACATTTGTTTTTCTAAAGACGTTTGCGTCATTCCACGGAAGGTTTCGTTCGACTTACTCAGAAGTTTGCACGTTCTAGTCATAACTCATCTCTGCCTGGGTTAGACCCATGGGGCAATTCGGTCGTGTCCACCGATGACCCAACGCGATCCAACTACCTATTATGTTTCATTACTTTCGTCGGCGTAAACGCATGCCTTGCAAGCACACCCAACTACCAATAAAACAATTTGGCGCAATTTTGCTTGGGCAAGCAATGAATTTCTTGGTCTCGTCGACATGAAAATAATTTGAACAAATATTTGGCTGCAACTGACTTGAAGAAATAAAGCAATAAACTTTATTTGTTACAGAGGTAGGCAACGCAAATACAATTAGTGAAAATTTATTGCAGAACACCAATTCATTTTTAGATATTTGAGAATCAGGCCCAATTAAGGACTTCGTAGACTTCACTTTTCTCTATAAAAAGGGTGTTTTGTTTATTAAGGATGATACTTATGCAAAGTTTATTACACCATTTATATCCGTCCAATACGGAATATGAGTAAAATAGGTAAGGTACATGAGATAGTACATGGCATTATGTTTTAATAAGTTGAAATTACTCAAAATAAAGAAAAATACACAACTATAAACACGGGCCGCTATTTGAAGGCTAAGGAAGGATTTTATAAGCAGCCTGCTAAGTCATTTTCTAGATTAATTCATTAAACAATTTACGGAATTGTATGAAAATGATGATGAATTGTACAAAAATCAAAGTAAAAATATCAGACGATAGAATAAAAAACCAGATGATAAAGAGACAAACAAGACAAGGAACAAACACAGACGAATGCATCAAGAGAGTAGAAAGCGTTCGGGGACGAACGTCGGTGACAATCCAAACAAGACGAAGAAGGCGTAACAATAGACCAATAGACCAAGAGAAGAGACATAACAATTCTGAAAGTTTTGCAGACGAGGAAATGTGCAACGGAAGGAGGTATATCACTCGCTTCACAAATCACTAAAATAGCACAGTGCAGGGTAGCGGTAGCAGGAAACATCACAAGTATGCGTGAGTACGTGCGTGTATGCGTGCGTGCGTTGTGTCAGACTGTGTCCAAACACAAATATCCATTTACCAAGTGAGATGAGAATTGTTTCCGACATCGCCCAAATGTTTTAAAAAGTGCAAGTCAGAACTTTCACTTGGTTAAATCAAGTGCATTGTAAATTGATCGATTCGTCACCGCGGTTTAACGACACATAATTTCTTAATTAAAACCGTTCCGTAGTCTTTCGCAAATGAAAACAATTACCGTTTTAATTATGTAACGTAAGTAACACAAATCACATGGTCACATTTGCAATGATCACGGAGAATGTCCAAACCTAGGAAACCTTTCACGTCAACAATTAATTTCTACCGAGTTACGTTGTTTGAAGTTGTGTTACTGTTGCTACTCGTTAATTACATTCCTTACACCGTCTTAAACCAACAAAACGACACAAATGGCAATAGTTAGTCTAAGAAAGTGACTAAAAGAAAGTTGGTCGAACGGGACAAAATTCATTTTTATTGTGAAAAGTTGCTACGAGCAATTTCACATACAAATAAGTAGCAGTGGCAATCAACCAAATGTCAAAACACGGTATAAGTAGTGATTATCCAGACAATAAATACTAATTCAATATCACTATATAAGAAGAGATGTTTATTAAAACTAAGAAACTGACGTAACCAGGTCCATCACAATACAAAGATCTCAAATATTTACTTTAATGACTTTGACTGTAAATGAGACACCAAAATCAATCGCGTTATTCAACACTATTTATTAGTTATTTATCCAAGCAGAAATTTTTTATAGAGACGTAACATTCATTTAATCCAGTGTGATCCTGCCCTTTGATTACATATTATAGGAAGTCAAAGTTGTATTTTATTAAATTGCAATGAGGTCGTCTGAAGTTGTGTGCCACAAGGAGTAATGAAAGGTAGACAAAGATGTACCAGTCCACCTAACTGTGACAATATCTACGGAAAAATAAATTTCCTTCTTCATTCAATCCATTACTTGAAAATTATTTTAGTAAAATATCTAATAAATCATATAGTTATTTATTAGGTTATTTTATTAATTATATTTATGGCTGCGGTCACTACCGTCCGTTTGAAGACTCACTGGAAGAAATCACTTTCTATCATTCAATTTCATTAGAGTAGGGATGTAGCAGTTAAAAATCAATTGCCTTTTAAATGTATAATGTTAATTTTGCCTTCGCTACAATTTCCTGAGTTCAAATCTACATTTCGAAACTTAAAATCTTCAGACACATTAGTTTACTTTCCAACAGATTAGTTCACACAATGAAGTAGCGTTATGTAATATAATGTAACGATGTAGGAAAATAACCGACGACAAATTAGCCTCGTTTTCGTGGCTCACAACCAAATCCAAAATCAAATCAACTAATTAGCAATTCTTACATGAAAACCAATATTCAGTAATAGTAGGACGTAATAGTTTTCGTTACACATATGAACAGGACACAATTACAAGTCGAGACAATAATTAATTGCAAAATCAAATAATTCATTCGTCTCAGGGCAACAACTCGTAAACTCGTTTGTCGAACTTCAAACCAGGTGTTAAGTTAGTTAAAATCTTAATAATCTGAATATTGGTACTCGGTTTAATCAAATCCGATTAAACCAAAATGTCAAAAATAAAAATAACTTTCGACACAACATCATAACTCCTCCATTATGTAACTTTCAATACAGACGAAGTCTTGAAAATGTTAGAGAAAATAAGATCGTTACAGCTCGTCCATGACTTGAAAAAAAACCTGGTCAAACGTGAGGAGTCGAATTCGCCTTGTTAAACCCTGTAAAATTCATCAGAATAACGTCCTAAACGACCTCTACTGAAACATTTCAGGGGGAAAAATCCAAAATCTGCACCTGCATATTCCCCTTAACGTCACCCTGGAACTGGGCATCATTACACGTGTCGTACAATTCGTTTGCATCAAATAGTTCCACGTGGAAATGAAGTGCAATGATGTTGGAAACACGCAACTCATTGGAAACGGCCCTTCACCCCGAACGCATGACTAAAAACTGTTAAAAATTTTAAAATGATGATGGCATCAAATTCTACAACAATTAGAAAATTTGTTATTGTTCCGCAACTTAAAAGTAAAACTGAGAATCAAATTAAATTGATTGCAACAAAGCAGAAAAAATAAATTCATTTAAAAGTACAGGTCAAGCGGTACGAAAACAGAACAGGCTGATAGCTTAGGTTTGACATCATCAAGCGAATGTGAACGTCAGATACAACACACCAGAACTTCCGGGTACCTCAAAACAAAAACAAACGAAGGTTAAGATGTCAGGTAAACACTGTAATATTGCAAGCTACAGCAACAATTCCTCGTAATCTCAACGGAAACAGGTACAGGTGGTCGCAAAGCAGCGTGACAGAAAGCAAAAATCCGAAGGCTGTTGGACAAGAACCTGCACGAACGAAACCATCGGGTCAGGCGTGACAGGCCAGCCATGTCCGTGTCATAACTTTGGGATAAGCAAACGATTACTTGCGGTGACTCTAAATTTCGGCAGGTAGTAGGAAAATATGTTATGATCTGCTAGGATATATCTATTCACGTTTGACTAATGCAATCATCCTAGGCTCCTTTATGTTTCTTATTTGGTTTTCACTATGAACCACGAATGCTACGAACGTCCACATCGCCAGGAGTAACATGGTAACACCATACCACTCATGTGGTATTGTTACTGTCAAAGGGGTCGCATGTTACGTCGCAGCCGGTTTGCAAATGAGTTTCACCCACTTTTTTATTACTCGCGTAATAATTAAATAATAAAACGCAAGGCAATTAGCATTCGATTACTACTCTATAAAATTCTACGTCCAGCACTTCCTCCACTTGTTTGGTCATCAAATTTTATTTTATACTTCTTCCCATTCGAGTTATTACAAAGTCAATATGTCATTCGTTATATTACCTTTGACGCTGGTCGCGCAACCGTTGCCGCAACCAACTACCGGATATTTGCTACCTGACAGGTAAATTAAAATCGATTGCATGGGGGTTTTTTATTTGGAAATACTACTCGTGTAATTGCGTGGGTTGGCTAAACGTCTGTTTCAGGTGTGGGCAAACATTTAAAGTTCGATACGCCGAGGTAGAGTAAAAATTATTGTTTGTCACCACCATTTCAATAGCAGCAATCATCCACCGCCAACAAGCACGGTTGACCACCATGTCGACGGTAAACTTCGACGAGAAGTATCCGATTATCGACGGTTTCATGGAAGCCGCTACACCTTCGTTGTGTCAGATTCCTCAAAAATAATGGAATTACAGCTTCTTTTGCAGGAAAATATTCGACGACGAGAAGAGACTTATGTTTGAACGACCATGATCACCTTAACTTTTTCCTGTTTCTACTAGGCAAAGGAGTGAGTCCAAAACAATGAACTCACGTTTCCTACCCGAAGGAGACATGACAATTGAATTTGTTCAATGAAGTCATTTATGCACAAGAACATACCCAAGTATTTTAGGTAGTGCTCAACCAAGCAAGAAACAAGTGGCACTTGACGCAATTAAAGTTAACAAGACCAGCAAATCCGATTCGAATTTAATGTGAACTGCGCCAAATTCGCCCCGGAGGAGCATTTACATCATAATCTTTCATCCCTAGTTACTCTCAACCCTTATCGAATGTCACCAACAGTGCACTGGGTGACTGCCATTTGTGCAGCCCTTAAAGAAGTCGGTCCTTCTTAATGGTCTGGTTAATCCTCTTGCGATGGGGTATCAACCCAGAAGGACAGTTTCAACCCCCGTCATCTCCTTTTTTAAATTTCTTTCCCTAAGAATAGAATGATCGAGTGAAACCTAATACTGCAGGCCGAGGGGATGAACTCGTTCGACCGGAAATACAACGATCCTTCCAGCGATTTCTTTTCACAAAACATCAAACATCGTTTCTCTTGCCGATAATCTCAATCCAAGTGAAAACAATTTTGATGACTTTGGTCGTCACGATTTGCAATTGTGGCTGTTTCACAAACAGATATGGAGAGTAGAATGCCATTTAAATGTCGCGGAAAAGAATCCAAGAGTAAATCGTGCCCACATAAAATCACTAGAACTTCTAAGGTCATCGACGGTACCTCACACATATCGAAATAACCACGGGAAACTTAAACTCAGAGTGAAGGGACCGTTATCGACCCTGAAAAGGGTTTGCAAAGGGTACACTAAATTGTGAAAGCGAAGACATTTGTTAAAATGATGTACAAAGGACCATACAAATAGGGTACTAAGGCAGACGTGACCTAAACAGGAAACAGAGTATTCTGACAAGGCTGGTAAACAAATTGAAAGACATTTGTTTGAACATGTGGTGCAGAGTATGTAGGAAATCTTATACTTTTTATGTCATTCATCATGTAGAGTGCAAAGTGCAGTTAAAGTGAGTAATGAAAGTTAGTGAAATAATTTCAACCAAAATGGTAATAAAGAACAGAATGAATTGAAGACTGTAAAATGGTACAAGTTAATAGTTAATAAATAGGGCATTAAACACATATACTGAGTGTACAATTGTAAATACAAAATAAGGACCTGAAAATCTCCATTAAATAATATGGATTTATACAAGAACATAATGTTCAAAAATAACAGGGTGATATATCTGTAAATTATCTGATGAGATACACTGACATTAGAAATTTTGTACACCAGCAATAGCAAGAAAGTAAACATTTCTATTCTGGAATGGAGAACTGTGTTTCATATTTGACACCTCCTGAATTGAATGGTACATAAAAGGATATTGAAATACAAAGGAGTTTGATTCACTTAGTCACATTTGATGAGATAGCCCACCAATGTTCAATGAAATCAATGAAAAAACTGTTGTCTTCAAAATGATACCTTCAAAAGCTCAATTAAAATTTCAACTGATGAACTCATGAAATAAATGGCAATCAAAAATATTTAACCATTGTGTTTGAGAAGTTCAAATATAATAATTTGTCTGAAATTGCAGTGGTTGGTTAAGACTTAAAAACCAATTGCCTCACTCCACAGTTCAGAAAAGGAACACACCCCTCAGTTTCAGAGTTCTCAAGAAAGTCCTATCGATTACTGCAGGTGTATTGCACAGGCAGTGTAATGATTTCCCAACATTAGTACTGTATAGAAACAATCAAAAAGAAACTTACCAAATCTGTCATGACTCTTTCCTCAAAGCAAACCTGCAATTATTAAGCAAACATCAATCAACACAAGAAAAAATTAATTACGCGGGAATGACGTTAATGAGCGCTTTATTGTTTTAAGAAAAATAGAAACGCCTTCCTAAATGTAAACCCTACGTGAACCGATCGAAATGATCAATTGCGTGACTCATTTGGATGATTAACAAGGTGTTTAGGCCACTTCTGGTAGAATTTGTGCGACAAATGAGAAACATAAGAAATGTCTGGAGTTGAGTTTCCTGGTTGCATCGATGCAAGTAAAACTTTTAAAGTAATATAAACAAGTAATCGTAAATTATTACCGGTAGTATGGATGTTTCGAAATTTTGACGCAAACGGGTGGCTCAACGTTCGTTGGAAGAAATTTCCTTCGACTCCATCGCTTCTTTTTGCCGCTTCACATGATAAACCGCCAAGGCTTCCGGGACAGATAACGCCTTAACAGAAAAAAATCACACAAAGTTAATAAAAACAGAAATCCCCTCGCCCCTTGCTCAAGACAACGAAACAAACGGTCAAAATCGTGTCCGAATGGACGCTCTTCGGCCTTACCCAAGGCTCAACCCAGGCAAATCGAATAACCCAGACGGTCCCTCGTTTATTTTAAACCTTTCTTCCCACCCTTTAATTCAATTAAAATGAAAAAAACTGAAAATTTTGACCGGGCTCATTCCGTCCGTCAGAGTTTAACGGGAACACCGAACTCTTGGCGATTGATCCTCCTCCTTTCATAACGTGAATTTTTCATGTGTTGGCTGAACTGAACGAAGGGGAAAGCAGACGAAGTTTCAACTGGAACATTTGCCAAATTATGCTCGTTTAATAAATTTTTTTTTCATTTTTATTTTTTTTCTCAGCTACAAAACTCTGATTTGAAATTAAAATGTAATTCCTCTAAGTTGTACGGAAATTATTGTATTCAGTTTAACAGTTGACAATGTAACACTCATTATTTATATGAGGAATTAGCTTCTTTGGACTAATTGAAATATATTGCCTGTGTGACTTCTACTTATTCAAAATTCGCACCTTAATGCAGCTTAGTGTTCAATAAAATGTAATATTCTAAATGTACTTGCTTACTCTAAATAATTGCTAACCTTCTGCACTTTATTGCAATCTTGTAATATTATGTATTCAGAGAAATAAATCACAATAAGACTTTAGTATACAATGTTACATACCAAAATACGTCAAAATACCAAAACCTTTGGTTTTACTTAAAGAAATTTTTCACCACTGCTGCTTTAGAACAAAAAATTAATGTTACTCTTCTTGCCATCAACACCAAGAAATGGTGCACATCAACACATATTGTATTGAATAAAATCAATGTACATTATCATTTCCCTTTCATACTGTCGTAATTTTTCCCTACTCAATTTGAATAATTTTTTCTACAAACTGATACTATTACTGATTTTTAATATCTTATATTGTATTTTTATGTCAGAATTTGCCAACACTGCCACTTATTATCCTAGGACAGATTGTGCAATAAATAGGTTTAAAAAAAACTGCCTGTGAGGCAATTAGACAAAAAACATAGTTTTACTTTCAACAGAGTTAAACCATTTGATGTTTTTGCAACAAACACTAACCTTGTTGAGAACCTTACTGTGAGGAGAAAATATGAGTTATTTCCATTGAACAAGCAACAAAATAGGGGTGTAGTAAGTAAAATGTACCAATAAAATAGAGAAATGGAGTTAAGGTAATTAGAATAGTAAAATAATGAAATTAAATAGTTTTCCTATTCGATAAATGAACACAATTCAAGAAATGTGTCACACTCATTAATAACAATAAATGACTGCTTTATCACGTAAAATAAGACCTATTCATTAAATAAAATATGCCTTTCTATGTTAGGGATAAAACATTTTGAACCACTGGCTTGGTTAGGTATGACTAAATTTCATTAGGCAATTCAATAGACTTGCATAGTCTGATCACAGTTACCATCAGAAGGAATGGAGATTAGTAACTGAAATCGAATTGGAATTTATCATATTATGTATTACATTATATTATGTTTCTTTTTATGATATCTTACAAACTGCTGGTACAGTTCGCTTCCATCCTTTCCTCTGACATATCCAATTTGATTGCTAAACTGAAATCCAAGAAGAAAAAATGAGAATGATAAAATGAAAACAAAAGTTGTTAAAGTGAAAACCCAATGAAAATTTCCGGAAAGCCCCGTGAATTTTTTAAAGTCCTTAGGAAATCCATTTTATACGACTAAATACAATCAATAGCGATCGATAATCCAAGAAAAACAATCAAACTTTTCCTTATTTCGTGTCTCCATTCTCCTTTTTTCTCCTCAACTACATAATGCTCTGTCCTAAATGTAAAATCGAAAAAGAAAACATAATTTTGGTGTCTTTGTGGGCTTAAAAGCATAATTAAAAATTCTTTTCCATTGTTTCTATTTAAAATGTAATGTCCATCGTGGTGGAAGTTCGCACTTCCAAGTCCACTTCAGTCGAAATAAGGACTCAAAGAAAAAGTGAATTATTAATAGACGATTATAGTTTCATGTTTCTTCTTTCCAAGTAACTCGAGTGACATCAACGCCAGGTGGTTTGGTAGTTGATGAAGACATACGCGACGATCTTCTCGATGGCAGCGAGAACAGCAACAGCAACAATAACACGAAACCACCAAATTTCGTGGGTTAAAAAGCAAAAATTGTTCTCTCACGCACACTCTCGGTGGTTCCTTCTGTATTTTATTCACCAACTTTGTTTTTTTTTATTGTCTTCCTCGTTATCCCACAAATTCATTTCGAGCCTCTTCACCTCTCTGATCTTCCTGTCAATAAAAATAAAAATGTAAGTATAAATACATTTCTGAACATTCTGAAATGAAGTAAAACTCATGTAAAATTAAACTTTCGAACCATTGAAACTTGAAACCAAACTTGAAAACCACTCCCGAGGGAGCACCAGGCAACCCAAACTTCCCGTTTGATCGATTCAACAACTGAGACACGCCATGGCCGAAGAAAATCAAATCCAAAAATCGCCAGAAATGCCAAAGAAACCAGAAAGAGAAAGATTTCGCCTGAGATTTGCAAGGTCTCAGGATATCGGCAAATCTCACCTTTCGAATCATCGACTTCCGGAACCGTGTGGTAAGTAGAAAAACGGGAAGTTAACCGACATAAGAAGTAAAGATTCGGGTTTTATTTTCAAAATTGCCATTTAAAATTTCGTATTTTTCAGGTTCGCCTGTCACATCGAAATTTTACGCTGCACACGACGCACTGACGGCAGACGACGAAGAGAACATTTGATTAATATTTGATGAAATATCGAAAGCGAGGTGTTTGGGGCCAAGAGAAAAGTACCAGGAGCCTGTCTTGGAAAGCCAAAGGTACTAGTTATTGAATATTTCTAGTGGAGAAAGGAGAAAGTGAAGTTAACCTGAACCTTCCCTCTACAGTTATGGTTGGCACCAGGAAACATTTCTAACACTGGACCCAGCAACCAAACAAAGAATTCACTTTCCGAAGCGAACCTCTGAAATGGTCAGAGTACAGAATCTTTTACACAATGCCGAGAAAGCAAACCAACTCTACAACTTGGTGCACAAAAAGGAAAAGCCGAAGTGAACCTGAGTTTTCGTACCTCTCAGTAACGCGTGTAGTTCAGTTTCCCTCGTGGAGGTTCCCCTCAAGTAAGTTCGCTGTATTCTGTGAATCCGTGATTAGGCGCTCCTAATCGAAGGACACCAACCGATCGGTCTTTCGATGCTGTTACTAAATCTGTTTTTTTATACGAGTTAAAGAAATAATAAATAATTCGACGTTGTAATTTATACAGAAAAAGGTTCACTGTAGTAAAATTAATTTTACAAACATTCATAAGTTCTGTAGTTTCTCGTAGTTATCATCTCCTCTGGTTTACGGCTAAATTGACTTTGTAAAGAGTATGAAGTTTTTTTTATGTTAATATGAGAATGTAGTAGGTTTGTATTGTGTGTTATTTTGTCTAGTCCAAGTTAAACACCACTGGTTTGTTTTAAGAATGTGTTTTTATACCTTTTTTATGTGTCATTGATAGAACGGTACATTTGATACTCAACAGTTTTATTGTACATTCACATTGTAGTTGAATGTACTCTACTACACACATTAGATATTATACCACACTATAAAGAATTTCTAAAATGTTAGTTTTTTTATTTAGGTGTTTCGTTATATAAGTTTCACCTCAACTGATTAAAAAAAATACGATTGATTGAATAAAAATGTTAACACAGTATTGCCTTTTCCTATTGTTCTGATTATAAACTTCTTTAGACATATATTATTTTTTACTAAAATGATGCACAAAAGAGTAGTCTTAATAAAGGAAAAATTTGAACTACTACGAAGTACTCAAAGGAGTAGCTCTTTCTGTTTTTTTATTATTTAAAAGGATACACTCATCATAAGGTGAAATATCTAAGTCTTGAATGTCCCCCTTGTGTGTAAACACGGAGCCCAAGTAATGGTGATGATCCGGGTACCGTCTGTACCTCCTTAGAACACCATCCTCACATCCAGAATATAATGTGGAACCGTTACTGGTATACCTGAAAGGAAAGATGAATATCATTTGCCTGCATTCACTTCATTCATCAGCTGTACGATATTCAATTCATTTAATACCTCAACTTCCAAATGGGCATATCTTTCTGTTCTTTGAGGTGCTCCTGAACTCCCGCATCAGGTATATAGGCCGAAATCATTTCACCTCCGCTCATTATCACACCTGTAACACACCGAACGTAAATTCACCACCCAAGTAAGCAGAGCGTAATTCAATTGTGACAAAAATTTGATTACTATAAAATCCGTCCTCGGCTGCCAGATTGTACGGTTCCGGGGTCGAACATATCGTGTTGATTTGATGTCCGACAATGTAGCTGTGAACTACTCGTCCGTCAAGTGTGGACACTTTGACTATTCCGTCACTTCCAGCGGTGAGGAGCGCGGATTGACCGTTTGACCACGGCCAGGAACTGTGCAGGAACGTTACATCTCTTATAACTCCATTGTGAAGCTGAAAACGAAACACAAAATCGTTTATGCAATGCACAAACGTGAGCAATACGTTAAGGTTATCGCATTCAATAGCAATTAAATATTACTGTGCAATTACGTCATTCGTGCAGTAACACACATAAACAAGTGGCCTACGATTCATGGACTTACATCGTGAACGAAATCTAGAGGAAGAGGCATTCGTAGGTCTAGCAGTGTTAGGCCTTTTCCGTTCACGGCGACAGACACAGCCATGTTGGGACAGAGTGGGTCTGTCGCAAGACCCGTTCGGTCCCGCCCCGAAAAAGCACAATTGTCATACGCTAAAAGTTGCTGCCCACGTTCCACATCCACCACGGCCAGTCGCCTTGCTGTTGTCGCCGCAAGAATCTGAAAAACGGTAAGAAACCCATTTCTCAGTTGAGACAGGTAAATTCCGTCAGACAGGCTTCATGGCATTAGACAAGCCATGAGAGAGACAGCTGCATTTCCTTTGCTGCAGAATGCTCCTCGTCGTACGTCGTACGGTTTCTTCCTTCATGTGCATCTTGTCTTGCACCACCTTTTTCTTTTTTCATTCAGTGGCATTCAATTCGGTGTACGCGTCCTCTATTTCGAAAGAATCGATTGCCCTCAACCTTGTAAATATCTGTGACACTATTTTGAGGTTTTCAAGTGCCTGACATCTTCGATTTTAGGCCGTTATATTAAATGAAGGTTAGTCGAGCAGACTACTTCCGTCATCGAACTAGACGTTTCAGCATAATAAAAGTAGAAACATAAGAATCACAGAGTACAATATCAGAAGTACAGAAAAGACTATTGTAAGAAGATTGAGAGTTAAAGGTAAAGTAGTTTGCTAAGGTGAAGATGAACAAGAAAAAATGGTGAGCAGCAGCTGCGAGAGTTTGTGGACAAGAGGAACCCAGTAAAAAGATAGATTATGCGAACTACGAAGAATATATTTAGCATAGGACAATATAATGGAGAGAGTAACTCTAAAATTCCAGCATTTGAAAATGAAACTTTCAAGTAAAACTCATAATGACAACAGAGGGGTACAAAGACAAGTTTATTACCATATTGACTTTTTAAAAATGGGATGGTAACATCCTAATTTCTTTTACCATATTGCATAAGCATGTATACGGAATCGGAATTATCCCTGCGGAGTTTAAGAAGAATCTTAACGAAGCGTCAGTATCGATCCAGAACTCATTCAATTTGTTCTTGCGGTTCTGTCGGCCATATGAATTCTCCCTTTCTGTGTATTTCCTATTTTATATATCAGTTTCTATTGCTGTCCTAAGCCGTTCCCCTTTCTCTACTAGTCGTATTTCCCTATCTTCATTCCTGTGACAATCGCATATCTCTCAATTCCCTTTCTAACTCGCATTTAGATATAATATCTATATGTCAAACGCAGGAGTACAAACTCTACACGAGTAATGTCTCAACCGTACTACTCTTATGATAGTTTGGTAAAACACAAGACTGATACCGAAATTTTAATTCTTGTGGTGAAATTAATCACGTACGACAGTTTAAATTTAAAAAAAGCAGAATACGAAATTAGATATGTTTTAGTTACCCTTGATCCATCTGAAGTGAACCTAACGGCATTGACGTGTCGGGCTAATGTCATTGTCGTTATTTGGTAGCACATCAGCAAATCTAATCGCATTGCCGAGTATAAATTGACTTTTCCATCGTAGCCCCCTGAGCAAAACAGGTAGCGATCCTGGAAGAAATAAAACAACTAAAATAAGTCATCAATACGAAGATGGATTGTTACACGGATAATAAGCTCTCAGGTAGAAGATACAAATGAAACTATTAACGAATGTCCCACCACATAATATGCGAAACATTAGCAGTTATTTAAAATATTTAAAATGGGGAATTAACAAAGTTTGGATTAATGTCTTCTGTTGTAGTTGTGCGACTCCTTAATGCCCAGCAATTTGACTTAATTTCTGACATATTTTATTAAAGGGTTATGCTCCAGTACAGCTTGTATTGACAACTCAGCCTACTCTTATGGTCTTTTCAGACAACATTCTCTCAAGACACTTTACAATCAGAAAGCAAAAAGACATGGCGGTGTAATAAACACTTTAATTTATGCAAAATTCGAATTACACAAAAGGTTATGTGCATCGACAAAATCATCTTACGATGACCTTGACGAGTATTCAAATAAAAGAGTCAACTTTCTGCTACGTTAGCCATAAACAACCTAGGAAGCGAACACAAAGAAATTATTACCAGGATTATTTCACCCAACATTTCAGCGATAACACCAGGTGACTTTGGAATTGTTCAGGTAACCAGTCAATACCTCAAGTTACTCTGTTGAGCCTTTCGCCACTCGAAGGTCAGGGTAATAAAAGAAAAAGGTCAGCACACAGAGTGAATGATGAAAACCTAATTCGACAGCCTTTGGGTTCCATGAACAGTTTTAAAATGAATTTACAGTCAATGCAATGCCCCGTAAAATTCAATTCAAAACTGATGATATTGAGCCAGAATTGTTTTACGACCGACCGGCCATTTGTGTAGAATGGCTGCATTTTCTGTATAGCGACGGATCAGACTTTCTATGCCAGGGAATACGGGCGTGTGCTCGAAGTCTTTCATTGTTTGCCAGTCGTTTAGCACAGATTTATAGAAATTTTATGCGCTATCATAGCAACATAAGATTTTGAATTGAAAAAAACGATACAGTTTATGTTTAGCGTTTTAGTTTATTGAGTAGAGGAGAACTCAGGCTACTCCGCTGGTTTCATGCATTTTTCTTAATATTTTTATTATCAGGATAGAACTAATCACAAACCAATTCGACGCGTTTGGGACCTTGTTATTAGTGTAAATGTATAAATGTAATAAAAATGAGTTACATTAAAGTTCGTAGTTCAAGGAAGAAAGAAGTAATAGAAACCATTTTAAAATCAAGAATGGAGTACGAGGACATCAAATCTGATATTCAATAAGTCTTTTGCATCGTCGTGCACATTACTGAACTTCAAACAATCGATACAACCTTGGTGTACGAAAACAAACCAGGAAGGAAATCCTCAGGTAATGTTTCCGAATTCAGCTGATGGTACTCAACATGATACAGAACCTCAGGATACAGGTAATGACCCCATCAAACGCATTCACCTGGTATAAAAACACACCTAGTAGCATGTGGGCATGCGTTGGAACAACATTCTTCCACAAATGCAGGTGTTAATTTTGGTTTCCTCACACAAAGATTTCGATTGAATTTCCTCAATGTGAGACAACAGCCTGATTGAATTTCTATTTACAGTTGGGCAACCTATTTTGCCTTCTGCACCAGTCAATAGTCAACGTAAATAGGTATTGTTCTGTGTAACAAATTAGCCTAAATGTTTACGTTTCACAACTGGAAAACTACTCTAATAAATAAAAGTTTAAATGTTGTACTTAATGTTAACGGAAAGCCTCTAGCAAAAGACAAGAACCACAAATGTTAAGAACTTTTTATATTCAAGTTTTCTCAGAATTCCTCCTTTAGTATAATACACTTATACAGTATTTCAGCGTCCAAATCGTTCACGCTACAGGTTTTCTCCTGATCTCTTGAAAATCTTATTTTGGGGAAATGTGAACTAATTACAATACGGTTTCAGTAATGTATAATTCATGTGACATTCATTCCGATCAACCTGAACAATAATACAGGGACAAAAAATGGATTTATTATAAATTCGCCATTGGCACCTGATTTCGTACATGACTTACTTACTGAACGAAAACGTAATAAAGTAAGTTGTAACCCACACCGTTAGGTACCTAAAGCATAACCATAACTTATCGATTTGACTGATGAAGGTCAGATTTAGCTTTTAACGCAACTGGTGCAGCTGAAGAGGTGTACGTCATGTATGTTTCAAGGTACTCCGATAAGTAATTAGAGCGATTTCGTGCATTTATACATTCGGTTCTTTCAAAGCTCAAATCTACAGGTCGTCATCACACACAATGTGACCTGTCGACCAAGCTTACGGTCCGAGATAAAATTCTTCGCGGATCGCAATTTAGATTTGTTGCTTTATGGTTCGTTCACTCTCTCCACGACAGTGATGCAAATTCTATTTCGAAAATTGATAAATTATTCTTTTGCTGCCCTATGTACCGAAGCATTTGTGGTTTCAGAAAACAAAGGCGTGATAAAAGTAACTGATACAGAAGAACAGATACTTACCCTAGGACTGAAGGCGACGCCTCGAACACTTTGCTGGTGATATTTAAGAAACCTTGGTTTGCCTTCTTGCTGCATCTTAGTTACTTATCTCGTTCGATTATATATAGATATATACATATATACACCATACACGTAGACACACACTCACGCACACACAGTGTAATGTAGCTTGTAAATTCTTCGCGACTAATTAAAGGCCTCGGTTAAACGATGTGGCAGTGATTATACTAATTTTTAAATACGATTTACCTAAACGATATTTCTATATACATACATAAATATATATAATTATATATATAAATGTACAATATGTGTACACAAACTTAGAAAGAAATCTATTTAAGTTTTCTTTCTTATTTTTTCTCTCTCTCATACATACATACACATATCCTCATACATGCACACGCACATGCACACATATACGCACACACACACACTCACGCACACTCACGCACTCACACACGCACACACACTCACACACACACACTCTCCTTGGTTTCTTCCCCTGCTTGCACACAGTAACCTTCAGAAGGCGAAGGTTACTGCACTCCTGCACTGCCTCCTTGAATCTTGAAGTTTCTCTTAGGATTATCTGAAATTAAAAACAGAAACGATATTTATTATTTCTCTAATTGAGAGACTGCCTCTGTAATTAATTTTGAATAATTTTATTGGAGGGCAAGGCAACAGCTCTTCAAGTACTTATGTGGAAATACAAATTCTAATTTTATCAGGCCACTGATAAATTGCTTTGTAGGTTAAATACATAATGAGACTCACAATTGAAAATAGATGAATAGAGCAACGTTTTTATTTTGGTAGGGAGAAAAAAAGGGCTTGATAAATTTAATTAGTTAATTTATTACTTTCAAATAAATGCAAATACGAGAATGCAGTGTAATAAATCAGCAAATAGACAGAGGAAAATTGTATTCACATGCAGGAATAAAGTGATATCAAAGGTCTATTTGTGCTCTGCTTGGTGTCCCTGAAGGAGAGTAATAATAATACCAATAGCAGTATTTCTTCATTGGCTATCATTATTTGTATTATTTGGACCTTCATATTATTTTAAACAAACACAGCACAAAATTCTATGGTTCCCAAATAATGTCAATTGTCATGATAAAGTAAGAGCTGAAATATTATTTATAAATTTGATTTCAATGTTTTGGATAAAATGAAAATTTAATGAATTACTACAAAATTAATTCTATGCAAGTATAAAATTACATGCATGTTCCTATGACACTTTGTTTTTTCTAACATGAAGAACAGACCAGAGTGTTGGAAAAACAGAATGAATGAATCAAAAGCATCAGTCACTCATTCATTCAGTCAATTGGATGTACATTTATCAACAAAATGACTAATCTAATACTTTTCACAAACCATCAATCAGTGGCAAAAGAAAGTTTAGGAGAATTTACTTTTTGATTTCATGACATTTCTCATCTTTCACATATAATTGCAGCACAACAAAGTGTACATTTGTATGAATTATTGGATAATAATTACCCTTAGGAAGAATTATTTATTAGGATTTGGGCTAATTTCAAATTAATGAAAGGGGCACATTCACAAAAAATGAACTTTTTAGGAGGAAAGACATATTTAACAAATGCTTAATGCTTAATTGAATGTTAAATGGTAAATATGATTATAAAAAGAGATACATCAGAAAATATTATTACAAAAGAAAATACTTATTTATTTGAAAATGATACTGTTGGAAAGAAATTATTAAAGGTAGTTTTATTAGTTTCAGTTACCAAAAATTCTGCCAGTTTCACAAAAACACAAAAAATAACCAAAACCCATTATTTTAAGCTGTACCAATAAAAGTAATACCATAATTTCTCACAATATTCTTACAAACTCTAAGTAAAATCACTTATTAGTAATAGTTGTAATAATCAATTCAAATTTAATTTTTTAATAAAAATAACAAGAAACATCAACAGCCTTTCAAATGAAAATACCACACCTGCCACCTGTTCCTGTCCATAAATGAAATTACATATCAAATAATTATAGAAAGTAATTAAGGTTTCACTAATTATTGCAGTAATAAAGAACCAAAGTAATTAAGGAATTTTAAACAATAGATGTGGCAATTGATAAATTAACCACATACTCACACACAAAAATAGACACTAAACCCTGGTAAGGACTTGTTAAAATAGAGGGGAAATGCCAATATTTGATTTCAGATGTATAAAATGAATTCCCAATGTTCAAAGTAATATGTACCTGGCACAAACTGTGGAGGTCATGAATAATTTGAAATATTTCAACTTAATTTCAATATCTATCAATAATTTCATTGAGACATAATGTATCAGAATTTTAATAAAAGAATTGGGGTATTCAAATTTCCAAGGGTTAAAAATGGCCCACAACACAAATACACACCTTGTCCGCATATTAATGGGCTCCCGGAATAATTAAAGGTTTTGGATTTTCTTTTCTCACTTTTTTGTTATAAATAATTTAGCGAGGCCGCGAGGACAAGCACCAAGAATATTGTGGTAATCATCCATGCGAGATCATTGACCCTCAAACCAGCAAGGTCGCATAGGAAAGTTAATTCCTGGTCAAAGGATTTCCAGCTGATCGGAAAAACAAGAACTTTGCACTTAAGCCATTGCGTAGGTTTCTCTGTCTCTCTCTAACTTAGTCCCGTATTTTATTTTTGTGATTTCTGTAAAGATATCGACATGACTGCAGAGTGGAGAAAAAGGACTTTGTGGAACATTTGAATGCGGAAGGTTTTCTCTCGAACATCGTTACTCGCTAAATATGGATGGAGTCAGGAATTCATTTTATCTCCCTCTCTCTCTCTCTCTTATTTTAACATGACCTATAGACAATTTCAATCGCCTTACCTCGTCTTTTTTCGAAATCTCCTACATGAAAAGACGCAGTTTTTAGTTTCACACGTCCACCTTTGAGACCGCATTAATTTTATTTGACGCGAAACTTATTTAAACCCGAATAAAAAATGTAAATTTGAAATCAATGTTGAAATCTAACTATAAAAAATTCGCCATATTAGTATATCGAATGTGACCGTTCTGTTTTGCGAAATGAGCGGGAGAGGCGCTCACATCGCACGCCTCCAACTTTCTTAAATTTTTTAAACTCCGCCAGGCGAACAAAAAGTTATGAAAGGGACTCATAAAACTGTTTTGTACGATACTAAGTCATGTGAACCAGGTTTTTCAATGATAAATAAACCGAGTGGAGAATACATAGACAATCAAATTATTTTGGCACGCACAACTTTCTTGCCCAAACTTTTGCTGAGAGAAGTTCCTGGTTGTATGTTTTACCATAAGGGCCCCTTAGTCATTTTGGAAAACAATCGGTTCAGTTGTGTCGGCGATGTCAGGTTCAGTGTGTTAGTGACGCATTCATTGGGCGTAGTCGCTTTTATCTGCTGAATTATTCTCTAAGAGATTGAGGTTTTTAAAATGAAACTAAATAGTCAAGAGATAATTTCAACCGCCATTAAACGATTCCACCGCCCTCGAAAACAGTTTTTCGTTAGTGACACTGCGATCCGTTACATTTAATTCGTTCGGGAGTTTTACTGGCATAAAATTGAGGTTTAGACGTATTTGTTCCTCAGGATTAAGATTACGGGTTGCAAAATTTAGTGTGACATGAATAATTGTGATGTGACATTTCATAATTCAACTTAATTTTCCTTGCACTTCATACGAATGATTTCCCTGCCCTTTTTTTCTAGACTGTCTTCCAAATCACAGTCCCGACCTTAGGCAAACTCTGTCAGTCTTCGTACTGAGTCACGTGCGTTTTTATTCAATTATTAAAATGGCTGAATCTGTGGAATGTGACAACAGCGATAATCTCGAAACGGATAAAACGGATTCGTTGATAACAGAGAAAACTCTCAGCTTGGACGGCATCACTGTTACCAGTTTATCGCAAGAAGGGTCTGTGGTGAGCATTCATTTCTACATTCATGTCGTTTTTGTCGTGACGAACTGACAGAAGATTCATAGAAGTGACAGCCTTAATACTTGCTTAAAGAATCCTGTGTTGGTGTCGACAGAGTCTCATAGTCGCACAAAAATTACCATAAAACGTCAAAAGTGCTAATTTCGCCACGTTACACATTGCAAGTGTCACAATTAGGAAAATGTTTTTAAAATTCAGGTTGCGTCGCCGTCCATCGAGAGTTTTTCAACTTTACCCGAAGCTGAAGGAAGTCTCAATTTCTCTGATGAATCTCCAGATTTGGTTGTAAGGATTGATACTCCAGAAAAGCACTTTGATTTATTGGACACTTACATTACCTTCAAAGTGACCACTAAGACAACACGACCTGAGTTTAAATTAAATAGTTACTCTGTCAAGAGACGTTACAATGATTTTGCTTGGCTCCGGCAGAACCTCATTTCAGAATACCCTACACATATTGTACCTGTGAGTTACACAATTTCTTGATCCTACCATCAGTATTATTAAATGATATAAGTGTGGAAATCATTATATAAATTTTTCAGCCAATTCCTGTTAAGCATAGTTTAATAGAGCAGTTGGATCGATATGGAAAAGAATTTGTTACCACGAGGATGAATGGACTTCAGACGTTTCTAACAAGACTAGTCAAGCATCCAATTTTAAGCTGCTCAACAAGTTTCACAGTATTCCTGACAGCAAACAATGAGGCAAGTCATTTTTCTTCTGCTTTTCATTAGCCTGTCATTATTAAGGACATGCTAATTTCATCATTTGACTCAGTGGTTTCCATAAATGAGATTTAGGGCCTAATTCACTTAGGCAGTAATGCAAAACACCTGGCAACTGTTTATCAAAGGTCAATAATGAATGTAATTTCTACGAGAGACATCAGTAGTAGAGATTATAGTAAAATCTAGAGCTCCAAATAGTGCTCTTATTAGGATTTTATCACTTGTAGTGTTATCCTTAGTTTATATCCTTTAAATTCTGCTTGTTACACAAAACATTGATTCAAAGAAAATGATAGGTGGTACACAGAAAAGCTAAAGTTAATCAATTTGGATTTCCATAGTTTACAGCTTTTGAATCTGTATTTTATCATCAATTTATTATGACTTCAATAATTTTTATGCAGGATTGTATGTTGAATTTTGTGAACTTATTTAAACTTGTGTTGATTTATATTTATACATTTGTACATTCTTCCACATTGGGTTTCATATACAAATGGTTCACTTAATTTAATAATTAAACTTTTATTGACATTTCAATTTTTGATTAGGAATTTCAGTATCATAAGAAAGTCACTGCTGGTGGATTATTTTCAAAAATATCAGACTCCATAAATAATCTGTCGACAATGTATATTGAAGCAAGACGTTCTCCAGAATTGAACAAATTGAATGAATATTTGACAATTTTACCAGAAAAATTGTCACACCTTTGCAAGATCTCACAAAGAATATACAAAGAAAGGACTGGTAAGATCTGTAGTGTTTGTGTTCATTCTGTAATGTAAATAAAGAACACAATGAATTGTAATTTATATTTTCTTTCAGAAGAGGCAGCGGACTTGGCTGAATTAAAATCTGTCTTCCAATATTGGGCTGGGTCTGAGAGTGACCTTACAGATCCCCTGTGTGAAATGGCTAGTGCAATAGACAAAGTTAGACAGAGTGTAGAAAGTGAGCTTTTAAATACTGAAAATTTATTTTTGTTTCAAGTGAGTACCTGACAAATTTATCCACACCTGGTTAAATAATTTAACAATTGTTGGTCTACATGTTAAGATTTTCTTGTTGGACTAAACTTTAACTGAATCAGTGCGGCATATTCCATTGTCAAACAAAAATAAAAGATTACTTTAGTTCAGTTTCTTGAATGATCTCGTTGAATAAGTTTGTGTTGCCAATATTAATTTCAATCATTTGAAGATTACTCTGTGCAATAAACATTTTGCACAATTCATATTTACAGATTTAATTGATTATGAAAAGTCCAACAATGCCATAAATGTAAAAAGTAACTTTAATAGAAAGAAACAAATGATGTCTTTTTTATAGCCTATAAAAGATTATCTGCTGTACATAGTGGCAATAAAAGAAACGTTGGAAAGGCGGGACAACGTAGAAATTAATTACCTCCATCAATTGGATAATCTAGAGAAGAAGAAGCAGGAGAAGGAAGAACTCGAAGCCGAGGGCAACGACTACAGTCTTCTCACCTCATGGGCGAAATCATCCGCTGAAACGAAGTCAGAGAGGTTGGAAAAATTGAACCAAGTCATTCCCCAATATCAGCAACAAGTAGAGGTAACTTGTCGTAACTCGCACAGCAATGTGCTCAATCATATGTCACATAGCAAAGAAATTAATGACTGTTTACCCGTACAGGAAGCTCGGGACAAACTAGAAATAGCGAATGAAAATATTCGGTCGGACCTGGAGAGGTGGAACCAGGAACGAAAAAACGATTTGAAAAATATTTTAATAACATTCGCCGACATGCACATAAATCATTATGAACGGGTCAGTAAATCATTATGAGTCTGGATCTAAATTGATATTATCGTTTTTTGCTCACAGAACTGTTGAAAAGAATGAATTGCATTACCTACTTTCTATAATTTTCAGTGTCTTCGAGCATGGAATGAAGTCGACATACAAAATCCTGAGACCAGTCGTCCTGTCAGCCGAAAATCCATACCGACACAAAAGTCCCAAAATTCGTAAGATAACTAAAATTAAAAAAGACTAAACTACATATTGTAGAAAAAACGCTTCCAGATTTATTGAGTTAAGGAGTTGGGAAATGTTCGTACTCTTGCCCAAAATTTAACCGTGAAGAATCTCTGAGTGGCTTTTTATACAAGATACACCTCTGCTATTTTTACTAGTTGTATTCGCTTATTTTTGACATTACAAAACGCTACGCAAATCCAGGGGAGTACACTGTAGGCGTGTAAATGTAGGCTAACGCGGGAAATTTAGTTGCGTTTTACAAACAATTCCAACTCTAACTCATGATAAAAGAATTTGGCAATAATTTATTTTCTAATATTAATTTGTATTAACGGAGTGGTATGTTGACGTATTAATAATTTACATGTAATAATCGGTGCAAACATGACTTTCGGTCATAAGAATGAACGTTGTGCGATTGCGGGTCGAACTGCATCAGATACGTCAATATGGCGCATTTATTGAATGTGTCTGATGCTTCCACATGTGACTAATTTTGTTCCACCGTTACGTCAAACAGAATGATTTACTGAAAGAATTTTACTGCGTAATTGGTGAAGCAGTTTTAGATATTGTCCACCTGTGCGCTGTGAGAACATTGAAGTTGCTCTGTTGAACTGTTAAACTTATTTGTTTTACAGTTAGTGGCCTGCTTACCGTTCCCGGTTAGGTCTAATTAAAAAGTTTTCTATCCCTGAATGATTGTAGGCAAGGTAGAATTACACTGCACCGTAAGTTGATCCTCCCCTAAGACTAATTAAAAAGAGACGGGGAAATAATTACCAATCCGTTACTCGACTTTAATCACAAAACACAGTTACGTAACACGATACATTTTGGTTGTAGTAAAGGTCACGTGACACACCTCATGGTAAGACCTTTGAAAGCTGAACACGAGTGTCACCATAATTTTTTTGATTTAAAAAATAACTCATCAGGTAGATGTTTGATTAGGGTCACAACCACGACTGAAGAAAACTGAAATTTCAAAATAAAAGTAAATTTTAAATACAGTTCAATAGAAAGTCCGGAAAATGTTACTCAGAAGAAATCTTTTAGAAAGTCATCCTGAAATTTATAGATAGAAGAATGCTAAGGAGTTCGCCAATTTCTCAGGCTCTCCTAGTTCAGTTCTATTAATTTAAATAAATAATCCTTTCTTTATTTAAGCATTGCACGAGGAAGAGTGATTACTAGGGTTGAATAAAGAAACACAGTGGTGTAATACGTTCTATTATTGAATGCCAAAAATATTTTGTTGTGTGGCAGAGATAAAAGACAGGTGCTAATGAAGGCACTTGTGAAAATATAGGAAATGAGAGCGAACATCCTTTAGAAGCAGTAAAATAGAACTTTAAATACTTTGTAACCTCTGTAAAACTTGTACATTTGAAATATACGCTCCAGTTCAGGTGTGCACTTGACTGGGGAAAAATAAATTTTCAAAATTAATTTCATTCGTCATCATGTTCACTGATTTGTTTCATTATTGCTGGTCAGGGTTTTGTATTTATTAGGGCCAATAATTTAGCTACAATACCACGTCTTCGAGATTTACATAATTTTCACTTCCATAAGTATTCAATTTCTGGAAGGCTGTACGAATGTTGTGTATCACTCATTTGCCCTTGGTAAACCGTAATTAAGATACTAAATTATACTGTAATAACCACAGTTCCAATGACCAGCCACTCCTTGTCTTATCAGTTACACCTGAATATAGGTGTCAGACACAGGTGAAATTTATCACAAGAAAAAATTGCACGCGAAATGTATGTTTGAGTAATCGACATGCAAAAGCCTGTCATTTTAGGCAAATTGCTGCAAATAAATTTATTTACTCAGACGAAAAAAGTGAGGCCGCTAAGCAACTCATTTGCTTCTTAAAAAATAATTTAACATCTCTTTCAGCATTTTTTAGTCTCCTATATTTTCTGTTACCTTTGTTACATTTTGCCTTGTTGTTACATTTATTGTCGTAGACATCTTGATTTCATTGTCTTGAGTTAGACCTTCACTGCTATCACGAAATTCTGACTAATAAATCGTATTTTACAATAGGATATACCATATTGAGCTACCATATTGGCTAATCAAATTGAGTATACACCTCGCCAAACCTTTTTCGATAGTACTCACACTTTCTTCATGACTCTACTTTCCTTTAACACTCCTATTTAAACTCTCGTTGTGCATAATTTTGACCAAAATGCATTTCGTTAGGTTCTCATTGTTATTTCCACCGCAGTAAGTTTTATATCTATAATATGTATGTTTTCTTTATCTTTGTTAATTCGACCGGTTTTGTGAGCACCTGAATATTCCGCTTCAGAAGTAACATTCGATCATTCCTCATTAGCACGATTTCACCTGACTCCCACATTGTTTCTCACTTTCCAAAATGTAGCCTTACCATTGTTGCCTACATGGTTCACACGTACACTACTTGGCCAACATTCCCTTCATTTTGACTCCCCATGAGATCTAATCTGGGTGATTAATTTGTCCTTTCATTTGAGTTGACGATCGCGTGTTTTCGGTTTTGAATTTCGTAGCTCTTTGGTCACCCCCTTAAAGTTTACTTTTATATGTTTCATTTCGTAAGTATCTAAATTAAGTATCTGCATAATAATTTGTTAACATTACATTAAATTGCCGTAAAAGATTTTGTTTATTTCCTTTCGGTGTGACTTATATGTTTAAATGTTTGGTTGTCTACCTCTTGATAGCAGTATCACCTACATTTCTACCTCGTTAACATTTCATTTAAACATGTTACCTATTTTGACGTTCAGTGGAAGAGGGAGCACCTTAACAACAGGCCAACTCTTGTAGAATAGCATCGAATAGAATCGAGATATTAGGACGAAGGCGTTGGAGTGTCAGACCGATGTTACACCGAAGCAAAGACAAAAATATTAAAATTTTATTGTGGTGGGATTCAACCCTTGGAATTTAATTTTCTTTTCAGATGAATGTTCACACTCTGCTGCTATTTCCCGCCTGTCCCAGAAAATGGAAAGAGACACAATCCACTGTTTTAAAAAAAGCCAAAGTTTCCCTTTAAGCCGAGTTAAGAAACATAAAAAGCAACTTGACTTTCCAATTCTTTTTCCTACTAAAAAAATATTCAAAATAAAAAACAAAAATCCAATAGAAAAAACGTATAAATTGAATACATCAAACTGAAAACAACCGATATCTTTTATTTTAAACAAAAATCAACTGAAGTATCATGTGAGAAGTCCAAGGAAGTCCAGTTGTGTCTGCTCTGCATCTTGACACGTGAGCGACAATATAAGAATAACAATCTAAGAATCTTTTAATGAATTTAATGAAATAACAATGCAATTACAACACCAGAAAGGCGCAGACATTAGGTGAGAGACTACAGAGAGAATGATCTAACGTTTAACATGGGGCAAATATCACATGTATTTGAGGAGAGCGAAACAAGAATTTAAAAACTACAAATAGAAAACTAAAAAAACATTAAAAGTTGCCCTGCAACCGTTTAAAACAATTTAGACGAAAATGAGGCAGATTTCGACTCTAATTCAGGTGATTGTTTTATTGGCAGGTAATAATTGACGGTAATTAAGACGTCAGTGAGAATAAGTAGGAAAGCGTTGAGCTGTGACTGAACGCCCGGAAAAAACCAAAGTTGAATTTAAATTGAATAAATTCAATTATACAGTACAATTAGCGAGTACAATTTCTTCTTGAAGGTTTTGTAAAATAAATCTATGCAAGTTGGACTCGGTGTAGATCGCGGGATTTAATTCAAATACTCAGACACTGAAATTTTTAATATATTTTTGTTTTATTTCCCTAAGGTTACAAGAACCTTCTTTAAGTATCAAGATAAAATTGTTTTGTGTTTGTAGCGGTGAGTGCCATTTTGTCGCTGTTCGGCGATCTGTCATTCCCATGAGAACCTTGATAATTCAATCGGTCCGTGAATTTACATCACCTGGATCATTTCAATATTTCGCCACTCAGGGAGTTCAACTCAATAAATGCTTCATTCACCTATTTTCCTTGAGTATCCACTCTAGAAATGATTGAGAATCATGTTGAAATACTTTCAAATCCCGGACTCACCTCTTGCACTTTGTTTCTTAAACAAATCTTTCAAGTTCAGATTTTAAGAGGTGGAAAATTTACCTGGCTTTACAATTATTTGACAAAGTTAGGAAAAACTGAAGTGCCACCCTTTTTATAAAATGTCATACCAACTTGTACAGTGTTTAATTTTCTTAAAAAATAGATAAAGATGGTTAATAACAAGTAGAAAATGTATAAAAAGTCTCAAGGGGTTTGAATTGGCCGCCATTTTTAACGTGCGACAGGAAAACTCGAGGGACGTCCACCAACATTTTGGAGTTCGGTTGGAGGGAGGCGGAGGGGAGTCCGTTTTTGTTTTTTCAATGTTGGCAGCTCTGCAGTTTTCACTGTTTTGTCGCGTTGAACCAACCCGCAGTGAACATTAAAAGTGAAATTCGTTTGTAGTAAAGAAAATAAATCGAATGACGGTCGCGACGTCGACTCGTCGGGAAATTCGAGTATTTCAAAACGGGCTTGTCATTTCAACGGGGCGGGAATTTTTTGAAGTTTCGCCAACTGTAAACTATTTACGGGTGAGAATCTCAAAATCGAGTTTTTATCCGTCCGATTACTCCACATCTGGGTCGCCATATTATCATTTCTTATGTCCAGGATTTTTGGTCAGAGGAATACCGACACAAATCTGTGAAGCCGTTTTTACTCTGATTCAATATTTAATTTCCGTGTGTATCGAAACTCTAAGCGAGAAATCGATCGATAAGTTGTAAATACGAATTTCGTACACCCTTGCGTTTTTTCCCGCGCTTTACGGATTTCCTTTCGACCTCGATAGTCCCGCTCCTGCGGGCAAGATTGTTTGAGCCTCCTCACTACGGCTACTAATCTTTCGGCCTATTCAACTGTACATACCGAAACAGAATCTCGAATCTCGAGGGGTGGACGATTGAAAATTAATGTGAAACCGTTGGAATTCCGTACCTGCTTCTGGTAAAAAGAAGCAACGGTTTTCGGTCTCTGGTTTGCATTACTTCTTTAGGAATATTGAAATTTATAATGGTTTTGATTGGATTTACGTCAATACAGGAAAATGCCACGAAATGCCAGGTAAGTGCAGAGCTTCACAATTTTCCACGTGTTTTCCAACCGCCACGTGCTCGGCCACGTCGGAATCCTTCCGCTTTTCTGCTTGACATTTTAAAGATTACCGTTTCTATCTTCCCCCAGTCGTGGGGAACAAAAACCCTAGCTGTACTTCTCGGTTTGTGAAAACGTTACAATTTGATTACTCCAAAGGTTTTACACTAATAATTACCGGTCTGGTCTCCATGCGTTGGATTTCTCGCATTATGCTAAGTATTTCCTTATCGTAATGGCTTTGAAACATGAAAAAGGAAACTTTATTTTATTTTTCGTATGATATTAAAGGAAAGTAGTTGTAGAACTGTGAATAAAGTGTTGTAGCTGTTTTGTATCTAACTAAATACTTTGCAACAGCAGAATCCTTTGATTGTTCGCGATTTAATTTTTTTTTTTACTTTTCTTACTCTCTTGGAACCGTTTAACATTTATTTAGAGCGATAGAAAAGACTTATTATTTTTGACATAAAAAGTTCAAATAAAATCTTTAGATTTTTTTATTAAAAATCGTCATAAAATTATAGGGAAACAATGCTCTCATAATGATGGTTTATTGATATTGTTGACTGATATGATTTGTAATTTTTTTTACCTATTGAGTGGTATTCCGACAGCGAATAGTAATCATCTTTAGAAAATGTATAGAATGAGTCATAGAAAATTGAAGAAGGCCTTTTTATTCTGGTATTTCAAGGTATATTTATAGTAATAACTGCAGAAAAAAACTTTATAAAATAAGACATGCAGAATTACCTATGTATCTATTAATCCGTTCGTAATTTGTGTCTCAAAAATTGTACCTGATTTAATATTTTAGCATCCTATTAAAGACATTATTAAGAATTTTCAGAACGTTGGAAAACATCTAATATCCACAATTCTTATTTTGGTTACGAAAAAACTGACGGTTATTATTCGCGAATAGTCAAGAATGAAGAGATAGTTCCCCCAAAATTAGGAGTTGATTGGGGTGGTTATTAAAAATTAGCCAAAGAGAAGCACAGTAAATTTCATTGACATTCTAAAAATAGGCACTGGGGACGATTGAATTATCCCGAGGTCGGCTTGAATGAAATTTAATCTCCAAACAGAACTTGTTGCATGTTTACCCGAGTGTAAATGGAAAAATAATCCGGAAAAAGGCAGTTATTTACTGGTGGGACCGACACACTCACACACACATTATGAATTGGCAAATTAATCTCAAAATGGCCACACGAATCCACATAGCTAGCAGGAAAAGAGCAGTGTGAGTTTGTGGCGATTGCGAGACAGGAGGTGACAACCTGAGTTAATTGGTTACAGGTGGTGAGGGAATGTAAGTAGGTTAATAAGAAGAGTTGAGTCCGAAATTTCCACGTGAATGCTACAAAAATTTTATGAAAAGGCAATTTTCTACAGACAGACAAAAAGTGGTTCCACACCCAGACATCCCAGAAAGTGTCCCAGTGAAAGGTTTCCCAACGCATTTGCTCGTATCTTTGCTTCTTATTTTTCCATTTGCCAAACCCCTTAAAGCAAATATTTTATAACTTTAAGGGAGTACAGTAACTTGCTAAAAGCTGCTAGATGGCTAAGTGAAAAAGCAATATATTATGCCGTGTCGCGCCTGAGCCACTCTAACCACCGTCACAAATTTCCCGCCAAAGTAACACACAATTTTCACTTTTGCTTTTTGATCTTTTCGCGACTAAAAATATATTTAAATGTACGCAAAACCGAAGAGTCAGGAAGTAGAGCCTTTCTTGCAGAAGAAAAAAAAATAAAAAAAAGGCCCAAGTCTCGGTTTCACGTTTGAGGTAAGAAAAATGATCTAGAAAAACTTAAAGTTGCTAGAAAAAAGGTGTCAAAATAGATATTTATGGTACTCCTGGTTGGGTATGAATTTCCAGGTAAAACTACCGTGTATTAAAAAAAGAATGAAAAGAAGAAGGAAAAGAAGAATATATGTGTCGTTGGAGGCCTTAGAAGCCAATATAAATGTTCAGACAATGTGTGTGGAATTTGAAAATCAGAAATAAAAGATAACTTGCCGAAATCTATAAAAATGCATTCAACTAACAAAGGGATTAAAAAACAAAAATTTTATATAAGAAAGTGTGAATAACGGTGAATCACTCCGAGAATTAAATTCTAAAATGATGAAAATAAGAAAATTAGATATGAATGCAAACTAAAAATGTTCATAATCAACAAGGAGAAAAAGTTAAAGTAGTAGAATATTATGTAAATAAAGGCAGGAATGTAATTTTATTAAAAATTAATTATCCTTTGTTGAAGTTACATTATACATCCTTGAACAAATATTTAAAACAACAATAAGAAATGAAATCAAATTAACGGGGAAAATTCATTGAAAGAATAAAATGAAAATACAAAACTCCAAGCCACGTAAAAATAAAGTAGGAATTTGTACCTGAATTGTACCTAAGTAGGAAGTGTAGGAAATAACAAAAAACAATATACAGAAGCCATGGAGAACCAAACTGGACAATAAAAACATTTTCTGTCTTGAAATAGAATGGGGCTTAGAGGTTAATACTAATCGAGAACGTTGGAAGAAAGACAGATGAAAATCGATAAAATGAAAAAGAAGAAATGAAGGTGATACGAAAGAGACGATGAAAGAATAGAAGACGGAGAGAAATGTGTTGTGCACAAGGCATACATATGAAGCAGATGATGGAGCAGAAGCTGGGTCAAAATGGCGGAGAAAATGCGTTTCCATGGCGATACCCAGATTACTGGACCATGCAATCGTTTCCGGTTCATCGTTCAGAACAATATTTTTTGTGTTAATTTTCCGATTTCTTTGAACCTTTCTGGTCGCATTACACAATTCTACGTGGCTGATTTTATTTTTCCTGTCGGCAAATTAGGAGGTTCTCCAGAAATGTCGTGCAAATCTTGTTCCGTCACACGCTTTAATGTCTCAAACAATCAATCGCTCGGTGCACCCCAACTGCATCGTCCCTTGTCACCTTGACAGTTTCCGTTTGAATCGGTTTTCATTCTGCAATCGTTTCCGCTTTAATTCCTCACTACTTCCGGTTTCGCTGATTAATTCACCTGAATCCAAACATTTCTTATTAATTAATTGACTTTTTTGTTTTTCTCGTTTTCATTTTCTTTCCACTTTTTTTGCTTACTCTCTCTCTATTTTTTCTCATTCCTGCATTAACTTCAATCTCAACAGTTACAAATATATTCTCAAGACAAATTAGTTAATTTAGTGAAGTACACGGAATATTGATAATTAGAGTGGGGTTTTTTTCCGAAACTTGCCTAGCATGAGTTTCTGTGTTTGTTTTCGTACAAAGAATAAAGGATTCTTTTTCTTTGTGCTATTACGTTGCTCATTTCTTTCTTCTTCATTTAATTACAAGAAACCCGAAATACCTTTCAATTTCAATAATTGCTGTAGACAAACAGTTCTTTTTTTTGCCTTAAATCTTCTTGTTCAGTATTATTTCTATGTAGAGTATTTGTCTCTTGGTTCGTATGTTCTACCCTAGTGAATTTGTTTTAATTTATGTTTTGGCCCTTTTTTGTTTTGCTGAAATTCTATTGTACGTGGTCACTAAAAATATTCATTTTTTTCTCCATGACTTAATTCTGCCTTACCTCCAATCACACTTCTTATTCTTTGCAAAATTCTTTCTGTGCTGCTCATTAGAATTTTTATTTTACTCGAGGTCTTTGCTTTTTTATTGTTCTAAGCAGTTAAGTCCTGCCCAAGGAAAAAGAATGAAAAGAACGGTAAAATTAGAGGCGCATTTTAATAAATTTACGTAACTTTACCTTTAATTTCTCTTTTCGGCCCAGGCAAGTCTCCATTCCCATCCCAGCATATTGTAGTTTAAATATGTACCATTACGGTAACTTTTTGTCACGGTAATTTTATCCGCTAAATATCACAATTATCCTTCTGCCTTTTTTCTGCCTGTCTGATTCCGCAACCTCCAACTTGATTTATTTGTTTAATTGTTTGTCATTATATAATGGGAAAGTCATTTTTTATCTATATTTATTAATTCATCGATTGTAAAATTAAAATGAACGTATGTTGAGTGTATTCAGAACAAGGAAGAAGACAATCAAATAAAATAAAAAGTAAATAGAAAAATAGATAAAACTATTTAAAATCAATTCCGTTAGATTTGCTCATATCTAAGTGTAGGACCAGATTTCACCTTGCCGACTCCAAGTGGCTCTACTTTATTTTAAAACCAACGACTAAACTATTTCTATTATGCCTGAAAGACAACAGAATTAGTCGGCATACCCAATTTAATTTACAAGAGTCGAGACGAGTAATTGATATTTTGCTGAAATCTTGACAGTGCAAGACCGCTTTTTCTAATCTAGAGGTTTTCTGTCCTAGTCCCTTTCATTCATTTTGAATCTCAGACGTCCACCATTTCAGGGAACTTATCCCTCAACTGCTTCGCCATCAAGCCAAATATAATGGATCCTATTTACATGAAACGACGAACTCAATTTTCGCCAAATGACAAAACATAAAAATTCCAGGAAACCTTTACTAAATGGTAAACAGCTATGCAGTCCAGAGTCAAAGGAATTTAAATGAATTACTAAAATGACTAAAAATAACTACTATTTCAAAAGTGGTAACGTACAAAAGGCAGAAGAATTACGGGGTGTATTTTATAATTACGACAACTTGGTGGTTGCTTTGCTTCTGTCGCTCATGGGACATTTCGAACCCTGGCGTTACGTGTCTCTTTACCTTTAAGTCTGTTGCATAATTTCGTCAGTTAATTCTTGACAGGATTGTTTTAGCCTACAAAATGTTGAATTTTTAAATCTACCTACCAATCGTAACAAAAAATACCTACATTTGGGTACAAAGAAGTGCTTCGTTAAATCCCTGAAGGTTTTATAAAAGGTCCAGTCCTTGTTACGACGTCCAAAACACTCGAAACAATTTAGAGTTGTACACGATCTAATTAAAGTTTCACGTCCTATAATAAATGTTATTAAAAAACAAAAAATTGAAATTTTTACTTTTTAGTTAAGTTCTTTTTCATTTTCTTTAATATTTTTTGAACCATCATCATTACTTTCCCCTTAATATTTGACCAGTAAAATGGAAGAGGTTTGGGTTGTAGCAGGAAAATGAAAAAAATATTTGAATTTAAAAGGGTAGAAGGAAGTTGCGATTGACCAAGGAAAAACTACATCAAACGAACGAGAGGAAAACTTCTAAGATAAATCGAGAAAAGATATAAAGGAACATGTAAAAAGAGAAAGGATTAAAAAAACAAACTGATTGTTAAAGGTAAATGAGGTGAACGAAGATTTGTCATTCAGTCGTATTTCTCTAGTTGGCATACCACTCTAAAATAAACTTGAATGTATAAGTAAAGTTTGTAGCTTTCCACTCAAGTCTTTGAAATCTAAACTTAGAAATTAGTGAATTATATATTGTCAAATAAAATGAACTTCAATATTTGAATCACGATTTAAAATACGTTCGTGAATTTGTACAAGTCGAATTTCTGAACAAATGAAAAAGTTTGTGATCAATTCATTGACCATGTAGATCATTTTTTCGACGTAGTTTGTTATAAAAGGCTTAAAACTCTGTTTTTACTTTGATACAAAAATTTTATGTTCTTATTCATTATTCTGGTATGTATTTTCTGACAGTTCAAATTGTGATTGTATTACAATTGAGTGAAATACAATAAAGGCAAAACATGTTACATGAAAAGAAAATTCAACATTTTCATTCCATACGTCTTCTGCACGGGTGTCCACCTAAAGGAATGTAATCAGTGAGAACTTAAGTGTTGTAGAAAAACGCCTCTATAACTTAACCCTCCCCCCTAATGGCCACAAGGTGTGCACGCATTGCTTCTTCAAAACCAAATGCAAAAGGTGCATCTGGAACCTGAGAGTACTGTACATATGTTTTTAATATGACTTGTACTTTTTTTAGGTTCAGGGGTGATCGATTTCTGGCATGCATTGGGGCAACCAGAAAAGGAGACATCTCTGTCATGCGTTAAGGACCCGCGTCATGTTGTGCTGCGGTAGGAGAAAGGTAAGTCATCAATCAGCTGTTTTTTTGGGAGGTTTAAAATTGCGTTGCTTTAAACATTTAAAATGGTCATCTTTGAAATTTTTGTTCCTTCTGATTCACTAATCGACACTTAATATGTAACACAACTTGTTCACACTAACTAACAAATGAAGTATAAATAACCGGTAACTAAAGATCTAAATTTTGGTTTCCCCTCTACTGAAGTGCTTCTCTTTCACTTCAATTTAAAATTTTCTTTTGTCAAATAAGCCGTTCATTAAAGCAAACATGTTTTTCTTCTCGGTTTTTTCGCTTCCTTTACGTTAAAATGAGACCATCATAACATCCAAGAAATGTGCACAAATGGAGATGACATCTCTAATCTTCATAAATCTCTGTAGAAAATAAGAAAACCTGGAACCTGGAGGACAATTGTTATTAAAACTGTTGTGTTGTGAAAGCAAGCCATCAAGTGACATAAAATGATTTATTGATGGTGAGATTTGATTTACAACCTCGAGTACTCTCTTTTGCAGCCATTTCCATGTTGCTTTTCGATTTCAATAATTTACACATTTTCCAATTTGAACTGATGATTTATTGATTTCGACTGAATTTGCACACAAGGCCTCTTTGATGGTATTGTTCGGTTTGATGCAAAAATGGTTCACTTTTATTTCTTTTGGGTAACAGCACGTGTTACAATTTGTATCGTCACACGTTTACTCTAGATTTGTACAAAATATAACAGTCATTATAATATGAGTTACTCAGAAGGATGTTTGTCGTAGGTTTAAATAAAGAACCAATATTTTAATTCGTAATAAAAAAGAATCAACTCAAGGAAAAGTTGATGTCATTCGACTGAATTGTGATCTCACTTGTTACACAACAACAATTTGTATGCCGTAAATCGACGACTGACTTAATAATTAAGTCATAATCTTATGTAACAATTGTGTAGAAGGCTTAGAGATTCTGCCGTCGACTCAACCACATAAAAATTAATAAATAATAAGGTTTAACATATATAATTCGGAGGGGCGAGTACAAGTCGAGAGATTAAAAGTCAGTAGCCAGCATTCTCGGGGTAGCTTAGGGCTCTGTCCAGTTAGAAATTTTCTTTATTTTCTTCCGTTTCAGTGGAAAATTAAATCCGGCTCAAAGAGTTCTTTGAAGCGGATCCAGAATTTTCCTCCAATCTGTATTTCTTGTAGGAAGAGAAAAGAAGTAAAAGTCCAGGCACAGGGAGAAACAGAGTCATGAGAAAAAGGATGGAAGGGTGGATTTTTTTTAATTCCACCGGCTTCTAATTTTTCACCTGGTGAGAAAAACTTTGGCCAAGCTGTGAGAAAGTTTTTAGCCAAGCGGTTTAGATTAGTAAGAGAAAGCTGGATGAAATTTGACCAAATGAAATGGGCGAAAGACTGACATGGAGGAGGAGAAAAAGGCAGTTTCAGGTGTCTGCTTGGCCGTCTATAAGACCGTAAATTAATAAAAAAATTTCTTTCTCCGACAAAAGAAGAAAAAAGTAGGTTTGCTTTTCTCAAATTGCAAGGGCAGAATGGCGCAGTGACAGTCACTAGTGGTTGAAAGAACTGTATTCCACTTCACTACATTTTGATCTTTACTATATTTTTGTTATCCGCACTTTGTTATCATCACTTAAAGGAATTGTGTACGTATCTCTGTACTTTTACAACTTCTTTGTCGGTCTAAAGTTCTATATTGTCCTGTACAATAAATGCCAGCAAAGTCAATTGGAAATCAATTGTTGTAGAGTGTTGTAATTTTGCCAGATGTCTATGACTTCGTGAATTTGTCGGTCAAAACGGAGATTTCCAATTAAAAAAAAAGTCGACTTATTCGATTATTTTTATTCCTTTCATGATGTCGTTGGACGAAGGGGTAGTCTCGATGGGAACCAATAGCACGGCCATTTTAAATTAAATTTCCAAGAAAATCTATTAATTATTCTTCTCCCAATGAATATTCACTGTGTGTTATGCGGTTGGGTTATATCTCGGACTAATCACCCAGGGAAAATCATGTTGCTCTGCCTTTTTCTCAGCTCCCATTGAGTCGGACAGCCCTACAGCCTTTTCCTGCTAGATTTGTCATTTTTTCTTTTGGTAAAAAATATCTGTTCTATTTTATTTTTGTATTATTTTTGGCAACATTTAAGTTTCATTCTGAAAGCCGCTGGGAAAAAACTTTGAGAGGTAATTGGATTTATGATTCGATTTCTTCATAATTTGCGACATAACCAGCCACATAATATTAATTAAAAGAACAAAAATTAATTAATTAATAAAATTGTAGTCTTCGCTTAACATTGTCTTGCTTAATTACTATAAAGAATTTTTCTAAACTTTCATCCATTTACTAGGCCAAAGGTGAAGAAAGGGGAAAGGTTTTGGAGGTTATAAGGAGCCATTGAAGTATCCAAAAGGATTTTTCAATCCTTTGACGGTTTTGACTCATTTAATTTGGACACCAGAGAGGTTTTCCTAGAGGAAAATGCTTCCTATACGTAAAACAAATTTGATTTTGAATAATCCATCTTGTGCTAATCTGAAACGAATCTCAGGTCTGTCTGGGAAATCCGGGATGCTTGAGGATGCTGCAACGGAGAATCGAACCACTCGAGTCGCCTTTTTCTTTTTCAACGAAATTAAGCAGATCATAAAATGTTACGAACTCAAAGTGAAATTTTGAAAAATTCTGGACGTCCTGCTGGGATCCTTCGAGTCTCATTCTTCTCCTTTCTAGTGCTTTTACTATTTTTTTAACGCCTGTCGCCCGCTGTCTTTTAGATATGTTTTCCGCTCCAACTTCCTACGGAATCCTTGAAAAATTCTTGAGAGATGCGATGGTAATTGCTCGTCTCGGTTTAGCAGACATGCCCGGAGGCAAGTCGGTTATCTGAAATGAAAATTTCTCGTCTACCAGTGCTCTATGAAGGTCAGATGCAGCGAAAAAGTCTCAGATGAACGCTGAATAAGAAAATAAAACTTTTAAAAAGGATATTTACTTTCTGCATGAATGTCGGTTTCTCCTTCTGTGAAGGCATAGGTTCAACAAGGCAAAAGATGAGTGTTCTTAATTTTCTGAAGACTATCTCTCGTAAGCGCCCTCAGAATTTAGGAGAAAATTTATTTTACAGTACAACCTGTGGGTTGGAAGAACAAAAGGTTAATTATACAACGATTGAACCTTTCAGTTTTGGTTAAATGCATATAAAAGCTTCTGAGTATGTTAAATACACTGTTTAATGCTTCTGCATTGGGCTTGACTATTACCCAATTCACAGGTTTTGGTTGTCCAGGTTAAATCCTTGACAAGTAGACAACAACCATAAGTTTTTGTTTGATGTTATTACGCGGTTATTACTCGTAGGAAACACCGAAAGTTTAGTTTAATTGAACAAGAACAGTAAATTTTGGGTAGTAAAACTATGTGACAGGTGCAAGTGACGTTAAAAGTGAAAAATAAAACATTTTTTGTTTTTTGTGAGCGATTTGAACTTAGGAAAGATCCAAGAAAGCAAATTTTTGCTTTTAAAAAACGTTTAACAAACTTGAAATAAGAAATTGTACAAAAATCTTTGTGTTGTACACGTGTTGCTGTTCTATTCCTTCGCAGGAGTGTTAAAAAAGTTTTGCTTTTCTTCTTGTGCCAGATTTCTGTTCAGTTTGTTACAGGAGACACTAGGTTTTCTGTTTTGGCAACCATAAAAGCAGACAGAAAAAGAAAAAGCAGTAAAAGACTAAAAGGTGCACAGTATGAGAAAGTTTAATTAAATCCGCCATTTGACACGTGGACACGTGGGCGCGCCAATTTAATTTTTATTTTGGTTTTAATTTAATTTTAATTTTGGTTTTATTTCTTGTGCGCTTTTCCTTTTCTTTTCATTTTCACTTTTTCATATAAATTTCCCGTCACGTTTACATGAAGAATTTTAACGGCATCGTAGTGAAGGAGTTCTTTTTTTTAGACGGCACAACGGTCACCCCTTGGTGGCAGACACAGATGCTGCGTTAATGTTGTAGACATGTGTCAGAAAGGAATCGGGGGGTGGAAGAAGTCACCGAGGTGAAGGAATTTGACTTCTAAATTCGCCTGAACATAATTTTTTGTATCTAATAATCTCGCAGAATTGTAGAGTACAATGGACGCGCCGGTCAGAAAGTAAAAAAATAAAATGAAATGAAATTAATAGTGGAGAGTAAGTAATAATGTAAATAAAAATAAAATCAAGTAAAGTTACTTGTAAATAGACCTGTCGCGGGACGCCGTAGAATAAATAAGTTCTGCTTATTAACGCGAAGTTCCTAGCACATAAATTGATGTAAAAATACAAAGGAATATGCTCAATGATACGCTCGTGTCATAAATAACACAGTTTTTTAACCTGTCTCTTGTTGAATTGGTTCAGTTTGGTTTGAATAGATGAAATTCAGAGACTAGAAAAGAGAATATATGAAATTAGATTTCTTCTTCTATGCCTGCGCCCTTTCCTCAGCTTTCGAGTCAAACCTTTTTCTCCTACGTGTCCGTGTCGTCTACATAATTTACTTCTCCTTCAAACCTTTCCCAGATTTCTCTAGCGTCTGCTCATCCACTTTACCTTTTATTTATATCCTTTTACCACCCAATTTTTGTAATACGTTTTATTCTTCCTCTTGACGTTTTCATACTGCTTTTATTGCAGGTCATTTCTTCGTTATGTCTGTTTTCATTACCAATTACTTTTACGCTATCTTACATTATATTTTTTTACTTCCCTTACTTTATATCTGAAATGTTTTGTACTCTGCATTTGATTTCTTTATCGTTTTTGATTCATTTCCTTATGGGCACTTACAAACCGAACATGACAATTTGCTTTTATTCCAGTCATTTATTCGTTGTAATATTCAATCAATGTTTTTTTTATTCATTATTCCATATATTTTTCAACTAATCGTTTCGTTGTAAATTTTAATTGTCCATAATGTCACCTCCAAGAATTGCACACTTTCGCCTCTTTGTTGACTGGTTTAGTGTGATTATGTTATTTCGTATTGCTTTTCGGTTATATCTGTGAAAGTTCTGAATTCATCAACTCAAATTTCGGTTCTCATTCTCACATTTTATGGATTTTTTGTGGCGTATGCATCTTGTTTATGCCCCCACCATTAATAATCAACAACAAATTGAATTTGTTTGATTTATCCTTCTGTCTGTTCCAAACCACGTTCACTTAATAGAATTTACTCGCAGTAACTTCTTGTTCAAACTTTCTTCTTTCACCTGCCAAACCTTCCATTTTAATTTTGCACATTAGATTTTCTTAATTAATGTCTACATATTTCGGAAATTTATATTAGCTCTGTAATGTCATATTTATTACTTCTGTTTCTTTAAATTCATTATTGCAGTTCAATGATTTTTTTTCTCAGAAACAAATTTCATTAGCCCCAATGAAATATTTTATGTATTTATTATACTTTAAGCAGATATTATTTTAAGACATAAAACTACAAGTCAGAACCATGTGGGTTCAATACACAGGCAAAATTATACAAATTTTACTTGTTTCTTTCTAAAATAAATAAAGTAAAGTCAGCGACATTGGTGAATAAATTAATTGAGAAAACGGTTTGTAATTTGTTGTGTTACCACCGAATATATTTTGTGTCACTGTGTACACAACTATAATTGAATATAAATCTATGTTAGTGTTGCGATAGGATCGATGCATACAGGGGTAGTACAACATGTAGTAAATCGTCTATTTTAAGAATCCCTAATTATTGCATGTGGTTCTTGAGGTTAGAACGGTGCGGAGGCCCAAGCCTAGACGAATGTTGTAGGAGGACAGAAGCTACTACTCTCGCTGACAGCACAGGGGACGACCGGATTGATCCGTTTGTTTCTACCCTTGTTCGATACGCAATTTTCTCTATATAATCATCCTCTTCTGTTGCGTATCAAACTGCGCAGGTTCGGCTAGTAAATTTTCTCGGCTATTTTCACAGTGAAAGTCCTTTTTCTATTTCAGAGTATTTGACTCTCTTCTATTCATCCCCCCCGGTCCCGAAAAGGTCATCGCCTTTTCCTCTTTCTTACAAAAATATTCAAGTACATTGTTATAAAAACAAAGATGTAATGGCAAACTACAGCTCCTTCATTTACAATCACAGTTTTTCTTATACGGGACATCAAAACTATGACGTTTAAAACTCTGCTGCTTCTTTAACTCCTTGTCGAAGAATAAAATTCTCTTGCTGCAATATAATTCACTGTAATATATTTTTCATTTACTCAATCGTGCCCAACATACTCAAGTCTATGTGCGCTGCAACATGTGTATGAAATATACAACGGTCGACTAGAGATAAACAAGTTTATTTATTGCTTTACAAAGGCTCCGGCATATGTCACATAAATTTCACACTTGTAACGTTGAAACTCTTGAAGAAATATTAATTATGTAGCATTCATTTTCTTTTCTTTGCATATTCATGTGTAAAACTTTTGTTAGTCAGCCATCACGTACAACTGACGAAAATCTTCGGCATCGAATGCGGTGTCGAATTCAGGTACAATTTTAACATAAATTTCTTTTTCATAGATAAATATTATATATTTATATAGAGTTTGTATTTGAACCGGATTACTCACATTTTTTATTTTATTACTGCTGATGCTCCCTGATGAAATTCTTCCTGTCTCAGTAGTTCGACAACTAAAATTTTGAAAAACTATTTTTTCTATGAATCTTTTCCTGTAAATGCAAAAGTTCCTAAAACTTTGAATTATTAGAATTTATATATTAATTTAACTACTAGCAACCTTAAAAAAAGCAATTTATTTATTAACGGTTGTAAAATACCATGTAACACACGTAAAAGTTTGTACAATTAAGTGAATAAATGCAATTTTATGTTTAAAATCTATCGTTCTCCAGAGGTACTCGTGTTTATGTACCAAAATAAATAATTAAAAATTTACTTTATATATGCGAAATCCTAGTTACCGGTTGGACTATTTATAATAAAAATGTTTTTATTGTTTAGATGTTAAGCTGGTCTTATTTCTCAGTTTACGTAGATTTATTTTTATGCATTGGCTTTGGTCAGGTGCCTGGCTTGGTACGGCGACTACCGAGGAGTGAATGTGACACGAGTACAGGTCCCATTTGCAGACTACTTTTTGGTGTTTCTGAATCCTCCTTGGAATGTTCTGACACTTTACTGCTGCTACAGGTTACCGTAAGAGAAACATTTAAGATGGTCATTTGTCTTTTAACGTTGTCCCAAAGGTGCGAGGGCAACAGTCGGGTCGAGCCCTGACATTTTGCGAGACTTGACGGAGAAAAATTCAAGAGTCATTCTCGCAGGCCATTTTTCTTCTGCTTCTCTCTGTCGAGAGCTTGCGATTGCACGCTTTTTCGTTCTCAGGTAGTTTTTGGACTAGTTCTGATGTCAACTTCCGCAGTCATGAAGGAAGCTGGTCCAACAGTAAAAACGTTGAGCTCACCTTAAGTGAGGATAACTCATTTTGACGCGCGCCACTCTTCATTACTATGTTAGTGAAATACGAGAAGACATTTCCCCCGTTATTTTTTCGGGAAAACCTTGGTGGTCGTTCAGAATTGAATAGCATTCAGTTGCAGGAATTTCGTTCGTTTTAAAAATTCGACATTTTCACCGGTGGGACGTCCGGAAAAATATTTGGTATTTTAGAAAAACCAAACGTGAAAAGAGACAAAAGTCGGCCGTTTTCTATGCGTAGCCTCATTAATGAATTTCACTGTGTACACTTTTTCCGTGTGATTTCTACTCTCCTTGCGACGACTCTCTCTCTCTCTCTCACTCTCTCTACATCCTCTCTCTACGGCTTCAAAGAAATCGATTTCGATTCGCGTCGGGTTAATGCGAGCAAGACAGGGACAGAGAAAGTAGAAAAGGCTGCCGGAGTTTTTTCTTGTGAATGTTTTATTCGGAAAAATTCGCGGGGAAAATATCCGCGGTGGAAAATCTTTGTTAAAATGGCGTTCGCTTAAGCGATTTACCACAGGACGGAGAGAAAGACCGTCCTCATGTTAAAGCCCGGGCCTTCGTAACGATTTGTTCAATTGTGAGAAATGTGCGATAAAAATGGCGGATCCGGATGCTTTTTCTCTAGAAAAGTAAGTCATTGTTTATTACAAATGCTGTGTGTGAGTGTTTCTTTGGTGGAGGTTCTTTATCCTTTTCGCATCCTGCAGGATTTTACCTGATTGAAGGTCTTCTGCAGGACTCTTCCTGACTTTTACTCTCCGAGTCTCGGTCAAGTTCTAAAATTAGACACTTCCCGTCGCGTGGTTTTACCGGTTTAGATCATCATTCGGTCACACACACAAGTGATTCATTAGTGTTTTCGGTGGTGACTACTGTGGTGCTGGTTTGGGTGAATTGAAAAGTGTGAACCTTTCCGGAATACGCCTCTGAGAATATTGTTATGATGGAGTTAGTCACTATTGGTCACTTGCAGTCTATTACTAGTCGGTACAAATTAACTCCCAAAATTGACTAAGTTAGAGTAACTTAGTAGAAGGCTGGTCTTACTGGAAGGCATTCTGCTGGAAAACAATGTGTCGTTTACCGCTGGGTTAATTTACCTTCAATACTTTTACAATTGGTGACATGCCGTATTATTTTCTTCTTCACGTTTACGAGTTTTTCCTATTTTCTGAGTTGAATCAGGTTGAAATTATACCAGATTAACTTCGATCACAATATAATGATAGTTTGTATTTTATTCTACTAAGTGAACAATTGTAGCACACAATGTTTCTAATCTTATTTGTTATACCTATGTTATTGAAAGTCAAATCACAGTAACAAATATTTTTTATTAAAAAAATTATTGATTGTAGTTTAATAGTTGACGGTTTTAATCTAAATGTAATGAAAAATATTTCACATGCATTACTGAAACGGTCGTGTAGGTCCTATCTCTCGCAGTCATCGATGTGGCCCTTGTTGTTCTCCTGCTTTTGAGCTCAGTCATGCACCACACAATCTGCTACATCTAAGAAGCAAATGAGATTATTATTCTGTACATGTTACATCGTGCATACAGAAATTGTGTGACACTCATTGTACAGGAAAAAAAGAGTTTTAGTCAAAGTGACTGGGAATCTTAAAGGTTTTCAATTATTTTTTAATTTTTTTATTAATTCACGTAATGGAGTACCCTGATGTTTATAAGCGTAATCTGCATTTGCTTTTTAATATTTTACTGAAAAATTCTAAATGCAGGTCACTTATTTTATGAAATAGGAAATAAGGCCTAATGAGTGGCTGCCTAAAAGTTAACTTGACTAATCATCTTGTTAACACAATAAGTTCTTCTAATTCCAATTACTTAAACATTGAACAATCATTTTTTTCTCCTGATGACCTTTGCGATCACATGTTTTCATAACTCACCCCTTGAACCATTGTGTTGCCCAAGTGCACTGCTGCCCAACAAGAATCTAAGACGATTGCAAATAGGTTTGTTTCAAGTAAATTGAACTTTCTCATGAAGCTTCCTACCATTGTGTAACATGAGATTTTTCTGTCACAACGCTTTCTATGAACTTAGAAATGAAAAAAAATGTTATATAATTTAATGGCTTTCCTCTGGTTTACAACCTTACCCTTCGTCATTGTTAAACTTAAGGGTGTGTATTCCATTGACTGTGTTTTGCGACATCTCACATCAATCAAATTTTGTTAACACAAAATGTTTTGTTAAACATTTTAGTGTTACGTTAAAATCAAGTTCGGGTTAGTTTTTTCATATATCTGGGGAGGGGAGATATTCTTCGATTTAAAAATTTTATTCGTAATGAAATTTCCCGCTAGACTTTATGTAAAGAACTGGGTTCTCTTCTACGTGAAGTACTCGGCCTTTTTATTTGCCCCCAGGTTGGACAAGCCATTTCAGCTTGTCTCAAACTTAAACCAAATGTATGGGTACTGTCTAATCTTAAGGAATTTTCATTCGTATTTCCAGTAAAATTTTTTCTAATGCCTACGGTGTTTTTAACATATGTAGTACTCATACAAAGCTGCACGAATCAAGTTGAGACCGATAAAACTCAAGATAAGTACGGTCTGTTTCTGTACGCCAGATTGGTTACAACAATATTAATAGTCTTCATGTTTTCATGTTTCTATATTTGCCCGTAACATATATATGAATAATAGAGCCCGCCTTGTATTTAAAAATAATTGACCCCGATTAAACGGTATGAAAATGAAAAAGACTAGACTCAGTCGTAGTATAATAAATTATGTATTCTTATGTAAAGAAGTACTACACGTCAAAATTCTATCGCTCAGAGGTATCAATTTAAGATTAGTCAATTTAAGTAAAAATGGTTTTAGAAAATTGCTTTATATACAAATACAGAAGGAAATGGAAGTAATGCCACAATTCAAATTATTAAAAATGAATGAGACAGAACTTATGTACAAAATAAGATGATAATCAAATTCATGATGAAATTAAATAAATGTTCACAACGGAAGAAAGAGAAGCAGGAGGTTTAAAGTAATAAAAACCAGAGACGGAAGTATGGAACGAAAGTAAAAATAAAATAGAGCGTGAAAGAAGTGAAATATAAATTTTTAAAATGAAAAAATAAACAGAGTTGAATTCTGCGGGACGGATGGCAAAACAAGAAATCCCAAATGCAGTTGAATTGTAGGTTGTCTCTGGATGTTTAAAGGGAAACAAAAAAAATGAGACGAGTAGTCGGAAAGTGATTAAAAGGTGAAAAAGGGCACAAGACCAAATGGAAGGTAATTTAAGAAAGAGTTCTTCTTTCCGGTTCTGGAACAAAAGTTTAAAAGCGTGGAAGCCAATGAGGAGTTTATTATGACAAGTCAGGCAAGTGAAAATTCCTCTGGAAAGGCGACAAACTGCAGCGAAGGTTAAAAGCGAAAGGGCAAAAAGGACTGCCTGTTGAAGGAACGTATATAATAACATTCTGTTGCGGTCGAACGAGCAACCATGTCTTCAGTCAAACACTCTGGAAAGTATTCTTATTCAATTAGGAATGACGTTGTTGTTATCTGATGTTGGAAGCCATTCAACCGTTTAATCATAATTCATATAACCAACATTAATAATAATAATAATGTGGAAATGTGCGATGAATATCAGTATAAATTGTCTCAGAATTAAATCAAAGTCCAGCAAATCCCTACAGGTGTAACGGACCAATTCATCAATCACACAATACTTGAAATTCATTTACTTCCCACGAAGCTTTCTATGTCAACCATACGGGTGGTGTGCAGGCAAGGGTCAATTTAAGAAGATAACTTCAGATAGTAAAACCCGTTCCGTTTGACAGTACATGTTTGATTAGTGATGTTCACAAGTGACACACTCTATGTATATTTCTATGTTTAAACATTTAACGGGCAATGTTTTCTGTCAACCATTCCCGTTGTAATTAGTAAATGCTTCGTGCGTGTGACACGCTTTTGATCGTACACACCATTCGTTTCAATAATTCAAGAGAATTTGGGGTTAGCAGTGTTACTTTAGTTCGACACATTCACTCCTGTTGATTTTTTCTCAACTGCACAAAATTCAGATTCAGCAAGACAACAACCATTTTTACGTGTACAAGCTGAGTGATGTTGAATTTAATTCGGGGTAAAACAAGCTTTGAATTTTTAATTGCTCTGTGTTCTTCTTAATCACTCATCCCCTTGGAATATGCTTCAACGTTTCTATTTTAGGTTTAGTTTTCTGTAGATGAACAAGTAGTTCTGATTGACAAACCACGACTTAGATTGCAATCTGAGCTTTAAAAAGATGTCAATAAAAATTACGACACATTAGAGAGGCAAGAACAAAACCAGGAAAAATGGTCTGAAAAGGATGATTATACGAAGAGGTTGAAGAGACAATGATTTGAAGGAAATGAAACAGTTTGGAAAAGGTTAAATGAAAGAAAAAGGTGCAAAGAAAGAAACTCTAAAGAAAAATTGACATCACGCACTCAAAGGCGCACATCTTCTTGGAGGCCAGAAACTAAGGGAATGAAACTACGTGGAAGTTTGAAAACTTCTCAACGTAGCTCTCATTAACATCACTCAAGAAGTAGGGAACAGTGACAGTTTTAAAATAAAAAAAAATGTAAAAAGTTTCTGAAAATGCCGGGAAACCGATAATAACATGAAAAGAAGAAAAAAGTTAGGACGCGGAATTAAAAATGTAAGAAAGCCACAGATGAAATAGAAATGGCAATTAGCTGGAGACTAGAAAAATACATCAAAGGAAATTGAAATGGCCGACATTTTGGGTTACGACTGAATTGGAGGACTCAGTTGAAACATTGAGGTGTATTTTCGCAACTAAAATGCAAATTGTTGGGAAGGTAGAACAGGTAAATGAGAGAGAGAGAGAGGAAAGGTAAAAAGCACCAAATAAGAGAAATTCGAAACGTAAAAAGGTTACAGAGGAAGGAAGGTCCGGACCGAACTGGTGGTGCAGACATCAGCTCACTAAGGTTTAAGGTTCAAATCCCTTCAGGACCCCCATATTTGAGTTCAAACAGCTCACGGTCGTCTGATTAAATTGATCAAGGCGATTTTTCGAGCTCGGAAAAGGAAGGGAGGAAAATCTACTCCAGATAAAGGCCATCAAAACCAAACTACACGCAGAAATGAGAACGTCCAAAAAAAACGTAGAAAAGAAGGCGGAAGGAAAGAAATAAAGTTAAAATGGCGACAAAGAACTTCCTCCAGTAAAAGTCAGCTCATGTCGAGAAAGCGACGAAGACAAAGTGAAAAGGAGTGGTTTTGCGGTAGTCGGTAAAAACGAGAAGAAATTAAACTACAGCAAGTTGCTGCCACGACGAGCCACACTTTAAAAAATCTTTTTCACCTGACTCCCGCCCCCCACGGATAAAGAAACTCTATTTAAATTCGATTCAATGGAGAAGATTCACGTTGATGTTGAAGAAAGTCAAGTGATGTGGGGAGCTCCTCCAAAATCCGGAGACTAAAACTTGGGATTTTGAGTTTGACACACAAAATACTTTTTTTTTTACTTTTGTGCCTGCTACCTTTGACTCACTTCTCATGCCATTAAAATCTCAACAAGTTTTCTTTTCTTGTTTAAATTCGGGTTTCAAGGGGCTCGACCAGAACAAGTCGAAGAAAAAAGTTTTTCCAACCCAAGTAAAAACCAAAATGGTTTCTTTCAGTCTGAACTTTAATTTATTCACCGGATATTCTCCGGCTAACCGGGAGGTCTCACACTTCTTCCTACATCGTAATTTACCCTGACTAACATCCGAAGTTCGATGTATCGAATTGAAATTGATTTTTAGAGGGGTCGTCCACGCCCTGACAACATCAACAACCAAGTCTTTCTCACTTGCTTACCTGAAGAATTCTAATAGAAAATAAAAATAGTTCGAACGCCGCAAATACTTGGTCAAATTTTGTTCTATGAAAGTGAAAACAAAGAGAAAATGAAAAAGTAGTAACACCACTATTTCCTACTCAGAGATCTTTCTAATTTAAGTAGGATACTCTAAATTAATTGTAGTTTACTTTTGCGTTAAGAGTCGGATAATTTTTTATTGCAAATATATATATATATTTTATATATATTTTGAATGTTTGACATGACAGGATTGTCCCATTTTGTAGAAAGTCGCAACCTCGCAATGAAACGATCTTGAAATGAAGTAGATCTTTCCAATTTTGTGACGGTTGTGTTTGTTGTTTTAATAGAGGAAGCCCTACGTAAAAATTTGCATATTTTCGTTTGATTTGAAATTACTCTTTACACTTTAATTATTTCCTACTCGTTTGTACCCTTGAGTTACTCTTCGTTTGATGTTCTTCAGCTGCAGTTGTTAGGTTTTTGTATTCTCCAAATCGTATTGGAAAATCATTGTGAGTGAACGTAAGGGAGAATAGTGTTCGGTAGCACACATAAAAAATGACTACGACGTTTTAAAAATTATTTTATTGAAGTGAAAAAGTGAAAAACAACTGAAACAAATCCACGATGTATTATGCTTGAACAAACACTTCAACTAAATAAATTCAAATGAAATTTAACTAAAAATTTTCCATGTTTTATGGAGTGCTTTTAATAATCAATAATGGTAAATTTCATGAAGGTGCAGTACTTGGTGAGACTTGCTGGCTTTTGCAAGTGAAAGTGATTCAAAAGTGTGCAAATTTGTTTTGGTACACATTTTTATAAAAATTATAATGTATCAAGAAATAAAATTTACCATAAATTTTCTAGAGTCTTTCTAAGGACATGACGTGTTTGAATCTTAAGCACCAACACCAGCAACAGCAGCAGCAGCAGCAGCACACGCAGCCAGAATACCTAGCGTACTGAATCTATAAGAGAAACAACAGAGGTTGTTTGTAGGATTGCGTTTCCGGTTGTTCGACAGTCGATTCGCCTCCGATATCCGCAATATTAGAAATAACGATTTCGAATTACACGGGTTTACCGATTTGGATCGTTAACTTATCACGGAACAAAATAGATGTAGTTTAGAAACGAATTCACAACGGGAAATCTGTTGCAGGATCGAGGGAAGAAAATTTAAAATCTCTACAAGAACTCGAGAAGGTTTCATCACCTAACCAAATGTTTTTGTTCTTAACCTTTCAATCAAATCGAATAGAAAATTTTACAACGTTTGGAGAAATAGACAGAGTGAATAGATCAAATACAACCGACAGATAAATAAATATGGCGTCGAAGAAAAAGGAAAATATTGCAATCCGTATATCCTCTACCGAAATAATGTTATTCCAAGAAAATGTTATTCAATTATCTGAAACATTTCACCAGTAGACAGTGGGAGAAAGGAGAAGTAGAAATTTTAGAGAAGGAAGAAAGTCGTTTTCGGAAAGGGAAGAATTGAGTCGTCTTTGTGATAATAGAAAAACGCCGGCGGAATTCGGTAGGTGGAGAGTTAGAAATGAGGAAAATCAACAGAAGAGCCAAATCTGAAAAAGTGAGGGAAGAAGAAGAAGAAGAAGAGAACGATGACATCAAACGATGATTTTGTTAAAAAAAAAAGAAATCAAAGTATTCTACATAAAGGAAATAAGAAAAAGGAAAATGGTTGTGAGCCATAAAAGTTAGTTTTCCTTTTCAAATGGAAACTCAAAGCCGAGGCAACGGTGCTACGTGCCAAAACTCATATAAATAGTTGAATAGCTTTCCTCCTTTTGGATCGACGACAAGTTCTACCTAACGAAGAGCTGATATTAATCAATATTTTAATAAAACACTCTCACCAGTGTAGTAGTAGTTGTAATAGTAATAGTTATTTTAATTAAATTGGTTTTAATGCTACTTTTCTAACTTAAAACCTCACTTGATTGTGGAATGAGAAACAGGAAACAAAACTCTTGGAACTAATCCTACACTTTCGAAATTAACCTGAAATTATTATTAAACGTCTTGTAATTGAGGTAACTTTTATCCGGTGTTTCCAACTATTTTCTACCGAGACAAATACGAACAGTTCGGTTGTGAGATCCCGTGTTACGTATGCAACAAAGACTGGCTTTAGTTTTTAGAGTAAAATTCCTGAAAATTGGTGTTTTTGGGTTTTCTCTAAGATTTAAATCGAAAGGAATGGCCCGTGCCCTGAGAAAACTTTGTTGGCTTCCCAGGTCAGTCGCGTCTACGGCTTCCTCAACAGAAGTTGCAAAGTGTCCTGTTGAAAAAAATTATTAGATTTAAAGAAAACTTGGGGAAAAGACATTAGAATATGATCTCACATGATCGTCCTAAAAAACAAGGAAAAGAACATGAAAGAACGTAAAGAAAAACGTAGGAAAAGAACATACATACTTTGTGGTTCTCACACCTAATTATTTTATCAAGACATTTTATCGACTATTTATTATTTCAATGAGAAACGCATAAAATAAATTATTAAAACATCAATTATGTATTGCTTACAGATTTCAATATTTCTCACAACTCCAACAACACAACTGTAAAAAAAAACTGGAACTTTATTTAAAATTATGCAGGAATCAAAGTTTTGTCGTGAATTTATGTACATATTTATTACAGATTTATGTATGAAACATCAAAGTTTTCAAATTTTTAAAGTAAAAATCAATAAACTAAAGTTCGTTTTGTGCCTTTCGTGTTCAATGAGTGACAAGCATTTTATTTACTTGCAGATTTTGCACCTTATGGAAAGTAATTACAATCAGTCGTGAACTCTCTTGTTTAATCAATTTTTGTTCTGCATTGTAATTCTACAGTACTTAAATAAAGTGGCGAACTACAGTTGATTTTTTCCACCCTTAATTTAAAAAAGTGTGCAAAAAATACAAAAAAAAATCACAAAAAATAATTCGTTCCTAATGCAATTAATCAAAAAGAAAACACAAATGAATTCTAACGAAAGGTCATCAGGGTGAATGTAAAGAAGTCTGTCTCGACGAAATTACAGAAAAAGATGCGGCCAAGAAATCTGAAAAAGAAAACTCTGGAGAAAAAATAATGGCGGAAGAAAGAACCATAGAGTTTTTCTCTTTTGGACGGCGGAATTTCCCAGTGTGTTGTTTAATCAGTGAGAGTCGGGGGAAGCCGCTGGAACGAGGGCGCTCCCCGTGGTGACCTTAGAAATCGTTTTAGTTTTGAATTTTCCCGCCAGAGCGTTTACTATTTCACCATTTTAATTTTCTTGGTCTTTTCTCTCTCTCTCCCTCTCTCTTATGGATTTTCCAGCAATTTTCCGTTAAGTTGGCAATGGAAGCAAAAGAAAAGAATTTATTTTTTTCCTTTAAATCACACGACCGGAAATACAAAACTAAATTCTCTTTCTGGATGAATTTCCGTTTCCAAGAGGTTGAAGAAGCCTTTTTTTAAATTCTCTTCGAGTCAAGGTTTTGCGCTCTTGGAAACAAAAACTACCGTTACAACACTGATAGCTCACACTCTCACTTTGTATTTCCTGTCTATTTTGTTGTATTTTGAACGACCGCAGACTCTTCTTTCTGGAAAGATCAAACGATTTTCTGTACGACTTTTTTGTGTTAAAGACTTCTGCCCCTGAGGGAAGTGCAAACTGGACGATGGAAAGGTCAAAGGATTTGCCAGCTATTAAAATTACCTTGTGTATGATTTTATTAAGTGGCCCACATCTTGAGTTACATAATTCTGTAGAAAATAATTATTTCTAAGTTCATACAAGCTTGTCACCTTAATTCAGAGTTTATATTTTAAGAATATATAGTAGTAATAATATTAATAATTGATACAGTAAATTGAGTACAAATTCAAACTGCCAATAAACCTTGTTTCAGAAAAATTAACATGTAAAACATGTAATTTTTACATGTTAATTAATCTGTAGCATAATTGCTATATATAATGTTCAAGACTTTGTAAATTTAACTTAAAAATATCACGTTCATCAAGGAGCAAGGATTAAGAAATTTGTATAGAAAAAACACCCCTGTTACTTTTTGAGTACTACTTTTGTAACTGCTTTTTACCATTAAAAAATAAATAGTTTTACGACAATCTACGGTGTAAAAAATAGGGAAAAGATATATTTTTATTTTTGGTGTTTCCATGCGTAAAGTGAACGAATGTTTTCCTCTGAAGTTAAATAACACAAATTAAACTAATGATGTATTAAGGAAAAACAAACGAAAGAAAAGACAGGTGCATTTATTTTTTAGCGATAAGTTTCATGCACAACGTAAAAAGTATGTCAACAATTTCTTAGTTGATTATATATTTTGATAATTTCAGGAAGGCAGAGAGACCGTCGACATGGCGGCAAGCCCTCGAAAACAACAGCCGGCAAATCAGCCAAATCGGGGCAAAAATCCACCTCCCATGGTCATTCAGGGCGACTTTAGAAAGGTGAGCTTCTTGGTGTTTTAAATAATTTTAGCTTTGTAATAAAGAAAGCAAATTAAAACTTTGCCTATGTTCAGGTGAGTGGCATATCTACAGAAATCTTCAGGCAAATCGAGCAAGTCGAAAACGACCATGACGCCACGACAGCAGCTGCTCTGGAGACAGTTGACCGAAGAGGTGAGATGGTCGTCAGGATACTTGATCCTCGATCAATGGGTAGACACTCTCTGGAGGTGGCAAAAGGATTTTTACAAATGCAGGTGAGAATTTCGAATGGTGTTGGACTAGAAATCATCACCACAATGGTGCTCTTCCTAAAACCAGGATGCTTTTTCCAGGATGCTAAACATATCGTTCAATTAGTAGAAATTGTCAAAAGGCCGGGGCAAACCCTCGGATTGTACATTAGGGAAGGTAACGGAATGGAAAGAAGCGACGGTGTCTTTGTGTCTAGGATAGCTCTTGAGTCGGCTGTATACAACAGCGGATGCCTTCAGGTGGGGTACCTCAAGTAACAGCCAATACCTTTCTACAGTGCAAACAATGACTCTAAATAAGGTTTTCTGGTCGTTCAGGTGGGAGACGAGATTTTAGCTGTGAATCTTGTTGATGTGACGCGAATGTCTCTGGACGACGTGGTCATTATCATGTCGATACCTAGGCGGCTGGTCTTAGCAATCAGACAGCGTAAAGGTATGAAAGGAATGCAACCTGGTCAGAGTCCGCTTCTCACCTCAAGGGAGTCAAAACCTCCTCCGGTGGTTGTAATTAAGAAACATTTTGAGGATTTAGATAGAGATGACAACGGGCTGGACGACAGAAGATACGACAGGTAATCTTTCAAATAATGTTTTCATTTCATCTGATGTGGTAAGTTAACAATTTGAATGGTGGGCGTAATTAGGGAATACAATTTCAGGGAAAGGGAGAGAGAAAGGGAAAGAGAACACGAAAGACAACGGGAAAGGGAAAGACACCACGAAAGGGAAAGAGATAGGAGGCCTCGTTCTCGACTAGGATTAGGTTTTTCACAGCTGGGACGAGATCATAGTGAACATAATGGTCTAGATCTTTACTACAACTCTAGGTAACTTCAAACAAGTCGTGACGCCGTAAAAACCAAATTGGTAAAACTACTAATTCAAAGTAAATAATTTCAGGCCCGAAAGTTCCTCAGATCAATGGTCCTACAGACCACCACCGCCTCCTGTCATAACGGAACAACCAAAGCCCCAACACTTTACTCCCTACGATAGGCAATATCCTAAAACGCTTGAATCTCTAGCGGAAAAGGTTCATGCGTTTTATCCAGCAGGTACCTTAGACAATAGAAGAGGCTCACCTGCTTATTCTTCTCTGGGAGCTGGAGGATCCCATGATATTCGTAGAGTAGGAAATAGAATTATGCCAAGATCAGGAAGTGATCAACATCTACCCCGGGTGGAATACGAATATGGAAGGTAAGGCACTGCACGAGTTCCTCATCTCGGATTCAGTTGTCACCCTTTTGGTGTACCTACCACCCTTTTGTGTTTCTTTCCAGCTCAAGGTTAGGTTCACGGCAAACTAGTTCTCTTTTGAGGTCTAGCTTGAAGTCTAATACCTTAGGTCATCCAGGATACACGTCGAGATTTGGGGATTCATCCACAGGTTACAGTGTAGGCTACGGTGTAAGGTAATATCTCAATATCTTTAAAACGTTTTATTTTCAGATTGACGTAATGTCTAAATTAAAAATTGTTTCAGGGAGGGCACGCTAAGCAGAAAGCCGCGTGCACCTTTAGACTACTCGTCGGATACCGAAGCAACAATCGGTCCTAGAACATATTACCAACGAAGAGGTCTGTCACCGGGTCTTACTCCCAGTGGCTTGTCCAATAGATTGACTTCTGGAACAGCTCCCGTTTCAAGTCTTAGGTCAAATTCGTTGCCCCGAGATCACCGGGGTCGAAGTCAGTTAGGTCCTGTATCTCGTCAATCGCTTGTTAGATTTGATAGAAACCTCGCAAGTACTTTATTAGGAGACGACGATAGTGATGGAGCACTCTCAGCACCAGAACTGCCAAGTAGAAGAGGTAATAGGAACGTTCACGGAACAGAACTCAAGGGATATTCGGTATTCTCATCGATCTTCTTTTTTCCAGACCGAATTTCAAGTACGCCATCAGTGTTCACTTCAGATGAATATAGAGCTTGGTTATCGCGGGTACCAACTAGTATGTTGCCACGCAGTAGTTCGACACTTTCACGAACTGGAATCCATGGCCTATCTTCCATGTCCCGAACTCCTAGCACATCAGCAATTTATGAGAGAATACGAGCAGGAAGAGAAGCCATCACGCAACAAAGAGCTCAAAGGTTCACGTTTAGCGCTGAAAACTTAAGTTTATTAGATAGGCATCGAGAGGTAGGTAGAAGAGAAAAAGGTGAGATTTTGTAGGGGAGAAGAAACACTGATTGAAGGATGAAACTCTTTTCAGGATTCAAGGTATTCATATAGAGGACACCTGGGTTCAACACTCGACAGACCGAGACCTGCCAGCACGACTCCGCTAAGCTCAGGGCAGTCCTACCTGCGGGGCTCCGACTTTCGAGACAAAAGCTCAAGTTTGCAGGAAAGCGCCGACAAAAGTATGAGACGTATACGTCAGCTGATGGAACTCGAAGCGGGTCACATACCGAATCCCTCACCTAGACCACAGACTGATCCTAGGTCTAGACTATTAGATATAAATCCTGCAGGTAACTATAACCTGGGAGAGGGTAAATCGTTGATTTCGGGGAGCACCTAAGTCCATATTTAAGAGCACACCTAGTCACCATGCATGTTCGCATAATTTTTTTACTGGTTTGCAGAATTTCTAAAATACAAAATGGAGAAATCCAATTTGCAAAACTCATCGTCCATTTCGAGTCTCCACTCACATGCTGACGTGACTTCTGGTGACATGACAGAGGGCATGTACGGTCTTTTATGGGTTCATCTGCTGGCCGGACGGGGACTTAGGGCCTCTACTTCAGCCTCAAGTCAATCAATCGGTGAGAAAACTTTCCAACTGTACAACCAAACGTCGCAAATACCTGGACTGATTTTAGTCTTTTTCTCTTGTCAGGAGCCGGAGGGTCGACAGGTCTGCGGGACCTATACTGTGTTTTAGAATGCGATAGAGTTCACAAGGCAAGGACTGTTGTCCGAACAGGAGACATCGTTTTTGACTGGGACGAAACGTTCGAATTAGACTTAATAGGAAACCGAGAATTAGATTTACTAATTTATTCTTGGGACCCGCAATACAGGCACAAGCTCTGCTACAAGGTGAGGTAGAAGCCAAAGAACGACGAACTACTGAAGAATAACCTTCCTAACCCTGGGACCTTCTCTTTTGCAGGGCTCTGTTCATCTTCTTTCACTTCTAAAACAGTCATCCGTACATCAGTTGGCTCTAAAAATAGAACCCAGAGGTACTCTTTATCTGAGGCTGCGGTACACTGATCCGCAGATGACCTTCTCACGGAAGCCACTGCAACAACATATCTTAGCTAGGCCAGGGTCTAAACCCATATTAACAGGTGAGTGTTGTCTCTTCGTCTTTGTTCAGGTCACCTTAGGACGGTATTTAATAGTTGATCTTACATTGTTTTAGGTGGTCTATTCGGTAGCACATTAGAATCAACAATAATTAGAGAAAATGTTTCAATAATGCCCGGCGGGATGGCCACCAGTTCGATGGTTTTGTCTCAGAATGTTCCTTTAATAATTAAACGATGTGTAGAAGAGATAGAAAGACGAGGTCTAGACATAATTGGTGAGTTACAGTCACATTGCGTGAACTACAGCTGGTCCCTTACACAAACCATTAAATAGAAATTCCATCAGTTTACTTCCTTGAACTTAGTAATGTATAAGCCTTTTCCGGTGTTCATAGTTGTAAGTACCACTCGATAACTCAATTTTCAGGTTTGTATCGACTCTGCGGATCGGCAACGAAGAAGCGTATCCTCCGAGAAGGTTTCGAGAGGAATTCCCGAACGGTCGACCTGACACCGGACAACGTTCCTGACATCAACGTAATAACCGGAGTGCTCAAAGACTATCTGAGAGAACTGCCTGAGCCTCTCTTTACCAAATGCTTGTACCAAATGCTGGTCGACGTCATTTCCGTTTGTTTACCGGATGATCCCGAAGGAAATGCTAAACTTATTTTTTCAATTCTCGACTGCCTTCCTAAAGTAAACCGAGTGAGTGAGAATTTCATGACACAAATTCACCATGACCGTAATTCCTCTTATTTCTTGTAACGTTTTTTTTCTGTTGTAATTTAATAGGCTACGCTAATCTTCCTGATGGATCACCTTTCGCTGGTTGTGTCACAAAGCGACAGGAACAAGATGACAGCACAAAATCTGTCGGTGATATTCGGACCGATTCTTATGCTTCACGCTGAATTTGGGACTGAGCTTGACTTCAATCAACCCATAACGATTCTCAGATACCTTTTAGAAATATGGAAGCATCAATCAGGTAATATCTGGAGTAGTGCGTACGACTGTTTCGCTTTATCTCTGTATCTTGAAGTTTGAGTCACAAGGAGTGCAACCCTGCCGCCATAAATATTTTGGATATTGATTAGTCTTAACTGTACGCAGACAGTCCGGGATCTGGTCTCTTCAGGGGCTTTGTTCAACAACACTCGAGACCGCCACTCAACTGGAGCAAATCCCTTGACTCGGCAGTCCCAGTTGCCTCAGCATTTGACTACATCAAAGCCAACAGCACATGGAGTCCCAGACAAGTCGCATCCAGGGCCGATCGTGGTCACCTCTCCAGGTGAGTTCACAAGCACCTCAGATGCTATTAGAATTTATTCTATCTAAAAATAGGACTAAGAAAACGTTGAATTAATCATTCAGTTAATATGTTGATGAAATATTTGGAATTATTAAAATAATTCGGTGGACATTTCAGGTTCACCAACCAGTGAGTCAAGCCGAAGCAGTTCGTCGATTTCTCCTTCGGAGGCTCACGAAATTCTCTCAGGTTCAAAGTCGGTTTTAAGCAACAAAAATCTCAACTCATCGGGGCTGAATCTTCTGACAAACAAAACGCCATCGCAGATCTCCCTTTTGGGATCAAACAGCTCGATCACTAATAAAAGTCCTTCTCAGATTTCTCTGCTCGGATCAAACAGCTCGATCGGTTCACCAACGCGATCGAACGTGTCCATCTCGGATGCCAAAAACGCGTACTCGTCCAGTTCGGTTTTCCAGGCGAACCTACGAAAATCACCGATGTTGGATCGATCAAAGAGTCCCTACGGATCACCGAATTTAGGCGATAGATCTAAGAGTCCGTACCTTCAAAGCTCAAAAAGTCCTTACGGTTCGCCTATTTTGGACAAAGCGAAGACGTCACTTTCGCAGAATTTTGAAAGGTCAAAGAGTCCAATTGACAAATCGAAGGGTCTGTACACGTCACCCAACATGGGCAACCAGAGAGACATAGGCAAGAGTCCTCTGGCAAAGAACGGGGACTACACGACGCAGACACTCGACAGGTACGGAACTAAAATGGGATTAGGAGAAGGCGAGACTAAGGCGGGTCTCAACATGGACAGGTTCACTGGTCTTCCCATCTCAATCACATCGAGTCAGATTTGCGAACCTGGTCAAACAGCCGAGAAACCCATGTTTTCAACACTACCCAGGCAACGCAGCATACCAACAATAATCGGAATGCCAAGGAGACTCAGCGAACAAAGGAAATCCTTGCCGCAGGTACCTTCAGCCAAGCCGGAAGACTACGCTGGAAGCAAATCAGCTGAAGTTCAGTCGAGTTCAAAGAATCCTTTTGAAAAACTCGAAGGATTCAAAGTGTCAGCAAATCCAAGTGGTAAAAATCCGTTTTTGGACGAGACCGAGGACCAGTACAACTACCAGAGCGTGTCAAGTAGGGTGAACACCTTCGAACAAAAAACCGGAAACGGAACCGAAAAAGAAACATCGGTGAAGACGAACCCCTACGTAGGAGTTCACACGAGTGCGAATGCCATGTATCAGACGACCATAGGCCAGTACGGGACTGTCATGACTACCAGTATACCTCAAGGGCAGGGCATCCACACAGGGTCCATTTCAGGACTTCAGTACAGCGTGCCGATAAGTTCAGGAATGCATCAGGGACCTAAGAAACTCGGTCAATCTGGTCCGGACAGTCACTTTAATCAGTTCAAGATGTGTCCGATGCAGCCAGATCGGAAAGACCCGAGGCAGGACGCCGGAAAACTGGGCTACGAACCGGGCAAAACAGGCATGACCCACGAGGAGGTGATGGAGACCCCGACACCGAGCAGTTCGACAGGTACGGATTCTTCGAGGAAGGAAATCGGTCAGGAAGGCGATGTGGAAAGCGATGCAGATGAAGTTGAAATAGCCGAACAGGGCGACATGGTACCAGAACTCGGTAGTAAGATGTACTGAAGAGTTAGAAATCAAAATTTATACGTGGAACTAAATTTTCTATACAGTTTTTCTAGCTAGGTATAACCTCACCTGTTTAAGAACCTAAAATTCCCAAAGCTTGTGTCTAAATATGTTGAGGTGTTTTTGCAAGACAAAGTCTGCTTGTCGGCTACCACAGACCAAAACTGTATTATTGGGGTTCTTGCTGTCACGTTGAACATACGGGGCATTTCAAGGGGCATGCTACAGCCTTAAATACTACGAAACATATTGATTGGAACCACTACAGAATTGTTTCAAGTTGCATACATTGGAACGAGAGGTAAATTTTACATCAAGAGGTTTTCACACATCGGTACATATTTATAAATAATTAATTCTAGCAATAACTTATATGTGCGGGTTAAACAGGCTCCTACAACAGGTAATAGACAACTACAACTCAACTGTAGTAATCCGTTTCACATAGACATGGACAGCAAGAACCCAGCCCATGACGCCAACGGCTAATTCAATAAAATATGTTTGTATTGTAACGGTGAAAACTAGTTGAAGTAATTTTTTAAAAAAAATAAATAAATAAATTCAACCGTCATTTTATACAGAATCCCCATAGATGAATGCGAATATACAGATGACACGTGCACACATGACGGTTTTCGTTTTGTTTTGCTAAATTTTACGTTTTAGTTTTTTGTACTATTTTGTAGAAAATGTTTAAGTTTGTTCGTTGCAGGTCCCCCTGTATATTTTCGAAAATTGCTTTTTGCAATTGGAGGTTTTGTCAGATTTGAGTTTCTTGAAACAAGTCGCGTTCGTATCTTTTGCGTACCTTACAGGGTCATTCTTTGAAATGGTGGTATCACCAGTGTCAATTACATACAATTTAACATGAACTTCGTGTAATAAAAGTGCAATAAAAGCGGTGAAATTTGTTTTGCCAGACATCTGTTCATCGGAAATTGTTGTAGGTGACACCTTTGCTTGGAAAGAACAACTGCTCACTGAAATGACACGTGCAAAACAAACATCAATGATTCTTATTGTTAAATTATTTTTAGCCATCGATGCAACCATCGGCAATTCTCTCGAGCCGTTAAACTTTGTCAATTTTATTTATGCCTTCTTTCACATCTGAAATTTGGGAAATAGTGAAGTATGTCGTAAATAAATATCATAGCAATATAAATTATATGTGAGAGATACTTGAAAACTACTTAAAGTTTTAAATACTCAGCATTTAAATACTCGTGTCTCACTACTCCACAACTCCTGCAATAATTATGAAATAACAGTACCTTCACCGTCGCACGGTCGATTTATTTCTGTTGGAAATCACGAAAAATCAGCAAAAAAATCAAGAAGAGCAACAAGACCTGTGCGAAACTGAAACTTTGACAAAATAGTTTTCCAAAACTGAGCACTATTATTACACGAACTATATACGTTATCAAATGATAAGAGGAACCAACTGACAAAACCGAAAAGAAGTTCAGCGTCAGTTTCCCTCGAACTGTGTCGGTCGAGAACTGGCCTCTTCGTAAAAGAATCATATATATAATATATATATATATACAGAAATAATAATATATATATGGAGAAATAAATTGTTTTTTTGTTTTTAGAATGGTTATTTTGCACCTTTCGATTGTCCCCGGGGTGCAAAACTTTTTTAGGTCAATTTCGTTTGTTTGTTATAAGTTCCGCGCAAACAGGAAAGATGGAATTTTTAAAATGAAAACGCGAACGAGTGAAACTTTTCTAGTGATGGTGTGAAATACTGAAATTTCAGGGCTTAAAACAAGGAGAAAACCCGAGACTTAGAAAGCTCCGACACGGAAACCGATTCGAAAGACTAAAAACTAAAAAAAAAAACTAAAAGTAATAAAAATAAAAAATAAAAACAAACTTAAAGGGTGCCTTAAAACCATCGGTGAAAAGCAAAGGAATCTGCTCCCTGGAAGAGAAGTCGGGTGCCGGTGCCGGTGTACCTGCCCGGGTACCTGCCGACCGTTCCCGGCCACCGAGCAAACGTTGCGTTTCTGCGGAGCTTTTTAGGCCGACAAAAATGAAAGAAAACAAACAGAAAATGAGTGCAATTCTGAAACGAGCCTTTCGACGGGTGTCACTCCGTTGGTTGAGTTCCCTCGGTCCCCAGGTAACACACAAAAAAAATACATACATAAATAAAGTTTCATAAAAATCGATCAAAAAATAAATAAATCTATTATTACTGTTAGCTTTTAGATACGAGGAAATGATAAAAAAAAACTAAAAATGTTACACACATTATATATATATGAAAGTGAATTAAAAGCAGGTGAATGGAATTCCGCTATCCAAATTTTTTTTTTGCGAAATAAAATGAATAGTTGATGCGATGAATAGTTTTGACTAGTTTTTTTTCGTATGTTCCGCACGCTCGCCTACCACAGTAACCCAACACAACTGCAACAGATTCGATTTTCATTCACCAAGTAATTTTTTTACTCGATTGAACTGATCCGCTCCGATCTTTATCTTCCCAGCTCGCGATCGATCACCACACGTTTCGCTTCAGAGGTAGTTTTCCTTTCTAACTTGTAGGGGCTGAGTTATCGAAGGAATTATTCCTATCAAAAAGTACTCAATTAGAAATAAAATGGATTTTTATTTACAAATCACATAACAAAAAATAAAATAAGTCAAATAGTTTTAAATTGATGAAATAATTAAATAACACAAGTTCATGGTACGAACTTGTAGAAGAGAATTTGCTCCGAAACTGTCAGTCAGTCAGTCAATCACTCAATCACTCAATGACTTGAAGTATTCTTCTTCAAATGTACCATTCATTCTTCAACTCAATCATTCATCATTCATTCGATGAGATCTCGCTACCTATCCTCGCAGTTGACGTCGAAGAGAGCTGATGACCTCGAGGGAATGTCTGCGTAGTCCTTGTTGCCAGACACGCAGAGGACACTCGTCGTTTCCACCTGTCGCTTACTGCAAAATGCGAGAAAATCGGTCAGGTAGGAAGGTGACTGTGACACCTGAGTGGCACTAACTATGGTCATGCATACTTCCTTGTTGAGCTGTCCATTTCTGTCACTTCAATTTTGCTCACGTAGAGGTGATCGTTGCACCAGAAAAGACAGATCGACCGAGGCTCGAGAACGTTCATGTCGTACTCCCAAAAGAACTCGATTTTCTTTACTTTTCTCGTGTCGACGGGGTGAGAGACGACGAACGATCGAGAAGTGCCATGCTGAAGTTTTATGAAGCCACTGAAAAGAGAAAATAATTAATGGAGAGTTGACCCATGTGATAACTGAAAGGACCGAAGGCAACCAGGTCGTTCGCCAACGTACCAGGCAAACGAAGTGCCTGACAGAAGGAGCCGGTACCGCCGTGAATGTCATCGGTTTCAATTAAAAAAGAAATTCTTCTGAGGGGGCACAAAGAAAGTTTGCACTTTTAAGAGGAAGACATTGACGGACATCCAGGTAAAAGTGAAAGTTTGCAAGTTCCCACATTTACATCCATTTAAAAGTTGTACCTAGCCGAACCTGGGGCTAACCCTACCTGTACGCGATGGATTTCAAACAGAAAAACAAGTGCTAATAGAAGAGGAAGGCAGTCGAGAAAGTTGAGGTACACCTTGGATCAGATCCTGCAGTTCTGCTGTTCCATTCGAGGTAGGCCTGTCACCACAGGTCTCTGTCTTCAAGACAGTTGGTACTTACGTAGGAGTCAAATGCAAGTTTCTGATGACCCCGTTATCACTGTGCATGGACATTTTCATGTATCCTTGGACCCAAGACTCGGCCTTTGACGGTCTCGCCAGTTCCAAAGTGATTTTGTAATGCCTTCCTGAAAATGATGTTAAAATGGCCGATTATAAGCAAGAATCAAGAAGTTTGAATTTGTAAGAGAGGAGTAAGAGAGATTGTGGTGTCTAATCGACCAAAGTACTGCTACCCGTAGAGATACTCCTTATTGGAAACTAAAATATATTTCTAACTGTTAAGCTGCTGGGGATGGAAATGAAAAGGTTCAAAGACTCACGGCAGTAAGGAAAATCCTTTCCGGTGGTGATAAAAAACTTAGCGCCTGGAGGAGGTAGTTTGAGAGATTCGGAGGTTCCAAGTCCCATGACGGCACAGGTACTCGAATTTTCGCGGCAGTGGAAGCAGCGTCCCTGAAATGGACAAGAGTATTTGTAATCTGTGCAGGACCAGCGTCTTCCGGACCGTCTTGTGTTCGGGAGGCTTCCAAGTCAAAAGAAACGCTCACCTCGAGGAAATTCTCGTAAGAATCGCACTGATGTGCAACGTAGGGACATTTGCTGTTGATCGAGTCGATGAAGAGTTTGATGGCACGAATGTGGTTGCATGCCACCAGCACCCGGCTGGCTTCTTCGATTCCATCCCGGATGAGAGTCAGAGGAAGTGGAGTTTCCGTCAAATCGCACCCCGGCTGTTCTTTTCCGTTGTTTGGGAAGAAATCAACATGACCACATGGCGAGGACATTCCATAACCTAAAAGAAGAATTCTAACTGGTAGATAATTGGGTGACGCGACGACTTGCAAAATACGTCTGTTGTTTCTCACCTAACAGGAATATACTTTTCCCATCGGTATGAATGACGTCGACCAAGTTGGCATCTGTCGGATCGAGGCGTACAAAAGGTGGCAAACCTTGAAAATAAGGTTCGGCAGGATCCAACCCGGTGATTCTTCCCAGTCCTTCAATCCTCTCTCCGGCATAGCCAGCTGTGTGTGCACCCAAACTATGGCCGATCATGTGGACCAGTGCAGGGTCTAAACCGTAGTTCTCCTGCAATGAGCCAACAAAATGAGATGTCAACATGTCAGTATAGAAGAGACCCCTCCATCACTGATCACGTGACCATACCTTCAAGTAATTAATGAAATATGCCAACTCCAGTCCGACCAATCTTGTGTTTGCCGTGGCTTGAGTGTACAGCGGGAGAGACCCTCCAGCCCAATCGACCACAACCACGTTCCAGTCTGCATGTTTGAGTAATTCTTTTCGCATTTCCTGAAGTTAAAAAAAATCTTAAATCATTTCCGGTGAATTTATGGATTTGCAATGGTCTACTGATCGCTTGATGTTCTATTCAGCGGATATAATTTCCTCTGGCGTTCATTCGTTAAATTCTATTTACATAATTTCTGTGTTTTTAGGTAGGTAGCAGTCGAGTCTGGTGCTCCACTTCTGCGAACAGTACAAAACAGTAGTAAATCAAACGAGTACCTTCACCCACGAACTCAAAGGAGTGTCTATGAAGCCATGGATGATGACTTTGGTCTCCTTTTTAGGGTCAAAATTAGATTTGTCTATAGTGGAATTCCTGGCTGGCAGAAGCAATTGCCCCTGAACGGGATTCTTCCTCGTGTACAAAATGAATTTGGTGTCAATGACTTTCCGCGGCAGTGGGAAGACATTGAAGGGCCTGTAGATGAGGTGGTACCAGTCGCGGGTCACATTGAGGCACCCGAGCTCATCGTAGCACCTTGTCTCGTTCTCAACTGGAAGAAAATATGAAATCAGCAAAGCCAATGAAGCAAATCAGGTGAGTTTGATGTTTTCGGGTTGCTCACACGGTAGCCATGGTATGTTCACCATCAACTTGTCGCTTCTACCCCAATTCAAGTCCAAAATCGCTGGCAGTACCACCGGTATCAGGCTGAGAAGAATAGGCCAGGATAGCGGTGAATGGGGAACTGAAGTCCGGCACACCATTGACAGTAATTCCCGGTGCGAACATCAAAAAGTCCTGAAACACAAAATTTCAATCAGAATGGTGCGTTGCGCTAAAAATTTTACAGGCAGGCAAACGGTGGCCATTTTCGGGAGCAGCTTGCTAAGTTGCGAACCAAACTCGGATTTTTTTCATCAAAATGAAGCAGATTCGGTTTCTAAACCAAAAACATTGCCTCTTTACTTCTGACCGGAAGTAAACAAACTTGCCACAAAGTACGCAAAATCAGTGCTAAAACTGAGGTTACGAGAGTTACAAGCTAAAACTGACTTAACTCAAGTAAAGGTCAAATAACAGGTAGTTTAGTAATAATTACGTAATAATAATTAAATTTTGGGATTTCTCTTTTCCTACGTTATTATTTTAGACAAGTTCCTTCCTCAACAGGAGAAGAACCCTGCAAGATGAGTTACTATTTGTCTGCAGTTTTACTTTAAGTTCGATAACCAGTTTTTCGTAACCTTTCGATCAAGCGAGGTTTACATTTTCATGCGTTTCTGTTTCTCGTTTCTCATTGACACCTTTGAAGATTGAAGATGAAATATTTAATATGAGTCTTAGGTGCCCGGCACCTGAAACAAACACGAAGGTCACAGAATGACGGTCAATAGAAGGCTGTTGAACCGGTCAACGGTAACCGGGTCAATGTTTATTTAGCAGACAGATGGAAACCGGACAGTCACGATCAAATGTGTCAATTAAATCGTACATAAATTTTAGAATTAATAAGTAGTTATTAAAAATACGCTTGAGTCGAAAAAATTAAAATGTTTGTCTTTATTCCACTCTATGGTAGCAGATTCTTGGGTACACCACCCATAAGAAGGGTTTTTTGAGTTTAGTGCCCTCATTTGGTCGTTCTCAATCCGTTAGAGAGGATGATTGTGAAACCTTCAATGTTTACCACCATAGTAACATGCGGATTATCCTCCGGCAAATTGGGATGAGTAAAAGTCACAAGTTAACAGTGTCGTTCGTCATCGTCTTCGTGGGGCAACGCACTTTTCCCCAAGCAAAATTTGACCCTAAAAATTAATTAACGAGGTCAATGGGTACCCGTTGAGTACCTAACAAGTACCCGTCTCTCTCTCTCTCTCTCTGTCAATCACAGATTTTCTTTTTGTATATTTCTCGTGGTTGTGCTTCTCCTTCTTTGTGCCTGATAATTTAACAAATGTACCAGTCAATAATATGTATTTATTTTGTTCTTTTATATGTACATAGGTGATGTTTTACAAGTCGTGCTGAGTAGATGAGAGTAGATAAATTTCTTTCTTTAACTCAATTTCATAACTTCATTTCCAACGTTTCGAAATCAATTGCACACAAATAACGATTGTTTGTCTTATTTATTTTTTATTACTTACAATTTCGGACGTAATAGAACTTATTAGTCGGAATTTCATTATAACCTGGTTTTCAGAAATCGCTCTTCTATTGATTTTCCTTAAAGGAGAAGCAAACGAAGGAGAAAGTTGCACGCACCTATTTAGTACATACATATTCATACTGCCATTTCAGGCTACACATGTGATACGAATATTTCGCCTACAAGTTAATAAATAAAACGAACGAGGTAGTGGAGAACGGGAAGACCGAAAGTATTTAATTATTTATTAAGTGAAAAATTTAATATTCCCAAATATTTTTGCAGGTCATCGTAAATATTACGCAATATGGGCGAACGCCAAAAAGTTATTTAAGATATTAATAGATTTTGGTACCGGAAAATTAACTGATGGCGGGAGGACACTGAACAACAAATAAATTTGTAGTATTATTAATTTACCAAGTTATACCACGTATTTTTCTCACGGTGACCAATTCTTATTTTGTGGTAGGACAATATGCTGAGGTGGAAGGAGAGAGAGTTGTTGACCACAAAGTGCCATCCACTTCGTCACGATCGTCCTCATTCTATCGATTGATGACTTCTGGTGCTCAACTGTTACAGAGGTGATTGTCTACCTGAGAAACCAATTACAGATCGTTCACCTCGTCTTATATGTAAGGGATGAACTTCTTTATTTTCTCATTAGGCGTCGTTACAAATCGCACCAATTTCCGCATTCGACTAAAATCAATCGAACCTTTTCCAATCGTTTCCAACTTCTCTTATTCTGCTTCTAAACTAAAATTAGTACAGAAAATAAACTCTACGTGGTATGTAGTAAATTCAAATATTTCGAGAGTTAAACTCTTCACTGGTGAATTGTCGCAGTCGAGAAAATATTAATAATAATAAATAAAAGTCAGTAAAATACAAATGGTGGAGTATCTTAGAGAGTAAATAAAAAATAATGTTGCATAAGTTGACAACCTGACAAATGGACAATTGAAAAGAAACGAGCTTTCGGTTCTTCAAGGATATGCTCACAACACATACACAATATCGTGTATAATAACTGAACGAGAAAATGTCACAGTCAAAAAAATGAAAGAGAGGCGATACAGAAAATCCAAATCTGATATAACGAAATATAAATTGTGTATCGGCACGAGTATGTCACCGAATAGTTCGAGTACTCGGCTACTCACAATCCGAGTATCAATCATCCAAAAGAAAGTGGTCACACCGGAAGGTCGAATATCAAATCGAATGTTAATCGATCGATTAATCATCTCCTCATTGGCGGTCGTTTTCACAAAACGGTGAAACTATTTCCAACTTTTGAATTACTACTTTGTTTTTTTTTTTTTTAATATTAAAGAAGCGGGGGAAAAAGAGCAAAGTAAAAAAGCAAGTTGGAACTTGCTCGTCACTTTTCCCTTTTCAACTATTTTCTATTTCTATTTACATATATGTTTAATGTAATTAAATATTCTTAACAATTAATTCTCCCATTAAGTGTAGAGTGGACCTGACCCGACGATTCAGTCATTCTGATAGTCTGAATTCTTCCAACGTTGCACGAACTACAACGACTCACGACTAAAACTAACGAACTACTCAAGATAGTTCAACTAAGAGCAAGTTGAAACTTTTCATCCCTGCGCTGCATTCTTTGCAGCCAACTTTATTGTCCACTGCATGTAAAACTACATATACGTACAAAATATGTAACTGTAAAAATGTGTTTTGTATGTATTAAAGTCAGTAAATAAATAAATATAAAAACTTGTTTATGTAGGTATCACCGTTCCTGACTTTATAGATATGAGCGGGGTAATAAAATAATTAAAACCAAATATAATTAACACATTAATTACGTTGTGGTAGGTGTTTTATTACTGTAATAGCATAGTAAAACATATCTACAGATATTATGTCATCACCAACATAACCACCGCCACCACCAGCATCACCATCACCGGTACTTTTCTCGGACCATTGGGGGTATCCAGACGGGTAATCCGAGTACCCATTTCTGCATTTTCGTTTCCTCATATTCGATGCCTGAACCTGTTTCTGGCACTTTCTCCGCTATCAGGAGGTACTCGCGTAGAGAGACGTAACCGCTGGCTACCCGTTGCCCGTCCTTGACCGTACGAATCATCCTTTCAAACGTATTTCTTAATTCTGTCCTGTATTCGTAATTACTTCATTTCACACCGTGACTACCTGTATCCCTTGGGTAGTACCTGAATTGGCATTCTCTCAAGACTTGAGTAAACAGAGACGTAGCCAAATAACTCGCAGTGGGTGCCAAATATTAAACGAGTATTTTGACAATTAGGGGTTCTAAAACTCCAATACCGGGTAATAATTTTAGTTTTTATGTTATCGTATGCATTTCATAGGTACTTAGTACCTGCAAACCTAACTATGAGTTCTCTGGTTTACATTTGTACCTTGACACCTTTCAAATTCAACAAACACGCTGATGGCTTCTTTTGTTGACTTCTTGGCAACTTTTGTGACAAAACAAGAATTTCAAATATCGGTGTGCTTACCTAAAAACCTGTGACCACTTCACACCTGGCAGAGTAACGAACGTGTGCAAGCGAAGACAAACGAAGACCACCTAAACCGAACTGTTTTCGTTTGCACCACGACACAGTCACCAAGCAGACAAACAACTAAACAAATGACTACCCTTGAATTAAGGCAGGCAAACGACTGTCTGTTCTGATCAGACACATTTCCTGAGAGAGATGCGAAAGCGCATTGAATGGAAGAAAAATCTTTGTTAATGAATGAAAATTGATCTTTTGATCTTTGCGATCTATCGAGAAGTCACTTTCCATCACCCCGTTTTTGCCTTTCTTTCTCCTCATTCACAAACTGATGGGCTCCAATCGATCGCTACATCTAATTAAAACACACAATTTAGTCTACTTTACTGTACTGTTTATTGTATCTTTTAATCGAAGCTGTCGTATTATTCAGGAAAATAAATTAGTTACGTTGTTTTCACAGAATCTCTAAAATATAACACAGTAATGATCATCGTATTTTCAATATGAAAATACGAAATAAAATTAAATATGAACAATATACAATTTAGAATAGGAGAGAAAAGACAATTATGAAATGCATTGTAGACATTTTCCGTTGTTATGTCGAGGAGTGCTCTGGTTGAAAGTGTACCCTCAACAAGTACAAATCTACGAAACACCAGAGGCTATGCTAAATATTAAGTTGCGTATTTTAGTGTATTCAACAATTGGAACTTTGATGTATTTCACTACATGAATAAATACATAAATATACTTTTGTTAACGGTAATCACAGAATCTCTTGCTCACTCAATGACAATCCTCAAATAAAGTTACTTTTCTTTTCTCTGATTTCCTTACGGTGTTTTGCAATGTTCCGTTTGTTTGCGTGCCTGCCTGCCTGTTTGTTTATTTGTTTGCTTTGTGTCATCACCTTCATCGCTTGTTTCATTACTTTCATTTACGTGACGCGTCTTTACCGATCTACCGCTTTATTTTACCATTTCGCAAACTGAAATGGAATTTAAACTTTTGCCGGAACCTGCGCTGTTCGAACGATACTCTACATTTCTTTTTTATCAGCAAATGAAGTATTTTTGAACGTTTGTTCTTGTGTGCTGTGCATACATACATACATACATACATACATACAATACATAGCATTCATGGCTACCTGAACTCCTCACCAGTTTTTGCATGCAGAGTTTCACGTCAGCATCTCTACAAAATTTATTTTATGATTTTTTTTTAAGTATAACTGTTACTCCTCGTTTCACCTAAAGCATTCTGTATCAGAGAAATAACTTGACCCTTTCAGAAAGGTCACTACCTACATGCTCTGAAACGCGAAACGACGCATCGCATCTAATGAATTCGTACTTAAAGACACCATTAATTAAAAAATTTATGTTCTTCCACGTGCCAGCGAAGCGAAGCTAACCGACCCCTTCGCACAGATATCAATACGAACTGACTAATGGAAAGCATTTAGAATCAATAATAGAACTCATCACTCAAATATATTTGTTCATTAGGATATTGCAGTTAACCTATTTCCGTGTGTCTAGGCAAAATACCTTCATTCAATCGAGTGCAAGATTTCTATGAAATTTCATTAGGTTCACCCGGTCCTTTGTGCTAAAACGAATGGTGTCGAGTACCTGCAGGGAGTACCTTCCGAGTTTCATTTCCTTAAAATCGCAGTCAAATTCGATTTAATCGAGCAGTTACGTTTGGTAACAATTTAGGTCCTTCCGCGTTCTACATGCAAAACTAAACGAAGCTCATCAATTTCAAGCGAACTCGAACTATTACCCGTTTGGTAATACATAAGTAATAAGTGTAACTGTTACAACGGTAGACATCACTCGTTAAGACCGAAATTCGGGTAACGCACACACTTAAATTTACTTTTTAGTCTTTTACTTTGTTGCGTCACGTCGTTTCCATTTTGTGGTTTCTTACTTTAATTAATACATTTCCGTTTGAAAACGTTTGTTCCTGGACTTTTGCGGTTCTGGCTATTGCATTTAGTTCAATTACTTAATTGTGAACATATAGTCATGAATCGTCTACAAGTCTGTGTCACAAAAACATTAGAATGTTATGTTATTTATATGTTGTTTCGTTTTGTGATTTGAATTTTAGCGGAGTCTGAAAAAGGACCTGTGTCCAGCAAAAATTAAAACTTAATTTTGAAGGACACGAAAACAAACAGATGTTTTCGTGGGAAGGCCCTCTTTTGTTCTCTCGTCAGCAATAAACCTTGCAAAAATTATTTACATTATTGAACAGCATTTTAATTAATATTAAATTATCATACATTATGATTTTAGATGATTGTACGGTTCGACGGATGACCCAGTTTCTGCGATCAATTATTTTAAATATCAAACCAAACGTAACGTTGAAAGTTTAAATTCAATTTAAACAAGGTAAAAGTAAATATTAGAACACTCCAAGTAACATGCAGCAGATTCCAACGTTAGGACATAACGTCATAATCGAATTAATCCAAGGGTAAACCGGATACTGTGGTCTGTGTACACAAACAGTGCAGACATTGCAAGCTGTGCAATCAAAAAAGTCTAAGCTCCTGGGAGTTACACGAAACTGTCACAAATATTTAACCAACAACACTATTTAAGTGTGTCTGTGATACCTGAGTGACTTACTTGGAAATCGAATCACGTCAACGCACCGCTGAGCATTACGCATCCAACCTTTGCTTTTCTGGATTTTATAACAAGAAACAATTAGCAGGCAAATCAAACACAGAGAACCATTAATGTTGTCTAATGGACAACTAGATAATACCAGGCGCCAAAACACTAAAGACAATGTGTTGTGCCGGAATGACGGAAGGCCAGTGTTGACTTTAAGTTTTTTAAGTACCTCATTGATTTTAAGTACTTCTTCACCTTGTGGGGTAGAAGTTGCATTGTTGTCGTTTTCAGGGCTGCGAACAATGCATTTTATAATCTGCGCAACAGTAATTTCACATACTTCCAGAGCGTTGTTGCTTTCCTCACTCTTTCCTTGGACGTACAATTACTCACGTCAAATTACTAATTTAACTTATAATTACGGTAAATAGGTGTGAAGTTTTTTCACCTGTTCAAATTCTTACCTTCGCACTCAACTTTGGCCTTGGAGTGTATCCCACTTTTGTTTTGACAAGTGTCCAAAATGTTGGTGAGCAGAGAGCCAAAATGCGGTGGTGAAATGACTAATTTACTTGGTTGCTCGTCTCCCTGTTGAGAAAAACATTTCCAACATTAATAATTTCTGAAAGGCATCCAAGGAAATAAGAAATCAATGATGGCAGTTGGCCTTGTTGGCGTGGTACTCATGAAGAACTACAAAACATTTTGGTCACAACGCAGTGATTGGACCAATGTAAAATGTTTTATTAAATAAACAGTAAATTATTTAATTTCAGAGCGGACGCTTCTTTTTATTGGTTTCTTAGTCAACATTTCTGAAAACAAAACTAATTATTTAAATTTGCAAATGTGGCAGGGTTCGGCCGCTAGACGATTTCGGCTGTACAAATAAATGTAAAAACTGAATGGTTCAAGAAATTCTTACACAACTAGCATTTATTACTTGTCCTTAATAATTTACCTAAAAAGTACACAATAACATTTTCGTATTTATGACAAAAGTTACGAAGCCTTAGCAAATGCATTTTGGGGTAAAAGAAAACTAACCAAAGACCAAGACAAAGTAGAGAGCCAATCATTGCAGACTACAAAGGGTGTGGAAGTCAATAAATGAAACTACTTAAAAATAACAACCAAAAAAAGCAAAAACTAAAAGTTTCAAGAGCGTTAATAAATGATGCTTCTTGTGGTCCTTGAATCGGACACTTGTTTCTTACGTGAAAAATTTCAGAAAAGACATTTAAAAAAATGGGGATTAAGAGAAGACACAAGTCCTGTACCGGTAGGTACTCTTAACCACAAAGTCACGCTAAAATAGTGTAATGGTTCCTAAATAAGGTATCAAACGAAGGACAGAAGCAATGTATGAGTGGAAAATATTGTGCAATTCACGCAATATTTTGAAACAGAAAGATCACTTCGCAGAGTAATTATATAAGTAGTCTGTTCAAATTACTGAAAAACAATACTCAATAAGATTTAATTACAGAGGAAACCGTCTGTGATGTCACGAAAGACTCAAAGAATCTGAACTTTTCACCTGTGCAATTTATTTAACTCCGATACATGAAAACAATAAGACTTATTATTATACTTTAATAACTGAAAACTCTTCGCGGAGTTATATTTCGTGGAAATTGAGTTATTAAGGCTATAATTGAAATGCTACATTGGTATACCAATCACTACGATTATTTATAGTTTCAATATTCTAAATAGTGTTTTCTATTAATGAACAGACCTTGACTATGTATCATCAGTTTCTATACCTTCATCGGGCACCCGGAATTCTGAGATTCTTTTTTGTAACAGTAATTAACTTAAAATCTTTTACTATCTGCTAACTTATTATGCCACTCATGTTGTTAGTGGTGTGTCTAATTTGTGAATTATTAATAAAGTTCCTGGTTTTTACATTTGGCGGTCATCGCAGCAGGTTTTGTTGTTGTCGTTAATTACCGTCAATTCATTCTGAAACCGGGCACTGCAACTCTTTCCTTTGTGTCGTCCATGTTTGCCACATTTCCCTTTAGGTTTGCGTCTTTGTGGCGTTGTTTTTTGGCTTTGGATTTTGTCTTTTACTTTGTTGTTTACGTACACTTTGTAACAAAAAAGAACACCACAACCCGTAGTCATTTATTCTGTATAAAAGGCCTGGAATTTCGGTAAAGAAAGTTATAAAATATCGTACCTGTCTAAATAATCACTTGCATTAGTTTTTTTATCGAGTAAATGGTCTTTATTAGGTAATAACTATTATTTAGAGTAATTAATTTTTAAAATCTGTCAAGTTTCAAACGGGTAGTAATTAATAGACTACTGAACGAAGCAACCGGAAACCAGAACCCGCTACATGAGAATAAGTTTTTATTTTTCTGCTTTCAAGGGCATCTGCCTTTTTGTTTCAACTCATCTACAGCCAACCTCCCTAAGTTCCATAAGTTCCACAAATTCTACATAGTAGCTCATCTTTAATTATTCAATATGCTTGTGCTAGAAATTCAAATGTACGGTAAGATTACTCAATGTGAATGCTATAGGAGAATCTGTAACAAGTTTTCAAATAGAAACTAGAAACTCGACACTTGGAGAATAGTTGATGTACGGTTATTTAATTGTCCAGGTGAAAATATTGTAATTTGATGAGAACAGTTTAGCATTGTCCTTGCGTTGTTTAAACTCGCCTTGCCCTTGCACGGAAACGGCGTTCATAATGTCACGGTTTTACACTTATAACCAGTTTTATACTTCGAATGGAACAAAAAAAGAAAGAATTTAACTAATAAATAACCCGCGATTAAAATTGCGTTGTTATAAATGGAGCTTATTCGTTCAATTTCTATTTTTCTGAACAAAATTAATGATTTATAAAAAAGTATCACTTACAGAAGTCACTGCGAAACAAAAAAGTAGCAAAATGTCGGTACGGCAGGTTTCTAGAACAATAAAAATGTATAGAACAAAAAATTAAAGAGTTTCACGAGAGGTTCCGGCAACAGTAAAAACTTGAAAACAGAAAACAGGATATTTTAAACAAGCAGTTGTAATGTATATCAATAATACAAATTAATGCAAATTAAGGCTGGTTCTCAGGTAAAAATTCACCTGAGGTGGACAAGAAGGTATTTACGAGTTGGTCAACACACAAATGCACCATTTGCAAGTACAGGCCGCGTGCACCGCTTGTTTCTTATTTAACGGCCCGTTGCTCAAATTTAATTGGGTTATCCAGTTCGATTAAACACTCGAAATTTATTTTCAAATATCTCAACAAATAAATCAATATAAAAGATTTTACGCAATCGCCAAGCAACTATTTAAGCAACAAACAGTAAGTAAATAGTAAATCTTGAATTCAGTTAGTCACGTTTTTGTGCGTTTAATTCCAAAAATGTCGTCACTCGACACACACGTCGACTGGGTCACCGGTGGTACCACAAAAGGTACCCAAACATCTGGAATACCAGTTATTGGCAACAAATCGAATTAGATCATTGCTAATTACATCACTATGTTTGAGAGAACGGATTCAGAAACAATGACTCTGGCGGCTGGTAAACAATCCGCCCGTGTCGTACCTGAAATGATGAATGAAGGTACGACACGGGAAGGAAGGTACCTAAGGTCTTAAAATTAAATTTAATTTAACTTTTGTGAAAATTATAGGGCCTCACGGCAGTTTTTGAACACAGAACGTTAATAGAATTTAAACTCGAAAGGTAATATTAGATGTATTAAGGTTTATTATTTTAAGGGTAGTAAAGAAGAAGGACCTTGCCAAGTTGCAAAAAAGGGAAAAACCAACAATGTTGTACTTGATTTTGCATTTCAAGAAGAAGGTAGAATTTTTTTGTAATTCCATTCTCTTACGATTACGTACATAATAATTTAAAGAGCCGTCAAATGCGCTGCAGCAAAATAAAATCCTTCTGGGTAAACATTTACTGAAAATTTCCAATGAGGAAATGTTTAGACGCCATCTTGAACTTTCTAATTTATTTTCTACTGCAATCCATGGGAATGAAGAGAAACGTTTGTTTTAGCTGTTTCAAATTTTAATTTCAGTATTGCTTAATTTTGTTGGATTAAAATTCTTGTTGTCTGTTACTAATTAAAGGTAGTAACTGTATTGTGCTGACTCTACCTTTTAAATAACTAATAAGAAAATTAAACATGAGGTTTGTGTTAGTTTTTATCAACAAATTAATCAAAATGACCAATTACCAATAGCCATTTGATTAATAGACTATATATTTATTATTAATAGTTATTATTGAATAGTAATCAAGTACTCAGTTAAAAATCTGAATACAAGTACAGGTCAACTGTCAACCTTTGGTTAACTGTCAACCGTCACCCAGTAGATTCACGCCATTTTCATTTCAAAATCAAACAACTTTTAATTAAAACCGTTAAGTATGATTTAGGCTCGTCCTACCTTTTGTCTGTCTCCCAAATTTATTCAATCTTAATTAACAACTGGATATGACTGCTTATTCTTCACAGCGAAAGCCACCATCGCTGTTACCGAAATTTTTTTCGAGGTTCGTAAAATTGTCAACGGTCGTTCCAGGGAAGACTCTCAACTGACCCGCGTCGTACCTGAACGCGCAAAACCAAGCGACTGAAAGCCCCAAAAAGACAAAAAAAACAATGAAAAATGGCGACGGGAAGGACGAACTACGAATTTTAATTTGCACTTTAGATGGTTCGAACTATTACGGTTTCCGTCTTTTTATGCTCAATGTTTGTGTAATGAAGTGTCATTCTCTAGGTTCCTACGAGTTGAATAGTTTCTTCTCCAAGATTTATTCTTTTAACAAGATAATAGCTGGAGGTGACATAAGTCATCTGCGACATTTTAAGGTTAGGATTTTTATATCATTTTGCCAAACTTTTTTTTTCATTTGAGCAGCTAACAATTAAGGAGTACCTTCCATCTTCTCCTGTGAGCTAATTGAATTAAAAGCAATGGTCGGATCATCATTTAATCTCCTTATCTGGACCATTTTTGATCATTGGATCATTTTTAACTTTGAACATTGAACTCTTACTAATACGGTTTTCTACTTTTAACAATTTAATTGGTGACCTATTTATGATCTCTTTTCTACCCGTTCTTTTCAGGATCATACTTCCTAGAATTCCTATAGTTTTACCTAATATTTTGACTTTCTGGCGAATTTTTATTAATAATATTAAGGTGTCGTACGTGTGTGAAAAAATATATTCCGGAACTACATTCAAGCTTATTATTCCACTATGAAAATCTGAAATTGTCTTTCATAAAAAGGTCGCCTCTCTCTCTTTGGTAATAGAAGTAAGGGAATAAATCCTTTGAATTTAGTTTAATAATGCGGATAACTTGAATAGTAACGTTAAGCAATTCGCAAGAGTAGGTTAGTTTTCTTTCACTTTCATTCATTTAAGGCCTACTCTACTCTTTCTTCTTTGTTTCATTAATACAATTCTTTAGACCCATTTTCGTTTCTTTCCCATCTTCTATTTAGAGAGAATTAATTTAATATTCAAATTAGTCTTTATTTAGACCATTCAATAGTGTCTTCTCATTTTCCCCAAATTCAAACTGTCCAACTTCCTACTCACTTAAATATATATAATTCCCAATATTAGCAAAAATTATCAAACACAAAGTCAATCTCACGATTATTAAATTCTTCAGTGTCCAATTTTTCAGAATTTGCGACCTTTAAATCAATAAAAAAAGATATAATATCCTTACTTACTGAAACAACACAAGTTTTCATCTTCACATTCATCAATTTTTTCAGTTCCCAGAAAACATTTGCTAATATTCAATGGTTTCTATTACTCTGAAAGATGGCAGTTACATTTCGTAACTCTCTCATTAAATGATTCGTATATACTTAATTTAATTAAACTCTAAATGTGACAAAATACAAAGGGAGTCGAAACCTTCACCATTGGTTCATCAATTGTCATTATTAACTAACGGCTCTCGCTTTGAATTATTCAAACCTGTAATTTGTCGTTTGTGTTCGATAATCTGGGACAAGTTCACGATTCGAATGTCAAAATGGAGAGAGACCATTGTTCACGCTAACACATTAAGTCTTCTTGTTAAATTCCTCCGTGGTACACCGTGACGCAATAAAAATCCTAATGGCTGCATCATGCAGTTTCACAAAGCTTTGACATAAACAGCCCTTGTTGTCATTGTTCTAATTGCCCCTCGAATTGCCCCCCGAGTTATGTGCTCTAAATTTTTGCTGCCTGCAATCTCACAAAGTCTTGCTGCCCGAACTACAACCAAACTACGATATTTCACAATTTTATGAGTTCTGAAGAACCAGTCATGCGGGAGTTGATTGCACAGAATAGAACAGTCGTATTAGTAAACTTACGTATTACTTGTTAAATAATATTTTGTTTATATTTTTCACCTACGCATCCAAGTTGTTTCCCCTCGTGTACATTAGAGAAAATGTGAAAGGTTTATGTAAACTTTTATTTTCGTTGTATTTGAACGTTTGTATTTTTAACGATTCTATAGATTTTATCAAAGTCAATCACGCTATATTACGTTTCAGATATCTTCATATTTATTAAAAAATTCACTGACCCTGTCAGACCCTCGCAAATGTCATTCAAACTGAGGGATTTTCGGGTTGCAAAAACATTTACATAGCCAACCAAGAATTTGTCGAACCACATGTTAAATAATGTTAGGGTTGGATTGTGAAATGTCGATAAATAAGTTGCTACTACCCCAGGCTATTGATTTGAAATTACGAAATATTTAATTAAGTGTAAATAATTTTGGTCATTGTTGTCATTACCTTCTAAATGGAAAAAGCGATTCGAATAAAAAGTATATATTCGGGCTTATACGAATTCGATTGTTATTGAATTAGATGAAAAGTAGTACTTCTGGCGGTTCCTCAACACCCTAAAACAGGACTTATAAACAAAGAAAAGTATATTCAGAGGCAATAAAAGCAGAAATCAACTGTACGTAGGATTTAACATTGTCGTTACCTCAGTTATTTTTATTTGAACTTATATACTTATAAATGTTTAAAGTCAAAGTGATTAATAATTTACATCAGTAGCTCAGACATGAATTTTGTATGTGTTAATTGTCACTCCGTCGATCTTCAAAAGGACTGTAACGTATTTTTAAGCTTTAAAACTTACTTTTGTTGATTTATTGCAACCTTCAAGATTTTGTTTTAAACAGCCGGCTAATGTGTGACCGTAAAGAAGAACTACTTGATAATAGTTTTAAGTTATTCGAATGGAAAACGCAGTCGATTCAGGTTAATAGGTAACCCACCGCTTTTATATTTCACATCTCAAAAGATAATAACAGTGCAATCATTTAATATTTTCCTATTAAGCGGACGTTTGCGCTTTGACCACGTAATAACTACAATGGCGTTGAACAATAGTCGTTGAAATTAAAATCTTCAATTCATCCGACACTGCAACTTGCTTTTAAATTGCAATTTAAGGTACTTAACTATCTTTCAGTATAACTGATAATTCAAGTTTTGACTTCTTCCAGTGAGGCTGATCTGAGGCTCTCGAGGTACCTGTTTTCATTTAGTAATCAACTCGTACCCATAAACTTGTACCGTTTTCATTAATGACAGACTCAGGCTCAATTGATTAACACCAATAAATATTTCATTTGGTAAAACGCACTTTAATACGAGTACATTCGTTACAACTTCAATCAAATCAATGTCATGTTTTCTTACACAAGTCGGGAACACGTGTTTGTACGTAATGTTCACCTTTCACTGGGCAAAACCGAATTACATTTTTGTGTGGTACCAAGTAACATACCTGTGAAAATAGGCCTTCCAACTTAGAAGGCAACCGAACTCTTACAAAGCGTTTTTTTTGAAAATTTTAGACAAATAACAAACTTATGTACTGTAATGGATTAACTTTTAGATAGTACTATACAGTATTCATATTCATCATTATTCATACTATTGTAACAGTTTTAAGAGATGTTTTGAAATAGGTAGAAGAACCGCTTTCCCAAACGTAGGGATGGTTTTTTTAACGACTTTGAATATATAAAATGATATTTAAATTCCTCAAATAAATATTTAATAAATTTTTAATTATCTTTAATATAGTGGTTATGAGGGAGAATTTCAAATATTATTTGGTACATTTGCAAAACTTATTTTAAGTTATTAGAATATAATGGGATGTTTTGTTGTTATTCTTCCTCTACATTCTCTATTACTTGTACAATACTGTATACAACTGACTGAGACGATGAATCTCTGCTTGTTAGGTTCTTCATAATGTTGTTCATGAACGATTTATCACAAGTATCGTTATTGAATTAACTAAATAATGTATGAATTTTGTGAACTGTCAGCCAATATTAATTAAATTGAAAGGAACCCTTAAACTTAATAAATTAAAACTGAATAACAACTCATAGATACATTACATGAAATTGCAATTACAAAGGAAGACATTTTAGTTTGGACATGTTATGTTCTTAACATAACAGTGTTAAATTTTACATATAATTCATTGAAGTTTTATTTTCCCATGTGTCATTAATACTTTCATTAATACATTAATACTTGGAGATTGATAGTTTCACATGTGTTAGTGTTACTAATACCCGGTTCAGTGTTTTAATACATAACCTGGGTCTTATCATTTGGCGTGAGAAAGTTTATCTTCTGAAAAATTCTGACATCTCTGCGGATGATTCTTTTTGTAGGACTTACTTCTTGGTTAGCAAAATCATTAGAAAATGTTTTGAATTGTTTTCTGCTTCCCGTAAAGGTTTCATTTGATTTTCTATTGCAATAACGGCATTTAGTGTAGGTTGATTTGTAAACATTGTAGTTCAATGACTTCGATTGACACAGCCCAATTCAATTTATTTAAGTTGCTCTGGTCAAAGGGTATGAAATTTGACTTAAAAAATAAGATAAATAATTACTTACCTGACTGAATGATAACGTCTGTCTTAGACGGTTTTTACAGAGACTGGCGTAAATTCTCACGCACCAGATACATACACACACACCCGGCAAAAAATTTTTTACGAAAATCAAAGTGTTGCGAACCGATAGCGTCAATAAATGATGTTCAACAAAAACAGACGAAAAAGACAGAATGTAAAAAAATGGAAAGCAAACGAAAATGAAAGTCCAAACGGTTAAAAAACGTTACGTAAAACGAGCGAGATAATCGCTTTTATTGAAACACACTGACTTGCTTTCGATGACGAGGCCTGTTAAGCACTGACTGCAAGCGCTGCTTCCTGCAACTGCCATTATACCACCCAGGTACGCGGGAACCTGAGAGGTACCTGTCTCCGCATTGAAACTGATGGTTTCCGCATGCGTTCTCCATCCATCTCCTCTCACGCGTACCTATATAGCACCTGCGAAATTTCACTTTTTCGTTTTTGACTAGGCGAAGACCTGTTTGCCGTTCACGTGGTACAAGTGGACAAAGCCGTCGGGTCGGACCATCATACTACATGAAAATGGTACTTACTGTTAGAGTGGTATCAGACTGGAAACAATAACTCAAATCATGAAGATACGAGGTTGGGCATGCACCTGATTAGTGGGCCCCTGGGACCCTGACAAAGCAATTTTTACTTGACGTTCTATGGCTAGTACCTACTTACAATATCAGTAGTACTTACAACTAGTACGTACAATACCTTAACCTTTGAGTAGAACAAATTGGGAGCTTAGGAGTGTGAGTACTCTTACTTGATGATGTAAATTATTGATTCCAATGAAACATAATATCTACAAAACGTGGCATCTAAATGTCAAATTCAATTTTTGCTACAATGTCGTTTAGAACTAGAAATAATTTGTAGTAATTTTTATTGAATGGCAAGGAGGCAATTAAAAATAAGATTTACTACAAAAATAAGGATACCGTAACCTGAATTCTGAGTAACAGTTCGATAAGTTACGGTTCATTTTCTTTCAGGAATAAAAAGGGTCTTTTTCCTAATTCCTATTTAGTGGTGAAATTCATAGAGAAAATTTAAAACTAAATAAACTATTAGAGAAATTATACAGAAAGTTATTAACTGAAGTGTTCACATCACAATGTTTAATTACAAAACTGTAGCTATCCACCGTGGAGACAACTGAGGGTGTCTAATTTTTGGCAAAATTAAAAATATTCTAAAATTAGTTTTTCCGTGATTTCTTTAAGTTTTAAGTTTAATTTTTTTGTATTGTAGCAAAGTGCAGTTATTTCAGTATATCGTTGTCATTAATTGATACAAAATAAACAGAGTTGTATGTAAGATGTAGAGAATGATTGAATTGACACATTTAATATTAAATACTTTAATACCGAATTGCTTGTTGGAGCTTACCGTCAATTAACTGACACATAAATTTATTACTAAATTAGTGGTAATAATTTGTAGCAACATTTAGTTTGGTTTTGGAAATATACCAATTAAGTCATTGATTCTCTGCTTTTGAAAATTAAATAGAAAAGTACCGTAAATTATCATCTCAAATTGAGTTTTATGGTCATCTTTGTAACGCATATCAAATGATTAATTAAAACTTCTGTTGAAGGTAAAACTCCGAGACCACACAAAGATAAATTGTATTCTTTTTTCTGTCAGCTTCATGCGAGGTTCATTACCAGAGTTTTGAAGACATGAAATACCAATTTGTACTTTATTCGTATAATATATCTAATCACATTACTCCCATTTAGTTAATCTCAAGTCAGTACTTTGCATTCCACAACTAATGGGAAAGTAACTTTTATCGTTTCGAGAATAAGTAAAATTTACGTATGTTTCTTGTTGTTCAAAAAAGTAGGTTAGAAAAGTAATAAGTTATTTTGCATAATTTATTTTTGTATTAAATTGTAAATTTACATAACGTTATGTATCATATAACTAATGTTAGATAAAACGAATCAAAGAGCGGGTGTTGTGACTTATTAGGTTTTGCAAGTTAGTGGAATGAAATTAACAATAAGTGGATTCATTCAAGTACAAGTTGTAGAACACCGAAAATATTCAAAAGAAAAACAATGGAAAAGTGTTTGTGTGAGGTCAACAGCTGTAAAAAGGCTTCAACGAGAAAAATGTTTGTGAAAACATAGTTCTTGCAGTCCGGACCGTAGGTCCATAGGTCGCCGGTTCGAATCCGGCCCGAAGGACCATTTTTTATGGAGAGCCTTCTCCTTCTGTGTTTTCACACACATTTTTTACTTGAAAAAAACCACCTAATCTTAGATTCATTTTCTGTTTCTTTGGTCATCACATTTTCTGTTTTACTTGTAAGTCCCAACAGAGGCATTCATGAAAGGATATGGCGCTATATTCTACTGTTGTGTGGCTTGTGTGGCTATCACATTAGTAATTTTTTACGAGTAATATTCACTTATTTTTTTGTATTGAAGTCCAGTGTTCCAGTTGTCCGTTAACCAATGAATACGAATAAATCATTATTTATAAATTGAATTGAATTTGACAGAAGGGAAGGAAGGAAGAAAAAGGTCAAATTGATTAACAAATTGAAAATTTAATGTAAAATAAAAATTATATATTCAACATATTTCGCTTCCCAACTGAACCAAAACTGAAGCACACAACATTTATGTGAATGTATGCGTGTCACTTATTAGTAATATTGAAAGTAATATTTAAGAATAAGAATCCAGCATTAAGGTTTCACAAATCTATTATATAATTAAGTCCCAATATTGGAATTTAAACAGAATTATTATGGCTAGACTTGAAAGAAAAATATCCTTGTTCCACTTTGACACTGTCATGTACAAAAAGTGGTTGTTTAATATTCAGTGATATGTTAGGATATGACTAAATTCAAACTAGCTATAAACATGGTATCAGATTGTTACTGTATAGTTAGTACACATGTACACATTGTACTACTGAATAATTATAAATGGGTACACCAAACATCATAGGTAAATATTGTATATTGTAAAAAAGGCATCATAACAGTATATATATACATTTAGTTTAAAATGTAATTTATAAAGCAAGGTAGAAATTCTCATTGGAAATGTTAAGGCTGAGTAATACGACTTATTTCATTTTGTCACATCCATTGACCTCCAAGAGATAAAATCGAGCTTCTTCACCTCATATGATGGAAGGACAAGGTCAAGGGTACGAATCAATCAAAGGTGCTAGAACTCACAATAAATGGAGATGGTCATCAAACTAATAAAGGGCTAAGACAATAAAAAAAATAAAACTTCAAGTTCGATCAATAGTTTTCAAACGACTGTTGACTGACCCCTAACTATTTTTGACTTTGTCTAGCTTGTCGTACAGCACTTGACAACAATTAAAATATGAATGCTACTAAAATGTGAATGCAAAGTCGCTTACATATGTAACAATATATTGTTTTAACAGAAGTATATTACATTACCGTACAGACTGATATTTATAGCCATCGGAAATGTAAGTAGTTACAAAAAACTTTGGAGAAGGAAAAGGTTTTTACCGGTTTTTGTAGCGTATAATAACTTTTGAAATGAAAATAAGAAAATCACAAAGTAGTAACGCATTGTTAGACCAACAGGCGAAATTTTTTGTGGTTTGTGTTTCATGTATTTCTTAATCCCTGAAATCCTTGAAAGGCAACTTAAAAACTATTTATTGATTTGCTTTGGTAAGAAAACGAGAAGCCAATTACTAAAGCAGTAGCACCTCTGGCAAAAAAATAGTTTTGCAATTATAAATTTGCAATTTTTTTTATAAGGAAGTCGACATAAAGAAAAAGTTTCAACGGGTCTAACGAACCGAAATAATAAGAAATGTGGCGTTGAATTAAGACGAATACCTTAATCAATACAATAGTTGATTTAGTGTAACTTTTAATTGTAGGTATTTGACATGAATGCCTGAATTCATTCAGTTCAGATTAGACTTTGGCCAATGAGTAAAATCAGTTAGCGAGAGTGTAATTTACTCAAAAATATTAAATTTATACATATTTATGTGTACTGTTTTTTACAAATACCAATTGAGAGTGCCGCCTTTGTGAGACGCAATTCTGAATGGAAATTTAATTTTCAAATCGATAGTTTGACCCCTTTCCATCCTTTTTCATTCCTTCCCTTCTCTTCGTTCTATCAATTCAATTTAATTCATCAAGTCAATTCAATGGCGTTGTCATTGGTTAACGTCCACATCAGAACTCAACGTCAACTACCAGATGATTCAAATTGCTTCCATCAGGGGTTTCTAAAAAGAATGCAGAAGTTACAGGACAGGGCATGTGTAATAAACTAAAAAATGCTTTGCTACTTTCCTGGTTTAACAAATTTATTTAATTTATACATTTACTTTTTGCTTTCGTGAACACTTGAAATCTATGTTTTATATTAGGATAACTGCTTGTGTTAAATACCTAAAAGATGAGTAGTAGAAAAGGATGCGTCGCGATACAGAAACTCTCATACTGAAATCCTTAAGCAGAATTATTACTATGAGAGATGTCAGGTAGCCTTAAGTTTACAACTTCAAAGGAGATGGTCGAGATGGGAGAAGCCCCTTGTATTGTAATTAATATGAGGGATGTTTGAAAGGCTTTCGGAAAGGCTTACGTGAAGAAAAAATTCAAAGAAAGTAAACTGACATAAAGGTTTAAAAAAATAAAACAAGGTGTAAGAGATGAGTCTACTTATTCAAAAAAATGAGCACAATCAATTCAAAATACATTTGCATTTACTGTAAACTAAGCTAAACATTGTAAAATTCTACTGAATATGAATCGACAGATGTAATTTTTTGTAACATTACAAATACACTAAGATGGCATACACGTACATTAGTTACATGTATATAATGTTTCTTCTTATTATTATTAGTATACGAAAAGTAGTAGAACGCAAACACTACATAAAATGGTGATTGTTGAAAGTCTTGCGAACTGCCAGAACATAAAATAGAAAACTAATATGAGGAACAAACGTATCAAATAATAAGGGGTGACAGAGAAGAATCAAGAAAATATTGTTACATTGAAAATTTCAAAAGTAATTTACTGACGACAGCCGAGTGAACTGATTAGTTTTACTAATAATAGCAATTGTCCTTAATAATCAGAGTGTTTGGTTGGGCTAGAAACGATTAGAACTTTCCACTACTCTTATCCTCAACTAACTCTTTTTTGACAGTTTAAGTAAATAAGTTATCACTTAATAACATTATTGCGGTTGACGGAAACGAGCCGCTCACCTCTGATTTGTCATATTTTTGTTTTTGTTTTTAATAAAAAATAAATAAAATTTCCTGGTGCTGGGAAGGGAACCGGACTTTGAGGTATTCGAGGCCGGACACAAAGGACAGTTTCTTTATTCAAAGGCAGTATTCTTGCCATTGAGGAAGGAATTTTCTTGTAAACATCCCGTCCAGCTTAATTCTGATAGAGACAATACATAAAATAGTTATGAAAACTAGGTACCCAATGATATATGTGATTTTTAAAATGCCCAAAATTTATTTGTTAGTGGTTATGAACCTGAATAATGCACATACACATTGTCGAGGGTGACGGACACGGGGGTATTTTTTAAACTCCTATTTTAGCAATCACTACTTTAAGAAGGAACAGATGAAATTAAAAAAAGTACAATAAAAATTTATATAAGGGACATGTACATTCTTCGCATGGGCAAAGAATACTGAACAGAATAATTTTAGAATAGTCTTATAATTATTTTTGGAATTCAGTGAAAATTATGAAACATAACTTCTGTAAACCTTCAGGAGATCTCAGATGTACGATCACAGACCGAAATCGATTTTCTGGTGATCGACTAAAAGATCGATTGGCATTTGAATTACGAAAACCCTTGCTCGGACTCAGGCACCTGTGATTTTGTAATGGCAAACCTTAACCGCTAGTTACTGCCATAAAAACTATTGTGGGGTATTGCAAAATCTATTTTGAAATTTTCTAACTAATGGATTCGACTTTTTTGTCCCGTTTGATGAAAACCGCTGCCTTTTTTATTTTTATTTTTCTTTTTGCATCTCTCTCTCTCTCTCTCGGCTACCTATGACCGGCCTCTTCTTTTGTCGCCACTGTGAATAGTAAAAAGGAATTCACACAGGCACACCGCCTACGACACCTGAAATGGCCTGCTAATGCCCGATGTTCTGATTTTGATCTTCTTCCTACACGTCGATTAATTAAGTATTTTCTCCGTGGTATTCAATCGATAAATCTCGTTAAAGTGTTAGAGAAGCAATGGATGTGCAGGTGTCGACCAGTTTCACTTAATTTCACATTTGAACATCCTTTTTCTTCTATGTGACTTTCTCCGGTGGTCGCCTTGCAGGTTTTCCCGGAGCGCTTGGCGATCTACTTACTCCCTAAATTTTGTAACAAACCTGTGTTATTCCACAAGTAATAATTAACATCCCTATAAAATTTATTACTTTCGTCGCGTCTTGATGTGAATTATAAAGGCGAGGAGTCTTTTTCTTCTATTTTCGGCTGTATAACCTCCTTATTAGTTGATTTTTATTTTTACTTTCACATTGACGCATTTCCGGTTGTGGGCATTGTGGCTACTGGAAAGAAGAAATTTTTTCAAGTTTCTATTTTAACAAACCTTCGGTCATTCGAAGTTAAGTTTATGGTTTGCCCCTGATATTTGCTGTACCGCATTATTTCTGGTCACAAAGAGGAAACTCATACCTTCTGGTACCTTCTACTTCCTTCCTTTTTTATTGATTTTGTGTTTTACTACTCTCCCGTCTCGTTGCAGATACTCTTTTTAAATTTATATTATTTTTATTTCCCTTGATTAGAAGATACAACGACTATAATAGTAACTGTATTCATGACTGAGAGACCTTTATCCGAGAATAAATAATAGTTGCCGACAAAATTATTTAAAACAGAATTATGTCTCTCAGATGCAATACGAACACGATTGGTCGCTGGCATCATTGATACCTTGATAGCTACTACTATAGACTTCGTGATTGTTTAGTTTATTGTTTTCATAACGTTATTCTAGTAGGAACAATAAGGTCTCTTTTTTGAAGTTGATGTTCTGTGACATTTGAACACGAGTACTTAAAGTCTGGGTACCCCAATAATGCGTACATAGCGTGTCTCGCAGATAAATAAATTATAAAAAATTTTAACGCCATGTCACGGAACTAAACACAAATTAGCAGCGCCACTTGACATTGGATGGAAAAGATGATCGAAGCGTAAATCCTGCTTTTTTTTGTTGTTAACGGTGATGATTTCTTTATTTTTGACATTTTATCAAATACAGGTTAAGTAAAACTGGAAAATCTATCATTTCGTGAGAGAGAAGGAAAAAGAAAAAACTAGTTTTCGAGATGATAATAAAACCATTTATAGGTGATAAATAGTATCGTACAATATAAGTGATTATTTGTGAAAAACAACCTTCGGGACAAGGCGACTCGTCCCATGGCAAAAGACACTCGTTTCTCTTTACCAAAAATTGAACTTGTTGTTCTACATATAAATAGATTGCAAGATCGATAAGAGATCTGTTATTGGATTTTAAATCTTAAGACCACACCTGGTTTATCTGTATTTTTTCGGATGATTAATTCCACATCAAATCAACCAATGTTGGGCAAGGTAAATATCAGATAAACATTCAGAACAAAAAAATTTTTCATTTGTAATATATATAATTGGTAATATATTTGTGGTGATGCGGTTAGGACGATAAATTTGAATGTTAAGTGGTAAATCGTGGTAAATCATGGTAAATTGGTTTTCCTTTGTCTATTTTTAAGCACAGGATGATTAAACAATCTAAAATATGCTGATATTATTTATTCATCTTCAGAGAACTTAAACAATGCGACGAACTTTTAATGTCGTCAGTTCCTGATTACTGTATTTGAACCCTTCTAATCCTGAATTTTCAGGATTCTTTGATGGAACGCTCGAAATGGAAACAAACCTCTTAGGACAATGTAGCACAGTTAATGAAAGGATAAATAATTTGTCAGTAAAACGGTATGAAAACCAAAGAAAATAAATTACTGATATGAAAGAGAGAGCAAGTCAGTACCTTGAAATAACTATTGAACTATTACACAAACTACTATTTATATTTAATACGGTTTTTACGTAATTGCAAGTTATCCAAAAGTAAAATCAGTGTACTGTTTGGTCGTGCATTTCTTTTGCCTCCACCGAACAGGTTAACTGAAGAATGAGAAACCATAGCACGTGACAGGTGACTTTGAAATCTGACACAGGTACCATTACCCAGTATTACTTCTCATCCGTGAAAAATAAACAGGTAGCTTCTGTGATTTTGTTTTCCTTTTCCGGTTCCAGGGAATGTACTTTAGTACATTTAAATAAGAGGTAAAAAGGAGGTACCTTCCAGCCAGGAAGGACAGTATGACGCATATGGAGCCACACTGCTGAATAATGACGTACAACAACTTTCCAGGCAAGATATTCGTGAGGAAGATTTTGTTGAGGAATCCGAAGAAAATGATGAGAATGCAAGATATCATGTCAGAAGCCCAGAGAAATGTTATCATTTGATAGTCGGCATCTCTTTCTTTCGCGGTACTCACAACCATAAAGGTGATGGTGGGAATAAAGAAAGGAAGAAAGAATTTTACACCGGCGAGAAAATATGATACGGGTAGTGGGTACTTAAAGAAGAAATTTGGCAGAACATACAAATCGTACGAATGGAGGTTCGGAAAATTACCAAGGGCCCAATAAGAAACGTAGACATAAATTAGAAAGAATGCAATTTTTCTGGCAGAAAAAGGCGCCTGTTTAGCACAGCGCACCGCTCTCAGAGAGAAAATCCCTGGAGAGAATTTCAAAATGGAAGAATTTTCGCCGTGGTACTCGATAAATACCCACGTAAACATCTGAAGGACGACAGAAAAATAGAAAATGGACTCGATCCGAAATGAAAGCATTTGAACCGGTACGAAGAGAGAAAGAAAGATTTTCATGAGACGTTTAAGAAGAGTACCTGAAGTGATGAGAAGAGAGACGAGAGAAAGAGCAACAAGTATGTAGGAAATCAAGTTCTGCATTTGAGGGTGATGGTGAACTTGAATCAGGTACACGTGCAAACAAGTTGCCATAATAAGCAAATAGATAACTTTGATGTGAACATCAATCGACTTCTTGAATATGTAAAATATCACGTAGAACTGAAAAAGTAAGACAATACTGACAGATGAAATGAGAAAGGGATCAGGCGTTTCACCAAAAACGCGATTACACACAAGAACGGCTAGAGAAATGCCAGACAAAAGGCGTAGAAAAACAACGACGAGGTTCAGTCGAAGGATCGAGCCTGTTAGAAGTGGCCAACCGACGACAGGAGCCAAAAGGAGCACGGTGGCCACTTCGGGTCGAAAGCAAGTCACACCTAAAATCGCCGTGATGAGAAGCAGGACAACAAACAAGCAATTTCCGCCTATCTTCCTCATTTCCTGTCGTACCTGGGAGCGACTCTGAAACAGCAGCCACAACAAAACCTCTAGGGCAATTTTAAGTTCCCAGTCATGTGGGAAATACATCATGGTGGAACTGACCATTACCACTAAAGGCAACAGCCCCTTGAAGGTCAGAGAAACAAATACCTGGCCGGACCCGAAGGCCGTCAGCAGGTATATCCCCCAACCAACGTAGAGGAGTTCTACCCACAGGAAAATAAAACACCATTGAATTAGTGTCTTTCTCTTCTGCAATTTAATAATGAAGGTGAGTCGTGTAAACAGCTGTTCCATGCTGAGTTCTGAAGAATCCATAAGTTGGCAAGCAATATGGTCGACTATACCCAATACTTTCTCGTAGTGTTTGATGGTGTAGAGCATCCACTCGAACCGATGGTAGTCCGAAATATCCATGACTGACATTGGCACCTTCCCTACGAAATCGCTCGGGAAGCTGACACCCAGCAAAACGCACAACATAGCAGTGATGTCGTTCCGCGGCAATACCCACATGTCAGGAGAGGAGAAAATACCTTTACCCCAGGCAACAATAGGTGAGTCGATGGTCAGGCTGTTGCCAACAGGAGATCCCCTGGCGGATGTTACAATGTAAGTGGTTTTGTTATCGTCCCAAACGTTTTCCACGGTGTTTACCAAAAGCCTAATGCCGCTGTCGATTTCTTTCAGTCGGCTGCGGTAACTGCTGATGATCACGGGATCGAAATCAACATTTATGATGTAAAAGCAAGGGACGGTGTTGTTGAATTGAAAAAGTTTTGGAAAGTTGGAGAAATACTCAAAGGGTTTTTTCTCGTTCAGCATGCAGTTCAGATGAGGTATACTGAGGGCAGTGTTGCTCATGACGCACTTGCACTTCGCGTGATCCAAAATATTGTCGGTACTGTTCGAACTGGTACTGAAGAACGGGTGACGACTTCGTCCAGTCAATATTGCAGTCATTCCGGCATCATTCGTATCTAGAAACCGTGATTTTACGGTTCCGGCAAAGCCACAGCAACCTGTCATGTTCTTCAGGAAAGGAGTCGCATTGTGGGCCAAGAAGTCACTTCCCAGACCGTTTATGCTGATGAGGAAGACTCTTTTCGAGACGGGGTCCATCCATTGCTTGAACGATTTAACGCCTTCCTGCTTTTTAGGCAGATGATCCTTCACCAGATAGAGCAATATGTAAATACGGTAACACAAGTTTAAAAAAAGAATGATTTGAGGTGACAATTTCATGTTATTAATTTCATGGCATGTTTTGCAGCAGACGAGAAAACGAGCAGAAGACGTGAAGTGATTGACAGGTAAGTAATTTCCTTCTTCTGCCACGTTTGAAAAACAAGGCCTGTAGCAGCTGAGATGAAATGCACAGAATGAAAAGTTTGGCAAAAGATGATTCACGACAGTGTCGAGAGGTGCACTCGAACAGGTGGCAGGTTGTATCTGGTTCCAATAATAAAAGGTTTGGCAGGAGGCGTATGGGAAAAAACAAAGTTACGTAATAAAATCATCGGTATCTCAGGTAGAACAGCAGAAGATTACGCAATACCTGCAAATTTCCAGTTTTGGTTTCCGGCGGAGACCGAAAGATGTTCGCTTGCCTAGATGAAAGACCGTGAATTGTGAAAGCTGAATTGCAGGTGATTCTATTTAAGCCTAGAATGGTTGTATATTTGTTTCTGATTGGTCAAGACGTAAGTGAGGAATTAACATTCGTGGGACATTTCTCTGATGTCTCTGGTCATCCTCCCGATGAAAATAGTAAAGGTCCTCGTGGTATCCAGGTGTTCTATGACAAATCTATGAGTCCCTCACTGCAGAGCTTTGCCGCGTAGCTGTTCAGTATTTCCTGGACATTGGTCTAGATATTTTTAAAGCAATTTTAATTTATTATACGTATGAAGTTATGTAGAACACTTCAGTATTATTTATTTAATGTGTATAAGATTATAGCATATATAATAAAGATTATATCATAGAAAATATATAACTGCGAATAAAGCAATAGAGGGCTTTCAAGGCGCATGATACATAAATAAGAAGTTTCGATGATCGGTTCATGTTTTTATTGTAATGTAGAAACATGTTTGACAGTTGTATATTATTTTGGGTGTTAGAGGAACCATCAGGATCGGTTTTTATTTTAAATTTTACTGTATACTTGTTTTATATTTTGCCGTTTTATTCATTTTGGGCCCCTCTGGTTTACAATTATTCTACCTGTTCTTTCAATTTGGTAGCACGTGTTGCAGAATTCACTGTCAGATTGCCGCGCCGATTAAATAATTTTCACTAGGCGAACTCTTGAATTAGACAGAACTACTTTCAAATGAAAACATCAAAAAGGTGCGAGTCTGGGTGTGAAGTCATTCGTGAAACCCAGGCACACAGACAGAATACCGACTTTTCAGGTTTCACGAGACCATTTCACCGACCTTGACCACAAAACACAGGGGCCGGGTGGGCCTTTCTTTGGAATCCACTTAATAGAAGGCTAATAGCACTAGTTGCAGACCCCCGGGAGGATGTCTCTTTCTTTCTCTTCTCGTTCAGGACGAGTTTTTTTATAGTTCCATGGTTTCAAGGAAACAAAAAATGCATAATTTTGGGATGAAATTAAAGAGGTGGATGCTACTTTAGTACGACCTTGCCTCAAGAATCCGAAAATTGATGAGAATCAAATGAGAGATAGTTAAAAAGTGATACATTACCAAGTACCCTCACTGACAGTGATAGTTGATGTGAATAGTTTCGTGGACTCACTAATATTTCTATGCGTACATGCATTAATACATTGTCAAGTATCTAACTTTGTACCTGTGTTCTACTATCTTTACTGCTATTATCGTTCGTCTGGGTTTACACATCTGTTTTCTTGTCAATTAGCGGTACCATCGTCTGCTTCCATCATTTAATCTCTTTCGTTTGATCATTCTCTCTGCATTATTTATCTCTGTCCTTCTATCATCCTAGACAACCCAAAGAGCGCCCAAATGCTGTTCGTTTCTTTTCATTTCTAATGTAACATTGTCTCAATATTCATTGGGTAACTTGCAAAGCCAACCAATTGTGATTATTTTGAGAATATTTTGTCTACAAAATGCGTCGGGAATTGAAAGAACAACACGACTGAAGGATCCTAATAAGAGAACCGATGTTGGTGTACTTTATCGGCAATTGTGTGTCAATATAATATGACTTATAATGTCAGGTTCTCCATATTAATAAAGGGAATAAGTTAAAAATATCTCCCAATACTAACCAAAATTCAACTGTGATTAACGCACATTAATGGTTACTATATATATATACATATCTGTATGTAATACATACATATTTATATGTATATAATATTTCTAAAACAAAACTAAACAGTTTGTTAAAGTCAGAACTGATCATGTCAAAGTTTCCTCCTTTCTTCTTTCTCGGTGAGATAATTTTACCTTCCGGCTTTTTAATTATTGTTACGTTTTAACAATTTTCTACAAAGTGTGGTCAAACTCATTCGACCCAAAAGCAAACCGCGTTGAGATAATCGCATAAAATCTGAGTTGTCATTGAAGGAAGTAATGTGGTCATCTAAATTGTTTTTCCTGAAGTCTCAATGACGAAAGTGAAGGAAGGAAGGAAGGAAGGAAGGAAGGAAACTGATAACATAGTCATCCGTTTATTGTCCACTTGTTTCCGGAGTTGCATGGCTGTGGCACAAGTTGCCTGTGTACCTGTACGACGAACCAGACTTGATCGGCAGTCTAAAGTCACCAGTCATTGACCGGCTAGCAGAATCTCTAGAGTAAATATCAATAAGTCACTCTCGCAAATTGTTTGCAACGATATTGACAATTGATCAATACAATTATTTAATGAATCATATTCGATTGATAAGGGCTCGTTCTTATCACAAGAAAAAAGGCTTACACAGGGCAAAGGGCTTTCACCATTCTTTCCCACTTTTATCTGCGCGCATTTTCATGTGCCATTTAGACGGACTATTTAGTCCGACTCTATTCTTTTGGTTTCTTCCACTATTTAAGTAGTTTATTTTAACTAATTAACCTCATTTTTCAATACGTAGTTGTTATACAATTTCATTCAAAACTACTAAAATAATGTGGACTTCTGCATGACTCTTTTCCAAAACATTTGAACACCTTTGAACAGTTTAGTTAAATTCATTTAACTTTCTCCACGCTACGTGTAACGGAGTCCTCAAAAAGTTCCTTTCAAGGCTGTGAGTTATTACGACACATGGCGATGTCAAAAATTATTTGTCAATCAAGTTCATTACACGACTGATTAATATTTTTCAACCTTCTGATGTGAATTAACTTTCAACCCAAAACAAACGATACACAACGATACTTAAGGAGGAAACAAAATTTGACACGTCTCGGTGCCCCCTGCAAAAGGAACTACAACCATTCTGTCTTATTGTTAATTTGATGTAAGTTTAGAGGTGTCATGTGACATGCCAAACTATTTACGTCTACATTTTAAAGTTCAATAGGACGGTGACGGTATTTCCGGCAACAAGCAATTTCAGCACCCCAAGGAAATTTTGTAAAGCACAAGAACTGTACTTATTTTTGTTGAAAATTTAAAAGACGATGACAAGACATAAAACTAAAATCTTGCACGGTATTAGATATATTTATTACTAAAAATCTAAACAAGTATAAATAATTTACGGACACACAAAAATACAAGAATCACACTGAGAATGGCATTTATGTACATAAAAAAAGAGCACGGTCAATTGGTGAATTTGATTTGTACAAATTTCGAGCGATTTTCGGTCATCTTTGGCACTGCAATTTCCCGTATTTGTTCAGTCTTTTGGTTTCCGTTCTTCTTCCTCTGAGTCTTGTTCATTTTTTCCTCGTGCTCAGTTCATCGAGCACAAGTTGAGTTTCTTTGGACTTCCTGCGGACAAAATGGTGTTTTCCGGTTGACACAAAGTCAAACTGGAAGAAAATAAAGTCAGTTGAGTTTGTTGCGCATGTGATCGTGATTGACTCTTGAGATTGACAAAATGAGCAATGGCTGGAGTTTTTTCTGTTTCAAATTATTTTCTTAAAAAATAAAACCAAAAGAAAGTAAAGCAAATAGGAAAACCTGTGCTGTGTGTGTTACTTGAACCATTTCTGATATATTCATACAGCTCATAGCTCTGCTGATAGCTTTTGCTTACCTTTCTCCTGTTTCCAAACTATCTATCCTGATTGAACTTATGGAAACAGAAGTTTCGTGTATTCTCCACGTCAGAGGGTTCAGGGTCCTCTCCTGGTACCACTGCAAAACGGCTGATTCCAAGTGACCTACCCTGGCACCAGCAACCACAACTCGATGTTCTGACCCAGGATCGAAGTACTGAACTCTGACAAACAATGACGGTTGTAGTGTTAATTCGTATCTAACTAATTCATACGGTACTTTCTTTTTTCTGACTTACCTGTTGCCCAGGCTCATAAACGTTGTGCTCCCATCACTACCGATAATTTGCAATTTGAATTTTCCAATTTCGTGACAGGAATCTGATATTTTCCAAGACACTCTGTATTGACTCCCTGCAATGGAAATAAATCCAGGCTGACGTTGAAATGAACACGAGAGACAGGAAGTTAAAGTTCACGTGTCAAGTTTTACGTGTCCAATACAATACATTTTTAAACATTTAATTATGTGGTTCAGTAAATAATTTTAAGTTATTTGAATACATACTATTGAACTATTGCCATCGATAAGAACTGTGGTAACTTACTGTAAAATGGTGATTCGGCGCCGGTTATTACATACATGTTGACAAATCTTCTTTTGGGTGATTCCGTAAGCATGAAATCACTATGCTTTCTGTGTTTGCTTGTCGATAGTTTACTGAAAAATAATAGATAGCAAAATATGTATTAGTTGAATGCTATTATTATTTACAATAATAAGAACATAAAAAAACATTTTATGTACAGGACAAAATAACTGCACTATTTTAGTTGCAACCGATTATTTTAGAACTTACTGGCTAAAAAACGAGGCCATGGAATGAAAACCAAGTTTGGCGCATTGGGTTCCATTCTTGTGAGTAGGATTGTAGTCACATTTGAAGCAGGTTCCGTTCAAATAGTGTTCCCAAGATTTACATTCTACTGCCAGAAACTTTTCCGGTGAATTTATTGTTTCTATAAAGTACTGGTAACTTCTCACATGGTTGCAACCGATCATTTTTGTGAGCCCTGCCGTAAATAAGAACCAGAATTGTCAATACTGAATCGCATAAAAAAGAAATACATAAAGGACATTCGGTCACTTGAAAAATAGTTTAATTACTACTAGTAGTGTTGTTTTGTAGTTCCTCACCTTTGAAAAATGATCCTCTCTCTGTCATGTATTTCATCAGGCCAGGTTCACATCCAGGTTGATCTCTGCCTCCATTTGGATAAAAATCAACATGTCCAGCTGGGTCTTTCATTCCAAGTCCTCCCATCACAAAAGAATTGGCATCGGTGTGTATGTTGTCCACAAAGATGGCGTCTGTCGGATCCAACCTGACGAGGGCGTCAGTTTTTGAGAAATGAGGTTCTGCAGGATCCAAACCTGAAGCCAAGTGCTTCAACTATTAACCTTTTATTACCAGAGTAATAAGATGAAATCGGCACTGTCCTATCTAGACATTTTGACCTTTTTTTTACCGGTCACAGAACGAGGGCTGTCACGATCTGTCATGAACCTTGACGGCCCTACTTTTTGACGTCAGTAGTTGTTATATATCGCCTACTAGAAATGAAATTGAAATGAATTTGTCGGACCGTGTGACATTATTAATTATTTTTTTATATATGAGTTCGAGGTAATCCTTGGTAGAAAATGAATCGTAACAATTGACAACTCTTCAGCCTCCGTTACATAACATGGAAAATGTAAAACCAAATAACAACAAAAAACACAACGAGGAGGAAAAGAAAGAACAGTGCCACGTTTCTATGATCTGCAGGATCTTACTCAGTGCGCTCAAGTTCAACTACATTTAAACTCCTACTACAAAAGTATAATGGACAGACCTACCCACAAAAACCTGTTGAGGTATTCTACCTATTTAGTGAAAAGTCTAAAGATAAACAATGCGTCTAGAATTTGGGTAGATTCGGATGCTGACACGAGGGTGGGTACTGGGCTTTGAATAAGAAATTCGGGAGGGCTGGTATCTCTGAGTACGATTAGAGAGGCTTATTCTAGTAGTGAAACACAATGAAGTTACGCAAGAGGTATCATTTGGGTCTCACATGGGTCACCAATTTGTATCAACACTTTCCGGGTGGCTAACATTTCGCTGGCGGTACGCTACAGAGGAGACGAAGAAGACTTATCAAGAGGCTGAGGATTGGTCGACAGTTGGTCATGCGTTTCATTTCTTACAACCGGAACCGGGTAAAGTTTACATAAATATCGATTGATCGGCTTTGCGAATGACTCAGACTCAGTCGAACGCTCCACATGACCCCTCGTCAAAAGGCACATACCTGTGATGCGACCCAATCGGAGGTTGAAGGTTCTCCTCAGTGTTGTACCCACGTAGGAGGCCAGATGTGCACCAAGTGAGTGTCCGATTATGTGAATTCTTTCTGTTTGCAGTCCAACAACTTGTTCTGACATCATTTGAATGAGATGGGCTGTCATGACACCCACCAGACGGATGTTGGCCACAGCTTGGGCATAAGGTGGCTGAGACCCACCTGACCAGTCGATGGCAATGACATTGGCATTTGATCGTTTCAACAATTCTCTCACCATGTCCTACAAGAAGTGGCACATGAATAATTCTTCTACTACACAGGATATCAGAATTTGTCATTTCATCCAACTACAAGAGTTAAACTTAAATTTTAACACAGTTGGTGAGGTAGGTGAGTTTTATTTTGTACGTTTAAATATAAAGTGAAGTAAGCGTTTTGCCTAATGTGCCCTGAACTTTATACTTCAAAAGAAATTTCAGGGCTCTCCAATAGGTGCAAGTACCAATAAATGGTTTGAATTAATTCGAAGAATGTGCCATGGGTGAATGGATGAACCGCTTTGTTTTGTTATTTATAGAAAGCAGTGTTGCACAGAATTCAGTTTTTTCCTGTTTGAGTGTATTTGGACTAAGCCATGACAATCACACAGATTCTGGTTTCAATGATAACTTATTATATACGTGTGCAATTTTAAATGCGGCCAAGAAAATAACCCCAATGTCTATTTTTATATAATTGTAAAGCATCACAAACAGCAGTCTCTCAGGGTTTCCTGTCACTCTCTGGTCACATGTTACCACTGAAAGCACTTAACTCATTCAGAGTTTCAACTCACCATTATCCACGGCCTGTGACCGTTTTCGACAAAACCGTGAGAAATAAAGTAGACCTGACCACTTGGAACGTAGTTACTTCTAAAAAGTGTTTGAGGATCGTCCAGGTAGAGTTGGTCACACACCGTAGGGTTCCTTCTCGTGTACAAACAGTACTCAGGGTTGATTTTTTCGGGTGGCTCTGGGAACAAGCTGACGGGTCTCGATTGAGAACTCCACGGGTTCTCCAGGGAGTAACACCCGAATTTTCCGAAGCATTTTTTTGTCGGCGTATCTGAAAAAGACAAATAAGACGATTGAGTGTCAAATAATAGTTTTGAAAATATGACAAATCACAATGTATGGAACATCTCGACATTGACTTTTTCAATGACAGAAATTTAATCGTATATAATCGCCATTATGTCTGACCTCGAAGAGAAAAAACTATTCTCGCTGTCGCATACCGACTACCAACCGTTCATTGTTTTTATATATTTATATTTTTATAGTCTTAGAGCCTCAATACTTTCATTTATAAATTTTTCGAAAATATTATTAGGTAACTAACTTCATTACATTAATAAACCACCGTATGGTTTCAAGGGAAAACTATTTTTAGTTTGACCGTGTAAGTCTAAAGTTAAGTTGTCCTTCTTAGGCGCAAATTATCTGTTTTAACCACTACTTTTACTACAAATCCAGGCCAAAATAATAAAAGGCCACAAAATGGTGAAAATATGTAATACAGAAAATATTTACGTGGTCAATTGTTGGTAATACGTCAAAATAAACATAATAAAAATTATAATATATAGTAAATAGATAAGGAAGCAGGATAACTAAATTCCTTCCTTTGTACTTCCAGTGCACATAGACAGAGACATTTGCCTAATAATGTACACAAATTTCAAAAAATTTGAAACACTTACGCCTAAGGAAATACATCCTTTGAAAAATCGCAAATTTTAATTAATCACGGTTGTTCTCGACTTGAACTGAGGACTACTGTTACACTAAATAACCAAGATTTGTAATTCTGACACGGGGGTTGTAGCAAGTTGGAGTTTTTATTGAATCTATTATAAAAATTTTTGCAAATAATAAAAAAACTTCTAGTTATTATCCCTTACCGATAATATTGTAGTAAGTATTTAATAGGTGTAATTGTAGTACTTAAGCTGACATTACTTTAAGTTGATAAGGTGAGAATATCCGGAAGTGTGTCAGGGACATCAGGATAACACTCCCAGCCATTGTCTTGGATAATAAATCTAATGGTGTACATGTCATTATTAGTACATTGAACTGAATATTAAGCCAAGTTAAATAAAATTTAAAACTATTTATTAGCAAACTATTGTTACTGTTTGACATAACTTAGATTATGTTTTGGCGAATACTGTTATCGTTTCATAAAATAAATTTATTTTTTTGGTTTCGATAAACTTATTTATTTTTTTTATCAAGGCACTTTTATTGTTTCAGTTGTTGTTGTTGGTTTACGTTCAATAACATGTTGAAAATAAGGCGAGATAACCACAGGCATAATCAGGCCTAAGTAATACCGGTAAATGGTAAGCCTTAATAATTTTAATGTAGTTCTACAAAACTATTTTTTCATAATTGAAGAGTTCATGGCAAATTATATTAGTTCCGAGTAAATAGGTACCAGTTCATGTCGCTACTTGGCCATCTACAATATTTGCTTACCTTGTTCAGCTCCCGTTGATTGCGGTATCGTGTTTTCCAGGCAACGGCACACATCACCGCCTAACACCATTATTAATAGTAATAAATTAATTAAAAACTGGTGTCTAACGAGACCCATAGTTTTTGCATTCGTCTATTGTAATTATTATTCAGTGTTGTACTTCACTACAACTACTTCGCTCTGTTCACACAACCTATCGTCTTCGTCTGTCACAATGCACTGATCACTTTGCCTGTACCGATGGGTTCTGATCGATAGTATTTATAAGCCGATCGAGCCTCGCACGGACTTTGATACCAAATCAAGTCCGTGCATAAATGAATTATTTGTATCGATTTTAACGGTTCAACTGAAGCATCACGGGAAGTACCTAGGTAATTTTATTGCTTAAATATTCTGACCGTGACAGAGGAGAAAAACAAAATTTGCGGTACGCACAGGTGGAATGATAGTTTTTCAGTATACGAAATGTTGCTAAGGCAGGTAACGCTAACCGTAACCGTAGAATTACATGTTCCGAAGAGACCAAGAGACACAGTAGCAGGACACGGTGCCTTAAAAGAACATTAGAACAATATAAAAGAAGTGTGGTGAAGTCAACAAACGGAAGAAAAAAAGGCAATGCCGAAACAGAGTTCAAATAGAAAAGGTTGTAATGGTTTTCCACAGCCAGGAAAATTAATTATTTTTATTAAGCATATAATTAATAAAAACACGATAAGCTTCCCATGAGTCTGGGAAAACCAATAATTTTTATTTTATGTTATTTTGTGTTATTTGCAATTGAATTCCAAAAGTTACATAGTGCTTTTTGTGTGTGAGAATACAAACAAATACAAATGGGAGTTTACTCTTGATGGATCGGAACATTCCAGTAATTCTCTCTAGTACTGATGGTGAATGTTTGCTGGACAAAACACTCAACAGAAAGTTTTCAACGAAATTGAATTTTGTTCTGAAGTCTCTCACAGGTCTCATTTCTTCAGTACCGGGTAATTTCATTTTTCTTTAGGCAGAAACCCAAATGCCCTGATCTTAAAACCAACCTTTCTCTGGTGCTTTTGTACTCAAAAGTTGATTTGAAGCATCGGTGTCCTTGCTCTTTAAGATTTTAATTCTGAGAGGTCGAGCTTTTGCCAATCAAAAAATCAGACAAAAAAGAATGACGTCAAGTCTGTCTAGGATGTTTTTCTATTTTCTAACGGGAGTTTCATATGGAAACGTCATGAGAGTGGTGTTAGAACATGTCATTGGAAAGATGCCAGTTGCTCCAACATGTAGAGTTGCCTACTACGTCAATAAAATGTCATTTTCCTAGCCCTTCCTAAGTCCATTCATTTCAATTATAGAAAAGATGTCAATAGAAGAAATAGAGGATTGAAATCGTGGTCAGACAGGTAAAGGTAAAAAAGTAAGGTAGTAGAGGCAAGAGACTAATAGAAGAGGGAATAGAATCATCTAAATGCTCGGTGGTATTTTTGGTCAGTAGGCAACAAAAATTGTGGTAGTTTAAAAGCAACTTAATTAACGAAGTACGCAATTTACATGAATGGAATTGTCGATGGTTCGATATCCATGAGTGAACTAGAAAATGTCGACGGATGCAAAAGGTCCATTTCTTATTGTAATTGAACGAAATAATGATCTTCCGGGTTTCATCTCAATCAAATGACTGACTGACTGATGCGTTGCGGCCTTATCAATAAAATAATTTTTTTTTTCAATATCCGAAACATGTTGTTTCATGAATGTGGCCGAAAAGTTTCTAGAATGAACAAACAATGCAGAGTTGAAGCAGCAACTGTTGGTTTAATAAATTAATGTAATGGTAGTACATTAGCTGTAATCACTCATTTTTTAACTTAATGAGGCCTTTGTGTTGATGAAGCTTCATACATAAAGTTAGAAAGTGTAATTTTGACTCGGTCTCGCTTTTATTTTTCACTGCAGTTTTGGTACAACATCTCCACTACTTTAGTTTTCCCGAAGGGACATCCAAGTTTAGTTGCCATCGACTCAAGTCATGACACGACTCACAATTTGCAATAAAAAAATTAATTAATCTAATAAAATGAATGAATGTCAAAGATGACTTTAATCTTATAGGAAATCTGTTAGATAAGACCAGTGTACTGGGGGATGGAAAATCAACTGCGTAACGCAAGGATCACGGAGGCCGTGCTGATAAATTTTTTTAAAAGGCACCTCGCTCACTGTTATTAATTAACTTATTCATTGCAAAAAGATAACTATTAGAATACAACGTAGAACAGGGAAATGGTAAAATCCCGCAGGAAGGCCGATTGTGTGTCGTAGTCGACGGAGCACCTCTCAAGTACTCTCGGCAGGTACTCAGGTACTGTCGTCCCTCTGCAACTCACTGGGAGGCACCCAACCAAGGGAGTTGTCTTAGAAACTGGGAAAGGTCCCATAGTTCAATTGGAAAATTTATTTTTTTGCAGAGTAGGCTTACATAATTTTTTTGCACTCGCCAATTCAGGAGAATAAATAGTTTTTTGAATTTTGTTGCTTTTATAATCTCCAACTATTTTAAGGGTTAGTTTTCAGTCGTAACTTCTTCGGACACCGAATTTTCATTCCTTTTCATCAAATTCTTTAATTTCCTTGTGTTTACTTACTCAACTGGTTTGTCTCTTATATGCACAATAAAATTATTAATCGTTCTGAACGTCATAATCAAAATTCCTTTGTACGAAAGTAAATTCTATAAAAAATTAAACACGTCATTACCAGGAGAACCGCAGATTGGTTTAAGTTAGTTCGAAAATTTTTATTTCAATTTCTTCATTTTAATTAACTTAAATCCACCTCCTCAAATTCGTTTTAATTTTAAGTATAAATTGCCGTATTTAGTGTATTTTTTATTTTTACAGTACAGTCATTTTTTGAATATTCATCACCAGTTGGTTGCCGAATGATCCTACCTGTTTCAAATCGAACGCGAATTAAAATGTAAAAATTCCATCTTGAAAATTTAATTTATTTCAAAGGCTTACCTAACCGCAAACATCTGTTAATTTAATTCCAAATTAAAATTGAATAATGTCAAAGTAATGCGCTTGTGCTTATTTGTTAGCTATTTAATAAACTAATTTTTCAGAGCATACATTACAATACGACTCGACATTCAAACTACAAAATTGATACATCAACACTGATCACTCATATTTTTGTTTTTTTACCGGTACATTTTGCATGAAGATTGTTTTTATGTTGTTTCAATAAAAATCTTGAAATGTTTATTTTTAATTAGGGGGAAAGGTTTTATTAATTCTTTGCATTTCACAGTAAGGACGATTTTGTCTGCCCTACAATTTCATGTCTGCTGACATGACAGTTAAAATGTCTAGCAGCCCCACCACTTTTTAAAATTTACTGATTTCATTTCAGAAAGTTCTGGTCAACTTTAGGATAGAACATAGAGTAGAACAATTTATATTCTTTGTCAAGTGATTTTTTATTCTACCTTAACTACAACCTTTCCTGTGCATTTGGCATCGAGCAAATATTCAAAGGCGGAGTTGACGTTTTGCAATTCGAATTCCTCTGAGACGTGAGGGCTGATTAATTCCTGTTCTGCCATGTCTATGACGTCCTCTACGCAACTCCTGAAAAGAACAAGATATATAAAGATTTAGGTACTCAATGCATGCATATTTGGGTATTCTCTGGTTTGCAACTCACTTATAAGTGTCAAAGTCATTGATTCTGTAGTGCCATGGAGAGACCCCCGTCACGCTGATGGCCTTCGGCAGAAGCAATGATGGATTGAAGTGTTTTATGTTTCTGGCAGCGTTGCTTGCAAGGACCATCCTGCCCTCATTGGCCACGCTGTTGCCAATAAAAAAATGAAATTTTATTTTTGGAACTCTGACAAATTCATCTTTTAAAATCCTGTGCATGTGATGCTCACCAATGCAGAGCACTGTCGAACACTTTGTCTCCTGTTGCATCAAAAACTACTTTCACACCTTTTCCTCCAGTCATTTTTTTCACTTCCTTTGCTAGGTGGTCATCATATTTCAAGGCCATGAAAGCTCCCTTTTCTCTTACTAGAGCAGCCTTATCCTCTGAAGAACAAACAGCTATTACCTGACAATAAATGAATACCAGAATATATTCTACCATAGTAAATACTGTTCACCTTCTGTTCACCTCTCATACACTTATGATGTAATACAATTTGTATAAAGTCAATGATGATTTCACAAAATAAAATCATCTAAGCTACACAATAGCATATGATATGAACATTAAAAAGCATTTAATGAATACATTGTTAACAGATTTTACAACCACAGGTAAATGTATGAATATAATACTGTTTAAAATATTCTTTTAAATGTAAAACTTTTACAGAAATATCACTAGGCCCACCTTAGCTTTGTAAACATTTGCAGCAAGATCAACAGCAGCTAATCCAATGCCACCTCCAGCTGCTGTAACTAAAACTGTTTCACCTTCCTCTAATTTTCCTCTTCTAATTAATCCTAATACTGCTGTGATGTAGCCATCTAATAGAGCACTGCAGTCTTTTAATGAAATTCCCTGAGGAACATGGTAACAATCCTGAAATTAATAAACATCTATCATTGACTGACTGCAATTTAAATTCTGTTAATCAGGAAAATAATTCCAAAAATAAGATATCTGCCTCATTCCAAAACAGAAGTTAATCAAAATAAAAAGCAATAATTGTAGGCAGAAAATATCGTAAAGTAACCTTTGAAACAACAATGCATTCCTCAGAGAGACCTCCACATGCCTCTTTATTGAGACCAATTACTTTATCGCCAACATTGAATCCTTCTAGTTTGGCTTCTTTTCCAACTTCCAACACTTCGCCGGCCATTTCATATCCCGGAACAAAAGGTAACTTTGGTTTGTACTCATGGTATCCTTTAACTATTTCAACATCCGATGGGTTAACTGAACAGTACTGTACTTTGATTCTGATCTTTAATAAGAAAGTAAATAAAACGATTAGAGCGAACTTCAATCAGCTTCCTTCTCTTTTTCCCTTAGTGTCATACCTCGTGTCCTTTTAGTTTTGACTGCTTAACTTCATCTATAATCAAAGGACTTTTAAACTCTTTCAAAACGGCAGCTTTGACACTCCTGTGCCGAATTTGAGAGTCGTGAAATCCGATTTTCCGAACGCTCCGACCAAAATTACAGAAAACGCGAAACACAGAAGTCATTTCCGTAGTTTAAGTTTAATTTTCGGACAATAAATTAGGCCGGACAGTTTAAAAAATCATTATTATTCTAACATTTTATCTTAATAATAGAGCCAACAAATTGTAGGTGAGAGACCATGTTACAAGTCGTGGCAGGAGAACTCACTGGTCCACTGCTAACTTTCGATGAAGTAAACGGAAATTTTATTTTCCAACAAATTTTGCTATTTTTCCGTTACAGGCCGACTTGGAGTGCTGTCGGTCCAGGACTATACAAAAGTTGTTGAAATATTTATTTCATGGAAGTGAGTGTTTCATTAATTTTTTTATTTTTTTTTGTGAAAATTATTACGAACTGCTAGCTTATTGTTCAGCCAACTAGACAAATTTAACCGTATCACTTTTTATTTAATTACAGGAGGCAATTAAACGACAGCCGAAATGGATGCATCAGCTTGGTTAAATGAAAATCTCTCTGACATACTGTCGTTTCCTGTTCCGCCATGTATGACAGAGTAAGTCAAATCCATGTGGCGATCAAAGTTCCTGTTAAACAGAGTTCATTCATAACAACTTTTACAATGATTCAGGTATATTGCAACAATTGAAAATGAAAGGGACCTGGAAGACTACCTGAAGACCTTGCTGGATATGAATAATCCAAAGCATAGAAGTTTTATTGATAAGTACAAGTCAATAAGGCATATTGGAGAAGGCAGGAGTGATAACGAAAGTGATAAATATAAAGGAGCAATTAAAAAGAAAAAGAAAGGGAATGAAGGAAAAATGGATGTGAAAACAAATGAAAATGATGATCCTGATGGAGCAAAAGTATGTTTTCCAATTATATTCTTTTTTTTATTATCCTGTTGACTTATATTATACAGTGTTTGAATTTCCAGTTAGGTGCCAAACCAAAAAAGAAAAATAAATATGTTAATTTGTACTCAGAAGAAGGGGAAAAGAAAGATGTTATTCTCTTGAAAGGAAGGCATTGGTGTGAATGTCAAGCTAGTAAACACAAACTGGTTAATAACTGTTTAAAATGTGGAAGAATTGTGTGCACCCAAGAGGGTTCTGGTCCTTGCCTCTACTGTGGAACTCTGGTAGGACATACAGAATTTGCATCTGTACTCTACAAATAAAGTATTTATTAATTAACATTCAACTATGTTAGGTCTGCAATGTTGATGAACAATTCATTTTAAATTCAAATACAAGACAGTCAGAAAAATTGTATGAAAATCTGATGAAGAAAGGAAATCCCAATCAATTAGAGCAGGCCCTAGCACAAAGAAATAGGCTGCTGGAATTTGACAAGACAACAGCTCAAAGATCAAAAGTCATAGATGATGAGAGTGATTACTTCTCATCAACATCCAGTTGGTTGACAAAAGATGAGAGGGACAGGCTTCAAAAGAAGGAAGAGGAAGCACATGCGAAGAAGCATGTTCCAAGATCAGAGAGAAAGTATGGGTTCAATTTGTTAGGTGAGTTTTACTTTAGTTGGGTGAAGATATCACATGCAGCAAAGCTTGCCAGTTGTTTCATAAAATAATTTTTGCAGAGCAAAAAGTTATTGAGGAGGCTGTCGACTCTGAAGTGGATGAAAACTTTTACAGGGAAGCTTTGAATAAAATTGAAGAAACCATGGCAGAAAGCTATGCTCATCCTGATTTTCCTGCTATTATTCAACCCCTTGTGAGTTTCAATATTGATTTAGTGCAGTGACAGACTACTCACTGAAAAACAAAGCTTAATTAATATGGAGATTTATTTATTATTTTAGTATGTGTACAACAAAGAGTCAGGAGATCATGCAGGTTTGGAAGAAAAGGTGGAAAACAAGAAAAACTTGGATTATAAGGTTCAAGACAAAGAACTTCTTCTCATTTCTGACAATGGGGCTTGCTTGAGTATGCACCAGCCATGGGCATCTCTTTTGGTTTCTGGAATTAAAAAGTAATTTCATTCAAGAAATTATTTTGCTATTGGGAATCTAATGCTAAGCTACCTTCAGAGTTCATCACAAACTTTGAGATTCAAACCTGCTGTACTGCCACCATCATTCAAAACAACTTTTATTCTGCTATTGAGTCATTTGTTAATCTCTTTTTAGTTAAATTCAATAATTATCTTTTAGGCATGAAGGAAGAACTTGGTACAGTTCTCATAGAGGACGACTTTGGATTGCCGCAGCATCGAAGATTCCCACAGCTGAGACCATCAAAGAATGTGAAGACTTTTACAGAGCGATTTCAGGTTGTTGTCTCTATACATAAAAATCATTCTAGAAAATATTTTCAGGATTATATCATTTTATTTACACTTTAAGTTTTGTTGCACAGACAAACAATTAAACTTTCCCACATCTTACCCAACGAGCTGTCTTTTGGGTTGCGTTTCTGTCATTGACTGCTTGCCACAAGAAGAGTACAGAGTAAGGTATCCGGATGGAGAATCCGAAAGTCCTTTTGTATTTGTGTGTGACGAACCCAACGAGTTGGACATCAGATTCCCAATGTCCGGGAGTCATAAAATCTGTAAGTTTCACGCTAGAATTCACAATGTTAGGAGTAGCCATTTTGAAATTCTGAAGGGTGACATTTTCCACAGATAAACTTGACAGCAGAATTCATCAAGCAGCCAGAAAGGCCCTCTTGAGAGTAACGAAAAATGCAAAATGCTAGAAACTTGGTGTTTGGAAAACATTCCAAAATAATTTCTAAAATGAGAAAGATACCTCAGGTAGGTTGCACCTTAATTTGGCGGGTGGAAAGGCCGGTTGACCTGGCCTTACGGAGGACAGACTTGGATTTATTTATTTTTGTTATATTTTTGATGATTTTTACTTTAAATGTTTTCATTTTGGTTTAAAAAAACATTTTATAGAAAAATAATTTTATATTTTTTGTCCTTGTCTATCCTCTAGGTTGTGGGATCGAGAGGTGGGAAGTGTTTTTGGTATTTGCCTAACATTAGGAACGATTTTATATTTTGGTGGAAAAGATTTGATGAAAATCTAGCTATAATTATCTTCCGCTTATCATGGGAAAGGTTTTTCATAAGTACAACTTATAAAACACTAATCAAAATTTAACTATTTACAATTATACATACTTTTATTAACATATTTTAAATATGGTTTTTGGCTAAGATGAAATGTCATTTTAATTTAATCAGCTTATGCTTAGTTATTTGCTTCTTATATTTATATCTTTTCCTTCTAAAAAAAATATGGTTTTGTATTGTCTTTAATTAAGAAAGAATAGTACATAAGTATTAACGCTCATACGAAACTTGTGCGATGGCAAACGACATGATTATTAGCCAGGTGCTGCCTGAATCAACCAAGACCTTGTTTACATGTCACAAGTCCAAGGAATTCGGGGTTATCCAGGTGTGCTCATACGGGTCATCTGGGTGGATTTTCAAGGTATTAATACGCATGAGTAAACAAAAAAATGACATTCTTCATCTGCCCGAGAATTATTTCCATTTAATATTGGGTGGAAGGAAAGTTGTTCGTCATCTTCGTACATATATCCGAAGGCTATCGCATGACAGAGGGTAAATATTTGATCTTTCGGTGGTTCTCTGTCAGGTACCTTACCGGGTACATACACTCTGATTTAGGACGTTAATCAGTCGAGGTTCGGTCGGTCTGCTTACTTGTGGCTGTCAGAGTTCACTTACTAATTGAGGTATTGTATCATTAGGTATAGTAGGAAGTAGAACGTCAAAGGTCATTAAACCTTAGAAAAAATGAAAGTTAAATGAGAAAATATTTCAGAATTTGGTTTGAGTTCGGAGAAAATAGTTCAGAGCACTGATGGTTTGATGTCATCAGAAGGCCTACTACCCAGTTGAATCCATTAAGTATGGCGTTTCTTATTGTATATTGTCTATTATTAATAGAAAAATGATGTTTTATAGCCGTATTCATAGAAATTGTGAACGGAGTGTTTTATTCGATTAATTTAGTGTTTATTGATATATACAATTAATTATACAAATTTTTACCTTAAATAAGTACCGTCGAACAAATACAAAAAAAATTGGGAGTGGGATGAAGCATCCTCCTAGTTGTGAGAATTATATAGAAACTGTTTATACGTCTCACATAAAATACCGATCGGTTTGGTGGTTATACAGCCCCTTACGTAAATCCAGATGTTTATATAAGGAATTGTTCAACAGTATATATAATAACGTCCATGTTTAGGCACCGAGAGCTTCAGTATTGTTCAGTTGCGCACCTGCGCATGCGTTTTATGTAATTTTTCAATATGTTATTATTATTAATTTTTACGTTAAAGTTAATATCTCATTACGAGAAACCTTTGATTCGGGTTTTGGCTGTTGTCACATTAAAGGCTCAATGGGAAGTCGTACCTATTCCACGTGTACCTGGCCCATTATTGGCTGTTGATTTCGTATATTAATCGCAATAAATAAATGCACGTATATATATAAAGAGAGAGAGAATAAGGACACATTCCCAACTGTACATTAGTTTTATACCGTCAATTATGTCTGGTTTATCAATTATAATTTTCATATATCACAACTCTGAATTTTACATTTACTTGAGAGTTCCAATCGGATTTGGATATGCCAGGTAACCCACAGGTTTGATTCCTGAGCCTGACTCTGCTCCGGTCACTTTTTTGCATGACAGCGATCGTTTTTATTGATTACAACTATCGCCTGCTTAAATCTAGACTAGATTTACTGCTTTTTAAAAACTAGTTTCATATGTACAGCTGATATTTTTCGGGTTCTTTCTGCCCCAGGCGGACACCGCTCAGTACCCATCATTCTTCGTCCGGGTTCATCTTCTCTTCTTTTGCATCGCTTTTTCCGTAGTAACTCAACTCGACTCCTTCCATGGCAGGCTGGAGATGATGGTGGGGCACCTCCAACATGCGAACTCCACTTCGCCATTTTCCGTTCTTCAGGCTCGAATTGTAAATCATGTCGGGCACGGTCATGATCTTCTGCTCTTGCACTTCTTTCCTTATACTTTCGACCGCAATCTGATCGAGATACTCCTCGTTGTCATGGATTTTGAACTGGTTCGCCGACGAAGATCTCTGCAAGTCGTCCTCTGAGTCCTTCCTATGATTCTGCTCTCCTTTGTCCTCCTCTCTGTCGCTTTCATCTTCATTTTTGCTTTCCTTCACTCCATTGTCCACTTTGTCAGGATGGTGGTGATGATGATGATGATGATGATGTTGTGGCATGTGTTGATTTTGTTGATGCGATTCATGAACTTCATCCAAATCATCCGCCTTTATTATGAGAGAGTGGTGGGGACCGATTTCGTAGTGTTTGTGATCCGACTTGGCGATTTCGATCAGATCGTTCATGTGTTGTGATGAATTGCGGTTGTGTTTGCTCAGGTGAAGGATTTCCAGGGTTCTTGACTCTTTCTCTAACTTTGCTTTGAAGCGCTTGTCCGTCTCGTCGTCGTGTTCTTCAATAAAGTTGTCCTTTTCGTCAGATTTGATCTGAAAATATAATTCAACTCACCCATAAGTGTAATAGAAGTTTGATCTTACTTTTCTACCAGAGGTTTTCTGTTCATTGCTTCTCGTCACATTGCTCTGGTCACTGTCTCTTTTTATTACTCCTCCATCCAGTGTACAAAATTCATTTCTTTCTATTCATTAAAAATCTCTAGGTAACAATGATTTTAAAACAAAGTTCACCCAGTTCAGTTTAGCTGCCTAATTTTTCTTTTTTCTTATTAATAATAAATGTTACTTGTTATTTCCTTCCCCAATATCATGCCGAACTAATATTATTCATTTACAAGAAACAATATAGCAAAGGTGGCTGCCGCTTTCGTAGTGTTCTTAACTCGTCCGAGTGCTACACCTATAATTTTTACATATCGGGGTTTTTATTAATGAGGGCCCCCTTGAATCCAAATACGGCCGGTTTGCAGTTCGTTACTCTCGTTCAGACCCTATTTCTATAAAAACGTGTCTGCAAAGTAGTTCCTCATAAAGACAGCAACAATTTCTCACCGAATTCTCTATATCTCTGTCCGGAAGAACTTCGTGTTCGATTTGAACATCTTCGGCGGCTTCTTCTTCTTCCTCAGACTCGGTTCCATCCGGACGTGTGTGATGGACGCCCATCATCAGGCTCATCAATTCAGGCACGTCATCACTTGATTTACTTCCTGTCAAAAACAGCAGAGCTGTACATCTCAAGGGATGTCTGTAGGGCATGGTCGTTTTAAGTGGCGGATAGGCTATACTTAAAGGCTGGAACCAACCTGTGTGATTTTGGTGGTAGGGTACCTTCTCTTTGTACTGTTTCTCACAAGATGTGCAACTGCAGTTGGTTATCACTTGCACGCGTTTCGTCATCTCCGTCTGACCTTCGTCTTCCTCTGATTCGTCCGAACACGTCAGGGTAACCTGAAAATGAGTGACCATTCTCTGAGTGATCCCTGTATGAGGAAGAGAGACAGAGAGAAAGAGGAACAGAGTCAGGTCGTAAATTCCGAACATCAACCGCGTATTCACATGAAGGAATTACAAGTGCCTGAGGAAAACCTGATCAGGTGAAGAATGAGTTCGAAAGTCCGGTTTGTCCATGCTAAATGGCCAATAATTTAAGTTCGATGGTGATTTTGTTGTCGGCTTGAGGGAATTTCAAATGTACATTTCTATTTAACTCGTTCGCATGAGCCTTATTTTATGGTTTGAGACTTCGGTGAGGTTTTTACTGTTTTGTATTCGTCAGTAGTTTGAATTATTAATGTCCCAGCTCGTGATCCACACTGAAAATTATTAAAGTAGGGGTTCACTGTTGGGTAAAACAAACATGTTAATTTCACGGTCAAACATATAACTCGTAAAATTCATGGTAATTATCAATGGAAATTTGGCTATTAATAGCAAAACGATAAATATTATCAATTACTCGTAGTAAGTTTTACACACATTGTCAGACAACAAATCAAAATTAATGGTTTCTTAACCCACGGTTGAGGTACTTCCTACATCTGCCATACCCTACATTCTTAATGCTTCACTGAATAAGTACTTATTTATAGAGGTACTAGAAACATGGTCAATGTAAGTCTTAACATAAAACGTATTATTTGCCTTTGACTTAGTACTATCTAAATATTTACTTATTTTACATAATACAGATAGGTGCAATCCAGTTGTCAGACATATTCTGCCGTAGTTTTGAAAATATAGAATTTTTCTCAATGTTACTACTGTCGTGCCTGTACGAATCAGATCATTGAAGTCACAGGACGTTAGCCATAAACTCCCGATTTGCTTATTTCAAATGGGAGACCATAAAAAATTAATTAAACTATTTGTTCTGTAAATGGACGACCTTTGTTGTTGAAACTGTTAGCACATATTTATTAGCGTCGATCATAAATCGATTGAATTGCAAGCGCTTGCGAATGTCATAAAAACGCTGTCACCTAGTGATTTACGCCATTCGCCAAAGTGTGAAATGAATATATGGTCTCACCTCCCGCCATTCGTACTCCACTGGCTGGCAGGAATCACAATATGGAATTATGACTTCACCTGGAGCGCTGGGTATGGTCCTAGGTATGGAGTAACTGAAACAGGCCCCGACGCAGACGTTGTTGTCTATCTCAATGGAGGAACATCCAGGGTAGGCAACTATCTGCTTGATTTCTGTCTTTTTGCACCAGGAATGTTTGTCGGGATAGAGTACTATATTGTGTACCTGAGACAGAGCAAAAGTTACTCATTTCCATAGGTGAAATTGTGTGCTGGCGTGTCGGATGAATTGCAATGTCACCTTATGCTCTGTGAGTCCGGAAACTCCATAGGTAGATGCCAAGTGGAGGAGGAACCAAATACAACAAGAGACGATCTTCATGCTGATACGACTGAAAATATACAAAAAGGTTGAGTTAGAATAACAACAAAAACAATAATAACAATAACAATAACAGTCGTCCAGGGACCGGTTCGGTCGATTAATAAACGAAAACCGCGTGCGTACCGCGTCTCTGCTATATATAGCAGTCAAGGTTGTTAAGCACCCGTTTATAAATAGCCCTCAATTGTATGGACTGAATTTTTTTGTCGCAAAAAAAGTTTCATTCGAATCCCAAAATTATTTTTTTTCATCTTTGTATTTTAGACATGAGACGGAGCAACCCAACCATAGGAACACACAAAATTTATGTTTCAATCCAAATGCAACATACCTGCCGTGCAGCAGTCAAAACTGCGACACTAATGTTAATGATAGAATACTAGAAAACGATAGTTCACACTAGATAGTTCAGTCAACCAAACAAAAACTGCGAACTAGTTACTGAATTCACAGAGTCCATTGTAGAAAATGAGTACACCTGCCCGGGGTGCAATATGAGACCGAGTGTCCACGGGCACCATATGATGTCAAAGGAATCAACGGACGACTATCGGATAATATGCTGACCTCTCCTCTACATAAGAGACGATAACATTGGTCTGACAAACATGTCAATTTAAACGACTTTGACCGGAGGCTGATAATTGGGAGCAGGAGGGACGGCGCCATCGTCTGGGCAGTTTGTCGACAGCCGCGAATGAGGGCAGGAAAAGTCAGCCGGAAGACTGAAATTGACTGAATTGACATGATAAGATGAGAAGAAGAAGAATGGTGGCTGACGGTGACTGAAGCAACAGAAGGCAGTGACAGACCTGGTGGGTGACCTAAGGGCTACCTTTTTTGGTGTTTGACTTGACTGGTCACGTGACAGAACCCTAACTTATGTAGCGACAGAGAAACAGATGTGTTGAACATGCTTACATAATCATTTAAGTAGTTAAAGGACAGTGCTGACGGTGCTGAAATCAATTGAAATTAGGTTCATCCGCAACGATGTACCCGTACCTGTACGGGATTCTCCCTCCCTTCTCCCTGGGCCTGATTCTTCACCCCGGTGAATTTCATTTTCTTGACGTTGCAGTCAATTTTCTGCCTCGCCCAGCATTTTGCATCGAAATCACTTGTTCTGCTAGAACTTTCTCTTCAGGTTCAGGCACGACCGGGGGTACCGGGGGTGGGAGTAATGGCGGTTGAGTTTTAGCAATTACCGCGTTATTTTCTTCTTTCTCTGCACTTGCAATAATGGAGGTGACAAAGTCGAGAAGTTGGGACGAGTAGGTGAGGTACGACGACGAGAAAGGACAGAATGAATGTCCGCTGTTTAACGATTCATTTGTCGTCGTACCTGAAACCTAAAGTAGGAGGTTGCCCAACACGTTTGTAAATATACAAAAAATCGTGTAACCTGTTTGTTGTTGTTGTTGTTGTTAAGATGAACAAGAATGGAATCTTTAATGTCCCATCCGAATGAGTTTTATCTGTATGAAATTCATTTGGCGGAGCCGGGAAACCGTTACCTGATTGCATGTTCTGCCGTACCTGAATCGACTTGTAGGATATTTAGACATTTTTATTGCCGCAGAAAGTAGACAGAAACCGTAGACAACACCCTCATGTTGTCTTATTTAATGAACGTTTCCATTAAATGAGACGCATTTTAAGGCAAATTAAAAAAAATTTCTTTGAGCATTTTGTAACATAAATTACATAAAAGTTAGGGTTGAAATAAAAAATTTCAAGAGTCCATTGAGTCTCATTCATTCAAACCACGGTAGTTTTTAAAGGAACAAACTACTTTTATAGTTGGACTTATCTTCTTACTGCAGCTTTCACTCTGGAAAGTCTAAAAATCGGATTTTGATTTTACATTGGCTTATGTAAAACTACAATTACTACTTAGTGGGTAAATTTGTACCGAACAAAAAGTACCGAAGAATGATAAGGACCTTAGTGTAAGGAGTACACATAGGGAAATAGGGAATACAAGGTAAGCAGGTATACATATATGAAAAGTAGAATGATGGAATGACAACTTTATGTGTAAATAAGAAGGAAAACGACGCAGAAGATGAGTACGACACTGCACCTATGAAGGGAAGTTGGAAAGTAATGTGATGCCCTGAGTACCTACTTGTTCGATACAATGGAACCTGCTTTTTACAGGTAGGCCAACCAAGAGAAAATGAGTGAAGACACCAGGAAACTCATATTGTAGCTTGTCTGCAATACTCCACGCCCTTCCTGTTGGCAACAAAAGTCTTCGAAAGATCGCAGGTACGCAATCGAATATTCTAAAGTGTCCACGCTTTAAAGATCTTCGCTACGTCTGATGGCGGACGAAAGCAAACATGAAAATGAGTGGAATTTGTTAGGTGTGGCATTTTAAAATACTGGAAAAAGTGACGTCTTACAGGGAGTCTTCGGTGCTGTCAGAGTGGAGACTGAAGAAGCCGTTTGCCTCAGGTACTCAAATGGTGATGGATCGCATTTCCCTGAGCGTTTGCCCGGTCAAACTGTTTAATCACTGTGAACGCATACGGTACTGGCGTACTGGAAAATTCAAGGTATTTACACTGTTTTTTTTTATTAATGTTGAGCTATTCAGGTATTGTGAAGGATGGTTAAAGATTTGACTACTCTTGGACCTGGTGCCACACGATCCTGTGTTTTTGTTAACTACTTTGTGGTTCTTTTTTTACTCTTTACTTAGTGTCCAGTAGAAGTTTACCATTCTTCGTCACTATTTTCCGTCAATTTGGAGTCTAAGTTTACTTCTAAACGGTTAGAAACGATGTAAATAATTGAAATCCGGGACTGTCTGCTGACTATAAAATAGTTTGTGACGTAATCACTAATATTACCAATCCGTCTCCGAACAAAGAGAGAAGTTTTCATAGCTCACCTCCAATTTGTCTGACCAGACGGCACGGGTACCTCCGCCATCCGCCATTTGCATAGTCTGATCATTCTATGCGGGATAATTAAATAAAACATTATTAATTTACTGTATACTACAATGGTCGTGCAGGTTCTACAAGTCCAAAGAAAGATGTGACGCAATGATAGTGCACCGTAGTAAGACAAGGTTTGATGAGTAGGAAGGTAAGATTACTGGGAAAACTGGGGACAAATAACGTTAGGAGCCTCAATACCTCGAAATATACCTGAAAACCTCAATTGCTTTGTTAAATCCTGATAGGGAAGGTTAGGAACCCTGAAGTACAGAAAATCCAACGGAATAGTATATTTATGATCTAAACATAACCCCATGACGAAATGGGCTCGTTCGTCGGGAGAGAAGAGATGTGGGTTTGTGGTTTCAGGTCTAGGTATGCAAATCAGTGCAGGAATCCAGCACTGGGGCCAAAGAAACGAACAACAATTGATTTAGTTGAGGTCTAAAACATGTGAACTTATTACAACGTAATTCTCTAGAGGAGGGCTCCTAGGCAGCACTTGGAAACATTAAAGGACAAAAATTAAAGCATTGAGGTAAAAGTAGAAATTAGGAAAGATCAAAATTAGAAAGTAAATATATCAAAACTACACAGTGTACACTCAAGTACACTGTTTCTAGTCTTTTCTATTCTTAATGTGGACAAACATGAATGATGCATTTTCTGCGTTTCTATGTTTCTTTACATTTTTGTGAACTTTATGGCGATCATTCAGTTTTAGACTAACCGACTAGCTGTTTCCTGTAGAATCAAGTTAAACGCTTTCTTTCTAATTATACTGAGAGTATCTCATCGACTATATTATTATTGTTTCAAGGTTCAATGTCAATCCTGCACGAGACACAACCCTACTAGTACTTTTAGGCTCGTGGAAGTACTCATACGTGACAGGTAGACTACTCAGTAGTGCCCGGCAGGGATGGGGAGGGGGGTCTGCCTCCGATGACAAAATGGCGTAAGCGTAGAACTCAAGTGACAGAATCTTCTCACGGGGTTACATGGTATTCAGACAAATTGCCACTGCCTCCACGATTGCGTCAGTTTCCTCTTAATTTTCTTATCTGTCAAACTTATTTCTTTTCCAAAATAACAAACTATTTTGTGTCCACGTTACATTCGCGGTTGTCGAAACAAGCCATTAACCGCTCACTGGTGTCGATAATATTAGTCCCGGTCGTTATGAGCCAATCTTCGTGATGTCATCCAAGTAAAACACGTTTGCGTAAGACCTGCGCCTAGATTTTAAATACTGTTTTTTTAGTAAATGTGTGTAGCGAGTGTTTATACGCACGCACACGGCGGACCATAGCAGAAAATCCAAGGTGGACGACCATAGCCCCGCTGCTTTGGTCAAACTCCAAATGGGTAAACCGGAAATTTGTCCAGTAAGTACCCGGTTGTTAATTAGTGCCCATCGACGTTGATGTTGTTTACTGTCCAAAAATTATATTATTAATGTAAACTAGTTTTTTAATTCACAAATACGTTTTGAAAATAAATGGAAAAAGTGAATTGGCGTTTTAGTTCTAACGATTCTAATGATAGTTGTGTATGTTTTTTGTAAGCCGAAGAGATATAAATACAAGTACAAGTACTACTACTACCGGTGCAGCAGGTACATTACTTAAATGATACTATATAGTACAGTCAAGTGGAGTTACTCATGCATGTAGGATATCCTTGCACATTCGCATTAGGCTCTGAAGGTCAATAGTTGATGAGACCTGATATTTACTATATAGGAAATTGATAAGGTGATTCATGTGGTAAGCTCCTTTTCATAAGCAGTACTCGGAACCAATTCTTTGTCTTACTTTGAATGGTAACAAACCTAATCGACTTTAAGTGCGGTTCCTGTAGAGGTGTTTCAAAATTTAAATGTAAAATACGCATTCCATTTTCGCAAGGACCATCAAAAGATGACCAAATACCCTGACGTTAAATTTTAACGACATGAATTTAGGGGCATTAAAGTTGACTTAATTACTTGGAAGTTAACCAATGGAAACTGAGTTTTATATCATTTTACAGACTTATTAAACTGCAATTAAACGGTACTGAAAAGTACTCATTTCGGTGATACTTAGCACGTATCAGTTACATAAGTATCTTACTTTTACAATACATTATTTTATTAATATTTTATTTGTATAACATCTGTTGTGTGCTCCGGTACTCAATTCCCGACTTGGTTCATTCTTCAGTTCACCCACACCAACTACCACTCTGAGCCATATTTTAATTTTTTGTTTAAGGAATTGTTCTATGAAAATGAAGAACTCATGAGAATGCCCGTGACTGATAGTTTCGGTCGCGTAAATCACTTTCCGCACGCCCTGATATTCTAAACTTCAATACAAATACTCAAACTATTCATGGAATATTGAAAAATAAAATCAATCATTGATGACCATTGCAAGCATTTTAGTTGTCTCTCATCGTCTACTTCGATACTGAAATTATTTATTACGTAAGTAATTTACATCCACACTAGTTTAGTTGAAAGAAATAAATCAATTCGGTCGATAGTAATGCGAAGTTAATCTCCGAGCAAAATTTCTGCATCGGCAGTTACGACTTATTGAACGACGTTATTAAATATAATGTAAGGTAATAAATTGAAACTCGAGAGGTTTGTAGTTTCTAGTCGAATTCTCACGCTTTTCCTTGTGTTGTTTACCCGATAGTTTCGATAGTTTTTTTTTTCCATGAACAACTCGGTTGTGAAACGCAACCGAATTTAAATTTGTTTTGAATAAAATTTCGGACTTTGGTTTTACCATAAAAAGAAGTCGGCGTTTATTAATTGCAATAAATAATAATGCGGAACGTGTTCACTGCTACCATTAAATGGGCACATGGCGTACCTGTGCGGTTCCCTGCTAGATGCAACATAATAAAAGTTGCACGCGATACATGCCTTTAGAACATAATTAAATTATTTTAACTGAAGGAGTCGTTACATCCTGGTCAGTATTAGTTAATCACAACTTGGTAACTGAAAATGGTTGCTTTGATTCGAGAAATTTCACGGTTCTTTTAACTTAACGTAAAAATTAAAAAAATGGAGACATTCTGAAGGTGAGAGATGTTGGTATGCGCTGCCATCGCGATGGTCCACTGCATTCTCTCCCTACAATCCCTATGAATGACATTCCTCGTCGTCCGGAATGCAACATAGGATTTTTTACATAATAGAAAAGTCTATGAATAGTAACATGAATCCTATTATGGAATTTAAAGTGTCTCCAAAGTGTATGCCTTGAAATCGGACCGACAGAAAATACCTGTAAATCAGGGCTTTGTAACCGTCCGATTTCGATCTTTAAAGACGAGCGACGGATCATTTTTAACTGGGAAAGACGACGTCAGGTACATTAGGCACGACCAATGATTAAATGATACGAAAACGTTTCTTCTTAAGGACCGGAAAGAGTAGATAGTTGGAGAGAAGAAATCGTTTTAGTTCGAGATTAATAGATTGCTCTTTATCACCGTATTCTTCTACTTGGTACCGCTCTATTACAACCCCCGTTTTTTGGTTAATTTATTCTTTCTGAACCTGAATCAAACATGAAAAATAAATTCTTCATGTCGCGTCTATTAATTATCGTATTAGGTATCGGATTGTTCGACGGATCATTCCGAGCGTACCTTTACCGTTCGTTCCCGTTCGTTGGTCAAATCCGAAATGTGTTTCAGATTAAATCCTGTAGAATTTAATTTGCAGTTCATAAATCCTTTGAAGGGTCACAGGTTCAAAACTCTGAACGACCCATAACACCAGAGAAACTATCATTTCACTACCTTTGGGCACTACTAACCGTTTCTTCTGTCCTGCACTATTTGATTGTTGCCTTACAACGTCAAGTTCCTTTGCAAGGTTCTCGTTGTGAGGAGAAAACAGGTTTCTCCTTAAATTTAGCGTAAAAGTTAAAATGTGTAAACCTTCCGGATAAAACGATGCTTCCCATATATATGTATGCAACTATCGTTATTAATTATGTAACTGACTGAGTCAGCAAGTAAACGAACATATTTGGCAGATGATGTGAATTATCAAATTGTTGTTGCTCGGGCCATCGACTATGAACTATCTTGGTTTTTAATTTAGTTTTGTTCGGGGACCATTCAAAATGAATTAAATTTTCAAATAAATTGAACCCGACCACAAAAAATAACTAAATAATTAACAAACTAATGTTTTGTAACCGAACACCACGTGTTTGCTTGGATGATTTAAAGTTGATTAGTGAGTTCTTCTAATAGATTTTTCTAGTAGATTAATAGAAATAGATCCAATTAGTGGTGGAATTTACCAATTAGGAAAATTTATTTCACTTTTTTAAATTGAAGTAATAAAACTATATCATACTGAGGTTATACTGTGATGTCTAAATAATTCCTTGCAAACGTCAGTTTGATAGTTCTAGACTGCTGTCATTGATAGTTTCTTTATCTGTTGCTTAACTACTGATCCTGACGGTTGTTCTCTTTCCCTTGTCCAATTTTTTTGTCACACGTCTCAGCCATTTTATTCGGAATACTTTTTTATTTTTGTATTTTGTACTATCCGATTTTCTTGTTGTCAACCAGAACATTTGAATCTTGTGAACTATTCTACTAGACTTTGGTTAATTCGGGGTTTTTTCTCTAGCCTTTTATAAAATCCTTTTTTGCTTATTTTTAAAATGGCCCAACCCTTTGCCTGCCTTTGAAATGTTTTAAGCTACCTTTGGGAGCTGTCCAATAGGTGTTGTCTTTGTGGAGTCGAATGTAAATTCGGGATGAAGGAAAACTAGTTTTTTGTCATTTTACATTTAATAATTTTCCTGGATTATTTCAGGAACGAATAAAGGAATTTATATTAAAGGATTGTCGGGTACAGAAGCTGCGTTTTAAAAACAGAATTTCTTGTAAAAATAACGATGGAAATCTAGCCCTAAAGTAAATTTGAAGACTTTTCTGCTTTTGAACTTAACTTTATCGAGTGTAGTTTTACGTGTTGGGTATTTATGAAAACTATTGCTGTTCCTTTTAGGCAAACTATTTTGTATAAAATCCTTGCATTTGTTGGTCATATAAATTTACTACTGTACGTGCACCTACTCAAACATATTCACTTTTATAATATTCTCACAGTTTTATCCCTTTTACATGCACAAGACTGGAAGTATTCTGAAAGTTACTCTAACCTTGACTTGACAGTCTATTAGTCACGAGTAATTCACCGGAAAATATTTGAATAGTGGAAAAGTTGAATGCCACAAAGGGCTTGCGATAAGCTATCACTCGGTCAGCATACAATAAAACCAATACAAAATATGGCGGTTTAGTGAATGTAAGCCGTAAATTGTGTATTTCTGAACGTCACCGCTCTCGGTTCTAAACCTGATTTCTGTTATTGAAATTCTACACTTGAGACATCACCTTCGACACTGTTAAATGTGAATTTACTTTTACAATTACCAAATACCAGAAGAGGTAAAATAAATGAAACTCCTAACATTGAATAATCGTAACTGTACAGATGAAGTTTTCTCATACGGTGACACCAGTTGAATGTTGAAAAGACCTGAGTGTCTGGTAGACAGTTGTCTGTTAGCCCCATGTGTAACACTTACGAGAGAACATAACACTTATCAAACTACCTCTAACTAATTATATTGTTGTATTTATATTTGTATTCAACTTGTGCATAAAAAAGCAAACGCGGTGGTTCACCGAAATTACATCCTTTAAAATTTGAGAACGGAAAGAACCGTTTAAAAACATGTAGTATACACCTATGTTTAATTAATTAAAATTTTAAACCATAAACGGACAAGAACACCGAAAATGACATTGTAGTATAACTTATTTAATATAAGCGGTACATCTTGTTTCCTCTCATAGGTGAGAGAACCCGGTTACTATATTTTAACCAATTTTAAACGTAATACTATTCTTATAAAATGAGCTACGATTTACTTATTCCTGAATTGATAGCTCTTTACGAAATGTAAGGCTACAAAATTTTAACTTCTTTTGTGATTAAAATTAGAAAATGAAATAGTAAGTAAAAATAGGGTAGGATACAGGTTGGAAGGGGAGTGTTATGTAAAGACCAGCTGGCAGTGAATGAGTTACTCTTTATTTTGATACTGTGCAAATTCTGTAAATGTTTGTTCACCTGTAGACTGTCACAGTGAAACTGTAGTGTTCGACTTGTGTATTGAAGAAATGCGAATGCAGAGAAACACTAGGTGACGTGTTCGACAAACAATTCGATAGCAAAACAAACACAAACGACAAAACTCACTTGGTGAAAGTCTTTCCTTTGTTAATTTTTACTTTTTATGCGTTCATTTGGCGTAGCTCGCACATCTTCCACGGCGAACGGTTGCCCGCGAACTGACTGAGTTATTTATTTAACTCTACTTGGGTTCTCATTCACCAGATTTCATGAAACTACTCGTGACTGGCGCACTCAAACGTGTTTTACTTCAACTCCCTGTTATACACGAAGAAAGGAATAAGCAGGACAAAACCGCGATGAGGAAAACAGAAGTAGAGAAAGAAAGAAATAGAAAATGGAAAGCACGAAGTAAAATTATCGGTGACCCCTGAGACACGGAATTGACCGCTCATTTTATATAAAGTCGTATACATTGGAAGGACATGTGTGCACATTCACGATGAGTAGGCCTACTACTCAGGAAAATGGTTTTGAAAGAGGAACCTATTGACTTATTTACATAGGAGCAACTTCTTTTATTTACCTATTTTTCTCACTTGCATCCGCCGTAAGTCTAAAGTCTTTGCTTTTCTTCTCTCGAACCACCTCGTCTCCTGTGTTAAAACATCAGTTCATTTAAACCGATTCAGGTTCTGCGTCACCGATTCCTTTAATAGCACTGGAACACACACAGTGAAAGATATAAATGGTTGCTACACTTGTTGAATGTCATCGATGCGAAGTGTAAGAGAGGGAAAGTACAAAGTAAGAGGAACTGGAAACTGGGCGAGCAATGGAAATATGGGAGCAGGGCCCTGTGTCATAACGGTAGATGACTCGGGCTCGTGGGAAAGGAGAAGCGCGTGGAAGCACCCCCGGTGGGTTATTGGCCCTGAAACCATGTTGATTTTGCAATCAAAGTATCTTACGGATAGGGCCGGTCTGAGCAAGAAATCGTACAAGAACAATCGACACAGTCAGGTGGAGCAGGAGGAAATGCATTAATACTCTAGTCCTCTGTGAGGTTACCATAATTTTGTCACATTATAAACCGTAAAATAATTTCAAAAATAAACAAAAAGACAACAGGAGAAAGAATATAATGGAGGAAACATCCGACTAGGAGTAATCCCCACAGAGCACCATCTGTAAGACACCGTATAAACGTAACAGGATGTAAGAAATGCAACAAAAAATTAGTATACAAATAAATGTAGTTAGTGTGAGGAGTTGGAAAGAAGTGTTCAATAAAAACAATATAAAAGGAAATGATCCTTGCAAAAACTCAAGGGTAGTGAAATATGATAAACAAAGTATTCCAACTGAAAAAAATATCAACACACGAAGTGTAAAAAGAACAAAGGCAGTGAAATTTGGCAATCAAACTCAGGTACAAAGTACTCGAAAGTTACCGCAGCGGAAATAGTCGACAAAGGAAAGGACAAAAAGGAAGGAAGTTAAGAAAGGCTAATTTGTATCCTTTGAGACATTTTCAGAAAATGTCTTCTTCTTCTTCTTCTGACCGGATATTCACCCGTGGAAACTCCGCGTGTTTCAACCGCATGCACCGACGCACAAATTTGACCCCAGGGGCCTCCGGTACGATTTCTAAAAAATTCCCGAAAACTAGTCGAACTTACTCACGTGATTCGATAAATCGAACGCAGAAATCAATTGGAACGATTCTTTCTATAAATCGAAGGGATTCGATTATCCAGGTTTCCGTGGGGGAGAAAACACAAAGCGGAAATGCGACAACGGGAAGACAGGGAAGTGCGAAAGGCGAATTCCCTCGAAACTATCAAAACTATAAAGAATCTAATAGTTGGGTATGAGAGACGGGTATGCGAACTCGGGGCACTCGAACCGATGGACGGTGACTACTCGCGAGGTATCCCCGCTACAAGAGCTAGAAATCTACTAACAAGATAACCATCTTTCTCTCTCTCTCTCTCTTTCGTACCTGCCATTCATTCCCACCTGATTTTTCCCTCCCACCGCGCACCTGAATCCCCTCCGTTCGTACCTAAATCTTCGCCACAACTACTTGGTGCCCCTCTCGGCGAGTACTACTCGTCGCAATTTTTTTTCATTATGTTTTACGTGCTTTCAGTCGGACGAATCGACCGACAACGTGGAGGCCCAGCTGTCTGCGACGATGGCAGGTTTGCGTGCCTGTACCTGATTTCAGTCCATCCTACCCGATGAATACCTCGTAACCTTTTTTCTTGTTTTTCTCGCTCTTTTCGTGTTTCTACGCTTTTTTACTTACTTTTTACCTACTCTCGATATTTCCTCCAAGGTACCGATGACATATCCGTCATCATCAGTTGTTCATTTCTTCTTCCCATCGTCATCAATGCTTGTGCTACCTCTTCTACCTTTGGCTGCTAGTGTTAAGGCAGGACAATACACAAACTTTAAAACAATTATTAAAACTATATAATCTGTATAATTTTACTAACAATATTTACAATTAACACTATAAATAGAATATGTGATGAATTAACAGCAGAAACTATGTAAATCAACAATGCAACTATCGCCCGGGTATTTTTTAATTAGTAAATAAAACAAAAAATATTAAAAGGACATGGGATAAATGCAATTTTCAAGTATCAAATATTACATGGATGGTTGTGCGTTTGTATAGATAGTTTGCATACATTCAGGTATAAATTAAATGCCTTACATGAGAAATACAAGGACACTTTACTGAAATACAACCGACACGTTCAGGTGTGAGCAGGGTAATAATTTCCCGTTCGTTAAATAATTTTTCAGGTTGAAGGTATGCGTAGTCAATGCAAGAAGGTTTCTTCCTTCTACCACAACCTCAACAACTTCTTTTCTTCCATGGTCTTCTGCCTATCCGGCAATTTCCTTCGACCAAAAGCGTGGAAGAGGATGTTTAAGGTATATCTCATTTCATTTCACTTTGAATAATTTTCTGGTTCTATCAGACAGAGTGACAAATTTTGAGAGAACGACAAGTGAGGATGATGCGTTTTAATGTTAACTAAATATCTAATCAACTAAGTTGACGCTGCTCAAAACTTTATGTCGAACCGTACGCAACCTGTTCCAAAATGTCAAAAAAATGTGCCTGTTCTTGTTGTGTTGCAATGACAGCTTTATTTATTTATTTATTTTTAACTCACCCAATAGTTTCGTTAGTTTTGCAGTTCCCATTAGGTCGAACCTGAGTGCACTCCTGGGCTACTTTGCTTGGGAAAAATCTGATTGTTTCTGGCGTCGAGGATGGTCCTTACCTTACTTGTACCTGCCTTCTCATCCTGATAAAAACTAGCCTCTTCGCGCAAACCAACAGAAATTCGTCGTAGTACCTCTAATTCTTTTCTATCTTTTAACTTTTCCGCTTCCGGTTTCACTATAATTTTCACTATAACCAATGTCCGCCATTGTAGAATTTTTGGAATGAAAACAAAGACCACAATTAAAATAAAAACAAGGCAATAGCAAAAGTAACTGGAAATGACAACTAAACATTTAGTGAATTGTTACTTTAAGTATAGGCTCTCGTGGTACAGGGTGGGACAGTTTGAGAGACGACTATGGAACTGTCTTTGGCAAATTCTTCTAATCAGTGTTACTTTTGCTATTTGCTCAGGAATTTCATTCTGTTGTTTTACGGTAATCCACTTGAACCTTTAAAGGTTTGCTGTTTAAATCTTCCCTTAACCTACTTAGCTGCGACTACTAACTCTGGAGACCTGCAGTGAGAACTACAATGCTACATGACCTTCCTTGGCAGTCTTCTACTCCTATCGCTTAAAACGTTCTTTCATCGATTTAACCGTTCCGACACTTGGCGGACACCTGGACCAGACACTTAGACGATTGTCTTAGGGTCTGTGCAGATAGAGAGAGAGCACGATGGCGACCAGAAGTCTGCCTGCTTCAGACAACCCGGCGCCGTTCCGTTTGAAACCAGCATTAGCACAGGTACCAGGTACATCTGCTCGATTCTTGTACCTTCCCATCTTGGCGGCGTAGGCTACGACGTGAGCCACGTAGCTCTGCTCATGAAGTCCGTGAAACAAGTGAGACATGGGACCTGATGAAGAAATGCATTTTTTTACTGACTTGTGTTTTTGCACGTTTGCCTTCGAAGTGAGAGAGAAGAGCAGGCACGTACCTGTAGCGAAGACAGGTACGTCTACGCCTCCATGAGTAGCTTCGTCGTTTACTATACCCGCCTGTTGATTGTATGTGTAGCTCGTAGTGTTCGAGTTGGTGGGATCTTTTCTCTGTATGTTTCCCCCGGGTGTTGTCTCGTACTGATAGTTCCTGGGTCCTCCAGTCGCATAGGTCAGGGTTGTATAAGGAACACCATCGATCTTCGAGTTCATTGCTATACCTAAGAATATATTGATTGAGATGTTCAAGGAGTGCTTATTTTATCTTGTCTTGGCAGTGGGAACCGTACCTGATGATAAAAGAAAGTACAACTCCGTACTTTGTTTTGGGCGTCGTCACCTTACCGCGTTATACATCTTATCTCTAGTATTTTTCTCCTATCTGTCTGTAGCTATCTCGCTATTGTTTACCACCTTGCATTCTTTTCGAGATTTCCCATTATTTGACTTACTTTTTTGTTGTTCGGACATACCTAAAATGTCATCTCTGCTCTGTGTGTTCCCATTTATGTTGAGATTGTGAGCGTGATCGCTTGTCACTACAATCAATGTATCACCATCATCGTTGCTGTAGTTGTCATCATAGTAGTTTCGCCTTGTTAGTTTGACGGCCTCCGCAATTGTTTCATCAAACATGACGGTCTCCTCCAAGGCTCGCCTCGCTAATCCTCTATGATGGGCGTAATCTATGAGACCTCCTTCGACCTGTCAAAAGAGTTGACCGCTTTACATTTGGCGTGATCAAAAACCATTTTAGACATTCTTCTATCGGACTTACCATCAATACAAATCCGTTGGTGTTCTTCTGGAGAAGTTTTATGGCGGCTACTGTCATTTCCTTGAGGGATGGCATTCCCCCCGGAGATTTGTCTCTTTCGTCTTCATAAGCTATATGACTGTTGGCAAACACACCTGAAAATTAATGCAACTCTCTATAACTTTTACTAATGATTCGTATTATGTGACACTATTGTTTAGTTCATAAACAATTCACAACTTTTGAAAGGTTCCAGTTTTAGTTTGCAGACAGTGATGGCATAGTCAGGGGCATTGCTTAACCACAAGAGGGTCACCTGCGGTTTTTATCAGTCTGGTTTTTGCGCAAATACCTGCGCCATTTTTTGCCATAATTTCAACATCCCAAATTGTTGCCACCGTGCAAAAACTCGTTCCAGGAAGGCGGTGGCCCCGAAGGAATTTGATTTTTAGTTAACCCGTACCTGATAGGAATCCATTTAAACATGGATTTTCAATAATAATAATAATTAAGTGGGTGTCTTTGGCCGACAATACTTTTTTATGGTTCATTACCTGGAGGTACGAGAGGGAAAGGTTACAGCCGGTTAATTCAACTCTTGGTATTCTCTAAATTCCAAGGGGATTTAGGGTTTACAATTCATGAGTTCATTTTTTGATTCAGTTGACTATTTTTCTGCCGTACAAGTTCGAAAATAAATGTTACACCTCCATACTTTATGAAATCAGGCATGACCAGGAGCTCACCAAGCATTTGGATGAGTTCAGAAAATATATAAAAGGTTCTTCGGTTTACCAATGTTTGAACTTATGTAATAGGACATCATTTAAATACGCTAAATGTCTAATAACTTCCTGAACTGATAATATTAGTTTCTCTATTGTTCCACTTATCTGTTTTTTGGTTTTTCGTGCATCTGACAATTACCTCTTATTTGCCTATAAATAGTTTCTATAGTACCAGTTTTTGATGTTGTCACGCGATTGTTTGTAGGATTCGGAGACACTCACTATCTTTCCTATCAGCCCATTTGAGCATTTTCGACCTTCAAGTTTTTCACTTTTATCACTGAGAGCAATTACGTTAATTCCTATTGATAAAAAACTTTGTTGTAATAGGTTAGTCTATAAGTAGAATTGTCATCCTCCGCCACGAAATTCCGTCTAGTCATTCTAGGCCTGACATGATTAAATTTATACTTGTATTAAAACATATCCTTCTCCTAGTACTGCTTTTAATGTCCACACTGTTAATGGCTGCCATTCCGTTTTCTCAATGTACATAACTCAAAGCAGAGTCAAATTTATCTGTGGTGTCCATCCTTCACCTGATTTAACTGTCATAATTAATAAATTTTTTATCGTGTCCTAAATATGAAGGCAATGGCCGGTTTTTGACTTTGTTTCGAAGAAAAGACTCGCAGCGACCTCGAACCGATGGCGGAAATACGTCAGTCGAATGCATTTTTATGAATTCAATTATGCAACTGTCGCCTTGTTTGCCTAGTCAGTCGTAAGAGACATTTCCGTTGTCATATAGTTTCTGTATCTCGCATTAAAATCTATTGGCCTATAAGTTAGATCACAAGGGCGTGGTGAATGCTTCGACTGATAATGCAACTGATAAGACACATCTGATGGATGTGGACACGGGTGATGAGAACTTACCGAGAAGGAACTCCGTCTTGTTGTAGTCCAACTTGAGGAGATCTTGAGTCGTGCTTACAATTTTGTAGTTCACTTTCCGATCAATTTTGTCTGTTTCCCAGAGTTTGATCAGATCTCGGCCGTCGTTTCGCCTGCAGGCCCATGTGTCTATCGGATCACTAGTTTTGTTGGTGATGTTCCAGGTGAGACATTGTCTTCCCCCTCCCATAATGACCTTCAAGATGCAAAGTGAATTACTGATCTCTAAATATTTCTGCAGAGATCTTTCGGATCATTCGTTTCGTTTCGCTCACCTTCAGATCTCGACCAGGTAGATCCTCGACCATCTGACGTGCGATGTCCTTGCACTGAGCTGCTGATTGCGGCATGACTGCGTCGCATTCCCATTTTCTGAAATAGTTGACTTAAACATGAGTAACATTTAACGTAATTAAAGCTTAAAGACGATTTCTCGTCCGTCGTCAGGGTGTTCTGTCAGTATTTTGATCAACAGTGACGAATTGTAAAATCTCAGAGACTCAAGTGAGCAAACTTGCTAAAAATTTGTGGACAAACCCAAAAGATAAATATCAACTTGAGCAAATCTGATTTTGATTGCATCTTATGAAAGTTATTGATAAACTACAAGTTGCGTTGCAGTTGAGAAGTGAATAGATCTTCCTGCTCCTGGAGGAAGACATTTGAGGGAAACTTGAGAATACTTGAGAGTAATAAATTTAATGGAACCGGTGAGAAAATGTCAGCAGATGACAAACGCCGCGTTTTCAGCTACGTAAAATCAAATTGATTATTGTTGTTTGTGTTGCCTGCTTAACTGTTGACTCAATGCGGTAGCACAGTGTACGCCTGCGTTATGTCAAAACGCTTTCGTACGCCAAGGCCTCGCAAGTACTTGGGCCTACGCCTCCTCTCCTCTCTCTCTCTCTCTCTCTCTCTCCCATTCAAATCGGCCCATCAAGTGCGTCATCGACGGAAAATAGAACTTCAAAATGGAAACTGATCTCTGGAAAATGCTAATTTTAATTTTATTCTCTTGTACAATCAGGTACCACGTCGTGTGTGGTACTTTTTTATTGCCAGCTACTTGAACGTTTCGTACAGGTACACAGTGCAGACCTTGTTGCTAATCCTCAGTCTGAGCTTTTCTATCGTATCTTTCTAGTTGCTTCAAGTAATGTTAAACGTCGACTGGCCTTTTAATGTTTTCCTTGTATTTCGTCTTTTCTTATTGAATTTCATCGATTCAACTTTTTTATGTAACTTTCATCTTTCTTACGTTTGCGTCCAACCATCAACATGTTATTTCTCTAAATCTACAGCTATCCGCCTTACTACCACAGATATTGCCCATAATTCTTGTCACTTTCTACGTCAAAATTCTTTACTTTTCCCACGGCCATTTTTCATACAGTTCGACCACTTGGATATTTTTGTAATTGTTGTTTATAAATTTCTACAGATTAGCATCTATTTGACTGCATTCATGAATCCCTGGAGGCTTTCATTTGAATAAAATTGTATATTTGATTTATGTGTCCTGTTAGGTATCTGCACTGCAATTCGTACGGGACATACAGTACATGTAATCACTGTATGTGGACTGATTCGGCTTTTCTTAAGCTGTACAGGTACTTGCTATGTATTTAGTTCAAAAGTTTTCTTGTCGTTTTTTTTCCTTGTGCAGAAAATACTCAGCTCATACGCAAAAAAATTATATTTCTCAATTGTCTCTATTTATTTTAATTTGCTTGCGTCGTTCGTTTTGCGTATGAAACAATTTGCCCATTTTGTCTACTAACCCAACCCTCCCTCCTCTGGCTCTTTTTTGATGATCACCGTAAAAATCCGATACCCATACCTGACACAAAAATTAACAAGTAATTCAACCGCGTCAGGTACGCCCATGCCTTGGTTAATTTTTTTTTTAATTTCTTCACAACAATCCGACATGAATTCCAAATGTGATTTTAACAGATTCTGCTGAATTTTTCATTGAAGATGACACTTTTACACCGATGTTAACAAAAATTTTAATGCTTATTAGGCCGAGGCCAGCGAAAGAGAATTATGCGGGCTATTTTTTTCTCCTGAAAATTAGCTGACGATATTGAAAGAAGTGATGGACAGGGTGCCTAGACTGAGAAATCTGCTGGTGATCATAGAAGAAGTTGCCATTGATGATAGAAAACAAGAAGAGAAAACATGAACTACTTTTATTGAACTTTCCTAATAAAAGTGAGTAAAACGACCATTCTGTGTCTGTGCAATCTGAAATTGACAGGTAATTTATAGTTTTAGCAAATTTGGTAAAATGGCTAGGGAAAAATACGAGAATTAATGAAAAGAGGCAACAAATGAGATTCAATTTGTGGCCATAAGTTACCTGCAGGTCAGGTCCGTTATTTGAATGATCAAAAGAGGACAAGGACGGTGTTCGATGCACGCCATTATAAAAATTAATACGACTAAGAAACAAATAAAGGGAAAGGGAAAAAAATAGTTAAGAGGTGTCAGATGTCGTCGGAGGTTCTATTGTGCAGAGAGCATTGAGATGAGAAGACACGGTAAAAAAATTATGCAGGAGTCCTACACCAAAGCTTTGAAGTCTTAAAAGAAAGAAAGACTGCCAACCGACTTTTTTTGTAGCTACCCAAACCCAAACTTTGATAAGACAAAGTAAAAAACGTTTACTTCACGTCATTGTTGATATCGTAAGACCCAGTTCACACGACTAAAAAAAAGATAGGAAGTTTGCTGTAGTTGAAGTAATTGCATGAAATACATGAAAGGTTAGTAGGACAGGCGACAGGTAGACATCGACCCCCTAAAAATTTGACATTTTTGACTAAAAGTTTGAGAACCCACCTGTCAGCCGAGTGACTGTACAAAGCGCTAGGTGTGGCATGGGTGACACGTGTCGTCGTCACAAAACCTGTGTGAAGAAAAGAAGTAAATTGAAGTTGGAATGGATTATGTAGAAGAAAAGGATGTACAAGATAGAAACTTCCATCATTAACCGTTGAAATTTGGGTCATCCACCAGACTGCAAGATCCGGCCGGAGGGGGTTGAAAATGACATTTTGAAAATGGCAGCAATCAGATGGAGGAAAAGGTCAACGTCCTACATTTCTGAAAGCGAAGAGTTTGAGGAAGCTGGAGAGGAAGAGAAGCAGGATGTCCGGTCTGACCCAGATTTTCCAGACTCACCCGTGTCCTTTCCAGCTTCCTGGGCCCAGGCCATGATGGAAGACAACCTCCGTTCTTTGTTTAGAGAGGCCTGGCAGTTTTTGAGTGGAACTCCCCCGTCGACACCGGAGACTTCATAGTTTGTTTTGACGCCGGTGAACAGTGCCGTGGCTGTGCAGGCCGAGTCAGGTACCGTCCTGTCGACCGAATAGGTCTGCAAGGAGCACATTCTGTCAAAACCATCCTCTCGTCGGTTCAAAATAAACGGAAGGAAATCTCTGGTTAAATTAGGGTGATTTGCGCCGCGTAAAGACAAAAGTTTTAATGTCAAACTACCGTGCTAATAGTTTTTGTCAGTATTCGTTCTTTTTCTCTTCTGTTTTGAAATTCGTCTGACCCAAAATGTAGTTCTGACCTTTAGTAGTCCAACGTTTGGAAATTTCTCAAATTCCAGGTGACTGCTTTCACCACCCTTGTAGATTCTGGTGGCCGTGACGGTGTTCGGTCCCATTCCATCGCCGATAAAGAGAATAACATTTTTCGCTGTTTTCTCATTTCTTCTCAGCTGTAAAGCGTTTATCAGTTCCTCTTCGCCAATTTTCTGCCAGTACTGTTGAGCTGAGAAAGAATTTTTTATTGTGAAAAACAAGTTTAAGAAGGACGGCAAGAACGCCAGAAGTTAACAGGAAACTATCAAGTTCTAATTCTAGTTAAAGGTTAAATTACAATTTCTCCTCATCGATAGTTCACTATCAGAAGTCGGTTAACACACATGTTTGCTGTTACATTTTCCTGAAATGAGCACTACAACTACATAAAACAGCGCGTAACTGCGCAAATACTAAGTTTAAGGCTAAGTTACTTCGTACAATACGAATTAGGCTTGGATGACTTTTTACAAAATATCTAAAAATGCATACAAATCGTCTGTAGAGTGCAGTTACACGACTTTAACTTCAGGATACTACGAAAGCAAAGAAGTACCTTCGTGATTGTAGTCAGGTACCTAAACAACCACACAAGTTGTAGGGTAAAATGAATTCTTATACTTTAAATCCGTCAATAGTATTTTTTGTTGTCAGTTCTCAGAAAAGTTCGTACCAAGTGTTTCGAATCTTTTTTTTGAGGGTTTTATAAGTTGAGCAGTTGATGTAATTCTTCCTTAACGAAGTGTACGTTACGGTTCATTTATTTTTGTATTCTCTGAAAGTATTCGGGTTTTTTATTGCCGGACTTATTTTAGTCACTGATTTTTTATTTTTTCGTGTGCAGACGAGCCAGAAAACTTTTATCGGACGGGCTCTGTGAAGCCTTGACATTAGTAAAAGAGAACGAGAAGGTCAGTAAAAAAAAAATTTTCTGTTGGAAAAGCGAGGGTCCGATGAAAAAATGTCTTGGCATTCATTCAAAGAGGGTCACATGGGAGCCAGCTGATGGAGACGCGAACTCCAACAGACCAACAGAAATTGGGCAGTTTTGAGAGAGTCGGATGCTAAAGTGTCAGCCACAGCACTTGAACTTACTCGACTGCGTCGCCAGATCATCACCCGATACCCGGATACCCGTCAGTGACGCCGTCAACAGGAAAACTATTGGAAACGACGGCGGTTTCATGGCGCGAACAACGCGAAATCAACGACTGAAGGCCCGCCGGAGTGGCAGAAGAAAAGATGGCCGCGACTCGATTCTCCGCCCTTCTACCACTTCACATCCGCCTCCATTTGACTATCTGTCCGCCATCTTTCGCACCTTACCTTATCTACTTGTGAATCATCCGTCTTATCTGTCTCCTGCTGGGAGATCTGACAGGCACACAGACAGAGGAGCAGTTGCGAATCCGAAAGGTAGCGACACACGTCACACGACGTTAGGAGGTACCTCCACGACCGTGCACTCTCGACTAACCACAGTAACCGAACAATCTCAATCATCTAACGGGACTGTCACGGCTGACACATCTCATCTAATAGAAACGGAAAATGTTAATTTGACCGAAACGGAAATGTCTAAATTGGCCGCGGGGCCTCCGTTGTGGTAGGTCTCAACGGTGACGGTTCAATTTTAAATTAAAACTATTTAACTAGTTTAATAGTTATTGTTCTGCTGCGGCCAATTCCTCTCCTTTAGAGAATTTTGTAATTTTTTAATTGTCACATGACGCGTGGTATCCCCCTTTTGTTTTACTAAACTCATACTTTTCCACTATTTTGTGTGGTTCGCATCACGAACTGTAGTTTTTGCCTTGCTGACATTCCTCGTGCTGTCATGAGAAAAAGTTCACCATTTTTGCCTGTTAAGCACACATTTTTTTTTGCTTTCTTTATGTATGTACGTGTCTTATAATTATTGTAATGTGATTAAGAGTGCTACGCTTATAAAATTATATTAAACAACTATGTAGGAACAGTAGGAGCAACAACAACCCAACAACCGCCCTACCTGGTTAGACCCAGGAACACCTGATTCTCTCCAGTGGTATCCTTCACGGTTCTACTGCCACATACCGGAAATGAGGAGAAAAGAATGTCGAAATTTTATGTAGAAAGGAAAAAATACAAAACAATTCACACTGAAAAATTAATGTGAAAACAAGTAACTTTATTATTCCACGCTTGTCAAGTACCCCACTAAATCTTTCTAAAAATTAAAAATTATTTTCTTCTGTCGCAATTTGTGTTTTTGTAGAAACAAACAAGTACGTCGTGCTGTGCCAGCTAAACCGATAGGAAAACATACAGAAATAAAAGGAGAAAAGGGCAAAGGAAAATAAAATGTAAAACATTGTTAATAATAAATTTCATTATATATATATTATGTACATAAAAGTTATTCAATATAAATAAAAATACAAGGTTCTACATTTTAAAAAAGTAACTAAATTTGTGCAATCGGTCAAAGTGAGTTTTACTAAAAGTTTTGAGAATATCATATTCATGTATATATGTATTTCTTATTTAAATATGTATTTATGCATCCATTTTATGGGTTTTTGTAACGCGAAATCGTTTTATGTCCGACGAGGATCATCTTTCACACCTCGATCGCCCCGAATTAAGTACAAAATAGCGATCAAATCGATATCTGCAAGTTATCAATCCGAGTGCTCTCTTTAAAACATTAATAACTACATAAATATTATTTTTAATAAAATTTTAGAAATTTATGAGGAACCGCGTTAATTGAATTTTGTCTGAATCGAAAGGCACCGCCTGTGAGGCTGTTTCCGCTTACGCAGCGGTCACTTCCTCTTTTATTTTTGCCATTTCATTTGGCCGTTTGGATCGCGTCCGATCCTCCAGTGATCCACCCACGTCTTCACTTGCCTTTCGAGTTATGTCGCATCGTCACGTCACCTTCTCTGACTTGACCTGACCTGACCCGACCCGACCCGACCTGACCTGACTGACCAAACTTAATTTTCTTGTGTCACCTGTGCGACGGAACAACTTCTTTTTACTTACTTGTGTCTTTTCTTCTTGGTCTGTCTTCTGCTATTCCGTTTCGATTAACCTTCACACTTTAATAATTCATACCAGCTCCTTTCTCTGTTGTTCTTCTTTCAAAACTCCGAATAATTTCGCGTTCCCTGCCATTCGTTCTTAAGTACAAATTATCTTTGTTCACGTCCTCCATCATAAAATAAAACGACAAACGGCAGTGACACGACTGGAGATGAAGGAAGGAAAAAGGCTTTCGGTACCCGGGGGCGCACGTATCGAAGATCAAATCCACAGATCGGCCCCGGGTCCGAACCACAGATCTCAGCTGAGATCATCTCGAGGACGGACCAAACCGTTGATTGACAAATTTGGTACGCTCATTTTAAGGAACTCATTTTCGACGTTGTTGTTTGAATTTTCCGAGTATCTCCGCATTCGACCATCATTTTGTTTGTTCACCTTAGACCCCCGAAAATCGGTGATCGAAGGCAAATTTCCAAACTCGAAATTCGGTCGCTGAAAATTTGTCTCTTTAATTCTTTGTTGTTCCGCTGGTGTCTCCACCGTCGGTTTAGCCGTCTCCTGCAGCGTTTCAGGTTCCATTTCAGGAATGTTTTCCTTCGAAATGACAGGCCATTTGACATCGTATTTCATCTTCTTCTCCACAGCCAAGTATTTTTTCTTTGATTTGTCTACCCTGTGGAACCGGTACCGCAGCTTCTTAAACGCTATGTAATCGACTATGAAGTATTCTATGAAACAAGCGACGGCAAAATTGACGGCACCATACATGAGAACGACACCGCGAAAGCCAAAGTCTGGAGGCACGACCAACTCAAATGATTTCCTCAGCCAGAAAGAAGGGTCGAGAATGAGGTAAATGGTAAACGCGGTGACGAGTAAGACGCTTAGAAGAAGGCCGTAGTTAGCAAAAAGGGATTTCCTGTAGGGTTTACCCTTAGAGAAAACTACAGCAAGGATGATGTACTGCAAAGAAGAGACACTGAAGACCGCATAATTCTCGTAGCAGGCCAACTCGCTGACGAAGGGTAGGTTAGACGTATGGTTGTCCGAAGTGACCCTGTGTAAGTCCGCGTAACTTACGAACCAGCTTTGCTCCTGAACGTGGTAGAAGGCAGCCACTTGAACGACGATGACAAGTGCCAGGTGAAGAAAAAGGCTGAGCACCGGAGAGAAGGATATCAGACTGGCGAGGGGTGTCTTTTTCGATAAGGCACCCTCGTAGCTTTCCGTCTTACCAAAGAAGAAGACGAATATTGTAATTATGAACAGATCTATGTAGAGGAATTGAATGTCGGTGAGATCGGTGTCGATCGAGTAGAGGATCAGAACAGACACGAACTGTATAAGACTGTAGCTGGCGACATATTTGAATATGCCAAAACTGGTGACGAGAGCGGCTCGGCCCTCGCGAATGACCATAGGAATGCAAGATATGTTGGGGTGCTTTGAGGTAAAAGGCGATGCAACAGAACTCTCAGCGTCCGACAGTGAGATACCTGTATTGGCTGCCTTCAGGGCACCACAATCATTGGCACCATCACCGCACATAGCTAAAAATAAGATTCAAAATATAATTAAAATCGGTTTGGGATGGGAAGAGATTGAAGGACAGGCAGTTTCACTCACCAACGTAGTACCCCAGTCCCTGCAGACCCTCCACGAGGAGCTGCTTCTGATCGGGGCTCATCCTGGCAAAGACTGTACCTCTAGTTAGCATTTTAGGTATGAGGTCTGGATAAAACTTTTGAATGGCAGACCAAGTGCTGCCACTAATTGCAAACGAGTAGTCCGTCAACCTTTAAAGGAACATGTTTTAAATTAGTAAGTCTCGTTAAATTTATCATAAACAACACGTCGTTCAGACTATGAGGGAACCTACCCAGGTTCTGCATCAATTGAGTACCCTAAATCGGTTATGTCACTGGCACTGGTCAGACTACTAATGCTAACAACACACGTGTCTTTGTTATTCTGTTGAGTGTTGCCCAAGCAGGAAATCTGTAATAGAAATAATATAAGTATCTGCTGCTGTCGAACCAACAAGACTAATACTGCTAATAATAATAAAATAATGACTGCTTACACTGGAAGGTAAAGCGCAGTTACTGTTAGTGTAGTATAATACTGGATGATTGCTATTTTTTGTCTGAGAGGAATGTACTAAAATGACTCTTTGTCCCATGGGTACAATGCCACAATCCCTGGCAACACTCAAAGCCGTCATCATATTGTCACCTGAAACAAATCAAAGAATAAAATTAGGGTAGAATGGTGGATGTGGGTGTGTGTGTGTGTGTTTTGAACTTAATAGGAAAAGCATTCACCTACTTACCAGTGACAATTATTGTGCGAATGTTAGCGTCTTTCAATTCTTTAATCACTCCAGTTGTCTGTGGCTTCAATTTGTTCTCCAGGACTACCAACCCTAAAAGAGTCAGACCCTGTTCGACATCTTCCCTTTGAATCCGTTGAACCTTTGCGTATGAGATTTTCACCAAAGGCCTGTAGCCGATGGCGAGCACTCGATATCCTTCTTCCGTGTACTCCCGAAGAATTGAATTGAAATTTTTAGGAACTAAAACAAGGACAGCCTTAGATTGTTCAACTTCATAAATTTCAATTTGGTAAAGAAAAGAGGACCAACCTGTTTGAGGCTTGGAAAGTGACAAAATCATTTCCGGAGATCCTTTGCAGTATACGACAAAGTCCTTCTCCCCCAATGTCTTCGTGATTACGCTCATTCTCTGAAGACTCGAAGAAAATGGAAACTGTCGAATGATTCCAATCTCCATGCAAGTCTGAAAAGAGGCGTACGAAGAGTCACCACAAAGAAGTGAGGAGTGTCGGAGCACAAGACAGTTCCTAATCCAACTCACGGAAAAGACGTCTTCTCCAGCCTCCGGTGATATGTTGCCCGGCTGCAGTTTGGGTCTGACAACGGTCGGATGAACAATTTCAAACTTTGTGTTGTCGCTAACATCCGGTTCCTCCAAAATCCAATCTGTGCTTTCGAACATCTGAAAGTTAAACGAAATAAATAAAGTTCACTTGTTTCAAAAAGCAACTTCATGTGTACAAAACGCAGACCTTCAAGTCCAAAGGGTCTCCGGATAACTTGCCGTCGATGATAGTGAGACTGTGACAGGTGACCATCCCGTAGAGGATATGGCCTCTTCCTAAGGCTCTGACATTCGTTACTGGAGGCTTACATTCTTTATCAATCACCGGAACAACACCCCACATGTCCAGTCCGTCTTCGGTTAGAGTCCCGGTCTGTACAATAAAAAGTTTGAAAGTTAGAAAAAGTGTGAAGAACAAGTGAAGAAAAGCAACAAGGAGGTGTACCTTATCGAAACAGACGCAGTCTATTGACCCTGAAACATTTATACTTCTAGGGCTAATGCAGTAGATACCCTTTTTTTGTAATCTGCTCTGGGCGTACATACGACCGACGGTCATGGCAGCCGGCAGAGCAGGAGGCACCGCAATGGTGATGAGATCCAAGGCCTCAACTATAATCTCAGAAGCCGACAGACCTCGAAGGTACTGCACAACAACACAAAGAGAACCCATTAGATTAAATTATATATAAGTTAAATGGTAAGTAACCGAGACAACAGTTGACTATACCTTACTAATGGAAGTGTATATGAAACCAATAATAGCAGTAACAGCAAGAAGCATCACGAATTTGTATGAGTCATGTTCAAATTTAAAATCAACAGGAGGCGGATACATAATAGAGCGGACTAGACTACCTGAAATGGAACGAAATATGTCAGGATGGCTGTGCATTGGAATTTTGTCGCCGCTTGAAACTTCGGCTGTACCTTTGGACGTGCAAAACCCGGTACGAATGACAACGGCATAGACGTTTTCATCCCCGTAGTATCTTGTTTGGATAACTTTGGTTCCGCAGAAAAGAGTATGTTTGGCATGTTCCTTTGCGTCGTAGGCGATAGTGTCATGATTGGGCAGAGGAGTTTTCGTTACTGGAACCGATTCCCCTAAAAGGAAAACAACATAATTCAATAAATGCTGCTCAACCTCAACCGAATGGAACTCGCATGCCTTTGAGACGCACCCGTGAGCATAGCCTCGTTCACAATGCAATTACCCCCCAGAAGAACAGCATCACAGTGCATTGTGCAGCCATGTGAAGGAATGACAATTACATCACCGGGCACCAATTGCTCTGTTGTGATGGTGCAGATGCTGTTGCTGGAGCCACGCACGACGTTCACGACATCAACGCTGTGTACGGTGCTGCGGAGCTTGCTTTGATTCTGAAATTTTTTAAACAAAATTTGAAATTTTTTGCTGTGCTTTGGGAGCAATTCAATCGCAGACCTGAGCTTACCTTCCGAGTTTGTATGATTGAGGCGATTATTCCCAAGCCACTCATGATTAATATAGCCATAGCGTAGTAGAGGTAATCGTCGACAAACCACAGAATAAATGAGCATACTTGAAAGATGTAGAAGGGGTTGAGAACCTCGAACCAAAGAAGAGTGAAAATACCCTTTGCGGGTATGACAATTTCATTTCTACCGTAGACGATCCTCCTGGTGGAAATCAAAATTGAAAATTAGGGTAACGCAGGATAGCAGGGGACCACTGCATGGCATACAATCCTACCTTAGGAATTGTTCTTGGGTCGTCAAACCCGTCAACTGGTGCAGGGATGCTGTTGTTACGTCTCGGTCGAGGCCATCGAGTTTCCGAAACGTTTTTCGGCTTTCGTCCCAGTAGTAGGACAATTTCTTGCAGTGAAACAAACGCACGGTGTCACGATCTAGGATAGAGTATTTAAATACTTGTAAATGACTAAATAAATCAAGTAAAGAGTAGAACATGATTTTTTGAGTCAAGAAACTCACCCTGGAAGATGCCATTTCCGACGTGAATGGGCAGAGAACGATTTTCCCCACAACGGACAATTTCACTGACGACTTCGTTTTCTAGTGTTTTCTCCCGGTGTTCGACGATAGTGTTCTTCGTCAACACTTTAATACTCTTCACGTAGTAGTTTTTATGTTTGTGATACTTTTCCTAAAAGAGGACACTACTTTTTAGACAAGAATTGAGTGAAAGACAAAAAATAGTGATAACGAATATACAGCAAAAATAGATGTAGTTAACAGTGACCAGGAAAGAAAAGAAGACATGCATTCACATTCAAACTCACCACAATAAGAACTGCAGTGGCTCTGTTGAGTCCACAGCGGACATGAGTGGACAGCAGCATCCAATGCGGACACCAGTGAAACACGAGCCTGAGAATTCCACATGTGAGGATGATAAACAACCACGTCAGGAAATAAAGAAAATAGTTTTTCCGGTACCCATACACTTCCTGTGAATAAACGCACAGCCGTCCATCAATGGAAGAAAGCCTGAACGAGTTGGCTGGGTAGAACGAACATTAATTTAGGCAGGTGCTTACCATGTCCTCATCGCCCAATTTAAGCTGTTCCTTCTCTTCCTGTTCATGCTTCTTTCCCGTTCCTGAAATAAGAGAAAACAATGAAACCAGTTCAATCTATGACATTAAGTGTGCACGGTAATAAGGAGCGTGGCCAGGCGTAGGTCAAGGCGTCAAAAAACCAGTTGACCGTGGTATTGACCCAAGTTCGATTTTCCTACTATCTACTAGTGGGACTGATTTCACATTATTCGCGGATCAACCGTTACGGTATCTAAAAGAACTAGTTTACCAGTATCACGTTCTATTGGGTTAAATTGATGAAATATCACCGCTAAACCGCTCTATTTTCTTTATTAAAAAGTAATTTCATTTCCTTCCTCAACACCTTCCTCCCCAAATACTTCGGAAAGGATCAGTAAAAATTTCTGGACCGATCAGTACGTCGGTGAACAGAAAACACAACTTTTTCTCCAGAAAAGAAGTAAATTTATTGGGTACCTCTCATGTCAATAAAACTAGAGACATGTTCTGTGCCAACAAAACTGACTAATTTGACCGTTAATTTACGTCTACCCGAACTAAAATTTGCGAAACACCAAACAAAGTCATATAATTAAACTTTGCGTATCCATCCCACTTTCCAGTTGCATTCCTCTTGTAATTCGCGTTACAACGCGTATTTACTACGTGTCCGTGCGCTTGCCCGACGACGAGATCAACTAGCAACCACTCGTTGACATCAGACTACATAAAACGCAAAAAAAAACATCAATGCAAAATTTCATCCACGCGTTGCTACCCCGTACCTCCAACCAGTTTTCCCGGGTTCACGACATTTGGCAAATGGGAAGAAGGCAAAAGTACCAGTCAACGGGTACCAACCCATTGCTTTCACATCCCTAGCACTTTCTCTGAAGAGCCAACCGGTAGTCTGTCTCTAGCAACTACGTTTTCATCCGTAGACCTTCACACTCGTAACTATGTTGTGGTGAGTAACCACAACCGGTACCATACTCACCATAGATTTTATTGACTTCGTCCTCGTCGTAGTCCTCATCGTTGCGTTTCGCTTCGTTAGAAACGCGACAGTACGTGGGCTTCGTTCTCGTGTACAAAATCTTATGACTGGGAGTGCCGGGCATTTTCTACTTGTCCAACACCCAGACACCCGCCAAAAGAACACAACTATATACGAAACTACTGGAAAAGTCAGAGCGCGTTAAACGAACGGATAGGGAAAACTACAGTTCTCTCAGAAGGACGTACGGTCGGGCAAACAGCGCATAATTTCAATCGCATCTACGCGCGCGTTCGAAACTGTCTGCTGCATTTAACTGCGTTTTCCGTCCTGCAGGTTCCCGAACGCACCACTTGTGCTGCCGGCCTTGCTACTCTTTCTGTTTTTCTTTTACTTCTCCTCTCTTTTGTCTTCTTTTGATTTTCCTGGTGCTTGTCTCCGCCTTATCAGTCAGGTTCTTTGTTCAGTTTTACGTTCAGCTTGTGTCAGTCCCCTTTCCCGGGGTCTGGTTTCTTCCATCCAACTCGTGGCCTTTTCAAGTCGTTCTCCGTTCGGTACACCGTTAACATGTTCCAACTCATATAACTAATCTTGCCTTTTCTGTTACCCATTTTCGTTTCTCTTAGTTTCCCTACGTTAAAATAGTTTGCGAAATGTTTCCGGTCCGAATGGAGTGGGTTTGCTGTAAAAACACCTTTTTTTTACAATTCGTACTGCAGATGCACTTAAATGCACGTATAACTTAATTTCACAAACGTAACTTAAAGTTTATGAAAAGTGCACTTGAGTTAGAGTTCGTCTCAGACGGTTCCAGAAATGTCTATTAACTACAGTTTACAACTTATTACACTTATGCTTGTTCGAGTAATAGATTTTACAAATTTTCCCGACAGGACTTCTAACGTCGCGTTGATTTGCACGCCTTTTCATTTTTAGACCGGTTCCCGACGCTGCACCACTTTGATGCTTCACAATGGAAATTCTATCACTTTCTCTTGTGTCTTTCATTCACGGCTTCACCTTTGAGAGAAAGAGGAAAAGTTAAGTGTAAGTTAACAAGTGTAGCAGAGCTAGGAAGAACTACCCGTTTTTGATTGATACGACAGCGAAAACGTTTTCAGAACGTTTCCCAGGGGTAAGTCGGGGTGTCGTCAGAGGTTACAAAGTCAAACTGACGAGCGGACTGATGTGGAGACTGACTTTGCTCACTTCTGTGTGCCCGACACGACAGGAAATGATTTATTCCCGTGATTCGCAAATAATCGAGCATGTCGAATCGGCCTTGGTGACCTAAGAAGGTTGTGTGGAATTGTTTTGGTGGTGGCATGGGTGGGCAGGTAGGTGCCAAAGGAAATGGTGGGAAAAGAGTGCTGTTGCGCACTCACGGTCATGCTACCCACTACCCTTTTATAACACTTATCGATTCTCCATTGTTATTTCTGTTTAAATTTTTGTAACTGTGCTTTCATCTCACTTTGTTATTAGTTTATTACCCTCCCAATCTGAATAATTATTATTATTCGACACGTTACAGTTACAATACAGACATTTCCAACATTCCCAGAGCAATTATCATGTCGGCTTCCGTTCTGAGGAAGTTTCCTCATTTGTACCGCCTTAACCTTGAGTCAATAAGTTCAATAGAATAAGAATTGCGTATGCTTGTCTGCCTGTTTTTATCAAACTGCAATTGCACACGAGTGTGTTCCTTAGTGCGACACAGGGATACTGAATTCATGAATGAACGATAAGGCAAATTTGCGGCTTATCAGTCGGAGAGGACCTGTCACCCGGCCAAGTGGACTCGTCCCACAAAATGACATTCTCGCAATAAAATGAAGGAGCGGAATTGACTCAGACCAGGTTGACGGAGAATGAATATTCACACTTCCCTGAAAAGGCCACTTTCAAGGGAAATCGATTAAGCAAGGACACGTCGTGCTAGGCCTGGTGTCGGGTAAACGGCCCTAGCAATGGCGAACTCAATCACTGATTAATAGCAAATATCAAACAGAGAGAGTCCACATTTGATGATTGAGTGTAATTAGAGCGAGCAACACAGTCGTTTTGACTAAGTGGGGCGTCTCCATGGTTCCCATGGCTCCTTCTTAAAAACTGCTTTCTATTTAGGAAGCAAAGAAATGTGTCAAGGGGCGCACCCACTGACAGGCAACCAGTCAGACAAAAGGAGGAGGAAGAAAGGGCAAAATGCCAAAATGGCAGGTACTTGCTGCTCTGAAATCATTCAGATGAGTCAAAAGAGAGTTTCATTTATCTCTTTAACTGATTGCCAATGCCAACTTTAATTCAATGTTTGACTAAGTCTGAATCGAGTAATGTGTGCAAACATGACAAATGCAAAATTTTTTAGCTTTTTGCAAGTTAGAAGAATTGTCACTTCCAAAAAAATATTAGTTTCCTTTTGAAATGGTGAGTCATTTTAGTGAGATGAGGTCACTGATAAAGTAAGAAAGCCATAAATTTGGCAGTTTGGTTCTCCATAATCAGTCAAAAGTGTCACAATTGCCTGCAATTTTGAATCAATGAGGACCACATTTCCACAAAATATAATGGTGCAAAGGCTGCATTGAAGAATGCAATTTTTCACACATGAATAACAATATTTTCCTGTTGTGCTTTCACACTTCCTAATTCATTGGCAAATAGACATTTGCATTACAGGCATATATTTCTCGACAATTGTTGAAATTATATTATTATTTACAATGATAATCAGATTGGATTCAGAAAATAATAACCTAACCAAACCATGACTGAATTGATTTGCTCAACACCTACACACCAACGTTGATGATCCTGACATTAAAATAGAAATCAAATTTGCAGAGAAGAAAGATTATTACTTAGCATTGTACTAAGCTGTCATATGAACGACCTTCAGGTCAGAAAAAGTGTCACCAAATGGGAATTTCATGAAAATAATTTGTTTTCAAAACTTATGGTGGCCGTTCAATTGAATGTTTTTTTTCCAGGTGAGGTTAGGTCGGCTCATTTTCAGCCCAGGTTTCAACGGATTCTCAGGTTCAGTCGCCAATGAGGTTTTCCTTCCTGGGATTGACACTATTCGACATACAGTCATAAAGATTCGTACTTTAAGGATGATAATAGCAAATTCTACAGGTTGGGAATCCGGGACTTTCTGTCAATTTCACTCCTTTCTTACTTAGAGCAGAAAAAAGGAGTGAAAACGACATGTAGGAGAAAATTGAGACAAGGGCCCACACACCACACACACACACACACACATACACAAAAACACACACTCACAGGCTTATCTGGCACTACACAACACTCAACACGTCAAACTGCACGTTCGCGATTCAAATCGATTCATCGAACACCACCGTGTTTTTCCTGAGTTATTTCTTACCCGGGAGATGAGACTTTCGTCTCGTTCTCAAACTCTATGACTGTCACTTTTCAAATATGGCGTGCGCCGAGCTCCGTCTTGCTGAGCAATTTCCTCACGGAGTCGATTCGTTCGCGGCTGACAGAAAGAGACAACTGCTTACCGAGCACACGTTCCGAGACCAGAAAAAGAAAAATGGCTTTTGCTATGAGCGTGCGATGTTCTCTATGTGAGTGTGAGAGAAATTGATTTGATATTGAGGCATGCGCTGTAACGTTTTCCAAGGGAAACCCAACACCCGGCATAGGCGCACGGTCAGTTCTTTACAAAAAATCCGATTGACGCATGTGTTTCGTCGTGGATAAAGGACAAACAAAAAAATTATTTTTCTCTCTGGTGTACCTTTCTTTTATTTTCCGTCGCTTTGTAGTTGCTCTTGCACCACCTCCACCTGTCACACAACACAAACCCCTCAACATTCTCCGGTCCTGGTGTACCTGGACCTGTACGGTGGACCGTTCCTTCTTCCCCGACGACCATGCGTTTGAGGTACTTGCCCTTCAGAGGAAGTCTGACACCAGCAAATTTTGTGCTGTTCTGTTCCTTCCAGGAATTCGCCTTGTTTTGCTGCTGTCGGACTTGTCCACGGCAAGTACTCGGTAGGTGACGTGTCCTTGTTTTGTTCAGGGATCGACCCCGGTGTCGACTTTGCTGACCGGAAGTTTGACCTCTGACTTTTTTTTGCTGTGGCAAAATGTGAATTGCTCTCCTTAAGGAAGAATTCAAGGTCAGGTTCCTCTGACAATGACGACCTCTTCGGGTCCTACTTGTCTTCTGCAATATTTCTCAACCACTTCCTCTTTGTCTTGCCACTTTCCATAACCTCTTTGATCGGTCGTGTCGCCTCAACGGCCTGTGCCTTTTTCCAAATAAATGACCATTAATTACCGACATTTTTGACTAGTTAAACTTGAAATTTTTGTTGATCGAAGCCTCTTTATCTTTCCTGTTGTGCATCGGCAATTTTTCTTCTGTCATCAATCAGCTCGAGACACCGGCTTCTCTGAGTCTTCTCGTGACGTAGATTTTTTAACAATTTTAAGCCGTGCAATTAAAATTTAACCATTTGACACGTCACGCAAATATTTAAAGCCTTGCTTAATTATTTTTTGTTCAATCCGACCCGATGGGAATGTCGTCGTCCTCCTTTTGTCAATTGTAATTCAAATTTCCACCAGTTTGACGTCATTGTAATTTCATAATAGGGCTAATTATGCAGAGCACCGTTTCCCTCGTCACCCTCGAGTTTTCGCACATCACTCAACATCAAACTGTAAAGTTGTAATAAAAAAAAACAATTTCGTTCTATTGATTAATTAGCCGAAGTTTTGTTATTTCGCCTTATGTTTTGCAACAAAAAACTGCCTGCTATTTGGACTGTTTGACGCAGGTACCAATTTGGGTATGACGTTGCTTTGGGTTTGTGTAGTTCTCCTGGTGAAGAAGTCCGTCATGTCTGAGCACCATCGACAGCACCAATCGTCTGCCAAATGTTAACCTTCTTCTGCCATCGGAATCGCAGTTGTTAATTTCCCATCTCACATGTTTTTCTAACTAGAACTGTCCTGTTTTTATTTTTCCTGTATTTATTTATTTAAGTGGATGCAGAGAATTATTCGTAACATCACTTTTCAAGAATTTCATTGATATTTCATCCAGTGAGCGATAGTTTTCATAGAAGTTTCCAGTACTCTCCTTTGCCGTGTGTTTCATTGAGTACTTTAGGTGGGAATTTGTTGATTTGAATATTATTTACATTTACCTGTAAAGTTACCTGGTGTTAATGTTTATATCTGGTAGATATGGTGACCGTCAGTGCCGGTTAAACCAATTTGCACGACAGGCAATTTATTACATCTTCTACCAACAGTGATAACAGAGAAACCCACATTGAAATTAAAATCAAAATTTTCTACGTTGTAATTCTTGCTGTTGCAAGGTCTGCAGTTTCGCCACCTGCTGTGGTCCATCCGTAAACATCAACACTGTTGCCATCTGCCGGTGCAAGCGCAAACAACGCGACATACCATGACATCTGTTAAAAAGCCAAAGAGTTAAAACGTTGAGTAATGGCGTCTAATTATGCAATTGTACTTTTAGTTTCGTACACTTAAATAGTGTTCTCTCAGTTGCGAGTAGATTTCAGTAGCAGAGTAGTACAGCAATTTCCTCTAATTGTTTAAAACCTGTTTCAGCGGTCTAAATAAAATCTAAAAAAATTGGTGGAAGAATCAATTTTTGTTGATGTCACGTTTAAAATTTCAAAAAAAGGTGAAAAAACTATTCGTTTGTTTTTCAGTCGAAAGACAAGAAGATTTCTAATTACCAGCTCTGCTAACGGAACTAAATGATAATTTCCGAAGGGAGACTAACTTTCGACTGAACTTTACGCTGTGACTGTCGTAACTGCCTGTGGGTTGTTGCATTCCTATGAAATTCATCTCAGACCTGCCGTACTTGTTGAAACAGAATATTTATTCTTACAAAATCGTATTTCCTTCATCAAAGTTGGAAATTGGAATTCACACATAGCTCTGTGTCCTCTGAACCCAACACTGACTATAGTTGCTTCTAATCTTCTATTGTACCACAACTATTGTAAATCTCCTAGGCACTAACAACAGGGAAATATAGAAATGATTAAACGTATGGATGGTTTGGTAACGTAAAAATTGCCAAACTCGGCAGTGGGCCACATCAAACTGATTGTTCTGTCATTTCGCAGTTCTCATTGCTAAATTCTTTCCCACGTTGAAATTGTCTTGTGGTTGAGTCTTAGCAGAACATCGTCGGTAGAAAATCCATCGCCAATACGCCAATAAGAATTTTTTGGCAGAAAAGGAGATTGTTTGCATGGCAGTCAACGAACTGGAAAATCATCAGGACATGAAGAGGGTGACGGTGCGATGAGCAAGTAGGACAGACGACGAACAAACGCAACCTTTGCGAATTTCTAGGCGAAGAAGACAGGTGCAGTCGTAGATGTAGGTGATCGGTCTTTACATCTGCGACGTTACCTGTCGCATCGGCATCTTTTGATCTGCTCACTTTTGATCTTTTTTTTGCCTTCTTATCACGCGTTAAAAGTTAATTGGTCCTTGTTTACCCAATGCGCCAAATTGTTACACTTAATAGTTGAGATAGTGTTAAGAACAACAATAAATGTAAACAGACGACCGATCGAAGTCTGAACCGAATCACTTGAATGATTGATTGAATTGGTCTCTTTCTGTCTTTTCCAATGGATTTTGCTAAGTCGTCCGCCATTTTGTGAGCTTTTTCTCCTCGTCGCAGTAACGCAGAGGTGACATTTTGTCTTCGGCCCAAGTTGTTCCTGCTCAACGGCCAGGAAACCGTTCCATTCATTTTTGTTCGATAGCAAATGTACAGTTACTTTGTCGATATTTACATTATATCGTACACGGTTTGTTGTTATTATTGATTTGTCATGAGACAACATCACGCAAGGTCAGAAATGTTTGATTGTGGCCATAATAGTTGTTAAATAGACCAGAAATTCATTTTGGTCAGAATATTTGACTGTGACAAAAGGTGACAAAACAAACAAACTTTGTTGTCGGTTGGTTATTGACCCAGTCAACTACTCCAAGCGTAGGAGGAGAACTACAAGAGTAAAAAATATTGTCATTTAATTGTTAAACGTAGGCGTTCTTTTTTCTGTAGTGATTGTAGTGTAGTGTAGTCCACGAGACTACATTTAAATCGAGTAGCTCCCATCGACCGGCTTCACATTCAGGGGATTTTTCGAAGGAAATTCTCCCTGACCTTTTCTTTCGATCAGTACCGAGTATATTTACTGTGTAATTTTTAAGTTGTAAAATTATTGAACAATTCCACTTACCATCAGTTGAGGAATGAAGAAATGAAAATTGAAAGAATTTCATTAAGCGAATCCGTTTTTTCTGAAACAAAAAAATCAAGAACTATATATAATGAGAAAAAGGATTTTTGTATTTATTATGTGTTGTATTATCATTTTGTATTTGCATAACATTATTTATGTATTCGAAGAGGTACACCATAAGTTGCACTAGTTGAACAAAATATTGTATCAGATGTAACAGTTTACTTGTGGTAGTCTTGACCCGTGTTAGCAGCTATGTCTACAATGTACGAAGCAATATTATATGTCAAGGAAAACATACACTGTAAGTTTCACATTCTCACGACCATGGCGTAGAAACTGATAGAAAAAAATTAAAATATTAAACTATTATTTGACGAATCCAGTCGTATTCCTAACTGTTGTAGAACTCTCAGGTGACGTTGAAAACCCTCTGGTTGTTTCTATTGCTTCCAACAAGTAACTGTTACTGTCATTAATCAGTCACTCGGGGTCGAGTTATTTTCGTAGCCTTGCTACGGTCGAACTTTTTTTTTCAACATTTAATTCTGAGAATGGATTTTGGGCCGATTGGCATGGTGCCGCAGGGTAGTCGAAGGTGACTAGGTCTTGAACCTTTCGTTTGAACATTGAAACAAATGACGAAGGACCAAACGAGTTAGTTTTGGGAAAAAGACAGCCTCGGGGACGACAACCAGAGCGACATTTTGTAATGTTAAAATGGATATCAGTAGAATTTAAAATAAGAATTCGTAAACATTTAAAAGTTATCCTTGAAAAGTTAGGTAGCGCCTGGGTGACGAACCTGACAAACCTTGAGTTGTTTATTCTGTCACTGACTCCTATTTAGCAGCAAAAAAAACTGAAAGTCCATGAAACTGCCTGACATACGAAGTGAGTAGCCACAGCAACAGAAGCAACTTCTCTGCTGTTGGATTGCTCAAAAAACTCTGACGCCACGTTATTAAATTACACACTAATATTCTATATAGTGCTATGTTGCTTCAGAGTGTCAAAGACTGATTCAGCCACTAAGTAGATAAGTTCACACTGAAAGCTAGGAAAACTATTTCCACTACCTTTGGCAAACACACAATGAACCGCATCTCTAAGTAAAAAAAAGTACAAATATAAGAGTGAAGTTCAATGCCAAGGATAACCAACAAAGTGCCGAAAGCCTCAACAGGATGATACTTTTAGTGTTTTATGATGGAAGGTGTTCTTATGTTTTATCATGTGTAAAGTGCCGTTGGTCATAAATCAATATCTTTTTTGTGCTATATAATATATATATATATAAAACAAATAACAATAACATAGGAACAATAGAAACAAATAACCATATAATTGAGTACATAATTTGTCTGACATGAACGTTCAGTTCAGTTGAGCAATTTGGTCACCATTTCATGCGAACACACTCTGACACCTGTAATTAACTACTTATTTTCGTCCATTCGTCCGTCCATCAAGCACCACAAACCGCGTTTTTCCATCTCATTTTCAACACGTAAAAGTTGACAATTATTAAATCAGACAAATTAGGAAACGTTTACGGTAGAAACCCGTTGGAAAACTCGAATGGCGGAAACATCCTCAGGGTCGAAACAATAAAAACTAAAGTACCAAACAAGGTCAGTAGATTGAATGTCCCCCTGCTTCTTTGCCTATTTCTTCTTCTTAAAGATGAGAAACGACAAAATGACAAATGACACAGAATTCAAAGTGTACTCGCAATATTTTCTTAGTGTTTTTGGTAACAAAGTCTTCGGCGCATGAAAATTAAGACGGACAAATTGAGGTGAAGTACCAAAGTACCAAAATCTCATTAGTTCTGACTTAAGAAAGAACAGTCAGAAGAGTTCAAGGAGCAGAAAAAGTGAAACGTATCTTTCTAGAGTACGCCAATGTCAGGTAGGACAACAACTAGATGAACCGGAGCAATGACAGTCGAATGGATTAAAACTATTTTCGTAAATTACGGCCAGAGCAAAAAGAAAAGAGGCAAGAAAATCTTGTTGTTGAATTACCTGAATTTTAAGGTCCGACACGTCACGGCTGGCAAGCAGAAGACCCAGGAAAGACTCACTAGTTTCATAGTTTTTCACTTTCCCGGAAACTAAAACTATTTTTACCGGTTTCAGTGGTTTGCCGACGCGACCGAACGAATTGCTAGAATTTTGGGAACCGGTGCTCAGGTATCGACCGGCCAAACTGACTTTAACTGATAGACAACCGAGAGAGCGAGATAGAAAAATAGAAAAGAGAGAGACAGACACAGAGAGAGAGAGAGAGAGAGAGAGAGAGATCTAGTTCTATTGATAACAGAAGACTGACGTTCGGTTTTTCACGGTCTCAGGTTTTTCTGAAAACAACGCTGCGATTTTCAACTATTTACTTTGTCTCCTAACTACTTCTTAACTGGTTATGATTTTCCTAGTTTCTATTTTACCCTCACATCTGGTGATGAATAGACAAGAACGACACTTGGGGAAGAACATTTTCGGAAAACTACTTCGACCCTGAATAATAGTTTGATTTTAGAAAAACCACCACTGCTCCTATTCTGGTCAACTCTCCTCTCCGACAGGTGAATTTGGGAATTTTTCCCCGAACCACCTGGCCAATTGGCTCTTCTTAGGAACGAGGTTGGCACCACCTGTGGAATGGACTCTCGCTAGAATATTTGGACTACCGCCAAAACCCTTACGGTCAAATTCATTTTAAATGTACCATTTGACTTAGTAAATATGAATGAATTACAATTTAATAAATAAACAAATTAATTAAAATTTAAAGGAAAACACGAAATTAAGCAAAATTAGTCGGGAAAGTTAAGCTACTGGTGTGACGTACATAAACGTTTTTCTATGTAACGTGTATGTGATGTGTTCTCTACGTGAAAATTTTTTTAATAACCGTATATATTTTTATTAATTCGTACGATAGAAGACGTGCAAATTGTAATTGACTGGAAGCCTCGTGACACTCACACACACACATTGTGTTTATTTAATTACAGCTGAGTATCGTAATGTATTTTGTACAAAATAAACGTGTTGTAACTGTTATGTAAACAGACGGAAAATTTGTTTTGTCAAACTTCGACAATAAAATGCGACAAGAAATTGAAATTGAACACAAAATGGTGTCGCAGGTACGAGCAGGTGGAATCAAACGACAAGAGACAAATCTGCGGCGGTTTCGAGTGTTGTACCTGGGCACGAGTCGTGCCATTCGAAATTAAATATATTTTTAATGTATCACAACTCACGTTATTATGTATTATTAACTGAGTATTATTAATTAGTCTCTTTCAAACTCACCTCGCGTCTAAAATTATCCTTCGGTCAATCAACGAAATAAACTAATCCACTTATTTGAACACAATTTGTTTGTCCGAATGATATGAATCGATTCGAAGAGTAGTCAGGACACGCTCTCTCGCACTACAATACTTTTGATTAATCTTTTCGCACATAATATAGCAAACGGCACGAAGTCACCTTGGCGAATGTTGAATTGGAAGTATCCGGTCGAACCGGACGGCTCATTTTTTTCTTCTTACGAAAACTCGAAATGGCAACAGGTTCCCCGTAGAAAATGGCGGCGGCCAGGTGTCACCCGGGTACTCAGTCGGTCGGTGCCTGTCGAGAAACCGTCCCAAGAAGAGGCCAGGGCCAAGGTGCCCTCAACCAGAGGATGTCGCAAGTGCGAAAATGTCGCCGTTTGAATTAAAACAATGCGAATGTGATTGGGCGACGATTAAAACGGATTTCTCACGAGTGCAGCTTGTTATTCAATAGACCCCGAAGTGGTAAATTGCGGGTGCTGTGGGACATCCCCACTTTAAGCGGAAGCAGAGCGGAGAGGAAGTTGCTACTTCCGGTTACGTCCGAGCAGCAGTTCGTGTTCCTAGTGAAGAAAACTTGAAGTTTGTTTTGTGGGAGTGCTCTAGTAGTTGTGGCAGATTCACAAACAGAAAGCAGTGCCGTAGCCACCAAAGAAGAACTGAGGAATGTCGGACGAATCCTCGACAAAAAAGTGCAATTCGGTGCATTTGCCGTGTAATTCGATCGCACTTAAAACACGGGAAAACACGTTTGTCGACATTTTCATTATTTATTTAATCTTCTGTTTGGATGTGTGGGATGATTCGAGAACCAGATAATTCAGGCAGATAATAAATCTAGCTGAAAAATTACATAAATTAAACATTTCAAGTTTAGGACAAATTTTTAATAGATTAACTTATTAATTTTGTTTTTTGTTTGTCGCCGGAGAGAACCTTCGTACAGCTCTTCATGTTTCTGTACAGCGAATTTTTTTATTTCGCCTGAGAACTGCCAAGGACATGGAATTTGAGAAAGTTTAAACCCACCGCACAAATATTATTTAAAACATTAATAGCTGTACATATATTATGTAAGTCTGCACGACTACAGACAATGCAATTGAAGTTACATAAGCTGAGATATGAGGAATGTTACGGTACAGGAGTAGAGTCTCTCATCATCAAGAATTTGTCGTGGCATCTGCAGTTTAAGAATAACCCCCTCTAAAAAGTAAATTTCTTATTTATAAATTTTGCAAATAAATTACAACTATAAATTAATAATAATATAAATAAACGTAATATAATATTTTCTATTATTCAGTTATATTTATTACGTGCATGCGTAACAGACAAATTGCATAAACTGCATTTTGCAGGCGTTTGTCTAGACCTCCGAATTTTTAGGTCCAACGCGCTAAAAGCACCCTAAATTGTATGAAATCCACCCAAAATCCACTTGATTCTTTGACTAGATTCTTCGATAAATAAAATTGAGGTTCATGAAAAATTGATTCACATGTTTCCTATTTATATGTATCCTTACATACGGCCTGTAACATAAGAAAGTGATTAATAATTACGATGGAACCATCTGGTGAACAACGGGGAACAAAAATTTCTGAAGAACAACAATGAAAGTTCTAGTGGGAAGACTCACTACTTCTAAGGGTTTCAGCGCAGACCTTTCAACCTGCTAAGTAAATTCTTGTCCTTCTCAATCTGCTCCAGAAGTGTCAAGGATTTGTCTCTGTACTCTTCTTCTTTTGCTCTCGCCACTTCGGCTGCCTCCCTGTACAGGTCGACCAAAGCTTGTTCCTCGCTGACGAGTTCGTTTATTTTTCTTTTAATTTTCTTTTCCAGGCTGTTGCTTGTGTTGCTCGATTTTGCTGCTGACAACCTGAAAATAAATGTTACTCTGATTAAATTTTATACGCGTCACTACGAGGACTGCAAGGAACGGAGTTACACCGGTTGGTCTCAACAGAGCAAGACTTTTGAAAAACTAACAAGCAGAATTGTTTGTATTTCCTGATGATTTCCTGCTGTGGACAATCTAACTGACTTTGGTTTTCTTTTTAATACTTTCGATTTTTAATTTCCTATTTTGCTTTACTATTTTTTGCTGTTTATTTTCTACACCTATTGTATTTGATATAAATTGAACCACTCAACTTTCCGCTTCTTCTAACCTTTCCGTACAGAATGTCAGTATACAAACGAATGAATTATTCTGACCAGAAGTTACTGTCGGACCATCCGACTCTTTTTACCTCTCCTCGTTTTTCTGCATTGAGTTTTTAATTTCCTTTTCATCCCAAATGTCTGTCGTCCAGCTGGGCACGCTTTTTTCAACCAAACTTTCTATGTCTATGAGACCTCCCTCATTGCAGCAAATTTCTACTGAATTTGTTCTTTCTGTCATGTCTGACCCTTCGTCTCTTTGACTTCTTCTCTTCTTCCCACTTGTCCCAGTTGATAAAATTTTACTTTTCTTTTTGGTAATTTTGAAATATTTCACTGAAATTTATTTTATTTTTTTGTTTTATTTTGTTTGTGTTTTGGGTATTTGTTGGTATTTTATCGTGAACTGATTGTGTTGCCAATCGAAGTCATAGAATAATTACGAAAAACCTACGAATGGAAACTCAGATCTACTGAATCTATTAAGGAATTTTTCTATGATTTTCTGCATTCAAACTGCACTATTTGTAATTATAATTTCGGTTAAAATAGTCAAGAATAGGAAAGAGGAAGAGAAGGAGAAGGAGGAGGAGGGTCAGATTTCAAAATTTGTCGGAATAAAATAAAATATATAAAACGCTCATATGTATATAATTGTTTTATTAGTGTTTATCGAACTCGAAACTCGAACTTATACGTTTGGGTGGGTAGAGCTAAATTTCCAAGGTTCACTTCGTCGTACCTTTCTCCGGGGACGGAACAAATATCGAAATTGTTGACGAGGTTGGCTAGGAATACGAAAGAGACGAACTGGACGAGTTTGTAGCCCATGCAGGACCTTTTGCCCCCTCCGAATGGAAGGAAGTGCGCCGGCTTCGTCTTTGCCCCCGTTGACGACGAGATGAACCTGGTTGGATCGAAGAGCCGGGGGTTGGACCAAAGCGACTCGGACATGTTCAGTTCGTAGTTGTTGAGAAAGACTAGAGTGTCGTTTTTGACTTTGAAACCTTTAAAGAGGAGAACGGTGTTATAAGGGGTGTGTGTGCTGCGGGCAGGTGGGGGGCTAATTACGACCCTAACTAGCCATCTTACCTGACACGACTGTGTCTTGATTGGACACGTGGGGGACAATCGGCGAGGACAACATCCTCAGTGCTTCCATGACGACTGCCTCCGTGTAGGGCATGTGCACTCTGTCCTCCAGAGAAATAAAGTCTTTCCCTCTCCTCTCTACTTCCTCTCTGATCCTTCTCTGCACGACCTTGTTGTCCACCAGGAAGGTCAGAAGCTTGACTAGAAAATTTCCAATGGCTGTGTGCCCTCCTATGATGTCCTCTAGGGAGAACAAGGCTGTTTCCATGCTCAACCTTTCACCACCACCCCACTTGACGTCTTTGAGCAGAGCGTCGACGTAGTCTCTCTCTATGGAGTCTTCCTCTATCTCCTCCAACCTGTCCTTGATCAGGTTCTTCAGGACGAAGTCTCTGATGTCTCTGGAGTGCCTCTGAACTCTCTTGATGTCCTTCTTGTAGAAGACGCTAAGGAAGGGAAGAAAGTCGTAGACGTAGCCCTGATTCACCTCGAAGAATATTTTGTCAAAATTGTCGACGAATTGACGGAACTCCTCGGTGAGTTCCATGTTGACAGAGCAGAAGTACCTGAGGAAGATGTTGGCGCAGGTAGGCAGGATTCTGTCTTTGATGCTGACGGGATTCTGCAGGTGGTTGACGGGTTCGGACGTTGCCGTTTTCAGGTACCGAGGAAACCTGACCAGACTCTCGACGTGTTTGCTTTCGATCAGGTTCATCAGGTTCTTGAAATTGTGCCTGAATTGCGTCGTCGTTCTATTTATTAGTGTCCTTCCATCTCTGATTTTGTACATGAGATTTTCGGTATTTTCTTCCTTTTTCTTATCACTGCCACCATTGTTGTTATCGGCACAATCCCTGACGCTTTCTATGAGTTTGTTCACTTCTTCGCAGATCAACTGATTCAAATGTTGGAAATTGTTGCCGTAGACCTTTGGAAAAACATGATCTTTAAGGAGGTCTCGACGTTTCTTCTGCACGTTTGACCAGTCACAGAAAGCGAGAGCTGTGGACGAATACAAAAATATTTGTAATTGAGTACTGTTTATAATAAAATGGTTCGAACATCGAAACAAAATAAAATAAACTAAAATAGTACTGACACTCCAAAGGTTACATTACATTCTGAATGATAATAAATAAATTGTTCTTTTAAAACTTTAATATGATATTTTGTATATAATTCATAAAAGATGGAATTAATTTTATTTATTTTTATATACAAGCGTAATGCAATAGTCTTTGTTGAACTGGTTAGTAGAAAAAAATAGTTTTAGTGTTTAGTACGTTTGGTACCCGGTAAGGTAATCGGTAGTAACAGGATAAATTCTTTAGAATACATAACAATAAGATATTATAGTTAGTTATTGTTTAACAGCAAATAGAACTTAGTTTTTAGGCGGTTAACTGAGAATAAAAGAATAGAAATTTTGTATTACTTACAGTTCTCCTTATTTCCATGAAAAAGCTGATGGTATCTGTTAAAATTAGGCCTCGAATCGAACTGGTGACTCTTGTGAACGAGTACCTCCCGTATGTTTTCCACACCGTGGACGACAAGCGCAGGTACCGAGCCCAACTGAAGGGCGTAGACGTCTCCGAACTTCTTTGAAAGGTCCACAAAGGCCTGATATGGCACCTTGTACCCCTGAAGAAGGTGCAGGTTACCGATGATGGGCCAGGGCTTGGGTCCCGGGGCCCTTCTCACATCCCAGGCACTTTGAGGCACCCCGCGACGGTCTCTCAGATACCTGAGAAACCCGAGACCCGCAATTAGGAAACCGATCGCGAGGTACGTCAGTCCGGATATAACGATGACGGTCATTTTTCTATCAATACAGTGACTTAGCTAGTGTTGGATGGGAGGTGTCGCAGAACGGACAGTTTCGGTCAGTAGGTACCCGGTTCGAGACTGCAAATCCGTCTGTCGCACCTCTTCAACGACTCCCATCGTTTTATATCTAAATTTAAAATTTAAATTTCTCCATTTTGCCTCGTTCCCTCCTCTCGGTCCGCCATTTCCGATTGTACAATTGAATATTTTACAAATTTAAATGTATCAGAATCCGAGCAAAGTACTTCGCAGTTGTCCTTCGAGTACTTCGTTCATCGAATGTGCCACTCCTCAACATTTGATGCCTCGTACCCCTCCGTTAACTTATTGACACATTGACACAGTTTTGTACATTGTAACATCAACGTGGCAGTCTCTGACTTCTTCTCTGGGTTGCTCTCTGCTTTTGTTCTTACGGCGTTTTGTCTAACGAGAAATGACTGGAGGGTTAACCTTCCCGCTGTTCTTAATTTACCATGTGTTTTAGAAAATGATTTTGGTCAATGAGGACTGTCGCCATGTTAAGAGTTCACTGTTAACTCCCAGCGACCCTTCCCTTCCATTCAACCGTTCAGACGTTTAGTTAGAATTTATAGTTTGTCCATCGTCACAACCAAATTTACTTCTCTTCTCAGGCTTCTCAGGCATGAGGGAAGTACCCCAAAGTTATGACTGCCTGACATGTGACATTTTGATATTTTCTACTTGTTTTTTCTTCAGTCTGGGAAATGTCGACTTCCTGATGAAAAATTCAGTTTTCCAGTGTTTTTCCTTTCCTCATTTTCAGTTATGTGAAAACAGTCAACCAAAGCACGTGTTTCTTCCCTCTTTATGTATACAACTACGTATCATTCTTTTTTCCCTTCCCGGTGTTGTCCGACGATGTTTCCACAGGAGATAGAAATTAATCTATTCCACCTGAATAACCGGTCTGAGTGAGAAACCAATTTAGAATCCATGTGGTGGATCCCTCCTGATTTACCATATTATTTCCATTTCTATTCGATTTTTCATGTTTTTTTGTATATTCTTTCCGAGTTCCCGAGAAGGTCAGGGTTCCCCTAGTGAGAGGAATCAGGGTTTCACCGTCTGGGATGCGACAATCGTCCTTTCGACCTACTCAGGTGGGAATTTTAATAAAATCGGGATTCACCGGGGAATTATACTCAATAATCACAGATTCAATAGAAAATTCGATTCAAAAATGGCGGAACTCCTTTGAAAGACACGTCAGATGTTGCTAGGCATGGACATAGGCGAACTATTCACAGGGGGGGATGCCCTACAGGAATGGATGCCTTCCTCGAAGTATACCAAATTTGTTTGAAAATCTTGATGCTGTTGGGCTCAGTTTCAGGTAGAAGATGTGTAGGTATGCACGTCAACAGGAGTGTTACGTTGTTCTGTTCTGCTGTTTTGTTTGTCTAATTCTTAATTTTTTTTGGAAATTGTTGATCTTTTAAGACTCAATTCTTCTGATTTTTGTCTTCCAACTTGAATTCTGTCGTCGTCGTGGTGTCACACATGACGGAAGACAATACCCAGTCAAATCCTACTCACCTCTTTTTAATAATTGTTTTTATTTATTTCTTATTTTTCTGTTGCTGGCAAAAAGCAACTCATACAACATGTATGAAAACACGATGTTTTGGTTCAGTTGAACTCTGACTGAAGATGACTTGTCTTCCTCGATGGTCGCCTATGGCCGAGAGTTTCACTGTCCAGCCACACACATGAACATGCTAATAAGACAGATTGTTTTCATGCATGTCCGAATAATAGTTTTGAATTTTATCCGTACTTTTGTCATTCGTTTCTCTGATGAATTCTATTAAAATATAAAAATTTTAAATTTTTCATTGTAACCCACTATAGGAATTAAATATTTGTTCACTCAAAGAAGAAGAAGAAGAGGCAGAGGCAGAACAAGGCGGTGATTCGAATGAAGTTGACTTCCCAAGTCTTTTTCTTTCTGACAATGGCAACTTGGCTACTTTGGTTACATCAACTTCTTTCTCGACTGTTCAGCTAATTGCTTTGATAAACTTGCTACATGTTTTTGTGTATTTGACACATTACTCGTACGATTATTGTTTGGTTATTTCTTGAAGGAAGAGATACACAACGTCTCACATTTCGTCAAGACTAAAAAATTTCTTTTCGACTATTCCAACCAACTGGTAATTATGCAGTAGAGGCACATTTCATCCACGGCACATTTCGGTTCTTCAACTTCTTCCTCTTTGTGATTGCTCAATCCTCTGAATAATGTGAGTTCATCACTTGACCGAAATTCCATTTCTCCTTGTCTGCCTTTCTCCTGTGCGACAAAACACGAGAAATTGCACGTGCAACTAATTACTCCTTTCTGATTTGCTATCGTTCAATTTATTCGAAACTTCTTGCACGTGTTGACGTCAAGAAAAAAAACCGGTCAGTAAACTCTTCTTGGTAAAGAAAAAACGTCAACGTTTGAAGTATCAAACTCGTCAGGTTCCCTTCCCATGAAAAAGAGTACTCCTAGACAAATGGATTTTCCTACTTTTTTTCTATTTCGCGGATTTCTGACTTAATTCCCGGTGAAATATTCCGTCTTGATTCTTATCATCCGTTCAAAGTTCTTCTTAGATTATCTTTCAGTGGAAGCGCTCTATTTTTTTATTTAAATAAGACACAGTTTATCTTGTTAAGAAGGACACCTGCTTTGAAGACCACGCACAACAGTCAACGTGTCTCATTTTCTAATCCAAAAATTTCAACTGCATAACAACACACTTTTAAATTTTCACATGTGCACATCACCAGGAAATGACAAGGAGAATGAAAAAAAAACTATGACTAACATACGTACACAATTTGAGGTTGTAGAAGTCCTCGACCAGAGGAACGAAAAAACATTTAGACTTTGTGGCAACCATACAATTGCCTATGAAACAATATTATTTGGTTGAGTTGAAGCAGACCAACCTCGCACACCTAAACACTCGAAGTGGGGCGACAATTAGGAAAGCAATGAAGGCAACGCAATGACCAGTGATGTAACACCAACACTAACAGGTTGGCATAAAAGAGGTGTACCTAGGAAGGTCACAATCGGAAATGTTTCTATTCAATTTTAGAAAATAGAAATAGAAAAAAGTGACGTTCATCGCTTGGGAAGCCAAGTTAATTTTAAACAAAAAGGGAAAGAAAAAAAAGTTCGTTTGGCCGGTAGAAGTGATTAATAATTGAATAAGGCTAATGAGAAAGTCGTACAGGTAATTCTCACAGGTGAGTTCAAAGGGAGTTCTTACTGAAACTGCAACTCTCTGACGCCAAACCCCCACCAGAACCCCAAAACCCACCACCTCACGTGACACATGTGAAAAATTGGACAAAACCTCATTAGAAAGACAAAATTCCAAAATAAAAATTTTCAATATTTAAATTTATTTATTGATTAATAAGAAGAAGTTACGTTAAAGACGTCCATGCGTTTTGCAATGGAAATCGATTTATAAAAAAAAATACAAAATTTGAAATAAACTTTGGGTAATAATTCAGGAAACTATTTGGAAAATTTATTCTTTTTAATGATTCATTTCAATATTAAAACGCTGGCAAAAGAGACGGAGGTAGGCAGAGAGACAGACAGACAGACAGACAGAGTACAATTTCATTATTAATAATTTATTTTATTTTGCCTTAAAGAACAAAACTCCCCGGCTGTTCTCAATCAACCAAGTAATACAAATAGTATAAATAGTAATTAAAAAATATAACATCAATAGTATAAGTAATTTTAACTGTAAGTCAAAAGCAGCAAATTAAAATTGTAAACCTATGTACATATACGTCCATACACAATCAATAAAATCAACATGATAAATGATATCACATGAAGTATTGAATATGTTTGAGTTCTTCTATGACCAAATTATAGTTTTACACTACAATTGTATTCAAATTGAACTTCATGTACACGCAATGTTTGTAGTACATAAGTGTAGAAGCAAATAGTATGGACCAGTTGTATTTTACATTATCACATTGCTAAGTTGCTGTTGTCTGGGCACCAGTGGACGCTTGGAATGCGCTGGTACCCGCCTGGTGGCTGCCTTGCACCGCGACTTTTCCGGATGCTGTGGTCCATGTCATTGACCCAACGCCAAATTCCCTCTCTGTCGGACGTTCAACTAAACTTCAACCTAAATTGGTCAATCAAATCGACTTGGGTCAAAGTCCTCGGGGTCAAAGGCTCTTTCACCTTCGTCTTCTCATCGGACTTTTCACAATTGAAACCGATTTTAATTGCTAATCGATCCGGTTCAGTCCGGTCCCGAATTAATTAACCGGGAGTACTTTCTGTCTATCAGTACCAGGATCGATCATTTTCATATTTATTTTACGTAACTCTTATCGATTATTTATATGATGGATGATCAAATTTCGAATTTGACTAAATTGATATTCGCATTTTTGTTACCGGACACCCCACTCTCTCTCTCTCTCTCTCTGGTACCTTTTCCTCCTCTCTCATTCACTTCATATTGGAAAATAGCCGCTGTACCGAAGAAATTGTTATTATTTTTCAGTGCTCACTTAAAAACTGTATCATCTCTACAAGGGGTGTGTTACAGTTGGTCCAAATTCACCTCTCTACTCCACAGCTCTCCTCCTTCATTCAGGGTTTCTTCCAGTTTGCAGTTCAAAAATATTATTTAATTTCTGCCCGAGTCATCCATCTCTTGGAAAACTTCTTTCCTCATTTGCTCATTTCCAATTTTCTAATGTGGTCTTCACCATAACTTTTGAAGTATTTATTTATTTTGAATCATAATTTACTGATGACGTGACTCAATTATGAATCTTTCACGTTTCCTCTTCTCATCAGGACGTACCAACACTTTTGCGTCGGCTAAATTGTAACTTCAAACCGTAACACTTGTAAATACAAGAATTATTGTAAACATAAACGTTTTATTTACAAACATGGCGAGTCAAAACAGACGACACGATTTCTCTGTGAGATGTACGAAGAAAAATTCAGTTACATTTGGTATAAATTTTAGTATAATTCGACATGAAATTTTGCTATAGTAAATTACAAAAATTCTAAAAAAAGGAAAAAATTTTGCAAAAAGACACAGGTAGGTGTGAATGGTGCACGAATCTGTGATAGTTTTAGTTGAATAATTGACTTGACAGACGATTAGTAACAACGTACGAATACAGACATATTGCTGATGTCGACGAAGAGAACTTAAGTTCCCGTGTTTCTACCTTCATGCTTCTGGTCGTTTCCAAGAGGCATACATATACAATTTCACTGATTAACCAAACCATAAATATATACTTATACATCATAATATAACACAAACTAAATGTATATGAATATATTAAATACAATATAAAATCGAATTAGGCCGACCAGACAAGTTGTTTACTTCAAATTCTGAAAGGTCCATTTTTCTATTTTCTACAGAGTGTCTATTTCGTTCATTTTTTTCTATCTTTTAACTCTAGGAATCCACTTTCTCTCTCGGGTCCGTTAGTTTTGAATTTCATTACCGTCATTTCTAAAAATTTTCTTTGTTTACCGCCACATGAGTGTAATTTATTCCGAATTTCAAGTCTCGGATTATTCACAATATTCCTAGACTCTTGTGTTTCTCTCAATTCTTCCTATTCGCTAATTAAATCTAAAGAGATGACACTCTACTCGTGTAATGTAGTCGAATTCATCTTTTTCAACCCGTGGTAAATCCAAAAAAAGGCATTCGAATTGAATAGTCAATCTCTTGTCATTAATATTAAAAGTGTTTCCTTGTTAATATGTGAAGATGAACCCGTGTACCTACCCGAAGGCGAAATACAAGACAATGCCGAGCTAAATTTTCATGTCAACTTATTAATGTTTAATAAAATGTCGAGGGGCGGGAGTTCCGAGTCGGGGAGTACTCGAGCCCTTTATGTTTCCATTAAATATTGAACTATTCTTTATTTTTATCTATTTTACCTATTTATTTATTCAAATAACATGGCATTAGAAGTCGCATATGATCTGTTTGCTTTTCCTTTAGTCTTTGATCTTTCCTCCTATCATTCACCTACTGATTGCGTAAATTAATTTGAATATTTCTAGTTCGACAAACTGTACTGTTCTTCCACTCTTAAAACTTAATCTGATTACTAATGATTTTGCTATCGATAATTTTTGTTCACAGTGCAAATCCAAATGCGATGTCCACGTATAAAAAAATAGGTCCGACCTACATATTGAAAAACAATAAAAGAAGCCTGGAAAACCTGGTTCGACACTACCTGGCAAAGACAGACGAACTCGAAGACAAAGAGGGCAAAGTTCTTAGGCAGATGGAAGTGATGCAGTCGGCGGTGACTTCCCTGCAGGGATGGAACCAAAAGCGAATGTCCCAGCAGCTACCTCAAGCACAACCAGGTACTCGTTTGGCAAATCTCGGTAGAACCCGAAAAAGGAGTTTGACTTATCCAGTTGTCTTCCTCTCCAGTGATCATGAGCATAAGCAAAGTAGAAGAAGAAACGAGAAAGATACGAGAGGAAACGGCGAGAATACAGAACGAGATTCGGGATAAAATTGAGGCAAATAAAAAGCTGCAGGAGGAAGTGAATAAGAGAAAACTGTTGCAGAAGATTCAGAAGGAAGCGATGGAACGAGAGGAAACTCCTTCTGGTGAAAGAACACCAGAGGAATTTTCTGTTGCGTTGAACAGGGAGAAGGAGAGGAAGAAGTTCATACAAGAAATTCGAGACAGGTGAGCACAACTTTCTCCACAGAAAACTAAAAATATCTTCTTCAGCCTTAGATTTTCTACTTGTCACGCTTTCTACTCGTTACTGTTGGTTACTGTTGTTTCCAGCGTTTTTAAAATTCCATCGCGAACCTTCTTCCTCCTTTCACGTCCTACTACCTGCTTCTTCTTCTTCTTCTTCTTTGTCTTACTAGTGACGTGCCTCCCTCTGCTCCTTTGTATACCGAAGAAGATGATGACGATGATTCAATTCTCGAAGAAGATCCAGCTTTCGCTCATGACCCAAGGGTAAAATTCTTTCAGGACAAAATTCGTAAACTGAAAGAGATGGAAAGGAGACTGATGAAAGAGTCGGAAGAAGACGCGAGGGTGTCCAAAGCAAAAAGAGAGAAATTACTAGAAAAGATAGAAATGCTCGAATGGGAATCCGAAATCGATAGACAATTGATTAAGTCACTAAAACGGAAATACCAGTGAATTAGAATATCTTGGAAGGTCTAAATTTTTACTGTTAACTTGTCCTCGTCTCGAAATAAATTTTGTTGCCTTTGTCACCTTTCTTTTTTCTGGCCATTTCGAGGGTGGCGTCCCTCTCAACGGGATGCTCTGAGAACTCTAAAAACGAAAGGTTCACCAACAATTAAGTACCCGTTAAATTATTTTCATGTTTCTTCTACTCACAAAATTTCCACCACTAATGTTTAACCATTTCCACTTCTTTTGACTTTCTTCACCTTACTTGAATTCTCTTTCAACTTTATTTATATTAGAAATTTCCTATAGCATTCAAATGACACTCAAAAATTCCCTAATGTGATGCTTTCTACCTTTGCAACTATTGTAGTATTGTTTTAATTACTTTGAAAACCTTTGAAAAATTACAATTAAAGGATTTGAAAAAAAAATGGAGAATGAAAAACCAGTTAAATAAAGAAAGAAATAGTAAAAAGGAACAGTTGCAAAATGTTTTGTTGGGGAATGATCGTTGGGTTAGAGTCCTAGTACCTTCGATTTTATTTTCTGTTTTTTAGGTTTCTCAAAAATTTCCAGACTTTTGTCACGTCTTTTTCATCAAACTTCATTTACTTGGTGGTCAGTTGGTAACGGGAAACGGCAAGAAAAGACTGGCCTTTCAAAGACCTCCAGCGCATTCTGACTTGCTTCTAGACAATGCAGGAGATCCGGACGAGTGCGCACAATATTTCAGTTAAATCAGAAGGATCACCTGATTTAATTGGAACCGGTGGAAATAGCCAAATAGACGTTATCTATCGTAGAACTAGAGAGGAAGTTAAAATTTGTTAAGATGGTGGCGACGCCATCGCACCATCCAACGAACTTCAAAGGAAATGTTTTTTTATTTTTCGCCTCGCAGATGGCGGTGGAAAGACGGCGGACAAAATGAGTTTCTATGAAAGGGCCCAACTCATCACCATTTTTTAACTGAAAAAAGGGCCCACAAAAAAAGAAACGAAATGAAGGATTTGTCTTCCTTTGAAATTGATTAATTTCTTAATGGTCTGGAGCAGAAGGAAGAAAGAAAGAGCAAAAAAGAAAAAGATAAACGAGAATTATTGTTAAGAAATGATGTCCGCCGCTCGAAAGAAGACAGAAATATTAATAGAATGTTTGAGGAGACGTTCGACGGAAAACCTGAACGAGTACCTGAAATGATATGACATGGAGTTAGTGAGAGGAACGCCATGAACCCCGAAAAAGAAAGACGTAAAGAAACGACAGTAGAAGTAAACGAGTGGGGGTCAGTCAAACAATCAGCCTGTTAGGGTTTGAAGAAGCACCGACTGGAGACATCGTCTGCGTACCTGAAAGCACAACGAGGAGAGGAGAAAAAAATCTGACGAAAACTAGTCTGAAAAACTAAAACTAGCGAGTAGTTCTCGCGCATGAGGTGACGAAAGCTGTTTGCTGTCCTTCTAATGTAAGGCGAACCGACAAAAAAAAGAAAGACGGTAAATGGAGAAAAAAAATAAATGATTGATTGATTGATTGATTGACTGACTGACTGACTGACTGTTCGCAATCGTTCTCAAAAGAGAATGAAGGAAAAATTGGATTGTTTCTCTCTCACTTGGAAATAATTTCGATTTTTTCAATGCGAAACTTACCTGAAGCAGCCTGATCGTTGCACTCAGGTAAGCGTTGGGGGGAGGGGGCAGGTACTACCTGACGGTGAGTGGCGGTAGAGAAGGAGGAGAGATAGAAGGCAAAGCAATTAACAATCAAAGCGTCGATTCCGATGAAGAATCCCATTTGCATAAAATGGTTTCCCAATGTTTGGTTTGTGAGCTGACTTCATGATCTTTTCCATTGGCATCCGAACCGCGGTGAGTGCCAGGAGTTGAGGTACCCGTTGGGTGAAGGAAAGAGCAAAAAAGTCGCCGATAGAGCAAATCGGTTTGGAAATGAAAGGGAAAGGTGAAAATGACGACGATGAAGAGGGCGACACTCACGCCCATCCACTTTGACGTGCTTGAAATTGAGTGATGAGAGACAGAAGAGGACTGTCGCACGAGTACCACGGACAAGTGCCGAGTGAGGTAGCCACCCTTGTACTTTTAATTAATAAAAAATAAGAATCCGGCTATAACGATACAAGTGAACGTACGCAATTCCCCCCTGATTAACTTGAAAGAACTAAATTTAAATCGCAATTTAATTTGTACATTTAATACATACAACAATTTAATTACAATTTATTAAATTATCTTTTTTCTGTGTCAACCATCCTCCACTTATATTTTTAAAGAATCAAAAGAAGAGGTCTCCCATTTTGAATGCAAAGTTACGATTTCCTGCGATTTCATCACAACCAAAAGTGAGGAAATTTCGGAAAAAAAGAAGAAAAGGCTCAGGGTCGTCTGCTGCTGTCGTCTGCTGGTGACGTCACAAACCAAAATAAAACATGTCCGCTTCCATTTTTTTTATTTTATATTATTTTTATTTTCAATTTCCGTTTCCTTGTATTCACCAAATGAATGACCTCACTTTTCAACTATAAAAAAAAATAGACAAAAGGACGGCACTAATGATGATGATAATGATAATAGTAAAGAAAATATTTTAAAACAATCGTTAAAAAACGGTTGCATTGTCCGTCAAAAATGGCATTCCGACCTACGTGACATCCTGAATAAATTTTATTTTATTTCGTTCTTTCCATTTCTTTTTTTACTGTTTTCTATTCCAGACGTTCATTCCATTTAAAGTGACGGTCAGGTTTCTTTCCCAGGTGTTAACTAGGCCTGCAAGGCAGTGTCTGTGTGTTTCACCGGTGAGGTCTCCTCGGCGTTCACCGGAGGAAGTTGACTTTGACCAGTTGCTGGAAATCTGCTAGACGAACCCTTTCTCTAGCTTAAATATCTATTTCTATTTTCTCATTTTGTAATAATTGATAACGCACTGCTACTCTTCTTTCTATCTATGTTATTGTAGTAATCTCCTGTGATTGCTCGTTCTAGAAGAAAAACTACTAGCTGCTGCTCGGACATTGACACTTTCTAGACTTAAGTTCTCTTCATCGTTTTATTTGTTCACCATTAATAAGTAGCGGATTTTCTACTGTTTTACTTTCCATCGTCACGACATGCCCTCCACCGACCTTTCCTTCAACTCTTCAGGTGTCTCCCTTTGTTTCTTTCTCCAAACAATGTCAGTTGTCTCGTCTCTTTCTATATTTTTTCAAAAGTCACTGCTACCAAAGTTTAATGTTTTCTAGAATTTCTACCGGATTTCTCTGGTCCACAAGACCTGGTTTTTGTCGCGGGTCAGCCTCTCCGGCAGCAACGCATAAATATTTCCCACAGATCCCGTACTTTTCCAGATGTTGAAGAACAAAGTTAAAACACAATTTTTAATTGCTTCATCATCCATCATTTTTCCTCTTTCAATCAATTGAAAATTTCCCCGCAACTTCTTCACCAAAACTATTACAACAATACTTGTAAAAAAAGAACTAACTAAAAGGGCTAATAATTCGTCGTTGCTTTTCCCGTGACAAATTTGATGGATTAACCACCGCCAATCCTTCCATAAAAAAAACAACCTTTTTCCTTTCCAACTTCCTTTTTTATTTGTTTACTTACGCTGCTTTACCAGAATGAAGGGGTTCCCATGCATTTTTTCTAGAAAAAAAAATAGTGTAATTACTGTTTGCGAAAAGATTTTTAATCGTTCTTATAGTTAGGGTCTAGGGTGACAAGGCCGACCGGGACAGGGCAGGTCTCTTCGCCCGGCCACCCTTCTTAGCCTGGCGAGACCCTGAGGAATTCGAGTTGGACCGGTGGACCCAAGACGACTCCTAAGGGAAACGACGTCTTCTAATAGTTCCGACTGTCCGACAATCATTTATATAATTATACACACTCACGTGAGTGCATTGTATGTGTCACATAATTTCCACACGCGTTCCTTCCTTCACGTCTTTGACTGTGCAAAAAATGACTGATCGAATTTTCATATTCAAGGGTTAAGCAAATAACAATGGTCGTAATGAAAAAGTATAAAAAAAAAATAATGCAATTATACACGTAAGATATACTCGCCGGTGTGAAATTGTACTCTTTGAATTCGTAAAAAAGAAGTAGCGATGATTAATGACGTTCATTGCACTCGGATTTCTGGTAGAATGTCGTTGCTGTGGCCATTCCACAAGGGTGAAAAAGCACTCGTCAACAGGGAAGTTAACTTAAATTCGAGTGACCGTCCAAGTTTATCTAAATAGAGACAAAGCAGAAAAATACAGTTGGGACACCAAGAAGATTAGGAAGGGCTGGAGGTGTGGCAGAGAAGATGAAAAGTCGAGCGTCCGTAGAATTTTCAGAGTAAAACGACATTTGATGGGATGGATTGGCACGGGACATCAAAAGGACCGTAGTGTTGATGTTACACCTCGTGCGGACATTCGGTCATGGCCCATGCTTTCGTCTCGTTCATGAGATTCGGATACCAACGAACATGGGTCCTGCAGACAAGGTGTTTCTCATCACCCAGCCCTGTGACATTTTCAACACAAAGCATAGTAGGAGACCTGGTTCAACCCTTTTATACTGAATACAGTATCATTCATCTTGTTTGTTGGCAATTTCCATATCATCTCTCTCTCTCTCTCTCCATTTGCACTTTTCGATTTCATCGTACTGACTTGTTTCGGCGTACCGTTTTTTTATTTCCTTCCAAACGAGTACTCGCTCAAGTGTGTAAAATCTCATCGATCCATCAAACATCAGACTTACTTTTTTAAAGGAAAAAAGAAGAAACAATTTTTATTTTTCATTCGGGAATGATTGATAATGAAATGGGTGGCCCTTTGGTAGGGCCCCGGGGCCCACTGGTTCCACTTGTCACTCGATTAAAAAAACAAATCATACATCAGGCAGACAGCCACTCAGACAGATACTCACGGGAAGAAAAGGGTACCCTGCTCTTTTTTATTGTAACGTAACCTAGAGCTAATAGATTTTTCTATTTTCACATTTTTATTTACTCCTATTTCTTGTGTTGTTTTTTTTTTCCTTTTGCTTTGTACTGCTCCCTTGGCGTCTTCCCCTGTTTCTCTAAACTACTTTTTTTCAACCCAAAAAGAAAGAACGTCCAGGGCTTCTAGCGGTGGCCTTCCCAGGTGATTCAACTTGTGCTGCGTCCTACCCTCGACCCTGTCCCTCTCTCGTCGAACAAAACACTCTACCGCTGCCTAATTCTGCCTAATTCGGTGTCCTCCCGAGTTCAGGTACGTCGTCAATTCGAGAATTTGGAATTCCTTCATACCTGCCATGTTTGTTTGTCGTTTTTTTGTTGTTTTTTTGGCACTTGCACGTGTGCCAAACGGCTTTGTTGGGCCTTAGGTTGGAGTGGACGTACGGGTCTCACATGACACGAATTTTAAATGAGTTTGGCGTCTAGAAATTAGACATTTTCTGTGAGATTTTACAAGAAGTTTGAAAGGAGCAGGAGAAGTGAAGAAGAAGAACCGGAGGACCTGGCAAGTTGAGAGGGTCACCATCGATGGTTCTGTGTTTAACCAGGAGAGGCAACGGGGGTTCAGGTTCAGGTTCGATTCTCTATGGCAATCCATTACCTTCAGTTTTTTCCCATTTCTGCATGCACGACGGCTGGCAATTTTATTTTCTTTTTTTTCACTCGAAACGGTCATAAAATGTTTTTTTTCTTCTTCTTTTACAATTTTTCAAATAAATTAAATAATCCTCCGGCCAGACATTTCTCTTTCTTCTATCGCTGCCTTTGTCGAGGGAACAATAATGAGTTTCGAACAAGTTCGAACGATGGAAACGTTTGTGATGAGGAGGACGACGATGGCCCCGGGAACGCTCGGTGGGCCCCGACGAACGTCGACGACCGCAAAAATCAGACAAAATCAGGTTCGTCCCTTTTCTGGAAAGTGAAAACCATCAAGACAACCGTTTCGCATACCTGAAAGTCGAGCGGGGGTCTGCAGTGCGGAAACCCAGACAAAAGTCTTCTGCCACGTTGGAATTTAATGAACGAGACGAAAGCGAATTTCACAGGTTGATCGAAATTCAAGGGCGTCTGCTGTCCCTGACCTTTTGGGCTGTCACCGTCCTTCTGTTAGTTTTTCTATTTGTCTATTTTGTCTTTTCAAATTACAAATGAAACATCAACCGCCTTCTCCTCCTAGACTGGTCTGCTCTTTCACCCAGGTAAACAAAGGGCAAGTCTTTCTCTCCTCTGTTGTTCCGTGCAGCCTTCCTCCTTCTCTGTCCACTCACACTTTTTTATTCTTCCACATTTTTTCCATAGCAAGACCTTTTACCTGTTGAACGTTGAGTGTTTTACATTCGACTTTCTGCACCACAAAAATTACACTTGTCAATTCGTCGTCTTCATAAGCCCGAAAAATGGTTTTGCCAAGCCTCTTTGATTCGCACACTTTACATGGATTTTGTCGCAGATCTTCTCTCTCTTGAAATGCCCGTCACGTCACCCGTGGTCGGAGAACGACGTTAAATAATCGGTTATGGTCGACAGAACATGATAATTAAAACGAGGTCTGAAGAGAGTGAGAGAAAAGCAAAAAGGGTTTTCAGTCTGATGATTTTCAAATCGAACAGAAAATTTCTGGGGGAAGGAGGCTGGTGAACAAACGACGTGGCGGTAGAGTAGAAAGCCCACATTGAATTTCTCTGGCCGTGATGGAAACCAACCAGATTTCAGGTAGTTCAACCAGTGCCTTGTTGTTGTTGTTAGACCTGGAATTAATTAGAACAAATCGTTGGCTACTCAGTTCCAACCGTTTTCTTATTTTTATATTCATTCTTTTAGTCTACTACTTGCTCTTGCCGTACTTCACACATTGACTTATTTAGTATTCTTTTTGTGTTGGAATTCATTGCGGTGGCGGCCACTTTATTGTGTTTTTTTGTACGCAACATTCCTAACTTCAAATATAGTTTCGTTCGCAGTCAAATAGTAGAAAGTGTTCAAAGTAGCAAATTCAGATGGCAGCCGGGCTGGAACTGAAAATTCCCCCCAAAAAGTAGGTAAATATTTAAATTTTCCCCGTTGACGGGTACTTTTACACGGGGACAACCAGTTTGGCGGTTGACAAGTTCGACAGGTAGAGAAAGCACTCGAACTCGAAAAACTAAAACTACCGTGAACGGAATCATCGAGTTCAACGGTCCAAAATAAATGAAAATGCAAATGTAAAAAGAAGAGAAAGCTCAACGGTCAACTCCCACAATTAGAAAATACTATTTTTATTAAATAGCAAAGGACGGACACATTAACAGTTACATTGTTAATTATTGATGATGATGGTGCTGGTGATGGTGGTGTTGGTGGTGGCGGCGGTAGTGACGACCTTAAAAGTCGTAAAATTTTAATACAAACCTTGGAATAATCGTTTTGTAGAACGAAAAATCGTAAACGAGCGGTTCGTCTGCAGTTTAAAATGGATTTTCCCGCCAATGGTTAGCCTAACCGGAAATGGCTCAACTCGAACCGCCGGAACTCTCCTCTTCGATTCTCGTCTCGAGGTTTCAATTTCATTTTCCTTCTCGTTTTTACGCCGTTTCCAACAAAAATTTTTATATCGTCTCGATGGAAATTGACTCGGGCCGATTCGTCTCGTTGAGCTTTTTGCTCCCTCCCTCTTCCCTCCCCCGGTGTCAACGACAGACCCGTGGGTACCCACTTGGGTACCCCCGCGCGGGAGTACCCGTGACGACCGTACCTGAAACCTCAACCTGGGTGGGTCACTGAATTTCAGTTTATTTCTTTTCATTTGAGACTTTCTTTTACTTCTTCTTCTTCTCTTCGCCTCTTTTTCTGTTTTCTGCTTCTGTCGTACCATTCCGTCCATCCCGTGCCAGACAAGTTGAAAATCTGACTTCTGTTCCGGTAACTGTCTTCTTTTCTTGTCATTTTTGCTTTCTTTTGCAATTCTTCCATGTCAAAAATCAAATACTGACAGGATTACGAGTTTAATTATGTACTAATTGCATTTGTCGATGGGTACCTCTCTCTCTCTCTCTCCGAATCTGACGAGTCACCCGTTGCATATTAGAGAGTTGTGTAAGATCATGCAAAAATGACCATTAAAAAGAATTTGCTTCAATTAATTATAAATTATACCGTTAGTGAATGTGAAGAGACCGCTTGGGCATTTATTAAATATTATTAAGCTATTAGACTGTTATTAGTCTGACGCTTCGTGATGAACCTGGTTTCTCAGCTATTTGAGAAATTTTACATCAAGTGAAAATTGTTGGATCGCATTTTGTTTGGTTTTTCGTCACTGTCCGATTAAGACAGGATGATTAATTAATTACGGAGGAACCCTACAATGAGAATTAAGTAGAAAGTGAATAATAGACGTACCTTCGACGCCATTTTGATTTCTCGCCGAAATTGCTCGTGTGTCTGCGGTGCCAATACCGGCCGTACCTGACGGGTACCTCGCAATATTTTACCCTTCCCACAGCGCAAACTGAGCAGTCGAATTTCAGCAGCCACCCCTGAGTTTTTTTCTGAACATCTGAATATTTTGTTTAATTTTTTGTTTCGTCATTTTTACCGGTTTAATGGCTGTTTTTAAAACTTTTTTGTTTTAATTCTGTCGTGGCAGGAGACAAAAAGAAGTGCAATTTTTCGTCGCAAGGATTTTGTCACTGATGAGAAAAGTCTTTGAACAATTGAAACATAAATGGATTTACATAAACGGCGGCACGGACATTTTTGTTTAGAACAAAAATAAATTCTCAGTGCTGGCTGGTCACAACTAGTTGGAAATAGTTAGAACTAGTTACTGCTAGTTGCCACCATCTTCAAGGGGTTTTTCCCCCTCATGAAAACTCCACCCTATGAATCTGAGTGACAATGCCTGCTGAATGGAAATGTTAAATATTCGAAATGCAACACTACCTTTACCGAGTGCAAGTTTGCTCAGTGTCGTAGACCGTGTCTTTAGAAAATGGTAAAGGTTGGAAGGGTTGATTGAAACGTAAATGAAGTCATACAATCGCTGCTTTCTCCTTTTTTGGGTCGAGTGGAGTTTCTACAGTCCTTGAGCCCTCCGACTCTGCACGTCTTCCTCTGAACCTTCCGAGTCGAAAATATCCGACCTCCGTCTCTTTTACTTATTTGTGTAAAACGACTGTATAGATTACTGTCAGAAACAGTTGACAACCCACGCCCTTACCTTGTCTCACATTTAATTAGACACTCTAAACCGGATAGAATTTATCTATTTTTTTGTTTCTATAAATTTTAAAAAATAAAAAATTGTTTATATTAATTTTGCCGTGCAAATTTCCTTTTCTGTCGTCTCGCGTTGCTCCTTGCCCCGACTTCTGCGACGCCTTTTTTGCCTTTTACCGACAAAAAAATTTAGAAATTTGCTTTGGACGTGGAAGAAGAAAATAAAATTTATACTTTTGCCTTTTTTTGCTTTCTCTTTTTCTATTTTCTTCACTTCTTGTTGTCTCTTGTTGTTCTCCATCTCATTCTTTCCTGTTTTTTCCCCTTCTTCCATCTTCCATCAGCTCCGTTTGGTTTCCGCCCGGTTCAAACGAACCGGACCCCCTTCGTAATTTCAAATGTTAAACACGGCCGGTTGCAGGAAATAGTTTTCAAATTAATAGTTCATGATTGCCACTATGTGGACTGTAAAGATACGCTTGGCAATTATGAAGTTATTATGTAGTACACCTTGATGTTGTCGTGAAACAACAATGAGTTTTTCCATGTAAAAGTACTTGTAACTGCAAGAGTGCGACATTCCGATGTGAAAATAATAATCGTCTGAGTATCCACGGTTGTGAAACCCGTGACTGTTTTCCTACTGAGGTCTCAAGGCAGCCCTCGCACCAGGTACAACTTTCAGGTAGTCAGGTTCCTGATAGGATGATGAAGCAAAACCCAAGGGGTCGCAGTGCCGGGCAGCGTCCAGTGTAATTCGTTATTTGAAATCTGTTGATGAGTCGACCTCATTCGATCGCTGCTGATCTCTTGATCTTATCCGATCCTGTTAAAACTGCAAAGGCGGTGCCGATCGAACAAAGGAGGCTACGATCCGAGAATTTTCTCTCGAGGGGGTCCAGAAAATTGAACTCGTTTCGATCAAAGTTTGATCGCAGGCTTACGGATGATCCAATGAGCTGGATGTAAAAGCAGACGAAAAATCTGTTTTTCTAATCGCCGGGAGTTTGAGAAAATGATCGTCTCTTGCTCAATCAAAGATCTTAGGTGAAAGAGCCAAAAATTTATTTCTTTACGTCACGGAAGCTTTTTCATTTTCTTCGGGAGTTTAATTAAAAAATCACGACGGGCGGTCGGAAGATCGAAAGATCAGAAGGCAATCGGACGAAAGGCAGAAATGAGAAAGATCAAAGCAGAGCAACGAGACGAAGGAAAGCGGCAGAAAGCTGCGATCTTCCGTGAGATCTCCGAGATCTCGAAGGGGCAGCGTTCGTGACGCGGGCGTCTGCCTGTCTGTTCGGTGGCACGTCGGTAGCAACTGGTGGGCCGCTACGAAGTCATAAATTATCAAGGAGGCATTTCAAGTGTGAGCGCGAAGGCTTTGACTTCCGACAGGCAAGTCGTGGCAGTAGACCGCAGGAACCGGAAGACATCCGGTTGGACGGAGGACACAGAGGCGGAAGGAAATCCCGCCGGATCAGGACATGACAGTCTGCCACGGCCACCTGCAGTTTTGCTTCACTTTTGTAGTTATTTGTAGTTATATTTTTATTTTTCCTTACGGTGTGATGATCCTGAAATTATTTTCGATTCCTACACCTCCTGCTCACAATTTTTACTTCCTTGGAAAGTTCCGGCATCTGGTAGGTATGCCTTCGATATGACGTGTACGTAGACTCTGATCTTTTCTTCTCCATTATCAGCTTGATTTTTTGTATTGAATTCTTTTTCCACTCTGCTGCCACTTCTTTCTTTCTTCTCCTCACTTTCTCTGGTACTCAGAACTTTTTCATTTTCAGCATTGCCGTCTTGTGAGTTGTGTTTTCTGTTTCCTCGCTTTTAAGTCTTTTTCCTCCTTGCTGTGCGTTTTTCCCTCCCTCGCGAAGATCCTCAGCCTCACACAACAGCCTCCGCTCACCAACCGTCGACAAATAAAATAAAACACTACCAATTTCTAATTGACACGTCATCAATCGTCAGTTTGATTTATTTGAGCTTTAATCAGATAGTCGGCGGTCGAATTGAGCCGGGGCCTCCGAGCCGCCCTGACTACGCTCCTGACACCCATAAATTACGGGCAAATCAATTTTTAAAAAGTTTCAATCGAACAACGCGCGCATACACACGCACTCGTAGACAAGCACAAAAGAATATCAAATATTGAACATTTGCATATGAAAATTAATCAAACGCGCGGGGATTTGTCCGACCGTACGGTTCCGTTTCAAATTTCATTTTGAAACAAATTGATGAGCTGATGGCTAGAAACTTCACGACTTTTTCTATTATTTTTCTTTTCTAGTTTCTTTACCTGTTCTTTTTTACCTGCTCATTTAAATGTTCAATTGATCTTTTGTTCGCTCGTGTGATCGACAGCGGAATCGGTTTCCTGTTGATTCTGATCTGCAGGCTTTGACTAAATTCATCGACATTCTGACATGTCCACTTTTACTTTTATTTATTTGCTGTGTTTTATGTTCATGTTGTTTTCCTACGAACTTAAATTTGTCCTCTCCGCTTTCGTTTTCTTCCATTTTTCCACGGTGTTTAACTTCCTCTTTCAATAACAATTGACATCTTTTATTGATTTATTAAAATCTCTCTGCCTTCTTTATCGTATTTACCATTCGTACTTGTCGCCATTTCTGTACCCGACCACGTCTCCCTCTTCCGACGGTGTCTTTTCCTTTTGATCTTAGGAGGTTGGCAGGAGAGCAGGAAATCCTTCAGGGGAGCACTGCCCTACCATTTTTAACTTTCACCGGACACATGTGGCTGACTACCGTTTGTCACGAGTACCAAATATTATTTTCACGTCTATAAGTCACGGTCCTAATTATTTTCCCATCATCTCCCAGTGCATCTGAGGAAGTGGAAAGAACCCGCCGCCATTTGCACGAAAAAAGGTTTGGAATTTCTTTTTGCGGGACCAGAATTTTCTACCATATTTAAATTTTCTTTTTGGGGTGCTGAAAAATTTGAATATATAATTTTTAGTATGGAAGTCGGTGTTTGATATTTCTCATGGACCAGCATCCCAGGCCCATGAAATCTGCCCCTGTCAATGGGGTTGACGTATCTCCTCTGCCCTCCTCTCCACTTCTTCTAATTCATTTTCATTATGTTAATTGTATATTGAATTTGCATTAAAATGCAATCTGCGGAATGATTTAGTAGACGGGACGGGTCGGAGGTCACCGGGACAACATGAAATTTTTTTATTTGGTTTCTGCCAATGTCTCCTCATCTGTTTCTCCTTCTACCTTTTTTTTACTATATACATATTTAACTAGTGATCTCGCCGTCTAACTCTTTTCTTTCCCTTGCGATTGATTAATTGGGTTTTCGGCGGTGGGTTCAACCGACTCCGGGTGTTTCGCATATTTCCTTTGTCACTGACTTCACACTCTCACCGCCTGTCTACGATCATTCTTTCCTAGTTATTTGTTCACACGCATGTAGTACATTACACGGTTTCAGTTTGGAGTTGCTGACTTGTCAACATTCACCAGTCATATTTTGCCGATTCGGTTGTCCTTTTCAGCAGAATCTCTAAACTCAATATTTTTACTAATGTAATAGTTTCATTTATAAAATTTTATAATTCTGTTCTACTTTCTTTCATAAATTCCAAAAGAACATGGCTGAGGAAATATCACATAAAAAGTACTTAACTAATTTTAGTCAAATTGAGTATTTAAGCTCCGTCTTATCAACAAACCAACATCCCTTACTGATTTCCCTGTAAATTAGGGTGTCCTGTTGTGTACCTTCCATTGCGTTTCCTGTCTTCTTATTGTTTTATTTATAACTAAACTTGTGTTCGTGTAGAATTTTGCAATCATCCTGTGCCTACTTTGACTTCCCACCCCAGAATTTCATCCCCATTGATCCCACGTTACGGATCATAACCGCCGCCGCCACATACGTTGCCTATCGTGTGACAACAACAATTATTTAAATGTAAAACGAATGTCTGGTGGTCCAGGTGGATGCTCACGAAAAAGATGTTCTACGCGTGCACCCTTTGAGATGATATCCTCTCTTAATCTATTTGCATTAAACGGTTCAATGATTTCGTCCTTTTCTGGCTTTCTTCCCCGGTAGACGAGGATTCGCAAGTTGATATTTTTGCGAGGTTCACCTCACCCCAAGGCACATTCGTCAATTTAGAGTTTTGCATATTTTCTACCTGGTGCCTGGGTCTTTCATGTTTTCGTTGTTGTCGTCGATTACCTGGCAGATTTGTTCTGTTCCGATGCTGTCGTCGTTGAAGTCACCGTAAATTTCAGTCGAATAAATTAAATGTCAACTGTGAATGTGAGCAAAGACTTGGGTTACTTAGCGGTCCTCATGGCGACACTACAAAAACTCTCAAAATATATAAAACTTAAACCCAAAACTAGAAAACTATTACTATTCTACACAGCTACGGCCCAGAACCGTTCATTAAAAATGTGGTAAATAATAGTTGAAACTGTTTTGTGCAACCATCGAAGGAATAGATGAGACGGCATTTGAGTCGCGGCCCCCGAGATATTTTTAAAATTTTAATAATATAAAAATAATGAGAAAACAAGAAGGCAGACATGTAGAAAAGAGAAGATCAGAGATCGAAAGGGAGATTCATTGAACTCATTCACTTTTGTTCTATTATTTTTTTCACAAGTATCAAGACGGTCACGTTACATGTAGTTTAAAGTACTTTTTAAGTTCCTTGTTAGAAATCCTCAAAGAAAATAAGAGATCAGATCGCTAAAAGTACCAAGAGAACAATCTTCCACTAAAGAAATGATGATCTCGGAAGATCGGTAAAGTACAGAAATCTGATTGTTGACAATCTTGATTGAACGATTTGCCATTCCCTTGAAAACGAGTAAGAAAAAACATCAGAATATGATCGATGATCGATCTCGAATTGACAATTCTCCAATAGCGGCAATTAAAAATTGATCTGTGTGATTTAAAAGATCACAAGAAAAAGGAAAGAAATTAATAAGAAAATGATCAAATTCAAAGGGACAAGTCTCAGCAGAAGTGGAGTGACTCAAGTCACCCACAACACGACAGGTTTCAGGTTTAATCCGTCAGGTTCAGATTTTGCGGCTCCAAATGGACTCCATCTGTTCGTTTTCTATTTTACTACTGTACTATTTCCTGTTGACTTATTTATTCAATAATAAATTATTAACCTTGTGTAAGCTTATTCAATAAATTGTAATTTAACTTATGTTTCTAACTCTGTTTTTCCTCTCTTCCTTACTTAAAATTTGTCTGTTTCTTGTCCAGTCTCGACACCATCCGTTTCCTGTTTCCTTTTGTGGTCTACTTCTCTTCTGATGATTTTGTTTGCTCAACTCTACTTCCTTTCCAAAATTATGCTATCAAAACACGAAAATCTTGGGTGTTACCGCCAAGTGTCTTACCATTTCTGTCATGGCGTCACTTTCGTATCGTCTCATCTATGACAAAGTTCAACACTTTTCTATTAATAATGTTTTTACTTAAAAATTCTTTTGACTTTGACCCTGTTCACGGTTTTGCTACTTTGAACCTTACAGAAATCTATTTTCGACATTCGGATTTTTCTCACTTTCATAGAAAAAACAATTATAGGGCAAAAGTCCAAAAAAAAAATTCGAAAAATCAGTTAGAAGTGCGCGCCAAATTTCAAGTCATCCAAATATTTGGGGCCCCAAAAACGCGGAGGACGGTCTATTAACTCTTATTCATTAATTAATAACATCAATTACATTTATTTATTTGATGAATTTCTCAGGACCGAATGTTCTTTCATTCAACTGGTCATCTTTTTGTCTTCTGCTTAAGTCTCCTCTTTTCCTGTCGGTTTTTGCCTTTCCAACAGCCGCCTCCCTTTTATTTCAATTTTGGTCTCCTGGCTCTAATAGACGCGTCTAATTTCAACTTCCCACCCAGGGTGGTGCCTCTCCACTCTTCTTCTTCTTGTCTTGATCGTTACATTTCCATTAGTATGATTGTGCACCGGTGTTCGTGGGGTACTTGGGCGTTACCTTCTACCCCTTCTAGGTAAAGCCTAAAGAATCTAATTAGTAGCCTTTCAAAAACCGGGTACTCGGTAATCGATTATCGGATGGTCCTGACGAACACCGCCACCGCCTTCTGTTACAGCCACCGACAACCTTCCAGTAATTAAACGCCAGGTAGGTCAATTGATTGGAAGAAACGTGAGTAGAAATCGGCTGAGGGTGACTACCGATCTGATTTATTATCCGTTTGCTTATTTCGACACGGTGCTACCAACTCCTAGACTAATTACCAATGACCAGAATTATTTATCTAGTTTAATTCGTCACCACTTTTCACCAGGTTTCTACTCCTTTTAGTTGCTGACGGGTACTGCCACGGGTACCGCACGAGTGCTACTTTTTTCTTTCTTCTCCTCGAGTGCTTCGCCTTCTCCGCTTCCACCTTACGAATATCTCCAATTTTATGTCCAACTTCAATAGTCTAATTCTATTTACCTAAGAGTTTTCTAATCCAGCCCTCGTAGTAAATCTCATCGTGTTTAGTAGAGTGATTTAACGTTCGAGCCACGTCTTATGGTTCTCCAAGGACCAAATTAAAAGACAATGAAACTACAAGAACAACAAGAACCGCATCATTTCATTTCAAAATAGCAAAATTTATGTTTTCTTTCCCTCCGTTCAACTCTTTAATTTTATTGTTGTTGTTGTTGTTGTTGTTGATGTCGTTTAGCGTGGGTTCGTTTAGAATAGGCGAATTTCATAGGCTAAACACCGGCTGGCAGTTTCAGGCACAGGTACAGCAATCAATAAAATAGATAAGCCCGCGTGTGTGTGTGTGTGTGTCTGTGAGTACGTCAGAACATTCAGATGTATTCCACATTTGAATATGATTAATTATTCTAGTTGAAATAACTTGGAAATGCGTTGCCTCTTGTGAGTCCTCACCTGAACTCACCTGAGAGGCCCTGCCCTAACTTACTGCCTCTCTGTCTGTCTATTTATTTATCTATCATAGACTTCTATTCCATCTTTCCCCCCCTCTCTTTCTCTCTCTCTCTCTCTCTGTTCCCCTCTCTTTTCGGTTACATTTGTTACCCTGTGTGGTCCGCACTCTCATTTTCGTCATTTTTAACATTACGAATTCACGTTGATGAGGCCCCACGAGAATTGACATCACATTAATAATTAAAATGGAAGTTGGGGGTCACTTCGGATTTCCTCCATGTGCGGCTAACCTCGCCATTTCTTTCTGAAATTCCTTCTCATGTACCTGAGATTGATGTTGGGTAAGTGAGAGCCGGGCAGATGGATTTGTAAGACAGAGACAACACCCTGCACTCAATGCACCGTAACAATAAGTGAACAATGCTGTGTGTAGTGTTATGTACATAATACATGTGATGTTTACCCGCAGTTTTCTTTGTGTTACTTTGTCCTCCTAGCAGAATGTTCCTTTCACGTTCAACCCTCCGTTGTATTTTCATTTCATTAAATTCTCCTTTCGTTCCCTCACCTTGGTTTTTTGTTTGATTCTTCTTTTCCATTCTCCTCTTCTTTATCATCTCCTCCACCTGAAACTTTCTAATTAGAATTATCGATTTTGTCTTAAATTTACGATGAAATCCAAGCGAATGACGAAAGAAGAAACCTGACTGATTCCAGTCAAGTCAAAGGAAAATACGGAAAGGTACGGGGAATACCTTCGGAGGAAAATTACCCCTGACATGAACCAAATCAAAAGAGAAATCCGGTCATGACAGGCCGAATTAAGAGAATTTTATGGTTTCTGTTTACCGTTGTAATTACTATGATAGAGACAATTTTGTATTTGTTATGTACGAGCGTTGGCGCACTGTTTGGGAGGGTTCCTAGGAACTTTTCTAGGAAACCCCTCAGAGGCCTGATGAAATTCAGAGCAGCAAATTACGCGGTAACGAGCCCATAAAAAAACAAGTTGAAAAATGTCGGGGCCGCCATTTCACTCATGTGCCTACATCACACCAACTATTAAATAATTAATAACTTTTTATTATTGTTGATAACTGGTGGCAAACTAACAAACTGTTATCTCAATAAATTACACATTGCCGGTCAGGTGGACTCTGCTACCCGGTAATAAGCGTTGGTTAAAAGAGCGTGTGAGGTACCCGGAGAGATCAGAAAAACCGTGGAGGTTCTCAGGTTTCCACTCAGAACTCCAACTCCAGTGACAAATTTTCAGTTTCAAGTTAAAAATACTCAAAACGAATATTTTTTTCTCAATTATTTTTCTTCAAGGACCATCCTGAGACCTTTTTTTTTAGTTTCAACAACAGCAACCTGTGCAGGTTCGAGCCTGAAATTTAGAACTGTTATGAAAATATTAAACACCACTCCACAAATCTCATTATTTTATGGTGGCGACATATCATTAAGCCGTGCTGATTATTACACAGGTTGATTTGTGTTCTCACTCACCTGGTTGATGTCGAACATGTCGGACAACTGCCAGAAGCAAACACATGATGGAAATTTACTTGAATTATTATTTTCCTTCCTTCCAAACACCACCTTGTTCTTTCTCACCTTGCTACCTGGTCTTGTGTGTCTCCGCAGTCGCCGGTCGGAATTCTTCTGAAGGAACCACGTGCCATTCTGTCTCATTGAGTGTTGACGTGCCTTTGTTCCTTCCGATCCAAGCAGTGCTTTCCTTCTTCCTAAATTACCAGTGATTTTCATTGATCTCATTTTTTACTTCTTGTCTGATTTTCATGACTTTCGCTTTCGAGTCTTGGGCATCTGCCTTGGAGTTTCAGGGTAAATACCTTTTTTTAATATTCTACATCACCTATTAATTGTAGTATAATGTGCGATTTGAAAGGCGACAGAAAGTCAAGGAAAGTAAGAGAACACAACCTCGTGTTAGAATTACAATGAACGAGTACGAGGTGTCTTCCAAGGGAACCTGTAAATGGAGGAGGTTAGACATTTCAGGTACACGAACCGGATAATCTAGATTAATCGGATTTAAAGCGAGGCTAATGTTATGTCTTCATAGAACATTCGCAAGTACTTTGTTGAGAAATTGGTTGAAGGAGACAGGCAGCAAATGAAGGTACGTGCAGGTTCCGGATGATTGAGCATTAAAAGAATTCCAAAGACGGGGGGCACTGGGGAGCCGAGAAAACGTGGCAGAATGAAAAAGCTCATTAAGTAGGTGCAAAAATATTAACGTACCTAAATCATGTCGAACGGTAAAGAAGAAGAAGAAGAAGAGGTTGATTATGATGATGAAAGAGACGAGTACCGAGTACGAGCAAATTAAATTAGTCCTTAGACAAATAGCTCAGGTACCGGTGCCTGATGAAACCTTCCAAAAATGCTTTTGTCGGCAGCAAGACAAGTGCCATTTGCATTACCTCGAGCGGATGTACCTGAACTGCGTCGGCTACCCCGATGGCACCGGTTAAAACAAACGGGTACCTACGTGACGGCTACCTTTGGCCCACCAACGAGTGATGTTTTTCCTGTGCCTTGTGAGCCGTCACAGACACGAGCCCCAGCCACTTCCCACTGGATTTCCTGTCTTCTCCCTTTAACGCCAGCGGAGGCCGGTGTCTCTCTCTGTCTCTCATCAGGCAGAAAATAACTGTATTGAAACAATGGAAGAGGCAGAAAATGGAACGATGAGCCGTAGCAAATCTTTTGCTGGTAATAAAACGAGCAAAATCCATCATGAAATTAAAACTAATATCCGGGGGGCAAATTTAAATGCGTCGCCATTGCGGACGTCTTCAACTTATTTTCTTCTTTGATAATTCGGTTAGTTTACTTTTCTGCGTTCATCCATCTTTCTCTCTATCTTTTCATACCTGTCCACCTCACCTACCTGTTCACCTCTACCTCGACCCCCAAAAGGAGTTGGACGGGTTGGGGAGGGGAGAGAGAGAGAAAAGAGAGGGTTATAATATTCCGTAAGAAACATTTAATTGCGAAAAATTGATGGCAGCGATTAGCACGGAATGGAGAACTTTAAAGTTCTCCTTCTTCTTCTTCTTCTTTCATCGAATTCTGTTTTATCCTTATCCTTTCTCTGTCATTTTCTCTCTCTCTCTATCTAACTTTTGGTATTTTGTTGATGAGAAGATAATGAAGTGGAAGATGAAGTAGAAGAAGCGATGATTATGATGATTTGAAATATTTGGCCGGTCAAAAATAGGAATTTCCTCGGGCCGCAGAACTTCAGGCGGTCGCCATCTTCCCCTCAACCTTCTTCTTTCCTTTTCCCCCTCCCCTCAGTCTTATTTCTTCTGCTTCTTCTTCTGGTTCTGTCAACCTTCGCTTGATGGTACCATTCGTACCTCGCAGCTACGGAGAAAGAAGAAGGAATACGTAAAACAAAAGTCTGGTGGCACCTCTTCCATCTGTTTGAGGGAAAGAAGGTAGGAGTGCTAGGAACCCTTAGGGTCAAGCGGAAGTCCGGAAGCGGAAGAATGCGTAGGAGGACACGGAAGTCAAGAAAAGGTTCTCTACCCTTGAGAAACGGACAAAGGAGTCGTACCGGATATGATTGATCTGTCGATAGGGCGGAAGATCACACGGAAAGGTTAGGACGAGCACGGGTTAACCGACCGATGTCTGACCCTGTTCGTTTAGGGTAGTTGAACCGGTTGAGAGGTACCTGGGAGTGACAGGGGAAACTTGGTAGTATTTCGAATTATTTCAAAGAAAAAAAATTTGTTTCCTTTTGACTTTTAAGATGGTTGAAAAACATAGCAGTCATCGTCATCATCTAACTTCCATCATCCGATAACAGAAACATCGATTCGACTAGATAATAGTTCTGGAAATCATTTTTAAGTTAAGAAAAAACTAGTAATAATAATCGGTATTCGGGGTATGAGTAAGCAGAAAGAGGATATTTAAAGTAAAAAAAACAGACACACACACACACACATAACTAAAAGAAAATAAAGAGGAGAGATAGAGAGGGGGAAGGACAGAGAGAGAGAGAGAGAGAGGAGGTGTCTGGAGGAGTTGATACTCACAGGTACCAGGTAGGCCGTGAAACCAAAAACGTTTGATTTAAACTGAATTTTCAATCATTCCCTGACTGACTGACTGAGTTAAAGATTGAATTTCGGGGAATGGCATCGCCACGCGCTCACTTATTTCCAATATGGCCGACCGCTTCCCTTGCGCCATTTCTAAACCGGAAGTGGGCCCAGGGCCCAGTCGAACTCTTTCGGAAGGCCCCAAGGAGACGGAGGCGAGAGAAGAGAAGACGTGGCCCACTAATTAAGGAGGTTCCATGGCGAGATGAAGTGAACTTCTTTTTTTTCTTTCCATTCGCCTCCATTTTTATTTTATTAATATTCCATCTGATTTTTATAAATTTGACAAGTATTAATGAACATAATTTCGAAGCACCGCCATTTTTGAGTTTTTTCCGTCTGTTTTGGGGTATTTTTTTAACCTTTTCCTCTCCTTGCCTCTTACCCAATTGGGTTTTTCTCATTTCTCTCTCTCTCTCTCTCTCTCTCTCTCCCTTTTCGTTCTGTTATAAATGAAATGGGAGTGATGGTTGATGGATGTCTTTGCGTGTCCGTGAGAAACGAATTAATTTTCTTTTCGTATGCTCCTCTAGGACTCTACTTCTTGACATTCTGTCGACTCTGCCTCTGGGTGCTCAACGAAAGAAGACTGACTGGAAAAGAAAAGAAGCTCACCACCGGTGAGGAACGCGACTCCGACAGAAGTGGTGATTAGAACTACCACTTTTCATCAGGGAGAAGCAGAAAAGACTTAAACAATAACGGTGTGATGGGTCTCAGGTAAGATGAGACAAAACGAAATATAAATAATATAAATCTACATAGCCAGACATAACTATTTCTTGTTATTTGAATAGTAAGAAATAGTTTAAAAGGCCAACGGCAGTTTGGCTGTCGGTAGCCCTCAGTGGCTCTTTTGAGCAACTCGCAACCCAACCTGTTTCTTTTCCGGACATTTTCTTTGTCTACCTGAATACCTGATTTTTCCGACATTTTTCGACAATGTCGCCTTATGTACAGCATTCTTTTTAACTCTGTGGTTCTTCTTTCTTTATTTTACTACTAAACAAATTTTACATCACGAAACTTCTCTCTGTGCGTCTTTCTCTCTCCATTTCTTTCTCCCCCTCCTTTCATTCACTGGAAATCTTCGACCCGTTGAACTTAGTCAGTAAGAGCACTTAATGCTTGGCGCTTCATAAATTTGTTTTATGTTAATTAGAGACAAAAACCGTTCAACTTCCCCGCTCCCACTCGCTCAGGTCGAAGGTACCTGTTTCTGATACCTAAATGGTAGCTCGTATTGTCTTCAGGGAATCCTCTACAAATTGCAACGAATTAATTAAATTTTTTATAATTTGGAGAATGAAGTAATCACATTTTGTTTCGTAGGACGCTTTTCTCTTGAGATTTAATCGTTGGCGTACCTGGCGTACCTCCCTTCGTCTTCTTCGCCTTCCCGGCCTCTCTCTCTCTCTCTCTCTCTCTCATTTCAACTGGACCTGAGAGCTCCTACCTCGTGCCTGTGTTTGAAAATGACATGACAAAATTCCAATATTGATTGAACAACTACTCTGGCTCATTGATAAAATCTGTTCTGCCAAGAACATTTTTAAAAATTTAGTTTTAAATCTTTTGTGTTAATAATAATAATGATAATAATGATGATGATGATGATGATGTTGATATTGGAGGTGGTGCTGGCGGTGGCGGTGGCGGGGGTGTTGATGGTGATAGGCAATCACGTTTTTTAACTGAAAAAAAATTTTCCCCCGAAAAAAAATAAAACCTGGTTGAGAGTACCTCGAGTGCCAGGTACTCCTTCCTACTCATCTCTCTCTCTCTCTCTCTCTCTCCTTTTGGCTTTCCATCTTACCTTCCATCTCGGCCACCGCAAGCTGGCTATCTGCTCCTGATATCACCGCCCATCAACTAGACTTCCACGTTTTGATCTCTCCATTTGCCAGTCGAACCATTTCGGATCAAATTTTTTTCCGATCTGTGATCTTATTCGAGGTCAAAGGTCAAATTCAAATTCTCGTGCGCGAAAAGTTCAATTCAAATACCCAACCAAGTTACTTTGAGCCAACCGATCAACCCTCGTCAAGACGGCCAAGTTTCCACGGCTTCCAACTAGTTGGAGACTAGCAGTTTCACGACGTCTTAAAAAAAACCGTACCTTACAACACCTAAGAACAATTTTTTATATTCTCCTCTCTTTCTGGAGAAATTTTTGAGGTTCTTGTAGACACCAAAAAGAGAACTAAACTACTTCCCTGCGTTAAGAGATTTCAATAAAAGTAGACGTAACACGCTCTATTACCTATTGTACATAAGTTTTCGGGTGTTCGTTGAGTGTCACAACAGTTGTAAACCATCCGATGCGTTTAATTTGTAGGAAAGTAGTTCAAGTAAATAGTAAATCAACTCTCGAAAAAAATTGGAAAGGACCAGTCAGGTAGTGGAAGACAGAGAAAACTATCCTCACCGTGAAATGGGAAAGAAATTTTCTTCGATTTTCTTCTAGTCAATTTAATCTGAGCAATAACAAAACGGTCCTCAATAGAAACCTGTTAATTTCGAATGACAAGGCGAGTCACATTCGACTCACCTTTTTGCTTCTCACCTCTCCTCTCTCTCGCTCTCGTCTGGTAGACTCACCTGGCTCACCTGCCTCGCCTATTTCCCCCGATTTACTCCTCATTCCTTCATCTCTCCTATTTCTATTATTTATTTTTACATACATTATTTCGATTTCTGTCGAATGATTCAGCGCTTTCTGTTATTAATCAAGGAGAGGAAATTTTTTACTTCTCGCTCTCTCTAAATCTTTGTAGTTCTTTTCTAGTTAATCTACAATCGAGAGATGAAGAAAAAAAATTTTTGTGTCTATTTTTTCCATCGTTTCTTTCACCTTCTCATTTTCTCTCTCTCTCTCTCCTTCTTCTTCTCTTTGATGTTCGTGTCCTTCTTTCTTTTCTGTATTTAGCTCTAGTTGGTCAAAGTACTCGAGTACCTCCACTCTTACTAATTTACATTCTTTCTAGGATGAAGTAAGGCAGATGTCGTTAATCATATGAGTAATTTTGAATAAGACGACTCACCGTTCATGTTGAGCATGAAAGAAAAACTTAATTTTCACAACTTACGGAAAAATTCTTCACCTTCTTCTTCGTGAACCTTTGTGGTGGAGGACTTTAACAGTTAAAGACAGGCGTGGTGCCTGTGCTTTTGTGCAGGTTCGATCTGTCAAGGCCGAATCAAAACAAAATCTCTTTCGGTTACTTCAAAGTCTGTCAATGTATTTGAAGGTTTTTTTATTTCTTCAACCTCTTTCCATCCGTCTTATAGAATTTTCATTTTTAGTTTTTTAAAAAAGACACTTAACACTTCGACTTTGTCAAATTTTCAGTAATGCTCAGTTTTTCGTAATTTTCTTTCCTTTCGTTGCTGCACCAACATCTTTTACCATTAGTCAGTTGCTGGTACGCCGCCAATACTAATATTTAGCTTGTTGAAAAAGTTTCCATATTTGTCACACTGCTATTGAACTATTTCATTGATCTTTCGATCTTAGAAGAAATGGATGAAATAAATCAATCCCCGAGACTTCACCAGCATCACTTTTTGTGGTTTTCCAATCTGCCTTTTCTCCTTTCTAAAAATTGCCAGTTGTCAATCTCCTCGAGTTCGTTCCAGCTAAATTGACATCGTAAATCAGTCTACTCGTTTTATGTATGGATTGGAAATACATAACTATTTATTTACCGTAGCGACATTAAACATACCCGTGAGGTGTCATTAGCAAGATATTTTGGCTGGGCTTAGCTCACTCCCGGCCCCCCCCCCCCAATCCCATTTCTTCTGAGAGGTTTTCTTAACTGGGGGACCTACCCGAGCGACATTCCTCGAGTTTCCATCCAGGACGGCCACAAAACCTTTTGGGTTTCTGTAATGTTGTTTGTGGAAAGAAGACTTCTTCATCGGTTCTTCGGTTCCTGGGTACTTGAACTCGCTTTATTAATATTGTATTCTCATTAACTCATTATTTTTCAAGCACCCCTTGGTCTTTTTCTTTGAACACGCATAGAACCGATTACAGTAATCCATCGTGTCATTAATAACGTGGTAATAGAACGTTATTTTGTGTGAGCACACAAGCCGATGCGATTGCACGTTTGGTACCCGCGTGAGTACCGGTGGCGCCTAACTGCAAAATTATTTTCCCTCCTCTCGCTCCCCTTCCCACAAGAAATTCTTTATTAAAACTATTTTCTATCGAATAGTTCAATTTCCTAGTTTCCGTCACAGACAAGGGTTTGCAAGGGTTTCTCATCCCCAGAGGGAGAAAATTCCTGTGGGTACTCGGACAGTAAAAAATCTTTAGGAACAAGTTGGATTTTCTATTTCCCCGTCGTATATTTTATTTTTTATTTTGTTCTATTAGGATTTTCATGTCAGGCGGTGTGGGAACCCTTCGGTGAAACTTCCATTGAGAAATTTTAATAAATGTTATCGAGACATGAAATGCCGGCGTAAATTACTGAGCAGAAAAATATTGAAGAAAAAAAATATGAATATAATAAGAAACTTCCACATGGGGAAAATTCAGAGAAACAGGAATATTCAAAATTGTCTAGAGCTCTGGTGTGACCAAACACACTACTACTGTAGTATGGGAAAGTAGAGGACGGACCACACAAGGGAAAAACTAATGTTAAAAGGTAAAGCCTTCCTGTTACGTAAGGCTCTCCATGGAACTAAATGTTTGTTCTTTCGTACTCAGGTAAATGAGTGTGACATTGTCCAGGACTCAGACTAAACTCCCACACAAAGAAAAGATCTTTCAAACAAGTTCATGGGAATGACAAGAGACACAAAAGAAAGGTTTAAATTTTCAAAGTCGCAGACGTCGTGATCGAAAACTTCTTTTTTATTCTCACCTGGTCAGACAGTCCTCAACTAGACGGACCGTCTCACACTTCAAATTGCCTCTAATGGGCAGTTCTGTTCCCGACAGATCAATGGGAAGCAGAAGTAAATAGAAGAAAGTGTTACGAGCAGAATCGAGTAGTGCAGTAGTTGCATTGAAGGAGAGAGGGAGTCAACAACTAGTTGGTTCACAACAATCCATAGCCTCAGTTAAATTGTATTCAAAGTCGGGTAGTTACACTAGAAGAGAATTCAGAAGACAAGAAGTGAGAGTCCTCTCTAAAACAGTTGTCACTCTAGTTATGTACATAGTTTAATGAATCTATTTCTCCAGAGAGTGCCGTTCTCTGCGATTTCAAAGAAAAGAAATCGATGATTTTGACAGGTACCCGGTAGAAGTTAATTATTCTATTAATTATGTAGAAGAAGATGATTTAGAAGAATACTAAAAATTATTTATGATAGAGGCGATGACAATGGAAAAAACGAAACTGTTCGGCCATTGTCAATTAGACAAGTTACTTTTTATTTATATTAATGATGTAAAATTCTCTCAGGTAAGGCCATTTGTCTCGAGTTTTTGCCTTCCTTTTCATCTGCACATCGTTTCCTCGCGTTAAAAAAAACTCAAGTTCAACTGAATTATGTACATAATGAATTTTTTTGGGGAAAGCAAAAACAGGAAGGAACTTAAGTCCACACGTGTGCTACTCTCCGTTCAAATCCACGTGTCTCAGTACGCTTCTTGTACAATTTTCCTATGTCTTCGCTCTCTCAAAGCCAACTAACCTGAGTGTGTCAATGATATAATACGCATTGACAGATTGTGTAAGGGCAGACAACTATAAATCAATTGTAGGTAGCAAAACACATGTCTGTTGAGTGAAAGTGTGACAGACTCGGACAGGCCTGCGTGTCTTCCAGGTAGTTGTGACGTGTTAACGAGACATTGAGGAGAACACCTGAAACAAAATCAAAAGTGTCGACCAGAAGGCAGTTGGTAAGAAACGCTGAATGGTTTTGAGAAGGCTAAGATTGGAAGTGGTGAGCAGACAGGAAGACAAAGGGCCAGGAACAAGAAGACTCTTCCGGGGTCAGGTCCTTTGTAAGCAAGGGAAGCGAGAGAGGAGTTGTTTTAAGGGAAAAGGGATGAATCCGAGTCAGAAAGAGAGCAACGGTCGTACCTGACCGAGAGCACAACTAGTACTCAGGTACCTAGCCTTAGACATTTTTTTTCTTCTATTTAGGAAAGAGATAGAGAAAATGGAGGCCTCTTTGATTGACGTGAAGCACTTAATAGAATGTAATTTATAGTGTGTCATTTCCACTGCATAATTACACGGTTCTCTCAAAGTGTAGTGTCATTCTCTACCGGCGATCTTTTAATTACGAAGATCAGAATTTTTGTGAAGATCGCGAGCGAGTCGGTCGGATGATCGAAAACCCTCAGATTTTGGTCGGTTCCTGTACCTGACCCCGTCTCCCGTACCTGAATCCACGACGTCCACTGCTTTCCCGAAGACTTCCCAAAGACTATGATTAATAATGGAATACAATTTTTTTTCTTTCTGGATTTTTCTATCGCCCTCGATCTTGATCTTCTCTCAAGTCTTCTCCTTTTATCTGGATCTACATAAGTTGGAACTTTATTTTCAACTGCCACCTGCTTCTCCGGCCTCTCTTCTCTTCTTTCTCAGCTGCATTTGATTTTTTTTGAACTTCTTAAGGTCTCATCGGTACCCTGCGCTTTCCTCCACTTTCCCCATACGTTACGATATGCATATAATAACTATTACATTCTCTAAGCTACTCCTCGGACAAAGTCCTGTGAAGAATTAATGAGAAGCATGATAAGGTTTGTGACACATGTTAAAACATTAACAGAAGACGAACAGGCACGAGGCGATGAAGACCCTAAACGCGTTCTCCTTTTAGCTATTGGGCCTGTCACTTATTGACCTGTCACAATTATGTACAGGGTGATGATGATGGGAAGTGACCGATGAGGGATCGATTTAAATAACGGACCAAAGAACACACACAAAACAAAATTACACGAATATTATAATTAGGGGACCGCCATTTTGCCACATTACCATAATTATTAACGAATTATGTCGTTACTGCGCTGCTGTAGCTGTGACTGTACTCGTGCAGGTGTATGCAGAAGAGTACTCCTTTTTACTGGCGTTTGGTACTGAGATACCTCCCCATGACTCTCTGACTGTCTTCCTAAGTCCTAAGGCACGAGATCCGGTTGAATAATCGGACCATCACACTCGAATAATAAAGAATTAGCAGATTACATGTTGCAAAAGCATTTCCACTTTGTTTGTTCCTCTTAACGGCGATGATGCAGCATCCCGGCATGGAATGGCCACCGTCACTCCAGAGGGCCTCCTCACCTTTCATCTTCATCAACATCACTCGGACCGACCTGACTTTAAACGGCGAATAATTTTGTTGCCGACCAACTTGCTTGCTTTCTTCCTTACTCGTCTGCCACCTACCTTTGTCACCTCTTCATCGCGAGTACTCGTCCACGGACTACTCGTCTAGGTCTCTTCTACGGCAATTTACTCCGCATCTCTTCTATTAAACGCACACCTTCTGTCGTGGCTGTCCTCTAAAAACTCTAAACGAGTACCAGTCACCACTTCGCGCAAGTAATTGCCCAAATTTGTAATTCAGTCGGTCGTGTCCGTTTTATTTGCTGAGTAATAACCATTTATTAATATTCTTCCGATTCAGGTACACGCCCTTTCGCCGGAATTCAGGCATTTTCTGCGGCCTCAAATTCCATTCAATAGGAGAAACTACAAAAAAAACAATGGGTACCAGAGCCGTGATGTAAGTCAGATAATAAACTATCATATATTATTTTGTGATTGACAGAAAAATGTATGCTTATAAACAAAAAGATACATTGTGGAGAGAGAGAGAGAGAGAGAGAGAGAGAGAGAGGGACGGAGGCTGGGATTTCGCAAAAGATTAAAGTGGAATAAGAATTTCCTATTGTACATAAGAATATCATTAATTAATTAATTAATCATTATGATTTCTTACTGATTAATACCCGCAATGACTATGAAGTTTGCATCAGACAAAAAAATAGAAAATGAAAACTTATTAAGTTGCGCAGCGCAATGTTCTGCACGGCCAATTATCTATCTTTTCATTATCTTTATTCTTCTGTAACTTCTCACTCTCTCTCTCTCTCTCTCTTTTGACTATTTTGCTATTTTTATAAGCTGGGCGGTCTTTTTCTCACGAAACTATTTACCTGGTGGGCCGTGAGCATTTCGAAAGGTTCAATCAGGTACAACCACGACCGAATAAATAAATAGTTGGGAGGTTGTTGCCCGATAGTGCAATACCCAGAAGTACCGTCCTGCAGGGTGGAATTTCATAGTTTTCCTTTTGTAACATCAGCCGGACACTCGGTCTGAGTTGCTGTTGTGGAAACTATGAAAATAATTACCGTAGTTCACCTCTCTGGCAAAACAGCCAGGCAAACAATTCAAATACTTTATAACTACTCTTTGAGTAGCAGAGTAGCTGGATATTTATTGTATGACGAATGTTAGACTTGGAGCAGAGAAAGACGAACAGAAGCCAACAAACTGTGAAATAAAACCAAACAAAGTTGTCAGCTTTAGAAAAAAAAAAACACAAGAACAACAAAAGACCAATTTCCATTTCGATTTTCGATCAAATTGATCGATCTCTCGAAAGTAATTCGAGGGCGAAGCACACGCATGCACAAAAAATATTTATTTACAGTGTAATAACACGGGAAATTACAGTTTACATCGAGTTTTTTTCCGTTAAAAATCGTCCGACATTTAAAAGACGAAAGCTTCCTATCGATTCGAGTCGATTGAATCGATCTTGTTCGATCTATCGAGAGCAGGCGTGAGAGGAAATCTTAAGATGTTGGGCCAGCGTACCTGAGCTACCTACTTGTGACTCACGCCGGCGTTTTCTTACGCTGCCTGCGTTTCCAAAATTTTATAATAATTTTGATTTATGCTTTTTTCTGGCTTTTTTCCTTGCGCTCTCGGCTGAGGATTCCATTATTTTCTTCTTAACTTGGTTTTCGAGGTTAAATTCAGGTACGATTTTCAGGCTCGGGCACATACCTGTGTGATGCCTTCTTTTTTGTTCTCCTTCCTCTGGTTTTTATTGGGCTGGATCAGGCATTATTTATGGGTTCGAATTCATCAGGTGCGAGGTCGTGTGTCCTTGATTTATTCCAATTCCTCACAATTCGGGTTTTCATTCAAATTTACTTTTCTGTGTTTTTCTCTCTCTCACTCCCTCAGGTACGACCAGATTTCCTTTCCTACTCACATTTTGGCAATGCCATTGTCGCCTACCCAGCTGTTTTACTATTATTATTATTATTTGTAATCATTAGTAGTCCTTCCAACGTGCGACTTCCTTTTGACTACTTTTGTATTTCTTGTCATTAATGTGATATTTGCCTGATTACAGTTTCTGTAAACTACTCCTACATGTCGGTTGAACTTACCGTTAGTTAACACTCACCAAACCTTAGATTAGTTCTTTAGCGTTGTTCCTTACGAAATTTATTATTCTATTTTCTTATTTATTTTTCTGGAATTAGTCTATATAAATTTTTATACTTACTACAATTTTTCAATAACTGAGTAATTTCAGTATATTAAATAACAGTAGAAATTCAGGTCTGCTCTTTACAGGTGTTTACTACCTCATTATAGTTTACTTCTGTTGTGTACAGAAAGTAACCATCAGAAGAACCGACCACGTAAATTTTCTTGTTGGGAGGATGCAAACAGACAAGTTGTCTAATGTAAATCAGTCAGCATAGGTCGGAAATCTCAAACTCTTCAGCCAGCAGTCATTCAATAAATTAATAAGTTCAATTAATTGCTTTGAGTCTATAATTACGGCGTTCGGTTTTGGGTATTGAGTACCGAGTACCGGGTATCAGGTAGCCGTATCCTGCGTGTGCGTGCAACTGTTTCAACACGGAGGTTCGCGTGCACCTCGGGTTGGGCATTTAGCGCCGTCAACAAGGTCCCTTTCGGTCCGCCACCCGTACAGGCATTCAGGTACTCAGATTATTGGTACTTGGCTGATTGATGAATGGCAGGTGGTGTGTCGACGGAGACACCACACTTAGGGACAGGCCCGTGTCGGACACGACGAGACGGATGGCAGACACCCTTTGGTGTTTTTGTCGCGTGCCTTTCACACCTTCCACCACCTGTCCTTAACTGTAGGAAAGGACCAGGATTTTGGCAAATGGCAAGACACGTGGGGTGAGCGACCGTGTCGCATTCTCAACCAATTTCCTCCGGGTACTTTTTCCTTATTTTTCAGCAGTTCTCCGGTCACGAAATTAACGAGTACCTTTAATGGATGTCAGGCATGCCAGGTAAATTGTAGTGGTCTTTTGTTACCTGCCTTGCGTTTATGTCTGTCTGTGTGAATGAAGCAATTATAGCGCTTCGGACGCCCACTTAAAAAATGTCAAAAATTGAATTTCTAATTTGACTTTCTATTAAAATTACGGACGATGATGGATTGTAGTGACTGATACGGTCCACACTCAAATCTACAAAACCGATTAGGCTAATGACGTTCTCTTAGAATGAAAACAATGACTTCGTTGTTAATTTAATGGAAAAAATTCATGGCAATACGAATTATTTATTATCGGCGCGGTGGAACCGCAGCCATTTTCTTTTTGTGCAATTGAAGTCATTCAAGAACTTTTTACTTTTTCTTTCTGCAGACTAACAATGAGAATGAAAAACATTTTGACTTTATTAATAAATCTCGGGTTAGAATTTGACTTTTGTTTTTCACAAGACTTTCCTCAGGTGCACTATTTACTCTTGTTACTATTTGGTGACGAATACGATGAAAAGGTTCCATCGCACCAGGTGTGCGCCGGTGAACTGAAGCGCACCATAGCAAACACTTAAATTCAGATGTACAAATTGAAGTGAAGAACGTCATGAGATGAATTGGCATTTAACAGTTTCCTTTTAAGCCATCCTAAAATTCTCTCACTTTAGTAATAAGCCTAATTTAGTAATTTAATAATTAAGCTTTTTCAATATCAGATATTTAATAATAAGTAAAAAAAAACTACAACAACCCATCGGTGACTCCACGTATATAATTTTTCAAACTCCAAATTTTATGCCTCCGGCAATTGTTTGATGCGTTTAAGACGACTATATTAGAGAAGAAATAACACAATTTTTTATTGTACATGATTAACCTTGAGAAGAAAAAGAAGAAGAAGAAGATGAATAAGGAGTACAAAAAATTATTGTAACTTCAATGGCATTCTTGGAATAAGAAACAAACAAAGTAACAAAATTTTCCTGGGCCGAACACTCAACCTGGCCAACACAGAAAGCGTTGCATTTCCTTTCTGTCGTCACATTCTAAACTATTTTGAACTTATTAGTTCGTCAAGTGTAAAACTATTCACACTACTCACTGACACTACTTTCTCTCAACGTTGTAGTCTCTCGGTGTCATCCAGACTTATGTATCACTCTAAGAATAATGTAAATATTAATTCAACACTGTCACTATTTGATGGGCTCAATGGATGTAAATAAATTTAAGTTTCCATAAGATTGCGCAACGTCAGTTATATCAGACACTACTTGTGACACCTTTATTTAATTATTTATTTATTTTGCTCAACAACAATCGAAATTTTTTGCTTGTCGTTCAATGACTCGAGGCTGAATTATACAATTCGAGAAATCATTTTCCATTTGTTTAACTTCTAATTGCGCAACTTTCGACGAGAAAGGACACACATCGAGTGATGAAAAGTTTTGGGAATTTTCTGGGTAAAACATAATTCTTCAAACACGCGACTGCATTTTAATTTTGGTACGCGGAATTTTGTCGAAGATGCGAAGGAATTCAATTGGCGTACAGTCAGAAAACACTAAAATGTGCGTATCCTACCTGTAGGGCAGACGCACAATTTGTGTACCGATGGAGTCGGAGATGTTACAACAAAAAGGAGGTTGATCGTGAGGAAAGAAGAACAAATTATGACACGAGAACGGTGGCTTGGCAAATATACAGATAATTTAATATAATTATACATAAATATATACTATTACTACTAGGCATAACGATGAATATCAGAAATTATGTGAGGCAGAGAATGTACCCTGCGTAGAATTCGGTCTGAAACCCTAGGAAGGAGCATCAGTGCAAGGGTGCTGATCTGACAATAAAAGGAACTCATTTTTACTTCATTAACAAATAAATAATAATTATGTAGGGTACATTGTATTTTGTATATATATTAAATGTATACGTGGATGCGCCACGCATGTAAGCATATTAAAATTTATATTGAAGGGAAAACACGCACGCATTGAGCTTGAATCTGAATAATTGAAAATTGCCAGAGCCGCTGTTATATAATTCGCATCCGTATGTTTATTATTTTGCTTACATTGTCTTACTTACCTTATTGTTTATATATTGTAATATATTATTATATTCGTAACGTTTTGTAAACTTTGCGTAGTCGACGATACACCCGGCTGCAATTCATTTGCTCCTTGGCACGCGTGGTGTTTCAAAAGATTCTATTTTTTAAATTCTATCAAACGAACACATTGTAATTTGTAGTACATTTTATATATATTCGTATGTAGTTGGCAACTGAATGACATTTTACCGAAGGAGAACAGCAGAATCCAAGGGAAGAGATTTACTTTTAAGTCTTTTTCTTGTTCCAACCTCTCGAGTTTTTAGCCGCAGCTCAGTAATTTTTGAATTTTATACGGTTCGGTCTTGGTTTTTAAAATTACTGTCTTTCTCGTCTTCTACTTTCGACAGCTTTCCTGCATTTTTTTGTCAGTGTGTAACCCAATAATAAGTTTTTGTGGGCACCCGGCAGTTACAAGTCAGCGAAACAATCGTTTCATGGGCTCTAAGCATTTTTTTTTTCTATTTATCAATTCTAAAATTAAATATTTAGATTTTGAGTTGCAATGAGATCGACTCGAAGCCACGAAACGAAGCGAAGAATTGAAAAATAAAAGAAATTGCTGCACTTAAGTTATTTTGGATGAATTTGCGAATTTTGAATTGATTTTTTTTGCGCCGCAGAAGGAGCCAACGATGCTCTTCAGAATAGCAAACATCACCGGTTAATGTCAGTGATAACGAGGATGATAATGAGCGGGCAAGAAGACAAGTGACACACTGAAAATTTGACCGGCAATTTGCAGTCGAAATTTCACGACCTCCTATATTATGCTGGAATTCGAGGAGTAATAAAAGAGTAATAAAAGTGCGTATGTTGCGATTAATCACAAGTCTCTCGCATGCAAATGGACGCTTTCGGCAAAACGAGAGGTTCCTTCCTTAAATGCCTTCGACTTAATCAACAACAAAGCACTAATTGTGCTGAAATTAAATAAAAATGTATAGAATAAGAAGAAGTAACAGTAGTGGAAAAACATAAATAAACATCAATTTAATGTTTATGTTGATATTTAGAACTTAATTTGTGTAATTTATTTTTGTGTATAATAGTAAATTGTAAGCGGTTTAGTGAACTTAATGCTTTTGTTACGTTGACTTTAATAAATATTTTTGTAAAATAAGAAAAAACAAATCAAGAAAATCGTTTGTATTTTGAATGACGTAGTAGGTACTTGGTACACAGCAAGAGTGTTTGGTACCACTTGAGACGTGAGAATTTGGGCTGTTTGGGAAAGGCAAAAGGGAGAATATCCTGTGGACAGGTACCTGGAATTTCAATTCAAAGAAAATGACTGGAACATTAATAAAATCCATTCAGGAAGTACCTGAAAACGTCGTTTCAGAAAAATACCGTAAGGCGTTAGTGAAAAAAAGAATCTTTCAAGTTAATGTACATAATAATGGTTTGTGGAATGCCACGGGCCGTGAGCAATTACTTTTGTTTATGCAATTGTTAATTTTCTTAATTAAAAAAGTAATAATAGTAATAGTAAATTGTTGATAGCAGAGCTGGGGCTAAGTTTAGTGTCTGAGTCAACGACTAAGTGAGGGGGCGGCTTATTAAATAAGTGTGAAGTAGTTTAATGCAGCCATTACAACAAGTTAACGTTCCTCTTCGTAATGCCTTTCTCGCAATGCCTGTATCACAACACTAATCCCACGTCATACCTGAAACGTCAACAGTTTATGGGAAAAAGCTGTACGCGAACATTTCTTTTAGTCACGCATTCGGACCACCGCGTTTTTCTCAGAAGAGTGTTCCCTTTCTTCACTTCATATTTAACTTAATTTAAATTAATTCATTAAGGTTGGGTGCTCACCGTGGAAAAGAAGACGTGTCTTACTCAGAGAACATTACATGAAAAAACAATGAAGTGGTGGATTCTGGACAAACAAAACAATACGGAATGGTTAAAAATAAATATTATAAGAGAATTTAAAATTACAAAGAGGGTCGGAGTACCTGAGGATTAAGTGAGGCGCAATAAGAACATCGAATGAGCAGCAGATAAAAATGAGTAGCAAAAAACAAACAGAAGGTACTAAAGTAGTCGACGAAAACTACGAAAGTAACATAAACATACTTCTACTGTATGCAAAGGAAGCGTCTCTTTCCTTAAAACAAAATCTGCTTGTGGATGACAACAAAGACAAATACAAAACTCCCACTCATAAAACTTCTGCCAGGTACTTGTGGTACCTGCTAAAATTTCCGGCGCGAGTAAAACCTCAACTTGAAGAAACCGGGGAAACTCATAACAAGAGTCACGGCCCGATTTATTGGAAATTAAAAAAAAAAGAAAGAAACAAGTAGTAGTATTGGAAGAATTCGACAGAAGGATCATTCCAACCGCAAAATTGGCGTTAATTTAAATGAACGGACTCGCAATTCACTCAGGTACAGCAACAAGAACACGGGAAGATCGGAAGGGAAAATTGAAAACCTCAATCGATCATTTCGTAACCATCCGAGAAAGATCTAAAATTCGTGAGCCTGATCTAGAGATCTCTCAGATTAATCTTGTAATTATGTGCGATCCGGTGCCATTTTATTTCCCATCAGGTACAAATCAGGTTGGTGGCATTTTACCTCCGATCAGAGAGATGAGATGAAAATTTGATCGTTTCAGCCGGAAGCAAAGTTTGGTCCTTGTGAAACGGAAGGTGCGACAGGACACGATACGGTGAAGTGAAGAAGAGGTAGATGGCTTCTGCAAAAATTAATTAAGTTATGTACTTTAAGTAAGACGTTTCTGAGGTATAAATGCACAATCCAAGTTACATTCAAATGTATTAAAATACATTACTATAATAATTTTTTTAAATGCAATTAAATACGAACTTATGTAAAAATAAACTTTATAGTAAAAATTAATTTTGATTACAACCACCGTGTACTGTATTTGTATTATAATTATTTGAAATTTTTACATAAAACATGCTACATGTGAAGTAACAGTGCAATTGACATAAATAATAAGTAATAATTACATTTAATTAAAACTACAAAATAATGAAAAAGGACGAGGGTTTGTATAAGAAAGGTGGGTCGCAAGACTGAAGTGCAATTCTCTAGAAATAGAACGAAGGTTTTCTATTCCTATTGTTCTTTGAAAATAAATAATAAATGAGGGCACGTATGGAAAGCAACCCCTTTTAATTATTGGGGTTTGTTCGCTAAACAAAAGCAAATAAAATGTTTTAGAGAATTTGATTTAAAAAACTATTACTTGTCTACTTGAACGTTTTCTATTTTAAAAATAGGGCTGACACACTTCACCGTATTTTAGTTACCTTTTTACCACGATGTAACCATAAAAAAGTGAGAGAATAGTTTGTGTTACCGGATGAAATTTTATTTGGGAATGCACAGGTACGCCAAGTGCAGACGATTCGTTTTATAAGAAACGAAACGAGTCACAGGCAGGTGGATCTTTGAGAGAATTAAAACTGATCAGATCAGATCATTTTCAAAAGGTTGCGAAAATTTCTTCTTTTCAATTGGAAAAAAGCCGAGAAGATCTCTTGGAGAAAAGTTCTCCAAGTTCTTCTGTTGATCTTGCCAAAGTTGATCTGTTGGTCCGCGAACTGTAGGTTGTCAGGTACGAAAGTTTAAGACTACGAAGAAATAGTTTAATCATATATTGAAATTTTAAAATTCAGTTATATTTAAAATTTTACTCGAGATCCAATAACATTCACCCTTTTTTTTCAATGGAATTCTGCATTCAGCGCGAGAAAACAATTAGGTACACATGTCCTAAGGTTTTCACGCTTGCTACGTCTCTTAAGTTAAAATGAAATCATAAAAATTGTATTTTCTTTTTTAGTTTTTCCTGCATTTATATAAATCACTGCTATTAAATGTACTTTAGTATTGAAATACAAAATAGAAGTGTAAAAAGACAAAGCTCGAGTAGTTGGTAATGAGAAGTTTTAAGGAAGTTAACTTCTCACCCTCGAACGGTTCCGAAAGAATGTCAGAATTCAGGTTCTCAGGTACGGAAAGGTTTCAGTCTCGTTCAGGTGAACACGAGCGACAGGCACAGACGGCCTGGCACCCGAAGAACTGCCGGCAGTCACCAGACGGAACCCACAAATTGAAGACTCGGGTCCACGCGAGCAACTCGAAATTTGTGGGTGAAACCTTACAGGTACCGGCAAAGGTCGAATGAATTTTGTTTAACCGAACCTTAGCAGATGTCACTCGGTAGCTCACCGAACAACCTCAGGTATCCGCTCACTTTTGGCCGCCTACTCATTTGCTACTGCGTCCTTGCGTCACGTGCCCCGATCACTTGGAATAGGAAATCTTACTTAGTCAAAAAAACAGACTGATCTGACGACGACTGGAGACATGATCGTATCTTTCTGACAATCAGCAGATCTCGAAATGAATTATGAGCTGCAGAGGGAATAAGCCGTGGAGACAATCTCGTTATAAATATTCATATTTTAAGGAATGAAAAAAACAAGGAGGGAGTAGAAATTGACAAAAACCAGAAAAGCGATGATTCAGGAGTTTAGATGAAGAGAGAGAGAGAGAGAGAGAGAGAGAGAGGACGTGGATCCCATTCCTAGACAAATCGCCATAGAAAAACCGGAAATGGAAATCTCCTGCTGGAGAAGTTCAACGTGCCAGTGGGATGTGCTGGAAGGTCCGCCGTGGAGAGAAGAAAAGGACAGGTAAGATAAACAGAGAGGGCCCTGTTCGATGAAGGGGCCCCTCGTCCAGGGCCCTCGAAAAGGCCCGCGACAAGAGGGGTCGAGTCAACTGACATTTTTTTTTATTTTTGTAACAAAGCAACTTTTTCATTTTACCCATTTTTCCGTCTAGTTGTCTTTTTCCTCTCTCTCTCTCTGACTCTAGTTGTCTAGCTAAGCAGCTACCTGCCCTTCAAGTACAGTATTTTTGTCTGCCTTTTTTTTAATTTCTTCTTTTTTCTTTCTTTTGTCCTCCAATTAATTCTATTTTTCTATTTTGCCATCTTCTTTTTTGTTTCATTTACATCTAAACCTAAGTATCATCTTGAATAACCTTCTCCCATTTCTTTGTGCTCTCCATCACGGTTGCTTCCTTTTTATAACAAAAACAATTGTCAAATTAAGATTTTTGTCTGCCTATTTACTTCCCGGATGATGTGATGGGACCTGCAGTCAAAATTTACTTTCTTTTTTTCATCTTGCCAAATTGTAAATCAATTCCAAATCTCTCTCTTTGATGGTGCAATACTCACCTGATGGTGAAGTAAAACCCTGACTCCTTAATTGTTCGGATTTTAAGATCAGATCGCGTTGCCTGAGAATAAAAATCTCATGTCATCTTGTTCTTTCCATTACTCCTCTGACCCGATCCGAACTGATCTGATCTTTCATGGTTCTTTTACACTAAAAACTGAATTTGAAATTTCTGTTTCGTGATGTGGCAGTTCGAAATATCTTTTCTATTTAATTCTAACTTTCAACTTTTTACCTTTGTGGAAGTTTCACCTTTGATCAGATACTTGAAATTCAGGAAGTTGACTTTTGGTTCAACAAAAATCTTTAAATTAAAGTAGGGCAACTGAACCGCTTGGCACTTATTACAAGTATAACCAGGTACTTGTTATGGAGCACAAGTAGGCGTCTTAATTAGTTGACTATTTAATTAATTAAATCGATTCCTTAATTAATAGCAATAATTAATACTGATATTGAAAGTGGCGCAGTGTAGTAAGTAGCTCTCAGGTGGTAATGGACTCTTCACTTCCATCTGGGTGTTTAAATACGCGTTGGATTTATTCGCCAGCCCAATGTAATTAGAAAAAATAAATTAGTAATAAATAATAGAAATAAATTAATAATTCATAAACCGGAGAAGATAAATAACAACTGAATTTTTAATAAAACGACACGGCAAAGCATTGAGTTTGGGGCGTAGTCAAATAGAAGAATTTCATTTCCGGTTTTAACGTGTCACCAAAGTGTTGGTCCTACTTGAATTTCAGACACATTTCAGTCTGCTTCCACTTCATCTTTCTGCCGGTGCACTCATTTGCATCCCTTTCTTTACCATCTCACTACCTCGTCCTGCTAAACTTCGCACCGAGGCCTTTCATTCCACAGAAACTACTTTAACCAATCAAAATAGTTTCTATTGTCATGGCCGCTTAACTACAAACAATCATTCATTACTTTCTATTATATATTCACTTACCATCTTTCGTTTTCCGTTCGCCACAGATAGTGTAGACCTATTTTTAGTAACTAGGCAAATTGGTCAAGTTGTGAGGACATCTACGTTACGACAAATAATTTATAGAAGTGTAATTCACCTTAATTCACTTTGGTTGATTTGAGATTTAGACGCGTTTGAGTTACTGTAAATTACTCGTATACACGAAGAACATACAAGTAATTAAGCGTGGGACTGAACTTATTCAGTCAACAATTGATAATTAACAGTCGTAATTTTTATTGTATCACGAAGAAATTGTCAATTAATACGCCCAAACGGTGTTAATTAGCCGTAAAGTGCGGAAGGAAAATGATTTTAGCCGCAGCAACGTGCTGTCGTTACCAATAGTTGATAGTTGGGAACATTTATCCTACCCTTCTTCTGCCCATGCTACTGCTCCACGACTGCCCTCCTGTTGCCCTGCACACAAGGGGCGCAGTACTTCCGTCGTGCACTTCAGTTCAAGCGGAAAGCAAAGATCACAGTTTAGCCAGGTCAATCGACTTTTTCTCTCAGGTGGCACCCGCGGACGCTCCCCCACACACCCTTGTCTATTAGGTGGATCGAATTCAATCAATCAATCATTCAAAACCATCGGTAACGGGTGGAGGAAATTAACCCCAAGGACGAGAAAGAATAAAAACATTCAAATGAGGATTATTAGGTGTCTTTTCATTTGTTTACTTTATTACATTTATTTATGGTTGTTGTTTCCGGAAATTGGTTTCACACCTGCTGTCCTCAAGATCTTGAGGTCCGCCATTTCACCTGTCTGGTTAATAACTTCTGTATCGGTTACTCTGAGTGTGTCTGTCTTTTCAGTTTATTATAGTTACATTTGCAACTGTACAACACCAACAAGCATAACTTAACTGGAAGTATTTAAATCACGTATACTACATTTATTACTATTACAATCATCATCATAATATATTACCTTTGCCATCACCTGACAAAAACCCCTTTCCGGTAAGTTGTTTTTCCACAAACCTATTTTTAACCTATTTATTAACATTTCTGGATTAATAAAAAAACTATTTGCCTAAATAAAACTTTTAGAGTGTCGGTTTGAAGGATTTCTTGACCTTCCTGCTAAATTTCAGGGGAAAGGAAATGATTCGATGAATCTAAATGTTTTATAATGTTTTTTTTTTCACTATATTTACTACTTCTTCTATTTCTATAACTATTTAAATATAACGATTAGGGGCGGTGGGGGGTTGTATAGTTCTGGACCATTTAACTGCAATTAATTTCCGGTGGTTAAATAAGCGTTTAATTTCATTCTGATGACTAGGAAAGACCTATTTTCTAGGATAAACTCTCATCACTTCTCGCGGAAATTTGTCGACGAAACGATTTTTAACGATTTTCTTAAAAAGTATTTATTTTGTATTATGTAAAAATAAATTCGGTTGGGCTTTCTTGAGAGAACAAGAAAAACAATAGGACAACTAACGAGTCTGTTTAAAAAACAACGCGCCTTCCTGTCGTCTGCTTTTTCCCCTGAACTTTTCCCACCCTTTCGAATGTGTGAAAACTTTACAGTTTGTTCATAGTCACTGAACAAGGAAGTTCCATGAAAAAAAGAAGAAACCGAAGTGAGAGAAATCTGATACTTTTGGTTAGGTACAAAAACTAGTTCAACTAGGGTGAGATGGAAGTTTTTACTAAAAAAAAAAACCGAGCAGCAAAATTCCCTGCCGTAAAAAAAACGAAAAAAGACAGCATTCCTTTGGGGAGCAAAAGACAAAAAATCAAACATGCCAGCGAAATAGACAAGGTCTTAGATTTCTATTAGTCAACTATCTTTACCAGAAGAAAAAGAAGAATACGAAGATGAGGGTGGATTATGGTAATTCAAGGAACCGGAAGTTCCGGCTCTTTGCCGTCATCTGGCAGTTTTAATTATCCATTCTGGTCGTCTGTGGAGTAGGAATAAAAGGACAGAATTAACAGATGGAGGACGGCAGGTACCGTGGCAGAAGAAAAACCTTTGGCACACCTTTTTATCCATAGGATGGGTCGTGAGGCTCCATATGGAACCCATCGGGTCATCGGAGTTACTTAAAATGAACTCTTTTAACCTCGGACGGAACCGGAACTCGTGTAGGAATCTGTAGAACATTGAGAACAACCAACGAATAACTACAACGGGAAAATGCTGTCGTAGGAAAATAAATCGCGGAGCACCAGACCAATTGTGTGATGTTCTGGTGCAGTCAAATTGCCTTGATATTTATAGTACTTGGTAACCTACCCTACACCACAGGGGTTGTACACCGAGTATACTTTCTTTATTTTCATTGTACTTTACATGGGCAGTTGCTTTGTTCCTCCAACGCCACCTTCCTACTTTTGACAGCCTTGCTGTTACGTCCGGTGGGGTAATTACTTCCAATTAAGTCAGTTCTCTTTGGCCTTCCTAATACAATTAATTATTTTATTTGTATTTACAGTTAGCAGATCCGTTACCATTGTCCTCTGCTAATTGCTATTCCTGCCGGTCACCCGATTTTATCTGTTCAATGGGCAGGTGTCTTCTGCCTCATGTACCGGTTCATATCACCCTCGCAGAGGAACCAATTGTTTTTGCCCCTCTTCTGGTTGTTCCTTACACGTCACTCCCTTTTACACCTTTAGTACTGTTCCAATTCCCATTGTCAACAAAGGGTACAAGGTCGGTTGAATTGAAATCTAATAAAATGATGAAGAAAACAGTGGACGGAAATCAAAGGTGCGGAAACACAACTGTGCTTGTCCGTGGAAGTGAAACAGGTAACCATCTGGGTAGCTGAGGAATTGTGTTCACCTCACAGAAACTACAGACATACGAGTGTAGTTTACGAAAGCAGACGAGGGCAATAACAATTTAGGCGAGGCCAACAATAAGAGACTATTAATCCTTAGCTGGTCATGAATTAACCCGAAACCGTTCCCCCTTCCCCCTCCCCCCCAAAAAAGAAGAAGAAGAAGAAGAAGAAATATTAAGAAGTAACGCAACAACCCTAAAAAGTGATGGATTTTCACGTCGATTAAGGAATTCCTAGACCCTACGAAATCCAAATCTATTGTGAGTTTGTAATTCACACCGAGTGAATAGAAATCCCCACGTCGCCTTTCAACTTTTTCTAGCGAACATTTTAGAATATTTCTCTTACTTAATTTTTTTTCTTTTAGAAAAAGAATAGAAAAGGGCGATGACTGATGATAGTGGTTGATCTCACGTCTCTGGTTTCTGGTTCCTTGAATGGAACTCTCTTCAGGGTTAATGTAAACAAGACCCTGAGGACGCATACCAGGCCGCATGTTGTACTTCTTCGGTTGTTGTTGCTGACCAGCGACGCTGTTGCCCTCGTTTTCTCCTCTCGAAGCTCCCGAGTTTCCTCACACGTTGCGTACCGTCTCCGTACGTTCCAGTTGTTCTGTTCTTTCCATTACTTTCCTTCCTCCGTTTTCTGATCTTTCTTTCTATGCTTGTTTTTCTAGTATTCGTCTTAGCAGTATCAGTTTAGAGAAGTGCTTTTCTATAGATTTGTGATCTTTCTGGTTAATCAAATCATTTTAATATTCCGCTTTATTAGGTCTTTGCTAAGAAGCGTTACTGTTTATTTTTACGACTAGGATTTATTGATTGTCAGTAAAAAAAAAAGCCCAGACGTTTGTGTTTGACCGGATTACATTCGATGTCAAAACACTTGTCCTCACCATCCAAGCTTTTTTGTCCCCCACTCAACTTGAGACAATTATCTACGGAACAATGGATGAATAATTATTACGTCCAGAGACCTAACCGAATGGAAGAATAGAAAAAAAATTAAAGAAAAGGAACCAGCCACGACGACTGTAACACCAACAAGTAGAAGAATCCAAGGAAGAAAAAAAATCGAGGTTAACCGCCATTTTGATTTCTAGTGATTTAATCTATTAAAAATATGACATCTTAGAATATATTATTAATTTAACTAATTATCACCGTTGCATGAGACGATCGGCCGTGGGTTAAACATGGGCCTTCGAGCTCTTCGGCTAGGCCCAATCAAACCAGACGGAAACGGAAGTTGAAAGTCGAGGAATCAACGGGGCCGCGCGCCACAGACGTCAACTTAGCCTGAGTCTCTGGGGGCCGCGGGAGGCTTAAAAGCGCGAAGGGACAATGGGGCCCTACGGTGGGGCCCCCGGTCTTCTTAAGCGAAGCCCCCAGTGCCCCCGGGAGACTTACAAATCGAACTGATTTTGCATACAATGGATATTTTCCTAGTTAACTATTTCTTTCTTTGACTATTTTGACTTAACGTTTATTTTTCTCGTGTCACATTTCAAGACTTTTTTTCTTCACGTTTGAAAAAAAAAATGAAATTCCTTCGGAAGTCTTTGGGTTTGGTGGTGTCCTCGGTGGCTCCCAATTCCGCCTGTCACAATGCGTACGTACGTACCTTGCGTACATCTGCGTTTTTTTTTAAGTTGTTCGATTTAAGAGAGAAAAAGAAACGAAACGAAGAATTTAAAAAATTTAAAGTCTCTCACAGGAAAAAAATCCCAGTTCACGCCCAGCTGCAGTTCATAGTTAATAGCACGTTGTGGATTGTATGTATCTCTGTAGTAGAATGACTTTTGACGCCCTCAACACATGCCCGTGTATACTTTGGTACTTTGTCATCTTCATCTTGTGAACCTTTGAACTCTTTGACTTTGAGTGAATTTTCTCGGATTCTCTCTGTATATCTACCTCCCCGAACCTCCTTACAACCCCCTCACTTCTAGACGCGACCGCAGTGTGCCATACAATGTGTACACTATTTTAAGTTTCCTTCGCGTTTCCTTCACGTCCTGTTTTTCTTACTTACTTTGTTTAATTTTGCATTTTATTGCTTTCATGTTACACACAATTCTCACCGAATGACTTCTATTGGCGAGTGTCACATCACAGACGTAATAAAGTCAGCACATTTAAGCGTTACACATACCATGTTAATGACTAATTGTATACTGAATTATGTATATAAACTTATACAGCCTGAGGTCATAAGAGTAGGTGCACATCCGTCCAGTTTTATACTCCTGCCCGTCGTATACATTTTATGCATGCACTGGGTACACCTTCTAGATCTATTAAACCCTCATAATTCACGTAAATTATACATGTGACGAAACAATGGAAACTTCAAGTAGACATATGGACTGTCTATAGAAGAAAATAACGGATTCCTATTTATATTCTTGCGTATGCAGTGGCATGTAGAATGCCTTGCATTTCTTTCGGCTTAATCAGAATCCAATGTAATTTAATTTAATTTATTTCCTGGGCTTTGCCTCGATTTTAATTTGTAACTCGTACTCGTTTCTTAATGTCTCTCTCTCTCTCTTCGTTCTATTCAACTATTAACTCTATTATAAATCTTTTCAAAATTTAAAAGCAATTTTTCCATTGTGTTAAGCGGCTTCGTCTCATTTGTGAAGCGTTGCAGGATTTAAATTCCTCTGGATGACAATTGTTTTACATTACTGGCACTGTTCAGAATGACCAATGTAGATGGAAGGCAATTCATGGATTATGGTTAAGAAGTTAAGAAAATACATTTGTGAACATCTACGAAGACAATAAATCGAACAGACAAGAAGAGAAGACATTACGTAGAAGTTACGAACAAAATAGTAAAATATTAAAGCGGGTAATACGTCAGTGAGAAAAGGACATCAGCAGCAAAATGAAAATGAAAAGAAAAATCAGGGAGCCAAAGAAGTAAGAAAAGGCAGATCGGCAGATAGAAGAGAATACAGACAGACTTAGACATAAAGAGAATGTACAGGGAGACTGTTGATGTTGATGAGGTGAGGAGGATGCTGAAGAAGTCCAAAGTCGTTTTTCAAACAAAATCAACAATTTTATCCAAATACGGGAGACTTGTGCCACGACGGTCTACGTACTAATTACATAGTCTCTTCTCTGCATTGTCATGTTGGTTTCCGTTTGTCAAAACAGACAACGAGTCGGACAGAGGAGGCAGTGACAATTAGAGTTTGAGTCGAGCCTTCATCTTTCCAGAGGGAAACAAGCAATTTCCACTTAAATCGGCTCTTGCTACAAATAAATCTTGAACGAGTTAATGACGGTTCAGTTTAATCTCTCTTGGTTAATAACCATAAGCATAAGAACCTGGTAATTTCAGGTTCGGACCTGAGAGCGAGACATTTCCGCTCCTAATAACTTCTGGTTAACAGCGCCAACGAGGACAAAAGCAATAAACGAAACAATCGGCGATTTGGCTCTGTCTAATTTCTCGCACGGACTTTGGATGAACTGGAAAGGAAGTCAGTCAAAAAGAAGTGACGAGATGCAAAGGTAGACATGAAGGAAGCAGCAAAAGAAGACCGATAAAATGGGAAAAGCTAGGAAGGGAAACGTAGAGAAAAACATGAGGAAGGAGCAAGGCCTACAACTGAGGTCCTCCTGCAGCTCTCCCAGGCACCAACAGGCTGAAGAAGTCAGAATTTACCTGAACTGACCTTGTGACCCTGAGGCACCTTGTCCCCTGACCTCCTAGAACTTTGTTTCTTCAGCGTCTGTCACTCTCAACCCACAATCGCTGCCGCCGTCTTCCTCTCTCTCCGTCTGCTGCAATCACGGAGGCCTTGATGGCCACAATCCAACTCAATTAACTGTCGTTTCCTTCTTGTGTCAGGACCGCAGTTAGACCAATAAAGAGATTATCAGGTTTTCTGGGGTCCTTCTTCTGTTCATGCCGAACCACTTCTCTTTGGCAGGTTCTCAGGTCTTTGCCATCTTGCCTTTTCTCTGGTTCAATTTTTTGTAGACAACACCACTTACGTTCCTTAGGTGGCTTTCTTTCCTCTACGCGTTCAATCGTAAGCTCTTTGTTCTTTTTCATCCCCCTGCTGGATTCTTCTATTTTGTTACTCCTCTACAATATTTGAATTAAATTTTATTCTTTTGATCATCCCTCGTTTTCCTTTGACCTTGTCTCACCCTGATGGTCGCTTAAAGGTCTGTCGGTTCCCCACGACCCTCCTTCATTCCTGTTTATTGCGTATTGTTTCCTGTTGATTGTTTTTACATCCCTCCTACACTCTACAACCTACGTTAATAGGCCTTTCATTCCGTTTATGGAATCGTTTAACTACTTTGTTAATTCGTAATTGCACTGTATGTTCTCACAACTATCTTACTGCACTACTTCTCGTTTACCTTTACCATCACCATTGTTCTCCAAATATATATTTCTTTAATTTAAGTGCTTTTCGTGTTGTTAATATTTGCAACGGGACCGTTACTTTTAAGAATAATAGTTGGTAATCTCGTATACTTCATAATTTCTAACTCAAATTTAATGTTTTTAATGCTTTAATAGGTCGATATATCAAATATTAAATAGTCGACATGACATTTGATGTCCAAGGCATTTAATTGAACATCTTCAAAATTTAAATTGTTTTAGGACAGCAACAGTTTCCGGTCGGGTTCTTTGGCTGCTCTGACGACTCTTTTAGCAGAAGTGACTTTCCTGGATGGTGAAAGCCACTTGGTCATCTTGTAAGGAAGGTATTGTGGTCTGCTAAACTGCAGACATTAAGCCCGTATTTTTTTTTTTAAATTCTGTTTTGCTGTTGACAGTTTAAGTCCTTTGCAGTAGAAGAACAATCACGTTTTTCTATTTCTTTCACGTCTTTCCCACTTTTGGGCTTTTAAAATCGTTTGGATTTAGGAAACTTTTCTGCTAAGACAAAGAGTACCTTTAATTGCACCGACAACGGTTTTTTTCTCGGCAATCTCAAGGTTCCAGGTATTCGTTGACATGTTCTGAAGTCTTCAACTACAATTTTCTATTGTATGGAGCACTTCGTAGTGAACGACGGTTAAAGAACTTGTCATATTTGTTTTATGATCCGACAGGAAAATTTTCGTGCCAAGAAATAAAAAATTTTCAGCCAAATTCTCAGTTTCAAAACGATTTGGTTTATCAATCAACGCATTCAGTTGGCTTATCGATGAGGGGACTAGAGGGAGGGAAGAGGAGATATTTTGGAGAGATGAAAAAAATCATTTTTTCAATCGCATCGCTTACACTTAGCTTACGGAAGAAAACCGAAGTGGAAAAAAACCCGCGCGAAAAAGCCAAACTTTTCGTTCCGCATGGAGAGGGAGAGGTTCGAATCGTAAGAAGAACGATCAAACGCCTGAAATTCACCAAATGTATAGGTTCAAGTAAAGACTCAAGCGGTGAAAAGCGACAGTTGAAGGCAAAATGTGGGGCCCACGTTGAACATTGGGGCGCGTCAGTTTGTCGGTTTGTCCGGCGGAGGGGGAAAACCCCTCTTTAGAGTACTCCCGCGTGCCCTCTACCGGTCTCCCTCCGATAAAGTAACACTTCGCCAGAATTAATTTGTGAGTCCGCGATATTTCGCCCACGTTGACCCTGTGGCGTAACACAGTCAACTTAAACGCGACCCGAATTCATTTTCTAATAGTTTTCTGTGTTTAAAGTTTAAAAAAAAATTTTTTTATTATTTTATTAGAGAAAGGGTTTTTTACAATTTTTAAGAAATTCAACGCTCAGTAGTTTCTGTGTGTCTGGAAGGTGTGTCTCGCCGTGACGTCACGTCGTACGTTTAGTTTTCGCCCGAAAACTGGAAATCAGAGCAAAAATAGATAAATAGTGGTAAACAGGCGGTGACCGAATTTCACATTACGACAGGTCGTTCGCGAAAAAAGAAAACTGAAAAACAAAAAAGATAAAAAATAAAATCGTGTTATCTCGCGAGATTTCACGGTGCCGAAGCTCGCTGGAGGAAATCGCGCGCGGAATTGGCGTGTGTGCAGAGTACAGAGAAATTTTTTTGTCGGTCCAATAATAAAAACCCCCCAAAAAAGGATTATTTTTCGTCGACAAAAATTACTTCCTGAGTGTGCGAAATAAATTTTTGCGGGGATTTACGCGTGCGTGAGTTCCATTCGTATGTGTGTGCGTTCCGTTTCCCGGAATAGTTTCGGGGGAGGAAATGAAAAATTGGAAAAACTATTGTCACCCTTTCGATAGTTTTTGAGTAGTTCTTTTTACCCCCGAGCGCCCCGACCGTGGTTCTCGTGACTTGTGTTTCTAGTGACTATTTTCTATCTTTTCGTCCCGAACGGGTAGTCAACTATTTTGTCGTTTTCTCGGTTCGTGATAGTTTGAATGAGGATTTTGACACCTGAGACACCTGGATGCTGTCACGTTCAAGTCATTTGAGGATACGAAAAACGCGTGTTCCAGTGGTTTTTTCCTGTCCGACTCGGGTGCGTGAAAAATTCATACATCATTAATAGTTTTAATTAAAACTATCAATCACGTCGAAAATAGTTTTTACATTGCTTTATTCTTGCTTTTCTGCTGCTGCAGCACCCCTTTCCTAGATGTCCGGTTTTCATAGTTAAGAACTATTTGGACCGGATGCTGCAAATGTTACAGAATCGTTGGAACAGTATTAATTCTAGTTTTTTTTTATACAAAGTCAAATTCAACCTGAAAATGATTTTTCATTTATTTTGATGGGAGCAAATGATGTTCACACGTTTTTGTACATTATATATACGTCAAACCGTAACATTTTGGTTTTGGTAGATTTGCATAAAACCGAAAAACTATTTTCGAGAAATGTTGCAAATAATAAGTTGGAAGTTGAAAATTTTTGGCGTGACGGTAAAGAAAAACTTGTAGATTCGTTAAGAGGTCTTTATATTATTATCAGTATAAGACACGAATAAATTATTCATAAGTTTAATTACTCTAAAACCAATCGGACAGAATAAAACAGACAAAAAATAATGTTTAGTTAAATTCTCCCGAGTTGTGTTACTTCGGGCGCATTTACTTGTTAAATAGTTGGGTATTTTAAAGTTTCGGTCAATTTCTAACCCTTCCCTTTCAATAGTACAATTTTTTAGGGGTTGAATTCTGCCATTGAAATAGTTTAAGGGTGAATTGAAGACGGCCGTCGTCGTTGCGCTGTGCCAAACTTTGTCTTTATTCTCTTTGGAATAATAGTTTTAGGTAAACCTGTGAAAACAAACTAAGTTATGTTGGTGTTATTAAAAGTTATTGCCCATTATTTATTATTCTCTAATTATGTATTTGTGGTGAATTGCCCAAATTTTAGATCAATTTTATTACGCCGCGAGTACAGAAAGTTTTTATTGAGAATTTGATTTCGCCTAAACTATTTTTTATAAAACGTATTTATTAAAAACTGAAATGATTGACTTTTTCTAATGTCACTCACAATTTAGTCTATTACGAGTCCGTGACAAAAATACGAAACTAACAAATGCTGTTAATTTGATGAACTGAATAGGATGGTCGAGTAAAACATTCACGAAATAGTTTAAACTATCTGATGGAGCTCGACGGCGGACCCAGATGAATTTTTGTAGTTTACATTGCAGCCAAGAGTAACTTCTGAACATTGCTGGTATACAGTATGTTGAGATTACCAATGTTAATATTACAACAAATTAATATTATTAGTTCATCATCTGGTGTTAGTTTTTTAGATTTTTCAGTCTCTGGATGCAACTAGTTTTAGTTATTAATCTTTTTTTATTAGTGCACCGGTTTCCTTTTATAGCTCTCAACGTTGTAGTGTTAAACTACTCGGCTTAACTACATTTCACTTTTTCTAATGTGTTTTTATTACTTAGTTATCTGTAGTTCTTAGGTAGTTTATACTTTTGCTGTTTTGTTGGCGTTTCATCCAACTTCTCTTTTGATAACCGTAAAAGTTTCCATTTCAAGATAATTAAATTCGTAGTTTTATTCCTTAAATATATTTCTTGCATAACAATATTTATATTATGCATAATGATAACTAATAGTAGTGTGGTAACTTCAGAGGAAATGTGTTGAAGTTGGGCACGTTAACGTCGCGTGTCTTCATAGTTCAAATAGTTGTGTGCGCACATTTTGCGAACGAAATCATTACAACTGTGTTCATTTTCTAATAGTTGTTACCGAGAGCCTTAATAGTTAATTTTGTTTTATTTATTTTCCTCCAACCGATTTATGTGCGTCACAAGTAAATAATTTAAATTGTAAATGGGTAATAGTTTCCGTTCGATTTGACATCGGCTGTTGAAATTTATTTTAACTAGGAATGGTTCCATAAGGTTGACTCCAGATTTTATCTATTTGTCATAAACGCACTGCTCCTTCTCTAAAACGTTTCTATTGCAATGTGTTTCATCTAGCAAATAGTGTGAAAAAATACCGAAGCGGTAAATAGTTTCGATTGTTTGCCGTTCGCGTTAGTCGCAAAATAAAAATAAAAAATTTGGGCAGATGACACTGTTTCATGGGTCTGTAGTTTTCTTTTCAAGATTAAAAAAGCATTTCAGTGCAGGGAAAACTCGTGTGACAGTTGAAACTATTCGATAAATCAGTCCACTCTTAAATAGTTTTAACTTGTAACAGTTGTCTAGGGGTGTTTTTAGAATTCCAAAGTTTTCACGGGGCTTACGTCAAGATCATCTTCTCTCACTGGCTTTAATAATTTTATTAACATGAGTGATATCTGGAATGCTCAAATTAGTTTGTTTTGTGGTTAAAACTAATAGTTTTGGAGCAACTCAGGGAGCTGGTTAATGTTTTTGGTTTGGTGAAGTGAAGCCCCAGCGCCCATTTTCTAAAGGATCCCTCTGCTTTAATTCTTTCCTGATAGTTTTCAATAGTTTCCTTTTTTCTTAAATTAAGTTTGTTGTGGTATTTAATTTTAATTGTTTTACTTATTTCTGGGAACTCTCGGATGGAAAATTTAAAAATGTTAAAGTTTTGTAATTTGGAACGTGGTTGATAAATTAAATACTTTAATTAATAGTAATAAACAGTGCTCCTTTACCACCTGTAGGCTCCACAGACCAGGTGCCAAAAAATACTACTTTTGAGTAGTTAAAAATTTAATGAAATTGAACTAGTTGGAATCCCACAAATAGTTACAGGACAAGAGAGTAATTTAAAAGTAATAAAATGTAAATTCATAACGGTGGTTTTCGTCCCTTAAAATACCACTATTAATTTACCATTACTTTGGGGTGGTAATAAATCGAATAATTCGAGTTCATTTATGGTTTTCCTCGTTCGTCCACGTTGGTAATAATTAGATGACTACTCGGGGGCCCAAAAACTTATTCAATTTGTTTTTAATAGTTAATAACTGCTGTTTTCACGAACCGAAATACTCGTTGAAACTCGTTTGGTACCTCGGAAAAATCAAGTTTAATCGACTTCTCCATTTTTTTCTCGCGTTAATTTGGGACTGCCCGATCGGACCACTTTCGTGTCATCGATTTAATTATTCACTTATAAAGGCTGTGGTGTCGAATATTACGGTAATAAATGGTAATTTTGAACGCCAAGCGTGTTCCTAAGTGTTTCTACCGTGCGAGTTGTTAGGCTTTCTTTGTCCATTCTTAACTTTCTGACTTGTCTTCTCTGCTACTTGAGCTACAGTTGTTATGTAGTGTTACTAGTTGACCAGTCCGCGACATTAGCTATACTTGCGAAACTATACTTGTAAAATAGTGAAGGCTCTTTTCGAATTGTAGTTTGACTTGTCAACCTTACTGCTGCTAAATTTAATTACCATCATGATAATAAAAATTACTTTTCAACTCTTGTGAAGAAACTCACAAAGCATGGGAGAGCTTCCGTTCCGGATTTAACGATATATTTCCTGTATTTGTTGAAGCCCCGATGCTTTGTTATCTCTCTCTCTCTGCGGTTTTTACGATCCGTCAATTAGAGGCATTTGCCTTTTTATTGGTTTTCTTCCCTTTAACGTGGAGAAGTCAACAAGGAAAACCTCTGTGATTGTTACATTAAATGAGAGATTTCTTTTTTGTTGTTTTTTTCGTGTTCTTTGAAAATTTAAAAGCAAAATTTCGTGGACATAATAACTTATTACCCTTTGAGAGTAGTCCAATAAGTATCTTAACAGTAACAGTCACACTAGTTTCTTAAAATTTGATCGAATTTAAATTTTCACCACATACACCATATTTGTATGATTATTTTTTGTCGAATAACACCTGGCGTCAGTTCTCTCTCCCCCTGCCCCCTATTTCTTCAACCTTATACGCTCCATGATCCATACCTACACCCTGTAACTCAAAGATCATTTAACCCTAAAACAACCCCAAAAGCTTGAACATTTTGCCCCAGCTTCATCTCGCCCTACTCTGGACAAGGCCACAACTGTTATATTACCGAAACCCAATATCTCGGCCCGTGAACTATTTACCCTTAAAAATTTGCATTCTAATCCCAACATTACGAATCTGTCCGCCGACAAAGGCAATGCCACCTCAAAACTGCCAGAATAAGATGTCCAACCTGATTCTTTCCCCAACTTATTCTATTATCCCTAAAGACCCAACTTCGACCGTAAGACGTCTCACTTCGTCCTATACCAAGGCCAATTGGCCATGGGCAGACCTCTTAGTCCCCCGATCGCAAACCTCTCCATGGAATCATGGGGGAAAAAAGCAATCGAATCATCCTCCGATTGGCTCAGATACGTTTGGCCACATGGCTTGGATCAACTCAACCTTTTTTTCAACCACCTAAATCCTTCCTACCACCAAAATATCACAATTCCTATGTTCCCCAAAAGACCCTTTAAACCCATCCTTACTCCCGGAGATCTATTGGATCCCGTGTCAATGTGGCAAAGCCTACGTTGGCATGACTCCATAGGTCCATCAACGAAACGAAACCTCCGTCTCCAACAACCCGAAAAATCAGACCTTGCAGAGCACACCCTATCACATCCATGATATCCGTTTCTCCCAAGCCAAGTCCTTTCCAAAAATCCATGCCCTCACCACCTCCATATCCTTGAAGCCATCGAGATCTCTCCCGTCACCCTAACACTTTAAACCGCGACGAGAGCATGTTCCTCAGTCGATCCTGGTTACCCGTCCTTAATAAAATCTCTAAATCCAATGACAGACCTGACCCCAAAGTAACATAAATACCCTTCCCACCTTACTTACGCCTGGTGACATCCCCGACATGAACACAACTCAATTCGTACTTCTTGAGTTGTGTTCATGTCGGGGAGTATTTCTTTCTTCTTTTTGTCTCAATCGTTTTTTCCTAAACCAAATGTTTTACAATCATATCGTCTTTGTCCATTCGAATACCCATTTGCAATTCAGACATTTCCTTCCCAAACCAATTAGTCCCAGCTCTCCTTTCATCTCCTTTCATATTTTAAGCGTCCGTTTTTTAGCCTTAGTTGTTATTTGACTCGGTTCGAGTAGGTAGCAATTATCACTTTAAAAAACTATCTTAACCCTGATGATGTTAGCATCTGGGAAAGCTGGCGAAACGTTTGGGAAGGGGGGTACTCCCGTCACCAAAACAGGACACGGTGGCATTCGACATAAAAGTAGCCATAAATATATATTAATAAAATTTACCAACAAACTTTAGTTTTAAAGAATCGATCAGGTTTATTAAATGCGGGAATAGCAGAAGGATATGAAAAATTTTGTTTCTACGTTCATCAGTTGTAATTTACGTAACGAACGTAATAATCCAAGGACTGCCAATTTCTTAGAATTGTGAACTGCAATTTACCAAAGATCAATAGGAAGAAACGCGTAAAGTTGGAATTTATGGAGCCCATGAAAAATTACTACTCACATTACTAGTTTTGCTGGGTAATCGGTGGTAACCGATGGTGCCACAAGTAGCATTTATTAAAATCGTTATCATACGTAACATCCCATTACACAAGAGTTTACTATTAATTAGTTGTACCAAGCGTTCAATAAAAAACTAATTTCTAATGTAACATATTTTAACGTGTTAATCATTCTCCGTAAATCCATAAAGCTTAAATTTAGTTTTATTTAATAGATTATAGTGTATTACAGGGGTATGATGCATCCAACATGTCGTTTCTGTTACACATAATATTAATTTGTGTGTTTGCTATCGGAGGTGGTGTAATAGTTTTTCAAATTGTTTAGATACACCATTTTGTTGTATTCAAGGGAAATGTCGCATACGACTGTACACAAGTCGTAAATCGGTCATGTGTTTAATTAAATATCTCCGAGTACTAAGTGACATGCGTTTTTTCTTAACTTCTCAGGCTTTATGTTTCAGCTGTAAAACACACGGGTACATCGCTCTTTTCATAAATCGGGTAATTTTTTTAGAGTTAAATTTGAATTTTAAATTCGCAACTTGTAGGATTTGTTGGTGCAAACAGGAGTGTTATTTTATCAAACGAACTTAATTAAGTCTATTTATTTATTTATTTATATTTCATAAAAACTCGTTCTCGCCTCTTTGATGTACATTCAGAGATAAGAGTTCAAATTTCTCAGTTACCAGGTACTCACCCATGGGTTATGCTGAATGATGTAACTGGGGGGGGGGGGGTGACGTAAGAGTTATGAAAACATAAGTGAACAACTAACAATCTCATCTATTTTACTAATCAGCCAGGATTAATAGTTCATCGGTACCTGGTACCCGGTACCGCACGAAGTCTGAACTGGTCTGCGAATGTGTCGAGCACAAAAGGCGTGAAACGCCTCGGACATATTAATAAAGATTATCGTTATATTATAATAAGTATACGATCGCGGACAATGGCCGTATAACAAATATTAAACGCCTTTTTTTTTGTATAATGCTAATTGAATAATAACCGGACGGTCGGGTTGCCATGTTGATTTACGACAGTCGAAGTCGTTCAATAGAGAGGGAAACGTGCCTATTTTTCAATATAAAAGCAATTATTGGTGCATGATATCGACGCTGCGATAATTTATTACTTATGTATTAATTAATTTACTCTTCGTCAAGCTAAGTAACCGAAGAAAAGCAATTACAACCGGATTGGGAACCGATTAACGTGGAAATGTGTTGGCAGACGGCACCTGACAGTTACACAAACGTTTTCAACACGTACATTATACACGTATCAATTTTATACTATTACGATGGCCAATTTCTCTGTGGTGCATAAATTTTTTCGAAACGTTAAAAATGATATTTTTAATAATGTAATTTATACTAGAAGTTAATTTTTTTATTTTTAGTTTATATTGCAAATACTGAACTGTACTAACAACCTCAAAACGAGTATCTTGGATTATACAAACTCAACATCGGAGCATAATAATGTTAAAACTGTCCTGATATTATCGTTAATAACAATATTTTATTCATATATCATAAAAAACAATTTGTTTCTTATATTTGACCTTATGGTGATGTCAAACGTCGTGGTTGACGTCCTTCGATTTTGGCAGCTGAACAGATTTATTCTATTAGTAATTGTTTTTTATTTTTCACTATATAAACTTCAGTTTTCTAATCTCGTTTTAAACAAACACCACTATTGACTTTTGATTGATCTGATCGATGCATAAAGATCAGAAAATCACCCTGTTGATTTCCATTGCTAACTGTTCAGATCCTGCGAGTAAATTAGATCTCTCAAATTCATTGTACAGATCTTGTCGTACAACAGCACTAAATATTACACTTATACTTAATGTAAAATAAATAAGAAATGACATATAATTATAATAATATGATGATAAAATTTTAAATGAAGTTAAAAGTTGACTGCTTTTAAAACAATAAACTTACTTCTTTATTATATTGTATGTTTACTACTGTACTTTACATTATGAGATTTAAACAAAACAAGAGTGACATCAGCCGGTTCGTACACGATTTTTATGACACGAATCATTTTAGGGTCTCTAAAAAGTTAAAACGTGTCAGGTACTGCTTAACTTTAATCTTTGGCAGCTGTGAACTACTATACTAAATATACTAAGTCAAGTTGACTATTGCAGACCGTACACAATATTATTAGAATATAAAGGTGTTAGAGAGCCCCAGGGTGAGAGTTTGGAGCAACCTGACGGGAATACTACTTCAACCTACGTATTATTTTATACATACATAATTTGTTACGTTTAGTTTTCAAGTTGGTACCAATGTTATTAATTATTAACGGCCTGTATATTGAAACATGGGAGTAACATCGACAGAATCATTCAATTCAATTGACTCGAGTTTTTTTTCACAATTTCATTTAAATTCATCCATCGTTTTGTGTGGAATGTCCAAACGAATTGATTCAAGGTTTCTCAGGTACGTCAGGGAAACCAAGAGAAATAGAAATTGTTTGTCTGTCTGTGTGAAGGAGAGAGATAGAGAAAGAGGGGGAACATGGATTTTCAATATAAATAAATTTTTTTGTTCAGTTCGTAGTCGAAGTTAGTTTTTAGGTGTTTTTTTTATTTTTAGTTATTTATTACTAGGCAGTCAGGCGCAGTTCAGGCGCAGGTACGGGTTTTTTTGTCATGATTTATTACCCGCTGATTTAGCCGAATTTTAATCTGATAAAAACACTTCGTGCGATTTAATTTATCGATAATTTAATAAATTTATTTATTAATATTCCCCCCCCCCTCCGTCCACCGCCTTGTCCTGCATCACCATCCCTTGCCTGTTTGAGGTGTGCCTGACGTCTTTTTCTTCATGGTACCTTTCTGATACCTTCTTGTTTTGGTTCCCTGATGGTTTCTTTCGTTCCCACAGTGAGTTATTGTTCATATTTCTTTCACCCATCATGCAATCTTCGTAGCTCTCACTCGGACATTACAATAGATTATTTATCACACAAAGAATGATATTTTTGTTTTTGTATATTCAAAAATTCAATTACCAAATGTGCCAACGGAGACATGATAATATTGATAATATATAATGGTAGGTGACATAAACTGATAAGGAAAACCGGATTGTTCCTTTAATTGCATTTTTTTCGATAATTTATTTACAATATTGGCAAATTCTGTAAATCAATAATTTAACAGTCAGTTTTATGTGAGGTTAGTCGATCTGTGCACAGATCGTTTTACAAGATCACAGTGTTCATTTCTCTTGTGACCACACCTAGGGAGCTACACGGTTGTTTGTTATACTTTCGCGTAATCTATCCGTGTCATACTATATTTTAAACTTTAAATGTCCACCAATAAAGAATATTTGGTCATCTTATCTGGTGTCAACATTAGAGTTGCGCCAAAACCGGTGTTAAAATGCAATTCCCACTTTAAACACTCGCATTCTTGTCAGACGACCTCTACCATAAATATCCCCTCCCATCCCTAATAAAACTATCACAGGAGGAAATAAGAAAACTGTAAACTATCAACCCCGAGATGTTTAATGGTGGCCCCACGCGAAAATAAATCGTTTATTGATAACGTGTTAGAGGTAGAAAATCCAACTCGGGGCTATAATAATCCTGATTTTCTGCAACTACTGGCCACTGAACTATTTTCGAAATCTCCGTCAAACTCAGAAGGCCACTCCGTTTACTAGAACTTTCTAGGCGATCGAATAATGATAATAATAATAATGATGATGATGATGACGATGACGGTGATAAAAAAAACAAAATAGTGTCAACTTTGCTGTATGTAAATTAGAAATATTTTAAACACTTGGAATTCCGTAACCTTGTTACAATGACAAAGAGGGCCTTATGTGGGACACAGTTACGTGGCGTTTATTTATTTATTTGCCATTCTGGGACGCGTGCGTGCGTGTTAAACTTATGATAAATATTAATACCATTAATTCGATTACACAAATATGTTTTGTACTAGATAAAATGAATAGTTTTGTCTTGGTTACTGGCACCGGAAGTGACGGAACCACACTGATCATCCTTCTACGATTCAGGCGATAGTTTTCTTATTTTAACTCCTTAAAACTATTGTCTCAAAACGTATGCCGTGAACTAGAAAAATTCTACCTTCTTCCAAGTGCTTTTAACCGTGTACTTTTATTTCCCCTTATTTTAGCTATTAGTCTGATTGAAATATATTTTCTCTAGTTTGTTACTGTAGTTTTACTGTGTCTTCTCGAGTGCTGCACAAGTCACAACTACTGTGAAAAGCACCTAAAAGATTTCTAATAATAGATGAAAATGTGTTGGCAATTAACCATCTCATTATACGTTTATGTAGACGTAGAGACTGTTCGTTTACACATTTAGATTTGATCTATTTCATTTTTCTATTTCCCCTTCTTCTCGTAATTAATAATAATTACATTTTATATGTTTTTTTTCGTAACTGTTTCTGACATTAAATAGCGTAATGAACTAATTCTTGACGTATTAACCAAAGCATTATGGTTTACATACTCTTACTATTATTATTATTATTGTTCTTTTCAATTGTTTCGAGACATTTTACCACAAATTGTAATTTAACTTATGTGGTTGTCTCATTTGTCACGAAAAAAAGGGGAAAAATACAAGTTAAGTTTTTTAAGATGACAAGTGATGTGTAGATCGAAATGAAATCTTTTAAAGGTTCACCGATCTTTTTCCGATCGGGAAAGTAAATTGCGAGTTCGATCAACATTCGACCCCGCTACCTTTCGAAAGCAGAAAATGGCAACCATTTTGGGAATTTTTAATAAAATTCAACGTGTACAAAGGCGGAATGAATTATTTTGATTGATCGTCCATTCTCCAAAGCACAAAGTGTGCCGCCGCCTAAACTTAAAGTATTTCGAATGGCAAAACACATGGCCTGGTGTGGGAGAGGAAGAAAGAAAGAAACACACACAAACAGGCAAACAATCACGAATTAAAGCGACAGCTACATAATTAATTGTATTAATAAATAAATTTATGTGTGTAATGGAAAGCACATGTAACGCACGTAAGGGGAAGTTCGAAAGCTAAATTTAAATTAAATTGGACTTTGATCATTTCTGGATTTAATTTTATATATTACAATTACATGTCAAATGGTTAGTTTTTAGCGGCAGAATAACTGCGTATATACCGTTAATATTACACATATACTGTAACATGTATGGAAATATAGGCAGAACTCCCCCGGCAAAGTGGAAGTTTTCAAAAAATTATTTTTCGATTGCAGGTGGCATTTAAGTGATCGTTCGCGAACCGGATGATGATCTCCCTCTGGACGGAACCGCAAGCTTGCATTTCCGATTTCTCGTTTTAACTTCAATACTGACCGACCTTCCGAACGACTGCTCAACGTATTATGGTAAGTCTAGGCTTTTTCTGTCTGACCCTTTCTTCTTCTGCCAGACGCGACAGGTCAGGAACCTGCGCAGACGGTGGAACATCCCCCAGGGGTGGTTTCCACGTGATTCTTCCAGTTTGTCTTCAGTCGGTCGACCTACTGGAAGTCGAATGGAACCACCGGCTGTTGTTCTGTCGTCATTTCGATCTGCGATGTTCGTAAGGTACGAGAAACGTTTATTTCACTTCAGTTTTATTACCGGTAATTTCTGCGATTGAGGCGAGGCAGAATTGTCAGTCGTGCTCGAACGGTTCTCCCTGATTTGTTACCAAATACCTATTCAACATATTGTTGGAATTCCGATTTTCATAGTTTATGACAAAACTATTAGGGGTAATAAATAAACTGGAACTTACAGCGGCATGTGCAAAACCGGAGGAACGCAGTTTTCACGTTGCAGGCTCCGTGTCGTGTTTATTGCCGCGTTTTGATTGAATACTTTTATTACCGGTAATAAAACCTGTTGTTCGCTTGTTGCCGAGATGAAAAGAAGAGAACTTCAACTGGGAGAAGACCAAACTAGGCAAATCCCTTAATTGTTTTTCTCTCCCAGGGATTTCGATTTCTCTTCGATTTGTTTTAGTTTGCTTTTATCTGAGAAAAACAACATTTTAAGCATTGTTTTATTACCCGTAATAAAATTCAGCGAGTCAGACAACACGCGGGCACTTGATCAAGGGCAGAAATTCATTAAGACTCTCAGTCCATTAATTGCTTTGCCTTGTTGTGTGGTAGCATCGGGTTTCTCCCCACTCAGGCGGGTACTCGCCTGGTACTCGCTAGATACTCGCCTTCTCACTTTGCTTCCAAGAACCTTTCAGGTATTTTATTGGTACTGCTAATGGCGGACCCTTCTACTCTCGGCTACCTTGCCATTCGGTAGCATTTCATTACGAAACTGGACTTCATTAAGCGTGTGGCACGTCCCGATCAGGTTTTTTTTATTCAGATAGACTGGCTTTCGCGTTTTAAAACAAAAAAACTTTTATTATCGGTAATAAATATTTATATCGAGCACACCGGGACACGAGTACCTGTGGGGGAGGGAGAAAATATGCGGGAAAAGTAACTTTTGACGGTAGCCGCGCACTCGTTGAACATTCATTAACAGTTTTTCCATGGGTCGTTTCAGGTTCAGGTTTCCTATTCCATCTCTGTCATGTTCTTTACTTATCTACCTTATTATTATTATTAAAACTACTACTATGAGTACCGGTCTGCTTAAAATTTTGGACGGTTAATGTTCGAATGTCGGAGGTAATAAAACGCAGGACTAGTACTTCACTGATCCTCTTCCACCATAAATACCCATAGATATATAAGTAATAAACATAGTCGTAAGTATCAGGTGGGGAGGGGGGTTAGAATAGCGGACCAAAATGTACCGGAGCTTTCACGTGGGACCTAAGGGTAAAATTCATTCAATCCACGAGTAATAGTTTCTTGTGTGTCTACGATTTCCATGGCTCGGTCGTTGACTGCCCACATTTTTCAATTACCGAGATTAAAACTAATTTGTTACTCGACTGTGTGTGTGTGTACACATACACGCACTCACACACTGGTATGTACTTAATTCGACATCGGATACAAATTATTATTGATGTTCTTTTTCGGGTGGAAAGTTGGAAGGCGGCTTTTAGCGGGGCCCACATGTCTTTGACAAATTTTGGAAAAATCACTTATTTATTTATTTATTTAATTTAATAAATTAGTCAATTTTAAAATGAGGATTTGTGGTCGTCGTTTGTCTACCTGTTTACTAGTAGTGTCATGGTTATCATTAACTGCGACTTGGTTTAATTACCGAGACAATGTTAACAGATTTCTGTCTCTTACCTTTTACACACAAGCCCTGACAAATGTTAATTAACCCAACGTAATTGGCATTGGTGTTAATTCAAAATGGTCTACTTGATAAATCCAAGTTATTTGTGTTTGAGGGCGTTTTTTGCTAAAAATTGGAATGTTTATTACTGTAAAGTCTTCTCTGAAGTATTCCTCGAGGACCAGTTTCAGAATATTCATCACTTGTTGTTAGTTTGCGATATCTTTCTCGTTTGATTGAAGTTTCCATTGTATTGATTTTGCGTTTTAATTTTACCGACGACCTTCTTAAAAGAAAAAAATTCCTAGTTGTAGTGACTCACTGATCGATATTGTGAGGCAAAACTACAAGACATCCCGACAAGTACTGACCTTGGGGAATCGGTTGGTTTTGAACAATTGGCTGAGAACGTGAGGTACTCTTAGAAATCCACCAAAATTAAGTTACGGACCGCAGCAGCTCAAGGTATAGATGAATGCCGCCGAAGAAACAAAAACGGCGGAATCAACACAAGAAAAATGAAAAGAATGACGGGTACACGCGTTTTCCGGGCGAATCAACCAAAAACTATTTATAAATAATTCATTGTGCAAGACAAAAAAAATGACCGAACTGGTTGGTTAACAACTACAAACAACAACAAAACAAAAAATTATTTAAATAAATCAAACCGGGGAGAGAGAGAGAGAGAGAGAGAGAGAGAGAGAAAGAAAGAATCAAAGAAACAAAATAGATTGTAAGGTTTTTTGTTTAATTTCTTGAAATCAGAAAAGGCAGCGTGCCGGCGGCCATTTTCTTTAATTTTTGGGGAGGTGGCAACCCTACAGAGGGAGGCGGTGGAAATTAAAGTTTCAAATTAAAAGCAAATGCAAAGGGAAAGAAAAAAATTATCATTAATTTTTCTTTTTTTATAATGCCATTAAAGCTCTTATGCCTTGTGTTGTGTGGCTCAGGCTCAGGTGAGCAGCTAGTGACACGACGCGTGAGAGAGAGAGAGACAGACAGCGAACTAATTAATTCCACGGAGCTCATTAATACACAGCAATAATATGCAGTTGTTTCCTTCGGAAAGCCACAAAAAACGGCCGGAAGGCAGAAAGTTAATAAAAGTTTTTTTCCCTTGTGTTTCCCTTTTGCTTCGGCTTGTCTCTCTCTCGCTTCTTCCATTGAGGTTCTTCTTTTTCTTCTTGTGTATCTTCTACTTCTTGGTTTCCAGGCGTAGGTCCACACTCAATCAGACGAATAACTCGTTCCTCCTTCTTGCTCGTTCCCAGAAATTTAGAAACAAATTGAAAATCATTATTTATTTTATCCGATAGAATTAGATATAAATAGTTTTGTTTAATAAATTGTTTTCTTTGGTTTGTTTTTTTTTTGGGGGGGGGTGGTCGTTTTGTATCATATTCTTCTTTGTCATCTCTGGAGTCTGTTACGTGAATTAACGAAGCAGAAACTCTTGTATTATATGTTCGTCTTGGTAATCACTTCCTGTTGTCGTTAGAAAAAATTATTATTAAGAAATTATTTTTTTATAAATTTGGTTTTACATCTTTCAGTCGCATCGGCTAACTGTAACACTAACACTACGACAATGAATATCCTTATGTGTTTTCACATCGTTTTCTAGTGCCACGATGTTTCCCCTGCAGCATCACCTCCACCCGATTGAAATATTTTCACGGATCCGTCCGATAATTTTATTATCAGTTTGCCACAGTGGGCATTAAAATTGTCGCTTTTAAATGGACGTTAGCTCCGTTCGAACGCCCCACTAATGACACTGTAAACCGGACTGTGCGTGCGTGCCTGCGTGAGTGCGTGCGTGCGTTTTCTTATTGCGGTTGTCCACTTGTTGGAGCAGACAGTCAATAGCCACCATAATTTTCCTTAGGACGAGATGTTGCCGGAAGCAAAATCCTCACCCGTATCAATGTCATCCGTTTTTTATTGCTGTCTTTTGCCAAGTCGTTGAAGAATCCTACCGCCTTTGCAAACCAGTCATTTGCCCTCCCGTTTTCTCATCATCTTTCTGACACGTCTTGTTAGTGAATTTTGAAATCAATAAATCGAACTCCTCTGAAATAATAACAATAAAAAAATATGCATTTGACCATCGCTCTTTTCCACTCTCTTTGTTTCTCCATCCTCTCTCTCACTCTCTGTGCGCCTAAAAAGCGCTGGAAGCCAAAGTCAAATTTCAAACAAAAACCGCCGCCGCCAAAGTCATATATTTCTATTAATATTATTAAGTATTATTAAGGCTTTTAATTACCAATATTATTTTCAATAATGTGGAAAATAAAATATGAAATAATCGATCTTTTTGCATTTACGCTTTTGGGAAGAAATTAAAATTCCATTCGACGAGGCGGTTGCGTTTGTTATGACCACCTGCCGGAGAGCCGGTCAGGTACCGGAGAGGTACCGAGTCTGAGTTAAGCTTGAAAGCTCGGGTTTTTCACGTTGGTGGGGTGGAAATGAAAGTTTTCTTGTCCTTGCTACCGTTCGCTCAGTTTTACACGAAACCTTTGGGTCCACCGATGTTTTCTGTTTTGTTAGGGTCACCGACTCCCCCAGTTATTACCATTTTGTCGTTTCAGAATTTTTTCATTCTTGTTATTTTTGCTGTCCGTCCCCTTAGAAGCTCATTATCCGGTAGCTATTTGACGTCTCATGTTAAGTAGAATCACTTGACTAAGTACTTGTACTCTCAGGTACAGGTCGTTGCGCGTCCACTACGACAGCAATTGATGGCAGGTGTGGGTTGCTCCAACTGTTTTGGATGATATTAAAAAGTCGCAAATCGCTCGTTAACGCCCTCCAATTTCGGCCCACGAAATACATTAAATTTGCTAAATTTATTGCTCACTTGAATAGATCGATGTAATCGATATATAACGGGCAAAATCAATCATGATCGATGATCAATCAAATGTGTTTGGTTCCAAATTATCTGTTCCTCTGAAATTTTACTCAAAAGCACCTGTCCTACAGGTACCCCGTTCGGTACCTTCCTTCTTTCCTTTGATTCCTTTTTTTTTCTTGTGCCCATTTTTCAATTTCCTATTCGTCTAGGATGAGCGGGACCCTAGCGAATGATGAGGAATGTCTGTTTGAAGCAACGGAAATCAATCAAATCTTTTTTTAAAAAAGCAATTGGAAATGTTTAACTCATTCTGGAGCGTAAATAACTCTAATCTATTACCGTGCAGATGCATATTTCGTTGTGGTAATTTATTACCGTGGTAATAGGAGCGATGAGGTGAATGGAGTGAGCCTCCGGAGGCTAATTTCTCGATATTTTTGGCGACCTACGAGACCGGAACCGTTCTTTTTGACTTTGTTTGAGCGGTGACAATAATAATCAGAACAGTAATAAATATTCATAAATAAAATCTTCAAATTTATTCAATATACGTTGAAGGAAGGAAAAAATAGAAGTCTCTGTGCTTCATTGAGGGCCTTGGGGAGAGAGGGCCCCGGTAGTGAGGGCCCCCTTGGTCATCTTCTTCACCCGACATCCGTTCTTTTTATTATCGCGTTAATTTTCACAAGTTTATAAAAAATTGAGATGAAACGGTCGGGTAATAAAATGAAAGAGTTTCTTGACTTTTTTTCTTACCGTCTCATCCATTTTTGTTTATTTTCTCTGTGAACCTGAGACCTCCTACGTCAGAGAGGATGTTCAGGCACAGGTTTTAAGGTATTTTCAACAACCGTTTTGACTTGTAGACGGTCGAGCCTGGTTTCCTGATTACTCAACGGTTTCTAAAGGGCCCAGGACGGTTTCCATGTGTCACCTGAATTTAAGCAGGACAATCAGAATTTTCAGACTAGTTTTGGTTGCAGTACACCTGGTCTTTCTTAGCCTTGATTAGTTTTGCTGTGGAGTACCCATTCTGGGTGAACTCATCCACGAGTCTGTCTCCTACATGTAGTGGGTGTTTTGCCATTGTGTTGAGAATGAATGAATGTACAGGAATGAGATGAGAGGAGTGCGGTATTTTACACTCAACCAGTCAATCATTCTATTCATTCGTTTGATGTTTAGGTTCCCGTTAGACGTTAATTCGGACTCTTTTCTTTTCAGTACCTGCCATTTTTGTAAGTACACTTTTATAAATCTTTCCGCGAGGTTTGAGTTTGCCAATTTCGTTCCTTTTGAGTGTTTAACGCCAGCGTACTTCCCAGAGGGCTTCACTGCGTACCTCAGAGGAGATTTGTCGGCCGGTTCGGCAGTTTCTCAATGCGGAATTTATTCGCCGGCCGCCCACTGTTTTAATTCTAACTGAATGAAATGTGGGCAGTGACCAAGTCAGGTACGCGTTGGGCCCCCCGGGTATTGAAGCTTAGGTTGCTACCCGTTTGCACCCCCGCCCCCGACAACATCCTCAGGTATCTCAGGTTCCCGTACCTTTCTTCTCATCTGCTAGCCTTGTTTCTTTTGTCGTTTTTCTTTTTCTTTCCTTCCTTTCTGACCCCGGGACGACCGGGTTATTCATTTAGGCGAATTCTTCCATGACTCATTCACACACGATCCATTTAATTTGTTAGATTTGCATGGCATTTCTCAGAAGGAGAAGGCCATAGTTGAATTCCATGATATTCTATTTCTTCGATTAAATAGAAACAAGAGTAGTGTACGTGATAATTTGTTCAAATATTACAACAATTTTTTAGTTGAAACCGAGCTGTAAAGCAATCTGCGTATTTTTCTCTTCTGTTTTTTCCTCTTTTCCTTCCTTCCTTCCTTTGGACGTTTTCCTGTTGTCAACAGCAAACATGACATTAAGGTTTTTGTCAGGTACCTCCTTCGAGTGTCGCAGTTCTTTCACCTACAAGTAATTCGTTTTCTTTCCAAGGTTTTGAGAAACTTTCATTGTCCTCTTCCTGTTTGCAAATTTTGTCTTCGTTGTGTTGATGCTAATAAGGCCCACCTTATTTTCCAGAAAAAATCTTTTAACTTTCTGTAGACTTTGTTTTCTATTCCCTCGGACGCGATGTCTCAGCAAAAATTCTGTTTTGGCTGTGGCCCGCGTTGTGCAACTTGCAAATTCCTTAAACACTTTTTTGTAGTTTTTTTCTGTTTTTTCTCTTCGGCCCACCGAGTTGTTTTTACTGCCTTCTAAGAAAGCGTTCACATGAAAAGGGCCATTGATAACCTGTCCCGCTTTCAGGGTCGCATGTGCTTTTAGGAATTCAAATTTGCGTCATTTGAGAATGATGGCATTGCAAAATAATCGAGGAAATGTTGGGCCTGCAACTATCCAAGGAAATACCCAGGCAGGGTATAAAACCCTGGGTATCCTACAGGCGTACAGCGTCGTGATTCTCCTTCCTGCGGTAAAACAAGTAAGAGTGCAACAAGAGGACAAGAAGTTGTGGACAGTCGCGAAACGTCTTTCTGCTTCATTAAACCAATTAGGGGATCCATAAATTGGGACGATGGTAATGCGAGGAAAGGAACCTGAACCTGCGGATCTTCAAACCAAAATGTTTCGATCAGGCATGCGTGAAGTACCCGTCCAAAGAGTATCGGCCTAACAAGCAAACCTAATAAAAAGGCGAATGACAATAAATGGATTCGTCCCATTTCCGTTAGCGATTCGTGATTTCCTGTGATATTCCCGAGACTCAGGCGAACGGGTACCTGAGGTGTCAGGTATGGGTTAGGCACGTACCCGTTTAATTTCTGTGACTATCCACCCACCCATCTTCCAAGTTAATGCCCTGCCAGTTCTTTTGTACGGTTCATAAAACGTTTCTCTATTTCTTACTTAATTTTTTTTTGTACCCGTGAATTGATTCTACGCCATTCGGGTACCGACGTGCGAATGATACAAAGCAAACGAGTGTTGGGCTTGCAGGGCAATTCAATGCAGGTGTTAAACCATTCAAACTATTCATGGGGTACATCTCTGTGTCGCTTTCAGTTTCACTCTTCCTCCATTGGACTAATATTAGTCTTCTGAGATAGATTCCTAGTGTTGACCCCGGGGTGGTCACTAACGTCGGTGGAATGCATTACGCATTAAAAAGTAAACCAGAAATCGGGTTACCCAATAATCAGGACGATCGTCGGGATCCTGTTTCTACAGAAATGTGTATTAGGTACCCCGTAGCCGGAAACGTTTGATCAATCCATTTTAGGGGTCATTTTGTCATTTTTCTCAATTTAATTCAATCCAGTTTAACGTGGTAGAAGAAATTGTATAATTTGCGAGACATTCGAACGGACACCGTTTTTGCTTTTTGGATTTTGGTTTGCCGCAAACGACGACTTGTCAGGTTCACACGGTCGTTGAATGTCTTGACAACCGCAAAAATTTGATTCTGACAAAAAAAGTTAAGGAAAAAAGTAAAATGACCAGTGCCGTAACTGAATTACCCGGGACATTCAATTAGGGGCAACAGGGGAGGAGTGCTCGTCGGGTACTTGCGGGTTACTCGTCAGGTACCTGTTGTGTACCTTCTACGCACATTTTCAGATTTTAATCATTTTTCATTTGGCGAAAATGGCAAGGTCAACCCTATGGAGTTGACAGAGCGAAATAAAATTATTTTCCTCTTTTACATGGATTGATGGGAGTGGCAGTAGATGACTTGCTAAAAATTTGTGAATTGAACAGTTCACATGTTTTTTCTCTGGTGGGAGTCAGTCCTGCGGAGCACTCTGGGTATGAAGCCAGGAGGGGGCAGAAAAAAACAGAACTAGAAAGGGCAACCATTGAAGCTTCGATAATTAACTTGTAATTAGAGGTTTATTATTAAAACAACCTCAGATATCTAGGAGTAGTATTTTTGAGTGCACTTCACGGTGGTATTTTGTGCCTTTTCTGTTTTCAGGTACGGTCATAGCAACCAAATCCCCCCACACACAAAAACCAGGTTGTCTATTCAAATTTAAATTATTTTAACGTGGCATTAGACTATTGTATTAGTCCCGTTCACACCCGGTATTCAACTTCACACTAGTCGGTCCTCTGCCATTAAATTTAGATGAAGGAAGGCTGGACCGTAAAAACCAATTATGAAATTCAGGATTCGTGTACCTGTCCGTTTTTCTAGGTCTACTTGTATACCTCTGAATTTCTACGCCTCAATTTTCGTCTGCCCGCAATAAATCTGTGTGTGAATGACATAAATGTTATCTTCTCCTCAAAATGTTTTGAGTAACTTGAAACTTGTTGCCCACCGTCTTCTGAGTTTTGCCTTCAACAGCAACGAATCGAACTCGTAAATTCCACATGAGTCAGGTTTGGCTCAATTGCCGAAGAGAAACCTGAAATTTTACTGAGTGTAAACCACAGAATGGAGCCTTTACCTTGTGACTAATAAAAAGCAATGTCCCGATGTCGATGAATTGGCAGAAAGAGATTCATAAAAGTAATTCAACTCAAGTTCCGAGAAGGGTACTACTTTTGTGGTACCTGTTGGTTGGTATGGGCATCCCATACCGTCATACAGGTGTGTTAGGTACCTCTGTTGTAGAGGCCTTCCGCAAATGGAGGCATCACCCCAGGGTTGCACGCCAAAGCTATGGAAAGCCGCGGTGTTATGGGTGTTGGTCGTTGAACTAGACACGGTAATACTGTAATTCAACTTCGCCAACACTAAATTAAAGCGTGAACGAAGAATTTAACAATAATAATTAATAATAATTACGTTTCGCGTGAGACTCTAAAGTTTGACAGAAATTTTGTCGCCAGGTTAGACGTGAATTGATTATTGAATGCAAAAGGAATGTTCTCCCACCACCGAACTGCCCTCGTCTTCTTATTCTTCCACTTACACCAAGAATTGATTTGTTCGCTTATTTTCTTTTAAAAAACTCACGTGTAATGGTCCAATCAACCTGAGGTTATTAAGTCTCTAATGTGAGATCTCAACATGTTTAAAATGCAAATTAATTTTTTAAATGGCGTCTAAAGATGCATGAGAGTTGGGGGAACTGGAGAAGAGTGGTGGAGATGCAAAATACATCGTTATAAGCGAATTCCGGCCGTTTTTCGGTTTTGGACATTTCGGAACCAAAATCTCGTAAACTTCGGGCCTTCCTACGCAAAAATTTTCCTATTCTTTCTGAATTTTTGTATTAGATGAACCATGTGTCTTTTAACTTCCCATTGACTCATTAACATATTTGAGTTTTGCATTCCTCCTGTTGCCGCTGCTGTTAGGTAGAACCCTCTGTACCTTCTTGTACCTGAATTCCAACTGAAATGACTGGCAGATAAAATTCCATCAGTCGACTTTCCTCTCACTAATTTCATTCAACTGTCCCTGCCAAAAAAAAAACACCTAACCTTCTATTCGACTTTCCATGTAACCCAATTTTTTTCTTCTTCATACTTCTTTTTCATCTTTTTTTTAGTTTGTTTCTATTAACTTTTTACTTTTCGAATTAGCGTTGCTTTAAGAAAAAGATGACAAAAAATGATGTATTTGTAAGAAGCAGAAAAAGAGCGTTTTGCTCTAATAGCCTGGTCATTATAAAATATCTGCCGTGAGTGTTGCAAGTCTCTCCTTGAAGAAATTAAGCCTCCTTCCACGAAAAATATAAATACGCTATCGTTTAAGTGTTGAAGAAGAACGCGGGTGTGTCGGGGAAGCAGAAATGTTTGTTAACAAGATGATCGGAAAAGCCATTATCCAATCGAGTTAATAATTTCGTTTGCGGTCTCGTCGAGGACGTAAAGACATAAAAAAAACGAGTTTCGATAAATCGATCGATTTTTCCGATTCGATTTTTTTGGAAATTGAACGACGGATGATGGGTACCGGGGTGTCACGTGACAGGTACAACTCCGCTCCCAGGTACTTCTCATGGGAGAGGATGGGTTCAAGGTTCAAGGCATCCTTTCGACTCTGCGATTAGTTTTAGTTACACAACTATCCAGTGCGATTTTTCCTTTTTAGTTTTTCTAGCCGAATCTAATTCCACTATTTCGTGGCTTATGCCTTAACAGGTGATTACTATTAGTTACATATTATTACCATTGTCATTAATGCAATTATCGCATTCGTAACGTTCGAACGGGCACCGACGCCTTCTAAGTGGATTATTTGCATTTGGCACAGTTCATTGAGAACTTGGACTTTACCGAATAGTTTTGACGCGATAGTTTATGGAATTTCTTAGGTGACTTTTCATATGTGTGTTATGCAAACTATTTCGCTTTGGTTCGTTGCCTTCGTTACGCTTTTTCTGTTTCATACCCATCGCTAGTTTGCGATATAGTACAGTATACTAGTGGCTTTACGGAGAGCCTTTAAATAGTGGATAATACTAGTTTGAAATAAACTAAATTTCCAATTAAGTTCAATCAACACGAAATTAACATGCAAATGCAACAACCAACCTGTCTGTTTGATTGAATAATAGTCCTGAACCGATCTATTTTACAATGTGATAGATCCGTTGCCTTGTTTTCTGGCCTGTAGTTACTTTGTTGACTGAATATAAAAGATAATTAACTTACGATGTAATAACAGTTACATGACGTCGAGTGTTGCAGCAATTAAACTATTAACGCCCCTCTATGTTTCTATGTACATACCCGGCCTTGGCTTATATCCGGGAATGTTATACATCGATGTATATGTATTTGGTGGAAAGGTACCTGTTGGCGGTTAATTTGCGTTAATAAGTTTGTTTTAGTCTCATTTGGGTTAGGAACCGTTCAGAGGGCCCCAAAAAAAAACAACCGGAAATTACACTGACATCGATTAACCGCCAGCGAACGGCACATGGAAACGAAATTCAGAGGGCCCGCAATTTAGGAAATTAACTATTTCTTATTAAGGCCCTTTTCGCCCCGAAACTATCTAATAGTTGGACTGAGTGGTCGTTTCATTTTTTGGGTGCGAAATGGTCGTTTCCGGAACGTTCGACCGGCCAAAAACCCTGATTTCTCTGGGCCCATTCTATTGACACGTTTCGACGTGAGAATAAATCGCTCTAGCCACGTCTTAATGAATTCTATCGCATCGTATGGCCGTTTTAATCGAGTTCACCGCTATAAAAACAAAAAATTTATTATTAGCTCGGATTATGTATTTAGTTTTTATTATGTAGGTCTTTTAGTTTGAGGCTCCCGCGACTGGTCCATCACACACGGCCTCTGGCTTTTTCAAAGGTCTAGAAGTTTCGGTTTTAGAAATTCACACTTGTGACCGGATTCTCACAACGCCAGTACACGCCGCTATAAAACACGTACAACTGCCCTCGACGGTCGGATACCATCTCATTCTGACGTTTTATACTGCTTATAGCACTTTACGTCACTTGTTGTCGAAATCGTAGCCGGTCTATCCGACTGCTCTAATTGTCGAATGTGCTACCATTCTACTTCTCCTTATGCTAATTATAATCTAGTTTATTGCTCCTCTATAATTTCCCCTGAATATAGTTTCGGTTATTGTCTGCTTTATTCACACCCAAGATATTGCAGTAGCTGCATTTAATGCAGGTGATCGCATTTGCTCAATTTTCATAACTCGGTCACCCCATGCGAAACTATTAATGAATTACAAATTCCTTTTCTTATTTATTTTATCACTTTGATAGTTTTAATTCGTTTATTAGTTGAAAATAAAATTTAACTCTGTTTTATTATTTGCAGTAAAATATATTTTTACACTTTTAATTGTACTATGAATACTGCCTGTAGTGAACTGAAGAGCTGCAAAATTTTTACCTCTTCGGTTGAACGGGAGGTACCCGCGTGTATCAGAGAAAGATGGACAGATTGAAATGCCAGGTATTGACTGGCAGGTACCGAGTGCCAGATTTGACGGAATTGGTACTCATCTAAGGCACCGTTTCACGGTCTAACGCAAACCTAACTTTTCTCAGGACGGATTTCATTGAACCTGCGTTTTCTGAGTAATCCGGTTCGGTTGATATTTATCATTAACGTATTAAACACCTTTTTTTAACGCAAGCGTTTTTCTTCTCTGAGTAGCGTTTTCATCTTTTTTTGTGTCTTCCCAGTCCCAGTTTTACTGTGTTTGCGTTCATTACCCTCGCACGTTCAAGTGTTACTTTGTGTGGGCCGTTTTTACCATTTATGATTTCCTCAAGTGACAAATCTGAAGAATTGGACACATCAATCCGAGTTGACAAGGCCAACGCCTAAGTAAACTCTAAATGGAATTAACGGTAATAACTTAGGTACTGGAATTTACTCATTCACGACTAGTCTCTTTATTGTTAATATTGAGTTACAACTAAGCTAGTTTTGGGCGTGATAAATTATTAAATTAATAATTCACAGAGTTCCTCGTGCGATGTAATCCTCATGAGGCAACTGTTCTGCAAGTATCTGGTTACCGTTTGCTTTGGATCTTTGTGCAGCAACATGAGTATCCTGCAAGTACTTCTCTAAGGGCCTGTAGGTTAGTGCCTTAGCACAGGAGTGTTTAAGCTGCCTGTATGCCACTTGAAAATGACCGGTGTCCATCGTATTTACTTTATTAATTTAATTTGTGGTTTTCAAAACTCAGGTGATCATTAGTTATGCCGTTTAATAATAATAATTGCGACGGTTTCGATTCTACCGAGTAGTGCTAATCGCTAATTTTCAAGTCATGTTTTCCCACTTTGTGTTGACAAATGAGAAAATTGAAATCGCACGAAATTGTTCGGATTAACACGGAACCTCTAATCAGTCTCCCAACTACTGTTATAATTATCGAAATTGATCGAAGGAAGGGCTACAAACAGAATGAATGCATGACATATAAAAAGCGTACTTTACATGAAAAAAATTATGCTCTGAACTACTACTACTATTACTACTACTACTACTATCGACCACCAACTCTAAAAATTCGTTATTGTTCTTATTAAGTTGTGACCGGTCTTACTGGGATGTACCTGGAAATATGAGGTACCTAGCGAGTACCCCCAGTAAATAAGGTAAATAAATAAATAATGACTTTATTTGTGTCCGAATTATTAATTCAACGGCATTATTATTCAGCCTACCTATTTAAGTATAATTTATTACGTTAGCGTTTTCCACGTCGACTGGTTACGGGTACGGGAGCGGGTACTGATAACTCACCTTCACCCTTCAGGGTACCCAAAAAATGATTTATACGAGCACCCGTCAAATGGTTCGATCGATCGATCCATCAATCATTCGATTCGAGTTAATTGACTCGAGGGCTACGGTGTGGACCAAACTATTCTGGAGATACCTGCGTTTCCCAGATAAATCAATCAATTAGTACTATTCATAGATGAGTTATTCCACCGGAAGTACTCTCTCATTGGTAGCTCTCATCTGTCGTCTCAGTCTTCCTTCCTCCTAGAATAATATATGTGCCGTTACTATTTATCTAGGTAAACGTCAGACTTATTAATTCATTCCTACGTTCTTTACTTTTTATGTACAGTAATTTTATGGTTTCGTTACGAAGAGCACTTTTTCGCATTACGGGTTTAACGAACTGACATTCAGGTTTTTAGGTTTTCCTTTGCTTACCAAGAGTCTTTTGACATTTTTCTATTTTAAATAATTTCTAGCTAGTTGATTTGCTACGGTTGGTACTTTTCACCGAGTGAACTAGGCTTCTGTGAGTGAGTACCTGCCTGTGATAGCGGCGCTACCGAGTAGCTTTCAGTCCAAAAACATGTCTTCCTTCTAGCAGGAGGATTAATACGTAAAAAAATCAACTCTTCTTATCAGAGTTTTGTTTTTCGAGTGTTATTTTCTTGCAAAACAGGCTCGAACCTAAATTCATAGGGAAGGTAGCTAGGAAATGATAAGAAAAAGACCAGAGTTTTTGTTTGTCTTTGAAATTTGTTTGAACAAACAAATCTGAATGAATGAATGAATGAATGAGCGGATGGATGAATTAGGAATTGTTGATTGTGAGTCTGATTTTTTATTTTCGGCCGTTGGTCGGCTGTTTCACGGGTAGTCTAGGCGTACTACTCGTATTCTGCTTTCTACAGCCAATTTTTATCGCAATTACTGTCGATTGTTTAATATGGTTTTTTATTTTAAAAAAATAATCAAGTATACTGATAAGAAATTGAATTTATCGGCCTACGTTTTTAAATATTTGTATATATAAATATTTATTTTTCGCCCTGAAAGAACGTGAGAATTTACAATTTTCATCTGAGAAAACTTGCAAAAACCAGTACCACGGTACTTCACTTACTTTGACTTTCCTGATGGATTATTTCTAACTCAGTTTTTTTTATCATTATTTCTATTTATTTAGAGTGTTAGAACAATTAGTCGGTACCTCTCAGATGTGTTCTGGTAGGTACCGTCCCCGTGTTTTGTCTTGGCGGGTATCGCCAATTTGTGTCAAAAAACTCCTTCGTGCGAGAACCTCAATTAAGAAGCACTAGGAAGACCAGCAGTCGGAGAATTAGAAAAAATGTGGTAGCCAAAAACTAGTAATTAGTAGTCGGATTAATAAATAGTGAGGCGTTGATCGTGGGCGCAAAAATTTCATTTCCAAATCGGCCGTTGATGTGTCCATCCTCCCGGGCCGCGTGCACAAAAGTTGTTTGTCGGGTTGTTAGCATTCGGTGGGTATCCTCAACGGGTATCCACGACGGATACTCGTGCACGCATGCTACTTAACAAGAAAACAACAATGAGCCGAACAGGGAAAGTCAGTTGTCGAGTACTTTGGTTCGGTACCCGGAGGTACCCGCTTGTGGGTACTCAAACCAATGGGGGTTGACTGTGTCTTCCTTCCTCTGTTGCAGGCATCCTAGTTGAAATCTGTTTGGTAGTCCACCGAGATAGAAAACGAAACAGAAGACTTCGTCGGTTGCCATTTGTCCTTCGACTTTCCTTTAGACTTAAGCTGAAAAATAAAATTCTGAATCTTTTAATTCCAAAATTGAAAAAAATAAGAGGATTAACCGTAATCGTCTGCGAAAAAGGAAATCCACAGGGGCCCCAGTAGGACCGTCCATAGGGGCCCATTCGGAAACTTATTAACGTGTACACATTTACAAGTGTTTTCCATCACGGATTAGTCTTCTTCTTTTTCATTCGTTTGTTAATCTCTCCCTCTCCTTCAATTCTCAACAACTATTTTAACTAATACACTTTCTGTTCCTCTTACATCTTTCAACTACTTCTCATTGATTTGGCTTATTCAAGTGTCACCAACGGGTGATAGGAAGTCCCATCGAAAATCGATGGTTTTGCACGAACAAGTCGAGGTGAGCCAACCTACTTGGACGAACACAAACGAAACAAAAAGAAATTATGGTAAATAGTAAAAGAGAGAGAGAGAGAGAGAGAGAATGGGAAGAAACCTTCTGGTCCCCCCTCTCTTTTTACTGTTTTCGTTCTTTTTTTTAGCATTTTATAACGGCAATCAATTATAATAGTTTTAAGTAAAAATTACATGTTCTGAGTTAAGAATGAGAGAGAGAAAGTCGTTAATGCAAAGGCTCCCCGAACTGACGATTTTCCTCTTTTGGGTATTTTCCCTTTGCACGCGAAATCCTCATCAACTGATTCAGGACGGAGTCAAAGTAGTGCCACCACCGCCGACTTAAGTGTGTACATAGGGCTATTAACTTGTATGTATAAGAAGGACCGCATTGGTTCAGGCTGTAAGACCCACACAAAAACGAAAATAAACGAGAATACATTTACACGAAAGAAAATCTATAAAAGTAAACCCTCGTTGAACGGAGGTGTAAGAAGTATTGTAACCAGAAGTACAATTTGAGTACCACGGGAGCTACGTACTGGTAATTAACGTACAATATTGCAACCGCCATCGTTGGTCATCTGTAGATCACTCAACAACTTCTGATAGCTCAATCGTCTCTTGAGTACTATGACTACTATTTATAGACACTCTATGTTGTCTATCGCATAAGAAACCTCACAAAACAAAATTAGGCAGTAACAATTTTAGACAGATCAGATGAATGGGATTTGATCAACAACCGATTACCGATTAGAAAATAACATTATTTATAGATTTTTATCAATTAACGTTGGTTGTTACTGAATTTTGTGGATCGGTTAATTCAGTACCTTTAATGAATTTCGGGTTGTTCGCTTGTTGTCCACGCGTACTTATTTCGATTTTCTTATTTGAGGTACTCGGGAGGTACCAAAGGGAAGCGTTCACAGCAATGTTGAGAATTCTCTCGGGTGTCGTGGAAGGCAAAAACCCCACGTTTCCTTTAATAATTTAATAAAATTATCCGTTATTATGTCGAAAACCAAAACAAAAAATCAACTCAAATGTAATATTAACAGAAAATTACAGTAAAGCCTATACAGAAGATGAAGAAGGGGAAAAATTATCTTTTCGGCGTTTTCTCACTCCGATTAACAGTAATTTGGCTGAAATCAGGTTTGACTTTGCCGAGCGAAAAGCGTTTGACCTCTGCGACTCAGGCTTGACTTCCAGGTATGAATTCATCCAGTTTTTTGGAAACCTACACATACACACACAAGCACACACACACACGGACCCGGTTCCGATGGCCATTAACGAAATTTGTATATTCCATTCGGCCACTAATTGCTTCACTTCGTTCTTAACCTCTGCGTCTCTCTCTCTTTTACTGACTTACTTTTTTTCTTCTTTTACACTTCAAGTCTTCCAATCGCACGCATATGTACAAAAACGCCCGCGTTCCACATCCTCTTCAGCATGTCATGCAGGAGTTAAGTTTGAATCCTAATCGAACGATAGCCACCGAAACCTGAAACTTGTTACTGTTGACAATTTTAGACGGCGTCGTGGCACCAGACCAGATAAGACTATTGTGATCATCAACTGATCGAATTTCACATGTTGTATCTTCTTCATAGGACCATATCGGGCACCCGGTCTCCTTTCTTTTTTACCACATCTTCTGTCACTGCTATAGCCTTCCCCGCTTTACAGAGCTTTGAGTCCGAGGGATTCGCTGGGTTCAGAAAACCATAAATGAGCAAACAAACGACCGAGAAGAAAGAAATCGAAACTGGAGGATAACGGATTTCCAAAAATGGAAAAAAAATTAACGAAAACTCGATCTAATGACCCGGAGAGCAAACATTACTAATTATTCAATGGCGGCCGCGTCCGGACGAAAAAATCTGGGTCGAAAAACAGCCGAGAGAAATTGGCGTAATCGATCACTCGTGCAACATAAATAAATAAGTATAAACATATGTACATAAATGAAACATATACTAATATAAACATAGGCGAAGGCAAGTACCGGGTCGAACATCACTAATTCATCACTAATAATTCCCAAAGTTTTCTTCTTCTTAAATCGGTGTTTAGTGTAGTGTGTCCGTAACAAGGTACATAGATACATAGATTGACAAATAATATTTATTTAAATTTGAGAGTTCAAATTTGGTCACATTTTTTGGACACAATTTTCACTGAAACATCTCGAACGTCGGTATTTCGACTTTTTCGTTGTCGTTGCTGCTTTTTCGATTTGCTAAACGTGTCGTAAATCGCTCTCTTGCACTTCGTTTATACATTTATTTATTTATTACTCCATCGTAATAATTTTCTTATCCGAGCTTGTAATTCGATGCCTTAATGATATCGTCATATCGACAGTTAATAATACTCATTTGGCGGCCATTTTACTTTCCGTTTCGTGTTTCCGGCTTCTCGTGTTTTCTGCTCCCCCGTCCTGTCGTCCATAACTTTGACTTCTTCTACAACATAATGAGCAACCATGTTGCTACATACGGCTGAGTACCCAATACCAATTTTTATGTTGCTCTTTGGTTCTGACCTGGTTTGCATTGATCATTGAGACATCAAAATTTGATCTCTAAAGATTTATTGATCTGCAGCACCGCGTAGTCCGTTCACTCCTGGAGAATGTTTAATGACTCATAAGTGAAGTTTTCGTGAAACGAGCCCTTTAACCGGAAGTAGATTCTTCAAGCGTTTATCTGTTGACACGTTCTTTAAATTAATTACACGGTTCGTAATTGAACTAAATGTTTCTCTACTTAGATGTGGGCCAACAAAGCCACTGTACACCATGTTTTATTCATTTATTTCATTTTTGGTCTTCTATTCTTTGAGCGAGTCTTGTGGTTGTAGTTTTTAGGTTTTGTTCCGTTCCGTTCCGTTCCTGCCACTTCATATGAAATTGTCTGCCTCGTGACTCTCCAACACTCTGCACGTTCCAAGTATATTATTAATTAATAATGGTCATTTGACGTCGAGGCCGGTTTTTTAATACAAAAAAAAATTAAAACAAGTAAGAAAGAAAGAGAGACATGAAGGGAACAGAAATAAAACGTCGAGTCATTCACAGAAAATAAGAAAAGAATTGTCGAAAGGACCAGAAGATGGAGAAAAATAGTGAAAGAATTCCAAGAATGAAAACTATTAGGCGGAGTCAAGGTGATGCCGGAATTTGAGTTGACGCGAGTAATACAAATCCAAGAAAGCGATCACACAATAGACTATATAGCCTTAAAGCTATATTGGGATTAGTTTTAGTTTCTGACTGGAGAATGACGTTTTCAAGAAAGACAGATAGGCCGTTTGTTTTATATTAAGTATTTGACTATCAACAGTTAGTATAATTACCTGCCTACAGCATCTGTTTACAAAGTACTCATGCTTACTTGGTACTTATACACTGTCAGCTGTAAGTTCCTGTCTCTCAGCTCAAGCTGTTTCAAGCTGTTTGTCACTGCAATCGTTCACATGTCTGTCTGCCCGCCCTTTGGTTCTTTTAGTCTTCTTTCCTCCTCCACCTCACCAATATCACCACTGCTGTGGGGACTGAAGAGAATTTGAATTAGTTCGGTCGGATTTCCAATAAAAACAATTCTATGGGTGATAGAACGAGATAGCGTTAATACATTAATTGTTTTGTCTGGCATTGATATCAAATGTCTTCAGGGCTATCGTAAATTAAATTCGTTGGGCCTCAACCAGTTCTGAAGTCCTGAAGGTCCTCGGAGGAGGAGACGCTTGGACAGTGTCTTTGATTGAACTCCCCTGGCAGAACGAATGAGGCACCAACGAGGACCGGGTCGGCTACCGTGTGGCTGTTCCCGGCATGTCTACGACACCCACGGGTGTCATCACCGGCCCATGGATGTCCACATGGTGTCCCCCTCCACCATGGTCAACTGCTTTGACGCCATCTTACATGTTGACAATCATACGAAGTTAAACTGAATGTCTACTTGCTCATCCTCAAACTGCTTTCACACGTCTTGTTCCCTCTGGAAGTGATGCTTTCTTTGTTCCATCTTTGCCTACCATCATGTCTTTCAAATTGAGGTAATTCACGTGCACACGTGGGTAGACAACATGCCACTGAAATTGTGATTTCCTAAGTAGACCACTCCCACGGCAGAACTCTTAAGGAACTCGAGACGAAACAAACTGTTAGACAACCTAGGTACTCAAGTACTTGTCCAGGTACTCACGGAACAGTTCATATAATTAAAAAGGTGAGATAAAAATAATAATCGTTTCGGTTAAGACGTGGCAATTAAATTATTCTGTCCTTTTTTACGCCCAAAATTTTAATTGCTTCTAATGGCTCTTGCCACTTCTGAATGAGTCACATGTGAAATAATTAACTTATGTATTTAATAAACGGTACATAAGTACATGGGAGAGGGACAAAGAATTATGAAATTGAAATGATGAAAAGAATTCTAACCGGGCCACCGAGGAACCAGAAAAATAAATTTCAATTTAATTATTACCTGCACTCCTGTGTTGTGATGCGCGTGGACAAGGAAAAAAAACAATTTCGTGGCAGTAGACACCCAGAAATGATGAACGAGTTCGGAATTAATAAATTGATTTCTCGAAACTTAAATTACCCAATTCCAGTTAAGCAAAAAAAAAAAAATAATAAGAGAAGTGAAAATTCCGTTCATTCATTGACGCAAATAAGCTGTCTCTTCCCACTACAACTACAACTGTTCTGCCGTTTGATGTTGAGAACTTGTTTCTCCTCTTCCCTCGTCAGTTGCTCCCGATATGCCCCGGGGACGATTAATATTTGATTGATAACTTTCTTAATAATGTTTACCTCACAGGGAGCTCATACTGCTCCCCCGGCTAATCCAATTGATGGGAAATTTGTGGGAAAGGAAGAACACACACATGACACATAAGGCTTATTAACTTTGTAACTTAATAATATCGCTGGATAATTTGCCTGCGTACGTAACAGGAACACTATTAATACCCCATAGAGTAGGAATCATCAACTTCTTCGCAGTAACGTACAAAAATTGTTAATTCTATTCCGTTTAATAATGTAAGAGAAATCATAAATAATTTAATAATAAATTTAGTACTTTTGATTGACTGGAATTTCTTGTCTAAAAATTTATTTAGCAGCATTGTTATTATTATTTATTACTATCCACCAAAGACTTGTTTTGGTGGATTTATTCTTTTTTTCGTTATGGTCCTCATCGGGATTTTATTTTACATAAATTAATTTAAATTACTCTAACATTACTCGTTTATTTATTTAGAAAATTTAAAAATGTTTTGTACTCAGATGCTGAATTTTTTTTTGATTTATTAATTTATTCCTTATAGTTAAACGAATTTAGAGGAAAAACATGTCAACGTAGTCGCCCAGCCGAATAGCAAGTCTTGACAAGCTTTGTCTTCGAGGACGTACTCCGCCATCGCGGCTTATGTACATAAACTTGGTGTCATCCTACTGTGCACACGTGCTTACTTACCTCAATTTTTATTTGACGAACGTGGCCGTAATTGAGTTTTACATTCACTCCTGACACGTACAAAAATTCCTCGTCCTCATTCCACCCTGTTGGCCGTCTCCTTCAACTTGACAAACGACTGTTTTGTATGGGCAGATGGTTGTGTTGTGCAGCTGACCGTAGGCCTGACAGGTAGCCACCAGGTAGATGTGTCGTACCTCCCAAGTCTTCACTGAGAAATCAGTTTGATTCGACACAAATCAATGACTCTTATAAAGAAACAAGATTCCAAGGTAGTGGAAAACGATTAAGTCTAGTTTTCAGGTAATAGTCGTAATTAGAGGAGGTAGCTACCAGTGTGTGCTCTTTGGCGTACACAGCCGATCACCACAACTCTCTGCCATCAGTGGCCTTTGTGTAGGGTCACAGAGTCTTCTGAACGATCCGAAGTGAACTAAAATGATCTGAAGTGATCTGGTTATTGAGTTTCTGTGACCTTCTTATATTTTCTTACATCCTCGTAACAAACAAGATTGCCTTGGTATCAGACTGCTCTTTAACAATTTGGGTTATTTCTGTTGTTTTGTGGTCACATAAAGCACACCCAAAAGTACATATTTCGTGCTGCTCCGAGAACAACCTGCTTCCGGAACTGCTGGTTTGTGTAACGATAAAGACGAGTACAAAACTTTTGTTGGTACTTAACTTTTGGTTTTACTTCCGCCTAACTCCTCTACTCAAATACTCGTAAATTTTTGCGGCTTATTCAGACGCAAATTTTTCTTTCTTTTATCTTCCGCTCATACCAAAATTAGTTTTATAATTTAGTGTGTTTGCCCAGTACGAAGTGGGTACTTCTACACAGCACGCAGAACCAGTGAAACACCGCAGTGTTTGTTGGAAGATAAACAAACTCTAAGGAAAAAGCTTTGTAGAATGATGGGGATTCTTCTCATGGGAAAATCAGGTCTAGGCACAGGTACACACCTAATATTGTAATTTTCCGTACTTTCAGGTTTACGTTCCTTGTACCTGTCCACCTTAGCAGGGAGTTCGTCTCTTGTTTTGTGTTCTTTTCCTTCTCGCACTTGACAGTTTTACAGTTCTGGACTAAATTTCGTCTACTTCTTTCTATATATTGAAATTTTCGAGTGTCTTGTCTCCGATACTTTCCATATTTGTCGTAGGTTGCTCAGTTTTTTTTCAATTCCTCTTACAAGGATTTCCTAATTTGCTACGCGCCTTATAAGGGATTAAATCTAAGAAACCTGAAGCAACACAAAAAAGTACATTTCTTGAGCCAAAAAGATCAGAGATAGAAGCAGAGTAGTGGCGTAGGTTCGTTTCAGAATAGAGAAAAATAGAAGAATGAAAGAGTCGAGTCGTCAATGAGTTGGTGATTTGATGAATTCGAATGTCATCAATCTTGTGGTTCTCATTTTTACCCGGTCCTGACAATGGAATTTTTAGTTTTGTGCTCTGTGTCTGCCCCAGGCAGGTACCAGGTACTGTATTGTGGAGGTATTAGAGATAGAAGGTATTAGTTTCCATAAAAAGAGGAGAAACAGGAGCTCAAGGGCACGAGTGAGGAAAAAAAATATATACATACAAATCCAAAAGTCAAGTTACATTAAAAAAACTCGGTTTTCTGACCGATTTCCTGAATCGAAAACACAAAAACTACTTCAAGGTACACCAGGTTTTTCTACTAAAAATTCTACTTTTGAACGAAAAATGATGTACGATTATGATAATCTGTCCGCGGCATGAAAAGATAAGATGGATGATGGGAATGAGAAGCGAAGTGGTTGAAGCAGAGGGAACCTGTAAATTAAATGAAAAAACTCGCTTTTATTACGATTAAATCCGCATGAATTGGTACGTCGAAATCGGACCGGATTGAACCGGGTGGAGTGACGGGTACCAGCAATGCGACGTCAGACCCTCGGGTACCTGCCCTGTAAATACCCGTACCTGGAAATTGGGTCAAAGAAGATCGTCCAAAGTGGCCCGAAAAACAGGTCTGGGTTTCGTCCGTCCGTACCGTTGAAATTGATTTTATTACTAATTAATTAATTAATTATTAATTAATTTATTTGTCGTATCGGGTCAGGCTGCATAGGTACCCGTTCGTATTCACCCGGTGAGTCAGACGTCTTATTCTTCCCTTTCTCTTTTTGATTCTTCGTGGTTTTGTACTGGCCATACAACTTGCTACTCGGTGACACAGGTACCCGCTCCGGTACCCGAATGATTAGCCATGGGAACCTGCCAAAAAGCGTTCAACAAATTAAACGACTCGTTTCGGCCATTAACCGCTTGCTTCTTCACCGCACTCAATCGTTTTTATCGATTTCATTGAGTTTTATTACCCGTGTTATAATATACAGAAGTTGTTTTGAATTTTTCGGATTGCCGTTATTGGAAATTAATTTGTTTCGATTGGAACATCCAGTCAGGTTTGTCATTTTATTACCTTTACGGGACATTTCAAACGCCTTTCACGTAGTGTTGATATCTCGGGGCCCGTAAACATGAACCTGATGACTTCATTCTTCACTTGTTTTTTTCTTTTTGTTGAACTTTGTGGTGAAGACATCCAGACAGTGTTTTTCTCCTATAGAACTTTTTTCTCGTGTTTACCACAAGTACTTTCTTGAAGGTAAAGACTCATTAACTTAAATTTTTTGAGAGAAATTGTAGGAAAAATTGCCCCGGCAAAACCTGAACGGAGCCCCCAGGGGGCATGGCCATCCGTGCAAATCAAAAATTAGAACCTTGAAACCTGGCCAGAGAAGAAATTGCCTTCGGAGGTGTTTCAGGTACCCCAGTGGTACTCTGACATGTGCAAACTCGAATTTTCCAGAGGGATTCGTGACCTTTGCGGCATATCGTCAACCAAATTCTGAAAGAAAATTACACAAACCTGAAAAGAATTAGGTACGCCCAAAACGAGGGAAGACTCGACCTGAGAGTAGACCTGACTGATTGGGAAACGTACATGTAACTTCGAAAAGTTGGATTTAATCCTCCGGAACTGATGATGATCAGATCCGGTCGATAATCTCACAGATAAATAAAGAGGAAAATACCTGAAAACCTGAATTGTTGGGAGATGAACAAATGGAGTAGAGCAGAACAATGAGATTGAACTTTTAAGGTTTGACTGCCAATGTGCCCGTGAATAAAAGGCGCGAAAAATTAAACCTGGTAATTTGTTCATTCATTCATTCCTCATTCATCCATCTATTCTTTCATTGAATGGTTCATGATTCGATCAAATTTTAAATCGAATATTTTCACAAAATTTATTAGACTACTGAACTTTGCATTTCGTTAGCCGATGCTGCCTTACGAAGTAAACGCAATATCCTAGGGGCCTGAGGTACCCGGACTACCCGGTACTCACGATGAGCTGCCAATGATATTACAATGATAGTTTTGCACTAAAAAGCTATTGAAATAAAATTTCAATGTTCTGATGTTGTTTTTATGGTACTTCTTTTGACACCTTGAAGGACACGGGTACCTCCTCAAAGTTCAATAGATTGAAAACATAGTTGCGGGTAGTAGGTACTCGTTCCACCATTCCCAACCTGAGCTTGGTGTCGGCTTTTAAGAAGTAAAACATTTGCTTATGACACGACGTCCTAACCAACCTCTAAGTATCCCGACGGTCGTTTGTCATTACTCGTCGTCTTAACATTCCGCTAGGATTAGTGGGGCTACCTGATTAATCCTAACCCTACCTCAAGTGATGTCACTCGGTACCTGACTACTGGTCTTGTATTTGACATTAATCGAAGCGAAGACTCAATTAAAGTGACATCCTGCCACGTCAAGTTTTTCCCATTCTTGACGACGAAAGTTTTGTACCTCCTTGTATTTAATAGTTGCATGAAGTTGATGGTATGGGGTTGAAGGGCACCCGCTCACTTGTAGTTACAAGTGGCGAAAATGCCCAACATCTTGGCAGAGAAATGGGAGTTTTCATAACATTCATAACACAGAAATATTAATTAAATATTTTTTTCCTCAGGTAAGTGACTTTGACCTCAAACTTCATAGCGAGTTGGACTGTCGCAGTTCTATCATCGTAGGCATCCATGATTTCTCACATTTTTTGTATTTTCATTTCTACCATGACATTATGGGGTTTAGTGAGTTGGGTGTGAGAAACTGGCTAAAATGTGGCACTCCGTCCTCGGAGGTATGTTGATTCTTATTTTTTTTTCCTATCGTATTTCGGACAAGAAACAGAAAACACACGAAATGAAAAGCAGGGCTAATAGGAAAATAACCAGTCTATTTACTGGTTTTAAGAGGTACACCGATGAGAATGCTGCAAATGGTAAAAGAAGCCGAAGACGAAGTCAAAGGAAAAAGGTAGGAAAGGTAGTTCACCTCACCGGAAGAGACATTGTTTCAAACCGGAAATGGCTCCCAATTGAGACATCAACGTCAAGTCTCATCCTTGATCTTGTCACGCGTTAAAAGCATTGCCCACGAGACGGCTGGAAAAGACCTTCCAGGCATTTCAGGCACGCAGGTACCCGGGTACCTGGTTCTACGCCTTCATCGCAACCGGACTTTGTGCGGGGGCCCAGTTTCGTTTCCGGATTGTCCGTTGACCAGACGTCCTAAATTGCATATACTGATACTCTTCTTTTGAGAACAATAGGAGTGCTCTTATTATTATTATTATTACTTGCTCTTACGGTATTATAGTTGAGTGATTAAACTATATTTTGCTATTTTCAAACATAAGTCCAGAACGCGTAACTTTTTATGTGCAAGTAGTCTGAAGCAAGCTTTTATTTTCGCATTATTTCTAACAACCTTCCTTGCCATAAAAAGCTTGCCTTTACCTTATTTTAAACTTATATTCTATTTTCATTTATTTTCTAAACTTAACATAATCCCTAACTTTGTGTACTTTATTTTTCATAAAGCCTTTGTTAGTATGTCTGATGTATTAATTCATATTGTATACTTCAACTAAATTTTACTTTATGTTTTCATGGACACTATGCTAGTGTACTTCAATATGGGTGAATTCTTTGTCAAATTTCCATTCCTGGCTATTTCTATTGCTGCCTAATTGTCTTCGTGAATATTAATTGAATCCTTTAACTTGAAAAACATTTTCTCTATTGCACCCGTTATAAAAATTATTTCTGTGACAGCTTCCGATAGCGCAATGTATTCTGCAAATGCGAATGACTTCGCAACACTTTTTATATTTCCGTAAAATTGGACTGCCGTACAGCCAAAAAACGAAACCTGTTGTCGATTTTATATCTAATATGTCATCTTCCCAATCGGCATCAACAAAACCGTCTACAATATCTTTCTCTTTTTGTGTAAATGACAATTTGAGATTTTTGGTTCGATATAGGTGTTTCATAATTCATAAGGCATATTTAAAATTACTTTCATCATAATTACTACAAAATCTACTTATATAATTAATGCTTTATGCTACATCTGGTTTAGGACCATTACTAAAATACAATAATTCTCCTACCAAATTTCTCTACTTTAATACATTTTCTAGTTTTAGATTTGCTTCCATGGGTGACTCGCAAATATAGATTCTTTTATTCTGAATTTCTTCTGTACTATCCTTTTGTTGAAATCCTCTAACTACTAGTCTGGCCCTAAGCGTGGTGGTTTGCTTACAACATGCTTGCAACATTTTGTTCTATTCTTTCCAATTCTTCTTTAAATCTACAATTCTCTATTTATTAAACTAAATTTTGTTATTTTCAAACACAATTCTAGAACGCGCAATAAGTATATACAAGTAGTCTGAAGCAAGTTTTTATTTGGCACTGCTTCTAACAATTATTTTATTATAGTTTTATATGCGGATTCGAGTATTGGCCTGATTTTTCGACGGAAATGAAAGTAACTTGCCAATGAAACGGAAACGAATTGTAATTAATCGAACTCTCGTTGCCGTATACTTGTGTTAAGTATTTTTTGATGCAGCATCTGTGCGAAATATCTTTTATGAAATTATATTGAAATAACTACAATAGTTGTTATTTCGACTTGCGCGATATATGTTTTCTTCCACGTGCTCAAGTTCTGACTAACATTAATAATCACAAAAATGAACATTTTATAGATTAACTGTACTGACTGACGGCCTTGGGAAGTTGAAAGTTTAAATTTATAATTATTGGAATTTTCTACTTTTCTTGTACACCCTACATAGCTATTACTTGAATACTTATTTCCATATTTGTACACTTCAATATGTAAAAAAGTATCAACCGTCTCAGCCCTGTTGCTGAAAATTCATGTGAATTCCTAGTTAAATTTGGCCTTCAGAATCTGGGAGCGGTACAGAAAATTATTATTAATAAAATGGGGTGTTGACGATTTCACCATTTTTTAGATAAATGATGTTTAATAGACGTACAATTATGTACATAGACAGAGCGATAAAAATTTGAGGTACATCAAGTAAAAGTGCCACCGCTTCTGAGTTGAAGAGGAAGTAGCCACGCGTGTAGGAGGTACCGGTACCTGAAAATAAAGAAACTCTCGGACACGTTTCAGTCGTACCTGGAAATGTTGGTGAACCCGAAGGTACGTTCGATATAAATTCAGGTGTTCCTTCCATTATTTCGTATCGCCATGTTTGCTTAAAACGTCGTCTGCTATACGGCCACCACCGGGGGGTCCGCAACGCAGGTAACAAAAGGATACTTCGCTAAAAAATTGTAAAACCTGATTTATCGGCCCGGTTTTTATTTCCAGGTACGATTTTAATTAATTGGATTTCTCTTATTTTTTGTTTTGAAGTAATTCCATCGATTTTTTATTCGTAAAACCTCGAGGACATGAAAACCCATTTAGAATTTTATGTATTTCCTGTGAGAATTCGATTTCCGGTCAGAGGGTTGAACTACCCGGTTTGACTCAATGTCTTGTTGCCCGGTACCCCTGAGACCTGAGTTAAAGGGAGAGACAAACAGGTGCTGCTGTAGCTTCATTTGCAGTTCCACGTACACCGAATTCGTGACCGGGCAGTTTGGTCCATTGTCCGTTTCCTCCTAAGAAGCCATTTGCCTCTGTGTACCTGACTTTTTCTGTTGCTCTGTAGTTTTGTCTATATCCCTTTCTCTTTCCCTTCTTCCCTCCCATCCTGCATTACGATCCCTCTCATCCGTTCGTCCCGTTCGTATTACTTTACAAAACATCGGGTTAAAAGACGTCTATTCAATTGCATAAAATTCAACCCCCGTGAAATGATTAATATCACGCGGCTGAGGCAGCGCAACCCTTCCATTAAGAATAGTCTTATGACCTCTCAAATCACCCCCAGAACCTCATATCAGGGGGATGAAAAAACTGAAATTACAATTTTACGGATTCGATTTACGGTTGAGTTAAACGTGAGCGAAATCCCCCTTTTTCCCAACCTTTTCTAGGTCACTATTTTCTAATACTGCGGGATAGAAAAATCTAGTTGGTTTCAGAATAATAGATACGTAAGATGATCAGACGTAACGATGATTGCAATTACTGAATTCTTTTTTTCGTAAATAGTTTTTCGTAATTACACAATAAAGCTTTTATTTATCTATTTATTTATTTACTTACTCGCATATTTATTTTTTTTGTTTAGTGGAAACAGCTGCCGTACGCTTTTCAGCATCTGGAAAATTTTTTAATCTGAACGAGTTGCCCTGTCACGTACGCGGCATACCCCTGATGACGTTCACAATGAAAGGGTTGATAAACGAAGATTATCAGTTCGCATTTTAATAATAACAGATTATTTGATCATCGGATTTCTCTTAACTATGTCTTGCTCTTTATTTATTGTCCCTTCGGTGGTTGCCTCTGAACAACTAAAAAAGTCGTTTTTGTATTCGTCACGAGTTGTGAATTTTTGAAAGAAGTAAAGATAGAAAACTTTATGAAAATAGATAATTACCGATTTATCTAGGGAAGAAACTCTGGAGTTGTTATTACCAGTGTGCTCTGTAGGCATGGAAGTAACTCACCTCTTCATTTTCCACTACACCCATTTCCTCACAAGCAAAAGCACCAACTTATAATTTTTCTTCTGCCACTTCGGACAAAGAACTGTCTCATTTGAATGACAATGCCATCGCCAATAAAATTTCCAACTATTATATTAAAATAACGGCTACGACGAGTGAAAAAAAATATATGACGTTTTCCTATGCATCAGCACGTGACCTGCATATGCCCGAAAAATAAAACAATTAATAGAATCAAAATACACGGAGATCGAATGAATGCATTTTATGTACATAATAAAATGGCCGTTTCATGCGGGTCGGCGGCAGTCAATTTTTACCTGCCATTTGATTGTTTTCTTCTTAGAGGTGGACAGCTGATGGTCTCGTATACCGAACCACCTCGTTCTCTACATATATTTAATTTCTTCAGCTGTTACCCACAAATCTATGTAATACATAACTACACTCTATACCCGAAGGTTAAAAACTGGTTATTGGTTTTCCACGGAAGAACCGCGCCCACCGTCTAACAACAAAACTTTATAAATTAGTCGGGAACTATTTACTAGAAATGAAGCGTGCAAGGGTAGGTTTACTGAAAAGGTAAAAAAAACATGGAGGGACAAACCGGACTCTGAGGACGCTACCAGCAGCTTATGTGTGCTCGGATCGTGTACATGCACACTAACACAGATGATAATAGAAGTAACCCCTTAGAAAGCGAAGGATGGAAAGAATAGAGTCACGGTTAGAGTGAGAGAGACAGAGAGGGGGAAGAAAGTTAGTTAATGTGTGTGCGCGTGAAACAGAGAAAGAGACAGGGGGGAGAGATGGGGGCAGAAAGAATAAAAATTTGAATAGCCAAAGATTAATAATCATTTGAATTAAATGAAATAAAAAATTTGAATAAAACGAACATAAATCAAGTCATAAATAAAGCAGACGGTTTCTCCTTCTCTCTCTTTCGCTACACCACTCATTTCCCTCTCCATCTCTCTCTAACACATGTACTAATATATGTGTATGTATGTATATATATATATATATATATATATATATATATATATATATAATTCCATAGAAATTTATAGACAAACACCAAAACCGATTGTATTTGTATACTTCGAATTTCTCCTTTACAAAATACTGTTTTTTCGCCTTACCATTAGTAACATTGAAGAGGCAGAAGTAATAATTTTATTATTAAATTTCCATATCCATTAGTTAAGTTACTAATAATTAGATCAATTAGTCAGTTATTAAACTTGTTGTTAGTAGTAACCAGTGATGTTCCCTTCAGTCCACGACACCAACTTCCTGTCAACTTTGGCAAATTGCGATTCGTCTCGCTTGATTGATCGCACATTTTCTAAGTCTATGAAGAACACTCAAACAGATCGCTAACTGATCTGATCGACGTTTCCGTTTCAACGAAAATGTAAGACGGAACATATATATATATTTTTTTTTACAAATTGAGATTTCGAATTCAAAATGAGTAAATGAGTACGTCGCGTGAATAAATTAGTTTCCGCATTCATTCTAGAAATAATAGTTTGTTTTTCTATTCCATCATCATTATCATTGTCACTATTATTTTTGTACAGGGAAGGGGGGAAAGAAACGGAGAATACGGGGGGGAGAGGTTCGAAAAAGGTACCAAAACGGCATTCTAATTGCGGATTCGATGCGTCGACTTCCTCGGATTGCCCGAGAGTAATAAAAATTACCCGAATCGTATTTGTAATTTTAAAATGGCGAGAACCCAGGCGCATGCCACCTGAATTAGAATGGTACCTGTCTGTGATGGAATTCATTTTGGTATTTCACGTCACATCAAATACGATTGATAAAGCCCTTTGCTTCCTGTTTTATCTATTTATTGTTATCTAATCGATATCTGAGAGCTATCGATACCTAACTTACCAGTTACTGTCCTTAGAGGGGAAGTCATCGCACCACCGACTTGACTTCTCTCATTGTCCCTCAACAAAAAACTGTTTTTTTTTTGTTACAATACAATATTATTTAAGGTTATTAGGGAGACTGTCTGGCATATTACACGCAATGTAACAAAATATTTTTTGATACTCGTCTAAACACCAAAATTTCAGATGTTGTACATGACAGGAAGTAATTTATTTACCTTAAAACTTTATTACGTTGGCAAAAATAATTTCAATGGCCGCACATGACGAGTACGAAAATTATTTCGGCGCATCGAAGTTGACCTCGAACGTTGGGGGTTCAAGTCGATCGATCGGAAAACCGGATGGAATTCGAAGGTCGAACTCAGTTCGATTAATCGAATGCATTCGAGGTGATCGAATAAAAGAAAAAAATTAATATTAATAATTGACGTTAAGAGTTGAGTGTGAGTAGCTCACGGTGAGTGCTCGACTGTAAGGACCCAAGAGATGAGTACCTAACTAGGTTCTTTACTTCATACAACCGGTAACAAATAGAAGACGGGGAAAATCAGATCATTCGGTGACTTTTTAAGGGAATGAGCGATTGAAATTAAAATTCGAATCGAAGTGATCAATCATTTTAAAACGGAGCGAAAGTCGCGTTACCTTCCTTTGGAAGAGAAATCAATTGTTCTCTATGCGGTCTTTATATCCGGATTATTTTGCTATTTGACTGTTTCGCGGACTAGATCACCACACGCACGTGGCTGAATACATTTCTATGTACATCGAAGGAACAAAAGAGATGGAAAGGAGACAGTCCGAAAGGGAAGTTTGATAGAGATCGAAGAGATCAGACCGCGTAGCGTAACTAAAATTACCCTTAATAAAAATAACATAAATAGGATAAAACTAAACTCAAAATGATACAAATCTATTACTAAAATAAAGGGAGTCAGTTAATAAGTTAATAAACAAAAATAAAAACAAAAAGCTAATTAAATGAATAAAATAAAAAATGGGCCGCATGCGATACCTCCCCCCCAGCACCCTCCTCTTTTTAAATTGTTTTTAATGAATTTACATGTGGAATTTCCGATGTGGGCCCCGAGTTTCGTTGAGGGCCCTAAAACCAAAGGGAGAACAAGCTGAAATAATCCAGGTGGTAATTAAAAATTTGTTTTCGTTTTGGGGCCCACGTTTAACTTACCACCCGGTGGTAAAAAAGTTTTTGGTAAGGTTAAGATGACGGGATTGAAAGGAACTTTCCCTGTTGTCTGACGTCTTCTTAGAGTCACCCTCTTTCGTTACATTTAAGGCCCCGAAATGATTTATGCTTTGGGCCCCGTCGATTCATTGAACGTTGGGGTTGCGCCGGATCACGTGATCGAATGACCATTTATTTATTTATTTATTTATTTGCTCCGTAGGTTAATTTTAGGATTTTCTTAGGATCTGTCCTGTCTGTGGATGTTTGACACTCGGCTTCTTACGCAGTGACCTAAGACCTTTCACATCCTCCATTACCTGTTTGTGTATTCGTTGAGTTAACTTGCGTCCTCTCCCTTGAACAGAATGTACAAATGAACAGAATGGATCATTAAGCATAAGTTTGGGTAATTACAACTACTTCCTTTCGTTTTGCACTGACAGGTATTCTGACTGTTGTCTAGACCCTCGCCATTCCTTGGCATTTCTCCGAAATGCTAAACAGACGTAACCTGCACCTGATGCTGCCTCTCATCCCTTAATAATCCGAGGACCACCCCTACCTTCGCACTTTCAAATATTTTCGGCGGTTCTTGTTTTTTTTTTCGCTTTCCATTTTGTAATTAATGTGATGATTGTTCCGGCAATGGCGATGGCGATGGCGATGATGGTATTAATGAGTAAAGAATTTTTATTGCCACGCATGACGAGTGAATGACGAGGCTGTTTTTTTAAAACCATTCTTTTCTGCCTTTGGCTTGTCGCAAATTAAAAAGAATTTTTGCCCTTCTACAACTTTGGTATTCCCGTGGCTTTTCTCTACCTGATAGAAAACTACGCACCTTTCTAGTGTTCGGGTTTAAGCCGTCCTAATAATGTTTATCATTATGTAAACTCGTGTTAATAGCGTTTGTCTTTCCTCTATTTCTCTTAAATGCCACGCGAAACGAAAATACTAATTTCCTCCATGTTGCCCTCTCTCTCTTTCTCATTTTTAAATAAACATTGACGTTTTTGGTATGCGTACCTGTACCTGGACGGGTACTCTCACGGGTGATAATCGAGTGCCCGGGCGTTGATTCTCCAATTCGGACAATTTTGGTCAGAACCCGGTGGGCAGACGTATGCCTCTTGTATGGGTACCTTAAAACTGCGGGGAACGTGCCTGGGGAGCGGTCAGCCTTGCAATTAGGCGCACGTACTTGATTTTTCATTGTGTCGATTCTTTTTCACTCCTACTGCTCGTCAAGTTCTCTCTACACGAGACGCTGCCTTTTTACCAGTTCTCTGCTGTACCTTCCCTTTACCTGTACCCATACCGTCACGGTAGTTCCCTCTGAGATGTAGCCATTCAAGCCATTAATCTTTTTTCTATCTTTTGGCACCCTTTGTTTGCTCTTCACTTTGTCTGTTATTTGTATTTTCAGGTTCCTTTTAGACCCTTTAATTACTATTTATTCATCAACTTATGTAAAGTCTGAATTTCTTTGACAAATGTCATACTATCGGAGCAACACGTGCCTTTCACTCTTTACACTTCCTTTATCTACTTAACTTAAATTCACTTAAATTTTTCGTGGAATATTCTTTGATACTGAACTTTGACATTAGAGTTAGTCACTCAGTCGGTTCATTAACATAGTTTTATTTCTAGTTTCATTCGTCATTTTTCGCATTTTTGCTTTCTCAAAAATATTCTTAGGCAGTACACAAAAACGCAAAATAAAGTTTTGACGTCTTGACATTCTTCAAGAGAGAGAGAGAGAGAGAGAGAGAGAGAGAGAGAGAGAGAGAGAGAGAGAAGCTCTCATTAGCACAAACCCGGGGGCTACAACTCCATATATTATGTTCTCAATTCGTGTATTTGTTTTTAACAAACGTCGCGTCGCGTATATGCAATCGAGTTAAGTTGAAATTTGGCAAGGAAAATTACACGTCAGAGAAAAGGTAGAGAGGAGAAGGGTCTTTGAAGAGAATGACCTCTTGTAATTCTACTGAAATTACTAATCCAGAAACTCATACCGTGAAGCATGATGTGTTAGCATATGTGAACTAAAGACGGAGGTATACCTACGAGGGGTGCTGGCTCTCGTCTCAGCAAGTTCACTTAAACCCATAGACCAAGGCACTATGAGAGGACACAAAAATTCAATCGTTAGATGGGCATTAATGTACCTTAAGACTTCGGAGAGGCAGATGTAGGTTTTAACAAGTTCGAAAAGAAAAAGAGTTTTTCTTAATCTCAGAACTATCTTTCAGGCACACTTCACTTGCGGGATTGTTAATTATCTAGCGGTTTAAGTAGTTTTACATAATGTAATTGAGTAATTTAAAACTGAATTAACCTGAGTAACTCTACCTGGGTCTCTCTCTCTCTCTTTTGCTTCACAAATGAACCTTGATGGATGATTGATATTTTCTGCTACATAGAGGGTACCCGAGAGAGAAAAACCAGAGTGAATTGGCGTTCTTGAAAAGTGATATACAACATTCCCGTGTGTGTGTGTTACAAAGCAAAGGAACCAAACTAATCGAATTTACCGTGCAAACATTTAAACATGACTATCTCGTTTGTAAATAATCAGGTTTAATAACTCCCAATTTATCTTGTTATGCTTTGTATTAGGCCATTTTCCCAGGAAACTGATGTGGCATCTTTGTACAGTCGCAGTAATCGAGTGGATTAAATTCAAAAGTATGTTAATTTGGAAGCTCATGAACCGATGAAGACTTTGAAGTATCAACTTAATGTTTCGTCCAGGAAAAGAAACTCACAACACTGTAATACTGTATGATGCACGGACTGACGCTGTAAAGAGTTCACATCGTGAGAGCAGCAAGAGTTCTGCTCCTCCTCTGTCATGTTGCTCTCATGGAAATTCTAACCGAGGGAATCAAAAAGTAAAAACCGAATTTCACGAAGGGAAGGAGAAGAGACGTATTACCAACGTCACCACTCTACCACTGCCATCACCATCTTTCATGAAAAATTAGGGTCACACCTTGTTCAAATCGTTAAAAAAAACTGCTTAATATTATAATTGACAACTCATTTTCCGGCCTTATTTGGTACAAAAAATTATATATTTTTCACATCAAAACGCATTCAAAAAAAAGGTTGAAGAGAACGACCGGGACGCGTCAGAATGTGGAGAGGAGCATATAGGAAACAAAAAAAAGAAGAAGAGGTAGAAAGAGAAGGGAGACAGGTACCCGAAGTACCCGTGCAAGTACACGCGCGAAAGCTAAACATTCAAATGCTAATAACAAGACATTAGAGGAGAAAATGACAGATAGGAAGAGAGTGAGAGGTACTCGGAATGACGGAAACATGTAGAAAAACAAAAGGTCGGGGAGCCTAGAAAAGACGGATAGACGAATAGGTGGTACCCGTCGAGGAGTCGGGCAGTGGGGCTGGGGGTTCAGACAAATCGAAAAAAAATCAATTGTATTCCTTTGTGTGATTAATGATCACCCGGGAGTGATGTCAACCGCCAAAAGCTAAATATTCAACTCGATCGTCGTCGTCATTATCGTTCCGCTTTTCTCCATTTATACTATTTCATTATATATTCAAAAGAAAAAAAAAACTACGTTTCCATTGACTATTATTACTATTCTCTAGAAATATTAATGCGTCTCTCACGACTTAACGAAATAAGACAAAATCTCTGATCCAAAGCATTTCGAAACGTTTACCTTCAACCCCAATGTACATTATTTATTGTATACAATATAAAAGTGTAAACGGATACTTTTCAACCTTGTGAAATTACTTTTTATGTTTAGGGCTTGGAATATTCGCTCTTGAAAGTTCTATGAGTTACCTTTCCTTGTGTACCATCAAAAATAAATAAATAAAACATAGTCTAATATTACGTTAGCGTAACATTCGTATGTACATGAATGTATGTATGTATGTACGTAAACATGTTATTTAATAGGAGTGCATTAATGTACGGTACATATGTACTTATATGTAGTTCGAGTACTGGAAGTACTCTCCAATTGTCCATCTTCTGCGAACTGACTTGTGACTGATTTGGTCTCTCCACCGTTACCGGCAAACTCCTGGAATGGAATCCATCAAAATCGTGCTCCGGTCATTACGTGCGCAATTTTAGACTTTCAGTGAGACGTAGACGGCAGCTTTTGTTGGTACCCGCCATTTACATCACCTCGTGGGCCTTTTCGAAAAAGTCCACAGTCATCCGGACCGATTTGGACACACTCGAATCCGATTAATCAAACTGGCCTGTCACGGGCTATCGTAATAAGCGAACTCGAATTGTTTTCTTCTTATTCCGCTTTTGGGCTATCATCCTTCCGTTTAATAGAAAATTGGAAACGGGTAGTTAAACGCCCTTGGGCCTGCTACTCGTTGGTACTCGCAGACGATTTGAGGTACTTCCGGTCCGGAGCACACGCACCTTTCGGCTAAGGAAACAGTTTGCCAGGACCGTTGACAATAAGATGAATCGGTCGCTCGCGGGTGCGGGTACCTACCTACTTCCCCTCACGCCGTCTTGTATGTTCTCGTACTTTCGGACAGATTTATTACTTAATTAGTACTCTCCGGTTGTCGATAATGCCCACAACCAACAAGGGACGCATGTTACTTATTAACCGTGAACGCCCGTTCATTATCGTACGGTCGAAACGGACGAAGAGAGAAGATCCCGTGAACAGGTGAAAAACGGTGGCCAGAGTAGTTTGACGTGGCAGCAACAACCCGTCGATACGACTTATTACGTAAGAAAGGGCAGTAACTGGGTTTTAATTATTTCGTCACTAGCCGCGATGGTACTGGTGCAGATGAGTACTCTCGAATCAATCGAAGTTGGCCACTCGTCCAGTTGCTTATGCGTTTCAAGTGGCTTCTTCTAGACGCACAGCGTCTTTTATCTCCTGACACATGCACCTGCAACCATATTAATAACCTCTGTGTCAGAGATTTGTGTACCTTGAATATTCCCAAGTGGCTGACTTACCTGATTAGTTAAATCCATCTAAATGCAGGTACGGGGACTCTATTAACGAGGTTTGTCCTTTTGCTCTGTCTTCTGGTCCTTCTATGGGCCCTCTAAAGATGAACTTCCCTGTGGGAAGTTTAAATACCCTGCAGTACTTGTCTTCAAGTATTACTGCTTCTAAAGTACTCCATTCACAAATTCTAATTTTGATTTAGAATCTTTATTTTTTTTTTACTTTTCCAGAAGGAAGTTCAGTAACTTTTATAGTAGTAACCAGATAAGTTACTTTGTGTCATTGGATATACTTCAAGTGATAAAAGCGACCTTCTCATTTGAGAATTGCACCGATTCTACCTTCTTCCACTCCTTATTATTAAACAGCTATACTTGTAGTGTGTCACGACCAACTGCATTGTTCTGAAACTTTTGTACTACTAATGGAAATAACCTTAAGTGAATAAGAACTACTTTTACGGTGCAACTGTGTCTAATTTTACAAGTACTCTACTATGCAAGTTGATAATTATTATTATACCTTACATAGGACAGGGAAACTATTTTTTCTCGATCGCCCTATCATATGGAGAGCAAGGTAACACACCTAGGTGAAAATGAATTATTCAGTATATTCTCTCTTGACGATAGGACACATAATATGAATATAGTTGTGTATGTAACGGCGCTCAGGGATATAATTATTGTCATTGTGTTATTATCATTGAGAATGTTTGACTCTGCCTCATCCCTGGGGCTACGACACACTCAGGGCCACATGTACCCATAGTTACCGAGAGCAATTACCCGGTAATGTGCCCTACCTGTGCCATTGTCTATCACTTTGGACGCAAACTAGAGAATAATAGTGAGTTATCTGGATGGTACCCGTGCACACTCTTCACTCGTGTAATTGATGATCTTTCTTGTTTCAGATCGTTCATGACGCATGATGACAACTCTTGTTACTCCTGGAGTAGTGTCACCGAATGCGACATACACCCGGGAGCACTACCGGCGAAACACGGACAACGATGGTGAGTGCCTCGCAGTAAAGTTAGTTTTGTTTAGACAAATTATAGTCTACCCTGGAAGGAAAAGAAAGCGACGTTGGAGAGGCAGGGGTCTGTTGTGATGTATGACCAAGTGGATAGAGTAACTGGTCGACAAGTAGGGCAATGTGGATGCCTGTAAAGGCTCTTGCACAATAATATATTAGTTTGTGAGGTCTTTTGGGAGGAGTCCTTTAGATGTAGGAGAAACCGAAAACCTTGAGGAACTGCAGGAGACCGACGAGAGACGGAAAAAGGTTAATAATAAGCAAAATGATCTTCTTATGAGTAACTGCAGTGCTCGTCCCCTCCTTCCATTTGGGGTGGCACAAAATTAAGGGTGTAAGTTGTTTGATGATGGTACCGATCATCCATATGCAAGTACCTACCATGATTGGGTCGGGTAGTACCCGGTTGTGGTGTGTAGTCGATCAACCGTTCTAGAATGAAGAAATAATTGTGGAAATTAAAAGCGACCTTAATACGATGAAAAATTTACAGGCGGACATGGAAGGAGAAGTGCAATTTTCGTTTCGGGTCGAGTTGGGCAATTGCGACAGCGTGAGGGTGGGAGACGTGGCAGAAGAACAACCTGTTTTTTTCCTCATTTTGGTGAATGAAAGATGTTGCCCCCGGGGCAGTTCCCTTCCGAATCAGCCGAGTGCCTGCCCGCCTGTCTTGAAGATTAAAACAAAACGGATTTTGTTTTTGTGGAATGAGCAAGTCGTGTAATTAGACTGTTTATTACACTGCCCAACGCTATTCAACATGAATCGTTACGTAAAATGGCGAGAGCCTTGCACTTGCGATTAATTTTGAATTAAATCTGTGAATGGAATTTCATTTCATCAGGTATTTTAACGTTTTCTTCGCATACCTTCCTCGCTTAACCATGTTTAGTGATTCAATGCATTTTGGTGCATTTCTAGTATTAGCCACTTCTAAAGTCAAAGTCCAGCTAACTTAAAATTAAGTTACGTGTTAGACTTTTCAACTTCGTCCTTCCAAACTGTTGGGCAAACGCCCACATCACTCTATTTGCCCCCTTCAGCTATTAACCTCGCCGTCTTACCTATCGATCTGCATATTCCTTTTTACATAATACTTCCATTAATGGATTTACAAATCGATCCGAATCGATCGATTTCTTATTTCATTTCTTAATTATTGACAGTGGCGTACGGAAAGGGCGTCGAGGTTGAACCTTGTGCAAATTGCCGACTGGAACTTAATGGAATTTAAATTTTACATTTGAAATTTAACTCGCCCTTTCATGGTAGGTCCTACCCGTCCTGAGGTAGTCCCCGTCCGGGAATTGCTCGAAAGCATAATGGCACGAGACATTTTGCCTAGGAAGCCTGGTCCAGACTCTCTGGCGGTCCTGCTGTCGGCTCTTTCTACTACCACTTTCCTTTTTTCATCGACTTCTATTCAAACTCGTTCTCCTTCGGGCCAGGCACTAACTCACAAATTGAAGAGTAGGTGGATAGATGGTGATTACAATATCCATGCTAATTAATAATTCCTTCCGTCCGATTCCAACATTTTTATTCATTTTCCTCTCTCGCACGCCCATTCGGTGGCATTTCTGCCATGCGAGGTTTAGCAACTGGCACCGGATGCTGAGCACAAGGTCTGTCTGTTCTGCCCTGCGTACCCTGCCTGCCCTGCTTGCCTACCTGCCCACCTGCCCTCTTGCCCTCTTTCGCCACACCACGGACACACACGCCGTTCCTTCCCTGAGAGCATCCAGCTGTGCAGTCTATACGCAACCATATCTCCATCTATCACCATCATCTACCGCGGACCCAACCATTCATCTGCCACTCTCACGCGAGACAACTTTGTCTTTTTCACGGTGGACCGTGTTGGCTGCTCTGTCACATCCGCAGAACAACTCGACAAGAAAGTGAAACTTACGCTTACCCGAACGAGTACCGATTGAAAACATAATCGTACATAAACTCTATTTTTTGCTTTTTGAGTAGTATGACAGTCAAAACAAGTAGTAGTGCAGTGGTACTGAATGGTTTCATATAACTATCAGGGTACTGTGTAATTAGTTACTCTTAACTGTGTGGTTTGCTTACCAATATCCCAATAAATTTAACTTTGAAGTGAGTTCGTTCGCCTGGACAGTCAAAGAATTCAAGTTTTGCGTTCAACACGATCCTGAACTGAAAAGACAGATGCTCTCGTAGCACTTTGTACCTCTTTTTCCTGGTCAACTAGGTGAGAATGCGGGAGGAATTCGAAACAAAAAAGGAAATCCGTTTAATAATAACGTCTCACGAAGAATTAAAACACAAGAAAAATAGTTTATATAAATTTAGTTTGGATAGGCCCGGAAGGGAGAAAAGACGGAAACATGGAAGCAGAAGGCGACATACAAGTAGGTTCAGGTGCGCGAACCTGGAAAAGAAGGCAGGCGGGGAAGTTGGGGGGAAGGGAAAAAGGAAGAAATATTTCCAAAACTTATAATTATTAGTTTTAACCAGTTCGTATGGATTCATTTATTATAATTGTTTTTTGTCCATTTGAGAAAATCAATAATATCAATAAATTCTGGCGGACAAAGTAAAAGAAAACTGTTTCTTTTTTTCTTTCCAAACTTGGGTCTTCCCTGGGTTTCTTTTAATTATCGAGAAAACTATTTAAACCGGAACGGAGTCCCTCTCTGGGCCTTTTCTTGGATCCGACCATGTGGACAACTCATGAGAGATTCTTAAATTTATGTTATTTACATCGATCGGAAGTATTTGATTTATTGATTACTTGCTTCGGGTATCGGTACCAAGTTATGAAGGGAACCTTCGGAGTCTTGGCTGTCTTCGAGGGCTGTACCTCATCGGACAGTAGTTTTGCCTCAGCTAGTGGGGATGTTTCTTTGTTCTCCTCTGGTCCGCCATCTTTCTTTTTCCTACAGCTGGACGTTCGTTTACTATCGTTGTATGCTTTCCTCCTATTTTGCTCCTATATTTAGTGGGTACCAGTCCGAGGATCACCAGATGCACGGTTGTTGGGTTCGTCAATGCTCCAGTACCAATCATGTACCACCGGAGCAAGCCCTCCAGGGATCGTCACTTCTCTAACGGCTGCACCAGTTTCACCCCTAATTGATTTCTCAAGAGCCCTTTGATGACTTATGAATTTTGAAAATCCGTTAGAAAACAGAAAGGAGTGAAGTTTGAAAAACATATTTTTTTTAAAAAACTCCTCAACTATAATTCGAATATAGTTAAATAGTGGAGGACTCTAACTGCTTCTTTGTCTCCTGTGGAAGACCTCTTGTAACGAGTGGGTTAGCATGAGGCTGAGTGGGGCATGCGCAGTTGGGCACTGGACACTTCTTGTCACCCCCGTTGTTCCCTGCATTCCTCCTTTATATTATTATTTAGAATTTATGTATTGATTTTAATAAAATGAGAAATGGGTAAAGAAGAAGTACTCATCCGACAACGCTTTTTACGCCCAATTGAATTTCCCTGGATCCGGCGCTGCTTCGATAATCCCTCCAGCTCACCTTTTTTTCTTATGTAACCGTTTCTTTCAAATCTGAGTGTGTTTTAACCCCTTTTAAGACGATTCTTCAGGCCAGCATTCCTTCCTATTTTTCTTATTCTTACTCTCATTCTCCACCTCCTTCTTCATCTTTTTATTATATATATACATACACATACAAATACATATTATATTTCTTGTCGGATTTTTATCCCTTTTTCATTCGGTGGTGTCGGTGGTTGCCGTGCAGACACAACTCACCTTCTCTGCAGATTCTGTCGTCAACTAAGCAGTGTCGCGTTGTCATCTGCCGTGGCTGTGATGATCGCCTTGCCTTTTCTAATCGTAAGGGAGCCTTGTAAATTTTTGAGAGCTTTGAAAGCTTATGTGGTGATCGGAAGGAGTGGAAATTTCAGTGAAGTGCGGTGCGTTTCGAGCAATTGAGAAAAAAACATTTTCCACTGGTTGTAGTGCTTGTAGTACCAAAGGTTCTGAATAGTTGGATATCAAATAAGCAGTGTTTACACGATTTCTTTAGTACTGTGATGTTCTGCCGTAAGTTTTCTCTGCTGTACTATACTAAAATATCGTTTTGGTTGAATCTTATGTATTTGTGATATCAATTCAATATTTATATATCGATTACGGTTCGAGTTTGTCTTGTTGTTCCACATACCCTCGTATCTGTGCTTCTTTATGTTTTACATTTGTTTTGTTCAGTGGTTTAACCGCCGTGATTTCGCGAAGACATGCAATTAATGTGTAATTTCTGACATTGGATTTTTGTTTTACAGAAAATAACTTCATTTCAAAAAACCAAAAGCGTATCGGCTGTGAGGAAATAACCAGGATGGAGGAGGAGGAAATCAACAAAGAAGAAGAAGAGGAAGAGGAGGAAGAAGAAGAAGAAGATGATGATGATGACGAGGATGAAGACGAAGAAGAAGACAAAAACAGAAAATCAGGTTGTGAGGATCTGAGCAGAGGTTCCTCGGCAACAGCCACGGACGGCTGTGACTCCGCGGACAACAACAATTCCAAAGTTCTTCCGCGGTCGTTTCCTTCGATTCCGTCGACGAACAAGCGAAAGAATTTCCGGCCGAGATCAATAGTTTCGCCGGCAGAACCGGAAGTTGAGAATCCGGTTGACGAGTCCGACGAGAAATCGGTCAAGAACCGGAGGAAACAGTCGAAAACGGCTCTTCGTCTGCTGAAAGCGGAAGTGATGGACCTGAGTCTGAAGGAGTCCCGGACAGGAAGTGGAGACTCTGACAGTGACGGTGCGGGCTCGGATGCCACCAGGCAAACGCTGAACCTGAAGAAGTACCGCCATAACAAAAGCAAGTGCCATTTCGGCGAGAAGCCGCAGAATTTGTTAAGTTTGCTAAATAACGAGAACAATCGGTTTAACAATCCGTTCGGAATCGATTTATCCAAGTTTAATAGAAACTTTGCTCAAAATAGTTCAATAGACTACACCGAGGATTGTGATAGCAAAAATGGAAAGGAGTCGCCGCCTGAGAAGCAGGCGGAAAGCGAGTCAGCCGCTGTTCCTCAGGTGACAGCCACTCCAGGTACGTTTATTTCTTCTGACACGTCAAAGGTCACCCGTCACCTTAAACCACGTGCAAGTGGTGAAATCAGGCAAGCACCTTAAACAGGTTTTGCTGTCAAAACTTCCGGTACCTGTCGGTTTCGTAGTCTTTTCTCTAACACTGACTGACTCGAGGCTTTCCTTCCGCTAACTTCCCTTCCTCTGCGAGTTATGTTTTTAGTCACACCATTAAATAATTAAACGTACACGACACAATACTAAATAAATGAGTTTATGTAACTGCTAAGTAGCTGCCACTCCTGCAGGGGTTACCAAGTTGAGTAACGTGCAATAATTAACGCGCTGTTGATATGCAGGATTGTGGTGATTAGTTCCCGATAGAATAAAACTAAAACTCGTAGACAATAGTTGAAAACCCCGGGTTTCACCGTTAGTTTCTTATCTTATCAAATGGCTCTCTGAAAGTAACTTTTTCTTCTCATGTGGTAAAATCTAGTTTTTTGATCATCGGGTAATCTTCTTCATTGATGAATATCTTAACCCTGGCAATTATTACTTTCACGCGATGCTAAGTTTTTATTGGTCAATTTATTACCGTAAGTAATTTAAGTTTGAAACGAAGCGGAAACTTTCGAGTAGCGGGAAGTTAACTTTGAGGATCTCACAGAAGCAAAATGTTTTTTTTTCTGGCTCCCATTTTGATTTGAAGGAATTTTAATATCCAATTTATTAATAATAGCGCATTTAGTTTAACTTATGGAGTCTGCAAGTCATAACTGTTTGTAAAGGAGTTAATAGGTTTAATAGAGCGACAATAAGACGGAGGAATTCAGGTGTACGTCTTAGAATTTGATGGTTAATTTCAACATTTACTGGGTTATTAACTAGAGTTGCTACCGAGTACTCGGGTACCTTTTTGATTCACCGCTTCATTTTGAAACGCCGTTTTACGCCATTTTATTTCGTATTTTTTCAGGGGAAGCCAGCGCTATGAAGGAGTACGCAGAGAACACAATGCGTGAACTCCTACGCATCTACGGCCTGACGAGTAACGAAATGTCCGAGCCGATCACTAAAAATGTACATATATCGAATTTCTCCACCGGTAAGTGTAAAAACTATTCACTTATTATCACATTAGATTGTTTAGGGGGCTTGATGGACGGAGGAGTAGGCAACGCGACCCAAGGCACAGTGACAAATGTTCAGATATCTCGAGTGATTCACACTACTCACTTCCAGGTACCTGTTCCTACAGCTCAGGTCTGTAGTACTCCCTCCCCCCATCCCCTACTGGTACTCCCTTCTCAATGGATGGTTTGAAATGTTGCAACTACCTGTCGAATGATCAATTAGGTTTTAATGATCCCTTAAACGATTGTGCGTCCTGTTTGTTGTGATGAGAGAGGCCAAGGGAGGAAACGCAAGCAGACGGGTAAGCAAAGCCTCCGGAAGGACAGAGGTCGCACATGGGGCTGTGTGCAGCACCTCCGGAACATCAACGGTTGTATGATTCTCACGCATCTTCCCATCATTGATTTAGTTGGATTGAATTAATTCGATAATCAAATCGGTTAATTCACCGGCTTTATTCACACGCACAGTGAGACAGGCGGACAGACAGTTAGACAGAGACACGTGGTGACAGTTCAGTGTGACAAAAAAGTTCCACCATTGGAGGTCTAGCCACAGATTCACAACTTGCAAGTGTTCAATTCGAAGCAGACTGTGTACCTGGGTGGTGCACAGGCTGGTTGGCACCTTCGGAGGATACTTCTTCTGTCTCCACTGGTTGACATCTGTTTACAAGACGGTCAAATGGACAAAGTTGTGGTTCCAAGGCTAGTCGAGCCGTTTCTTTCACAGGTGAAAATCTGAATATGGAAATTTGAATTTCCACTCGACTTCTACCCCGCTCAGATCGACTAATCTTAGATCTAAAGATAATCCAAGCAATCAATAACATTAAAACCTTTTTTCTTGGGCGTTGGGCCCTTTTGTTTGTGGCCAGGAGGTTAGCCGTGGGGAACAGCGGGGGGGTTGCGAAGGAAGGGGCTTCTGTTGTCGTACATTGTTTTATTTGTAGTTGAGTGAAATTTTCTTTTTTCTGACTTTCTTTCTGGTTGCCTTTCTCTTCACCACCGTCTCAACCACCCACTGAGGTGTTTGCACGCTCACAGATGGCAGGCGAAGATAATCCGTGACAAATGAAACAGAAAAGCTAAAATAATTTCTTTCTGGTTTCTTTTTGAAGTGGTTGCCCCGGTAAGTGGTCACTCTACTACACACCACACACCACACATGTAAGATATCTTTCCACATTCAAAATGTGTTCGATTTTAACTATATGCAAGGAAAATGTTATTTTAAATAAATTCAAAACTTAATGATCGTTAAGTCCAATGTCTGATTTGTACGACTAATGGCTAACGGGTTAATTGAACTCGACTGACAAACGAACCACAGCGGTAGCAAAATGTAGCACCTGTGGGAGTTGGACATCACAAGAAAATTAAGACTAGTTGTTAATCTAGTTTTCTATTGATGTACTCTCGTTTTCGGTAGGCGCCACAAGGTACCGTACCACTGGCCGTGATTTCCTGCCGAACTTCAACCTCTCACCCAGTGTACTCCTTCTTTCTCAGGTACTTGCTCCTTCCGATGGTCAGTTTTTTTTTTAGGAGAAACCTCTCGATATGCCGTAACTCACAGGCTGGGAAATGAAAACTAGTTTTGCGGACCGTTTTCGTTCGATTATTCGAGTTTACGAAATTACGGCGAACCAAATCGGTCGACAAATTAACCACAAGTTAAGTTAGTTAGTTACTTACTTTTTTTGTATTCCAAACTTAAAAACCGAGAAGAGAATTGACCTTGCCGCAATAGGGCAAAGTCATTTTCTGCAATTTTCCCCCCGGCCAATTATCACCGGGGTTTTAATGGAAATACGCGTTTTTACGCATGAGAATGATAAAACGCACGCGGACTTGTTTTTCTTCGCTTGGTCTTGCGCGCTGGAAGAAAGAAACTGTGTGTTTCGATGGTTACTTATTTAACACTCCAAGACCGGAAATAAGTAAATCAATAAGAAAAACTATCAGAAAGGGTTTTTATGAAATCGAGACGTCAATAATAATAATAATAATAATAATAATAATAAAGAGGAGTGAAAACCCGAAAACTCACATTTTATGAGTAATGTATTGTTTGAAAGAAGGTTACTCGGGGTAAAAATCCTGTAACCAGTAATATTATCTGCAGACATCATGCCGGAGAGCACAATGGCGGGAGTGAAGAAGAAAATTTAGGTTAAGAGTTGAATTGTATATCTACGGTTGTAAAAATAAACGAAGAAATGGTGATGATAAAAGTTGAACAACAAATAATAAGTGAAACAATAAACCGCGAAAACCGGGGGTGTTGAAAGAGAGGAAAACATACAAACCATCGATAAAAATAGAATAACACAACTATTCAAGAGAAATACATAAGTAGTGTAATGATACGTTTAAAGTGCGAAAGTACGCGAGCGTGGGATGCACTTGAAATGGGGATGGCAGTGTTAGATGCCTTGCCTGTAACTAAAAGGCAATGATGAAGCAGTGTGAACGTAAGGTATGAGCACGAGAAATAGGATTGATGTCTATCGCATGCGTACAGTCAGAATAAAATGGACTATATATGAAAATCTTTTGGGACTTCTGTTTGTTAACCAGTGGTATACTACCCGACTACATACCTTAAATATTATCCGAGGCAGCAGACAGTATAATGTCATTTAATTAAGGCCTGTGATTCTCTACTTGTTTCAAATGCAGTGAACGACACCGATCGAGAGCTGACATTGTTAAATAAATATTATATAATTGTTAAAATAAATAAAGCGGTAATAATCAAGGTGAGAGGGAGGTAAAACAATGTGGAAAAAATCACACAGACAGGCAAACACTGAGAATGTGGCAACTACAAATTCTGGGTCGTTCAGCTACTGAGAGGCTCGCAGTGTGCATTTGTGGAATGTCAGGTACTTGGCAAGGCAGACAAGAGAAGAAGATGTAGGATTAATATTTCTAGGTGTTATTTATCATTTACTAAACATTTTACCTACTTCTATGAGGTCTGTCTATTATTGTTTGTGTTGGGTGTTTTCTATTTCTATCAAAGTGCAACTGCGAGTCCCCAAGTACGCGTTTTACGTCTCAGACATCGTTTCTGTTAATTGCGGCGGTTTCATTTCGAGTCCTGGTTTTGTTGGAAGGGTTGTAATCAACAAAACGAATGAGAGAGAGAGACGGGTGGTACCTCCTCGGGTATTTCATGTCCGAAATAGACAAAAAAAGGGGAAACCAATCATTCGGTAATTAAAATTTTACCAACAAACACATAACTAAACGAAACTATTATTTCGTTTTGAGGTATCAAGTACCCCAAAAAAACCGTCTAGTTGGTCTCTCGTAGGTGGAACTGAAATTGTTCGGTCAGGCCTCCAGTAGGCACGCACCGCCCGTACCTGAAAACGGAACCTTGGGAAATGATAATAATTAAAACGAAAACGAGAAAAAAATGGAAAAAAATTTATTTTATGAAAAGGAAGAAAACGTTCATTACGGAAGGGAATGGGCGAGTCAGAGTGGCTTCAGGGCTAGAATATATATCTTCGTATGCAGTTAGATATAGATAGAGGCATCCTAGTGACTTTGTGGCTGTGCCTGAACGTTTGCCAGGCCCTACCTGCCACCTTTCACGTCTCCAAGCCTCCGATATTATTTACACACCGATCTTTTTCTACTCAGAAAATTGACGCAGCACGAGAAGATAGTTGGACAGAAAAGTTAATTTTCGGATTAAAAACATTATAAAATAAAATTTTTTTTTGTATAGAAATGCATAAAAGCAACGCCTTTTTAGCCTTGAGATCTGAGATCCCCCCTTCCCTCTTACTCTTCGACGATGATTTATCAATTTTTTCTTATTCTCTGTCTCTCTCTTTCTATGTGTGTCTTCTTTTTAAATTTGAACCTATAATGAGAATAATGAAAAGTCAAGAGCGTGTCTCTGTGTAACAGACAGAGTGAGAGAGAGAGAGAGAAAAGAATAGATCAAAAGGTAAGAATCAGATCTTTCAGGATCGGAGCTTAGAATAAATGAGAGGCCACTCATCAGATACATCTTCCATTACCGATCTAACACGCCGGATTTGGTCTTGTCGGTCGAACACACGCCGCTTTGTCTATGAATAACACAAATTATTCTTCTTATCCTTCGGGATGATGACAAAAGCCCAGTCAGGTATGCAGGTACGCAAAGGTACCTTTTTTGCGCGTGTCTACTCGTGAACACACGCGGTGGACTCTTCGAACCATCAGTGTCGTTAAATATTATTGCTAATTTTGATAGAAGTGAAATATAAAGTACAACACTACAGATTTTTAGTCTATTGTAAAGAAAAATAGTTAAGCTTAAAAGGCAATTACAGTAAAGTTATATCTTCACAGTGACATTTTCTTGGGTTTTCATTTGCATTTCATAAAGAAATCTACCACCTAAGTCAGGTCGATAGTTTTGAGGTTCGGAATCTGTTTCAAGGACTCCTAAAACTATTTTAGTTCTAATAGAAGCAAGCCGACCCGAAGTGTAATTAAAGTGACTTGCACTATCGCCATTATTAAAATCATTTTGTAATTACCAGACTTTATTTTTTGGTCGTTAGACTCTAGAGATCTTTTTTTTTCTGTGGTCAGAGTGTGTGCCACCTCTGAGGATTATTCCTCCCTCTTGCAGAGAGAAGCAGTTGGTCCAGCTGGTGGAATAAATCCACTACCAATTGTCTTCCCTATATAATTGCTGTGTTTATGTCACAACTTACTGTCTTTGTCACTACCCGGCGTCTCATTTTACAGCAGCCTCCGTTCACCTGTCTCCTCGTCACTGCAATACTTTTCCTCGTCCAACACTGTCGACAGCATCAACTGGATGATGTTCATAGTTTGTACTCATTTATTTTAACATAATTTATTTCCAGTTCAAGTTCGTCATGCCATAAGTTTTTATTTTTAATAATTTTCATTTTCTATTTCTTTCACAACCTTCCTTTTTTTTAATTTTCTAATTTCATGGTTATGATCCCTATCCTAGAGACTCTTTGTTTTCTTACTTTTAATTCGGTGCCGTTGCTCGCGTTTTCCACGTTCAGTTTGTATGGACTCGATTTACTTTTTGTCTAGTCTCACGGTGTGTGTCTTTTCCATTGTTCGAGACCCAATTCTCCTGAGATTGCTCTCTTCCGATTATAGGAATCCCCGTCGACAGTTGAATTTCCAACAACCGCAAACGGGTACCCTTTTACCTTTTAAGACTTACAATACTAATTTACTTGCCAGTTTCACGTTGAATACTTAATCGTTTCGGGTGATTAATTTGTACGCATTAAACGTTGAGAACTTCATCATCCGTCATATTCCCAAGATGGAAGGCAGGCAGGCAGGCAGGCACACATAGACAAGATGAAAATTCTCCTTGCAGCCCACTTGTACTCTTTTCTAGTATCTTTTGGTCTCTTCTCCGTCGAATTAATTCGCCTTTGGGTTAGTCCAGGGCACCGGAAAGACTTGAAGGATGGCCACAACCGAGTCGCCTTTTGTGTCCAAACTATTTTCTGGTTGTAGTTGCCTGGCACCCTCATTGTCCTGCCTGGCATTTCCTTCGTCAAAGACCATTTTTTTCTACTTTTTCTTATTCTACACGTTATTAACTTTTATTAACGGTTATTCACCTTGAAATGAATCCTCAACTTTTGTCGATTATTTACTTTGTCATTCCTCAACGTCACATTCTTCCGCCTCCAGACTCTTTTATGTGCATTTATGTGCATGGACACGGCACCCCATTCTGTGGACTACTACAGGTCCTGCTACAGGTTCTCTGAGAGTGGCAGATAGGCCACTCTGCCCGAGAGAACCTCGGGGCAACGTGCCTTTTGCCTCCCTACCCTCTTTTTCATTTACTTCCACTTCTGCGCATAATTTTTGTCACTATTGTTTTTTCTTTTTCATGTTTTCCCGTTTTGTTTGCACAAATTCCATTCCGTGGTGTGTATGCGTATTCATGTGCGTGTGTCTGTATTAACTCAATTAACCAAGTTATTTGTACGGTGAAAAGCGTCGATGTGAGGATGACGAGGGGCACGTGGCTGAACCCAAGAAACCGGTTAGCGAGAACGCATCCTTTGGCAGAAGTCAGATGGAAATGTCAACATTGTTACAGATGTATCGGATGTTGCGATAGCATTCAGACGGTGATGGGTGTGGGATTGAATTTGTGGAGCGGTGGGATGGAGAAGAAGCCAGTGACAGAGAGGAAGTGGCCCTTTGTGGTTTATGGATAGGTCAGGAGCCGACACAGAGCCGACGGCGAAGGACAACACCCAAGCACCTCTTTAGCAAAACGAGTTATGATGTGAGGATGAGTAGAAGAGGTCGTGGCAGAAGATAACAGGCCGCCGTCTTGAATGAAAGTAGCATTTCCTGCGTAATGAGCTACCGGATTAGAGGGATTAGTAACTAGTCACATCGCTCTGAAATTAAATTACTATTTTATGTAGAATCGGTTGCTCTAGACAAGATAGACTGAAAATAAGAAAAAAATGGGAGTTGGTGTGATGGGCAATAGAAGAAGCAAAACTAAAAGAGAGATGAAAGAAATAGATAGGAGTCGGGCGGGGTCCAATTTTTCTAACAATTGTGGTAAACAGACTCCCGCCGGGTCGATTCTGAACTGTCCAGGTTCAAACCTAAAACTAGAATTTTAATTCTTCTAGGCATGGTACTTGTATTCAGGTTTATCATTTGGCAAGCACTTCGCCTTCTGATTTTACCAAATCTTGGTCGGTTGCTCCTATCCGCCAAAAGTTCGTTTTGTCCTGCCTCTTCTATTTTGACTACCCCACATCGATTCCGTTGCTTCTCCACTCGACCGAATGCGCCATCCTCCCGTGTTCGCGTCAAGCCTACATGATTTTCCCAAGTTGATGATGATTGATGAAATATGACAAGGACCTAATTTCGGTAGGCTCTGGTGAGTTATGAACCTACGACGTGCTCCCACTTAAACGCCACTGAACGTAGCGCACCTCTCATTTGCCTCAATTTGTAATCATTTTGAGTCTTGGCTGGGGTGTTAGTACTCTGCCTGGTAGACAAAGCAGAACAGTTGAAATGAAGTGAGTCGCTACGTTCTCCATCTCACTGTTGTGGAAATTATGTCGTCTCCTTTTGAAATTCTTCAGGGAAATCAGAGTAAAGCGCTAAATAAGCCGATACGTTTAACCGGTACTATTGAAATTGTCTGTTGTACGAAACCTATGCAAATACGACAAACAATGCAAATTCTCAATTTTTATTTGAGACAAGGTTTGCTACCTCCTGCTATTCGCACAGGTTCCAGCTCTTTCGGTCCTCAGGTCCTACCCACCACAGGTACGATTCGCTTAATTAATTAATACGGAATAATAAATGGAAAGCGTTTGTGTTCCAGAAAAACGATTTTCCAGACGTGTTAAACATATGGTCGGGTACTGCTCGGGTACTCTTCCGTGGGCTTAAATTTCAGGTGAAACTTCAGGTATGACGTGAGTTAAACGTGGGCTACTCAGCTCATTTTGACTCGAATTTTTCACATTTCCCCGATCTTCAGATGGCTAATTACGCCTATGTTTTCCCTACGTTCACGGTATTCCTTCTTACGACGTAATTTTTCCCATTGAAATTACTGTTAAAGTGCAATTAGTTATTTTTTTTAACCCTTTTACGTCATTATTTTCACCTTTTTCATTTGTCTTTTTCAGGTTCATTTTTTTATTCATTTATTTATTTATTCTCATTCGGTCTCTCGCTCTCTCTACCCTTCATACCTGTCGTACTTTACATCTGATCCTCACGGCCATCTGTCTCCCTCTCCCTCTCCCTCTCCGTATCCCTCTCCTTATACCTTTTCAGGTTCCAGCATTGTTTGCCTGATTGCATTTTATCTCAAAATTGGAAAAGTTCTTAAGTCATTCATCAACATCAATTACAAATTTTTTTCTTTCGGGGTCCCTGCGTGTAGCCTTCCATTCTTTTGCTTCTTCTGCCTCTCGCCTTCTTCATGACTATGGGCATATGCTTCCCCCCCTCCTCCTCCCCAAGCACACACATGGCGTCTCTCACGTTGGCCCTCCAAGAAATTCCATTTTTATTGTTTGTTAATTTCCTAGTTGTTTTCCCCCCGGCCCCCCTCTCTCTCCTTGGGTTCTGATTTTGGTCGTCCAAGACTTTGTTTTTGCTAATGCCATTAGGTGAGATAACTTGCTGAAATAAGTTCGAATGTGAGAAGGAGAGACGTTTCCATTGACCATAGATAGCAGCTGCGAAAGAATACTGTACGATGGGGCGAAATAATTTAAATAACTTTTTATAGTTGCTAGTTTTAGTAGTTCCGTTTCAACTTCTTCTCCTTCTGAATGTATTTTCTATAAATAAATTCGTCACACCAGAAATTCAATTCGCTTCTCCGAAGGTTACTTCACTTATTATTATTTTGTCTTTTGCGTAACTCGCACGCATTCAAGAAACAGCAAAACAAAGTGTCACATTCGGTTTATTTTGTATTGCCAGGCTTACGTTTCCATCGGCTGGGATTTTCTCTCTCACGTCAGGTTCCCCATCAAAACTTTTGACGTTTTTGTTCTCATCTTTTGATCTGTTGCCATGCATCCATCGTTTTATACGCGAAATCTCGTGCGCTTTAACTTCTCTCCTGCCGCCCGTGTAAACGATGTGCTGCGTAACACGAGGTGAGATTGTCAGGTATCATGCCAGGAAATTTTGACGAAGAATTGAGTTCTCGTGTTTACGGTGGCATGGGCGAGCCTTAAAGAGACCTAAGCCTCCTAGAAAGCTGAGAGAAAATGATAAATGGAGATGAAGAGGATGAATAGAATGAGAAAGCAGAGAAGGATCTGACGGAAAGACATGAAAAAAAAAGAAGTGACACGACTGGCATTGTATTGATAGGTTCATTGATCTGCCACCTGCAGTGCTAATTATCTCTTTAATATTTCTTATTGTCAGAGAATAGTTAATAATTATGTGTACACTTAGCTTACGGCATTTGGTTGAGATCTCCTCCCAGTCAAAAGAGATATATTCTATTTATTAACGTCGATAGAAGGTGATCGTAGACGTAGACCCATTGTTAGACATGGAAAGCAGTCACATGGGTACACATACAAATATACATGTATAGTATAAATAAATGTACATGTGCAGTGAGAGAAAGCGAGTCAGACAGACAGACAAACAAACAAACAAATAAGTAGTTATGTAGATGGGAAAGTCTTTCGAAACGGTTCCTGTAATAACCGATTTGAGTCAGTCTCACCAACACCTTCGCCTCGGGTATCAAACTATCATTCTCTCTTGCAATTATCTAGGATCTTAGAGGCCCAAGAGGTGTTCATGGCCGTAAGAGATGAAATAAAAGTAGGAATGAATGATTTTGCCGGGTTCTTCAATCTAACTTATGGATTTTGCACGGGGTCTGATAAATGAAATATCTCACTATTAAACAGACTAAATTCCGAATTCAAATTATTAATTACGAATTATGTAAATCAAAACGACTAGGTGGGCCCTCAAAAATATCAAAAATAGATACGAGTGAAAATTTACGGATTATGTATATTAATCCTAGCAAGCTCAATTGTTACAAATTTAAATTTAAAAAAACATTAATCAATAACGTGTAACTATTGAGAAAAAAAGAAATATATCCATAGGTTCACCCTAAAGGTCTGACGATGGCTTTGATGGTCACATGCAATGCCTGGTGTGAAAATTTATTGACGAAGCATCTCTACAGTATGTCTGGTGCTATTTATGTCTGTCAGTCATGCAATAAAAGGGTGTGCTGATACATAAAGTACAAAATTCTTTTAATGGAGGACGTATTCAACTGAAAGAATGTTTGGTACACTCAGATAGCGAAGTACCTGCTAAATCTCTGCAGAATTTCATCAGATTCGTATAGCACGACGTTATTTGTGAATAATGTCGCTTAATGAGCAGATTTATTCGTTTCATGTGAGCGACAGAGTTGCCGAATTTGAATGACAAGATCGAAGGTATCAAACGAAAAATGTCAAAACTATCAAGGGAGATTCGAATGGCGTAACATCCCACAGATAGAATTATGCCTGTAACAGATCAAACTAAGATGAATGAAAAAAAACAAGGATAGTAGACGTGTGCGTGTGCCTTGGCTCTTGGGTGGTTGTGTGCAGGAGAGACAAAAACGTTCACGGCTCGAATTTTCAAAGAAACAAATGAAATGCAAAAGAAAATTTAGATTTTTTAAAAAGAAAATTAAAAAGAAAAGAAAAAAATTAGTCAAAACAGAATTAAGTACACTACTAAGTACTGGTACTGTTGTACATTTTGTATCTGTGGGACCCAGCTTTGTTGTATTCATTGTTGTATTCTGGTATTTGCAGCAGACCAGTACTTTCCCCAGCTGGACTCATCCACCTGTCTAACCCTTTTGGTGATCCGAACGCTCTGGAACTTCATGGGAATCCCCTGAAAACATAATTTTTTCCTTCTAACAATTAATTGAATTCAGTTCGTCACTTTGTAAGAATCCGTTTGTCTGTCTACTCGTCTCTCTGCCTTCATTCTTCTCTACTTCCATCTCTTTCTCACGTTTCGATAGAAAAGAAGAATTTGTTTACAAACAAACGTGGGTATATCCATATTTACTTGGAACAGTTGATTCATATTTGTTTTTTAAGTAATTTACATTATGACAGACGTCAATCAAACGATGGGAAGTGGAAGTAGAAGGGGAAGGAGCAAAGTTAGGCCCTCATAGAGTCCTCCATCCTGGATACCCTATTTCTATTTCTGTATTTTTAGTTCCTTCTTGTTTTATCATTTTCATACATCTCCTGCTCATTGGCTGCTTTGTTTGTCGTGTCGTTCCTGCCTAGTTCCTGACTTCGGGCGAAATTCGGGGCATTCCTGCCGGAGAGGGTACAAGAGGGCACTCAAATGAAGACGTTGCCTAATGAAGTGTGGAAAGTTAGGAGGGATCTAACAGAAAGAACACAATGCAGGCCTGAGGCGTAGGGTCAGAGGTCGAATCGGGGCATTGTCATCGGGGCAATCTGATGACCCTGAGTGTCAGCAGACGAATACAAGATGAGGGCTGAAGTCTTACACACTACCCTTGTTACGAGGTGCACTTCATCAGGGTGATAGTCGGAGGTGTCCTACCCTCCCTCACAACTGTAGACTTGCCCCGACTCGAGCCCTCACAACTGTAGACTTAAGCCCAAAGACGAGACTCCCATCAGACGGCCGTACCTTGTTTCCACCTCGTTCTTCATTAACCTCGCGACTCCTCCATCATTAATCTCTTTATTCGTGGAGTACCAACCTAACAAAAACAAAACAAATCGAACCCGCAACGATAATAATGACGATATTTAATTCATTTGAAATTCCCTTTTGTATTGTGGCAAGCAGACAGATGATGGACTAACGTGGATTCGCTTGTAATTTGATTTGTTCGTTTTAACCGAACTCGGAGTGAGCGACGGGGGAAGGGATGGGATGGGAAGGAGAGGAGAGGACAGGAGAGATCGAACGAAGGCAGAACAATACGGCAGACACGATTTTGACGGTTAATAAATTGTTTAAAAGACTGTCATTTAGAAATTTCATCTGTCTTGTTCTTCTACGTGTACTCTTTTTCCTTCAATTTTGTTTGTTTACTTAAGATATTTAACAACAGCAGGAAATGTCCGTCGTAACGTGTCTTCCGACGATGCGGTTGCCACCACCACAGACGTTTATTCCCTTTCAAATTACTCTGAAGGGTTGGGTCCCAGGTAGGTACCTGTCTACCTCTTTTCCTTGGGGAGCTACCTGCACGTGTTGCAAATTGTCTCCGAGGTTTTTGACTGTCGTTCACGGCTCAACTGATGTGACATTTTTTGAATTGAAGGCTTGTGTCTGCTTCTTTTGTCTGCCTAAAGCGTCTCGTCTGGTCCTCTTTCATGTCGCACGCCCGCGTGCTGTCGTTCTCTTCAATCACTTTTGTCCTTCTCGAACCCGAACACTTTCTCAATTAATGACTCCGATATTCTATTCCATCTTTGGCGTTTTACTCATCGTCTCTGCTCTCTCCCGGTACCCGCGTTGAATTTTTAATTACCAAACATCCCGAACATCATGGCTAATGCATCACTACAAATTTCAGTTTCCACATATTTTCTTAGTCCGAGGGAACATTAGTCTTTCTCTGATCACAATGGAGGTTCCCTGTGCCTTGATGACGTTTTAATATACCCGGTATCATTCTGATTTTCCCATTTTGACTATTAATATCTGGCAGGGTAATGAGAACCTGAGTCGTTACTCGGTCGGCTGCGCTTACAAGCTGCCCTTCCTCTCATTAGGCTTCTTGTTAATGTTCACATATCATAAATTATGAGTAATTAAATTACCCCACTTAGCGGAAATTGCATTTCTGTATTGTTTCAAAGAATCAGAGAAATGCGATTCGTCTAAGAAGTTTTGTAAGCAGTAGCGAGACATCCACTTTGCTTCCAAAGCCCTCCAACTGATGTCGAGCCATCTTCCTTGTAACTTATATATAGCTTAGTTTTAACGGCTCTCTGACTTTTAATCATCTTCTCTTTCAAGCTTCATTTACTCTTCTTCAACATTATTACTTTCTCATCGTTGTCATCCATTCCATTGTCATTCATTGTTCTATGGTATCACACGCTATTGTTCAGTTTTCATTTTTGGTTTCCCTCATACGTTCTCTCTAGCTCACTTATGATGGTTCTAAGAACTACTCGAACTTCACCGCTGAGGCTGTGCAGTGAAATTGTCGGACTCTGAAGGTTTGTATTCTATCCTTTCGGTTAGTTGACCGTTGGTGATATCCTTTGCCTCTGTCGATACGATTAACTCATTTCTATGTACGTCATGACGTTCTAACCCACCTTTCCCTTTTCAACTTAGAACAATCCGTCGTTGCCAATCGAAACAGTTAACAATTGTTTATATTATTTATTATTTGCTTTGGCAAATTCGCACGCAAGTAGCATTAGTCTACTGTAACTTTTTTATCACGTCGTTCGTTACCCGTTGAACTCATGCTGTGAAGTCATAAACAATTACCGGTTGAAATGGCAGAACAACAACGACGACAACAACGACAATTCGGGTTCTTACCCCCGACAGCGGAAAGGAAAAGCAAACGGTCGTATTTAGCGAATATTAATTTTAAATTGGAGAAATCGTAATGGAAATAAAAGTACAAGAATAGAAGAAGATGAAGACGACCAAGAGAGAGAGAAAAAGGCAAAGGGGTTCACCAGCTCTCCAGGGTATCTTCATCATCCCTGCATCTTCTCACGCGTTCTCAACCCATACGAGAAAACACACAGAATGAAAAAATATATAGACATCGTATGTAGTATAAAAATTCACCATTTAGGAAAGAAAAAAAGGCAGTAATAAAGGAAATAACCTGATCCGGGGTGCGTGTGTGCGCAGCAACCCTTAACAATTAGGGTAGAATTTACCATAGGCCTCGTCTACTCTTATGCTAAGGGTGAGCAGATAGTTTTACGGAAGAAAAAAAAAAGATTTTTTAGGAATTCTAAACGGATTGAATGCACCCCGGCGCAAAGTGAATCTTTCCTTTCCGTGTGAAATTCTCATTTGACACAAAAGGGGTAAATTTATACATTTATAATGTGCGTTTACAGAGGTGTACAGTTACATAGAATTGCGGTTGTTTGACTGTTGCATCTCTTCCGCTAACCCTTCCTCCTTATTTTTCTACTTGCCTGGACCTTAGGCCTCCTTGTTGTACTGCATCTTTCCACCGTGCTTTTCACTCAGTCCCGACAGTCTCTTCTCTATTAATCATTCTAATCATGATTAAATTTTTTTAATTATTTCGATTTAATACGAACGCAGGAGGATGTCGTCCTCTCAAGATTACTCTTTCCGGACTTTAATTGAGGAACCAGCTGAGCGGAGGCAAGTCTTCTCATGGTCCTTTAGGGGGTCTTTCCACCGTCTAGTCTTCTGCCCTTCTTCATCTATCTCCCACTGCATCGTTCAATCATCATCATCGTCCTCCTCTTCTCCTTCGCTATATATCTATCTATCTTGACTCCCGTCGAGTTATTTTCTTATGTATTATTAATTTGCTGGACATACACTCCTAACCGTCATATTTTTTCGCATTGGACACCCATTCGCGTAGTCCTTGTCCTGATAGCCAAAAAATAAGAATGTTATGTACACATTCTCTGAAAGCGGAGTAGACATTGTTCAGGGGACGGGAGCGCTGCCCTGTTATGCACCTGTTGCCTCTGACCCTCATCCTCGGTCACGGTGACCATCGGGCAATACTTCGGTCACACATTTTTCTGTTTTTGCACCACCACCACCACCTTGATTACTTTTGGAGATGCCTGTAGAATTGGCTTTTCCCGCGGAGATTTCGATTTCACGCCACCTTGCCCCGGAAAAGAAGAGGAAGAAAAAATGATATCGGCCCACGGTGGGGTGCCTCTAAAGGGTTTCATTATCATAGGTATCGGAGTATAAGGCCTGGGTACGGCGAGGGTAGCTGGAACCCTGAAAGCTGATACCCTCCTTCTTAGGGGATGAAAACGTTACGTTCGCTCGATTTATTTTTGGGTGTGGAAAACAATGGCCAATTCTTCTTTTTTTGTGTGTTTTTTCTTCTTGGTTTTTTATTTCCTCGTTTCTGGAAATTTTATAACCCCAAGGACTCCGCCCCGATGACCCCACGTCTTCTGCTGGTGCTTGTTCATCACCATCGTCTACTCCTTCCACCTCTTTCTGTTTACTTTTTCTTATGCGGAAGAAAAAATCGAACCTTTCCGATAAATTAATCGTGTGAGGACCTCACGCAGAAACGGATGCTTCTTTTTTTTCGTCTTCTGACGGCATTTTGGTCTTTGCTGCTTCTTCTCGTTCCGGGTTTGGGCTTCCAGGACGATCGAACACACTTTGAAGGTCTGTGAAACGTGAGTGCGAGTTGCAGAAATAATCTTTTTGTTGCTTTTTCTTGCAGGTAAAATTTTAGAAAAATACGATTCGGTTTTGCCAAATAAATCAGGAAAATTGCCGCTGTCGTCCCAGCAGCAGCAACAACAGGGTTTTTACAATCCTCTGTCGCAGCCACCGACGCCTCCGCACACGCCACTTTCACCCTACCTGAAGTACCAGAAAAGACGAGAAGGTTCGGCAGATGGTGACGGACCTGAAGACCCCGAAGTGGATACCTTCGAACAATTCAAAGTGAGAATGGCCGCCGATTTGGCCAAAATGGCGGGACTTCCGTCTTCGTCCGTTTTGAATTCTTCTAGGGTGAGTTTTTACTGCTTTCTATTTTGTTTTAAAAAGCGGGGTACTTCAGGTGTACTACCCACCCGCAAGCTTCCTTAGGCCACGGACTTGTCACGGTTTTATCAAGTTAGAGTTTGTCTAATTTCTATTGATTTGGTGTTGCTACTTTTCACGTTTGTACGTCTCTTGCCCAGTCGTAGTTCATAGCAGGCAACTCAAAAGTAATAGCTCTAGTTTGCAAGTATTTTTGTTATACCCAACTGGAGTTAGATGACCGCTCCTCTTGTAGTCTTTTAAACTTTATCCCATCTCATTCTCTACGACTGGAAGATCTTTCACTTATTCACAGATGAAAAAAAAGAGAATTGAGAAATGAAAAAAAAGAAACACACATAAAACGGTTCAGTTACTTCTGTGTAACTGAAATAATTTTTGAGGACACCAATGAATGTTCTTGACGTTTTCGTGCATTCACAGGTGATGAGTGTGTCTATGTGTGTCTGTGAAGTTCTCTTTTTTTTTATTCCTTCCTGAATGCGTTGAACTTGGTTCAATCTAACTTTACCCTTTCATATTTCTCTCTTTTATGTCTTTCGCTCTCTCTCTCTCTCTCTCGCTCTCACTTTAGGTACATTCAAATGTTAAGAAAACAGTAACAAATGAATAACTGGGAGTGCTACTCTCTCTCTCTTTCTCTCTCTGCACTTCTCATTCTCTTCAAACTCCCTTTTTATATATTCAAATTTATTAATGTTAGCATTTCGTGTTCCAACCATTTTTATATTTACAAAAAACTAATGAATTCAATCTCTTCATCCGATGGATCGCTTTGTAAATATGATCTGTACTGAACTGGAAAGAAATTGTCGCCGTCAGTGGCGTAGCAGGGAGAACCGGAATTTGGAAATCTAACAGACTGAATTCTTCACCGTTTTTTTTTTTATTTGTCTTCTTCCTCAGACTGGATAGTTTCTGGTAGTTTTTTGGATAGTTATAAATGACAGTTGAGTGCTCGTGGGCGTCCGTTCTTTTTCTGGGGAGATCTTCGGTGTCTGTCTTGATGTTCTTCACCAAGTTCTGTTTTCCTGTCAATGTCCGTGTCTTGGAATTCTTTTTATTTTTCCTCCTCGCTGAGTTTTGACCAATTTAAGTCTTGCCCCGTCATCTTTTGCGTGTTTTTCTCTTCGTCTAATATTTATTTAAGCAATGTTTGCTAATGTTTACATTGGTGAATGCAGACTGATTTCCTCATATCTGGCTTTTCTTGGCTAGACTTTTCAATTACTCACGAGCAGACATTCACTTTTATTTAGCATTTCTGCGCCTGATGTGGCGGAAAACCATCCGTTTGCCACAACAGGTAAGAGTTGAAAGAAACAACAAAGAATCCGCATAGTTCGTGTATACGCCCATTAAGCTACCGTTTTAAACTTGTACTCGTACCTGTACCGATGGGTAGGGTTTGCCGTCAGGTTGCCCAGGGCGGAGGCTGCTACTCCTCGGGGGGGCCCTGTTTACTCACCCCAGACACCATCAGAAACGGATCGAGGTCTTTAATTTCTACCAGTTCATTGCAGTTTTATGATTTTAAATGGTTTCCAGTAATGTGACTTGGAAGGAGTTTAAATGGCGAATTGGCGTTCCTCCCGGGTATTCAGGTTGTGAGTTCTTTTGATGGTTCCTCCGGCTTTCTGTCTTGGTTTTGCTTCCTCTTGACTCGAAATTGCCGGGTGTTAAACGTAGAGTTGATAAAAGAAACGACCGACATATACCATAAGAAGAAAAAAGACGTGATGGACCGAGTAAATTGCATTATTGTTATTCACGGAAGAACCCGCGGTGTAAGACGGAAATGGATGTCATCCGAAGGTGTGACAGGACTGTCAGAAAAAGTCAGATGTGCTCTCCAAGACAATGAGAGTCATCAAATGCCAATGACAGACATGTTCGATTCTGCTAAATCCCACCGCGAGAGTGGACGTTTAGGTCCTCAACTTCTTCGCTGGGTTTGCCTGCTCCCTTTGCAGGACGTTAACACTTGTGTAGGCGACGGCCGGGGCAATGTGGAGGACTCCGCCAGGCACGTCAGGTAGCACTCCCGCCGTTTACGTACCTGAGTCTTTTCGATTCATAATATTTTATTAAAACTCGTCGGGTGTGCGTCCGTGATTCTGCATATTTCAACAATTTTAATTCAAACCCTGCTTTATTTGCTTACCGTGGATGCCTAGAAAGAGAATTTTTTCAACCTGTGGTACCTGGCCGACCCAGTAGACAATCTCGTCTTTGGGACGAGGCTTGCATCAGATCGATCATCCTTCGTTTTAATCATTTCCTCGTTGGTCATGTAGCTAACTATTTTTTTTTGTTCTTCAGGTGATGTTTCCACAGAATCTGACTTCCATGTTGTCTCTGGCTGCCATACAGGACCATGGGAAATCAGACAGTCAGGACGGGAACGAATCTCCGCCATTGAGTGGACCGACCATTTTGGTGGAGCCCAAGCACGGTAAGTCTGACAAGATAAATTTCTCTTTAACTCTGTGTTGTAGATCTACAGAACGGTATACTTCGGCTAAATAAGTTTGGGTCTTGTTTTTGTATGACTTTGTGAACTTCCTACTGGTGAACTTTGTAGTTTTGATGAGAAGAGAGACGGAAAAAACGTCTTGTTCGTTTGAACGTTTGAAACTGCAGCGAAATGTACCCTGTTGTTGGTTTCTCTTTTTACTCCAACTTTGTGAAACTGGAGGAGGCAACACATTGAATTAATAAATCGTATTTCCAACCCTTTTAACGTTTACGTTGAATAGGATTTGTAATTTTAAACTTGAGACCAACTTGTTCTGTCTCTCATCACCCACCCAAAATGAATGTCCCTGTGCATTTCCATCATTCAATGCGACCAGCAGAAATTGGTGCCGGTCTCCTTTCGAATACTAAACTTCAAGAACATACTTATTGGGTATTTTGGAAGAATATTCTGAGTAGTAATAATTAATAGTTATCAGTAGAATATCGCTTTGTCTTAAGTTGTTGTCCGACGACTGGCTGATTAGAGTAGCAAAAGGAATTCAAGGTGTACATTTTGATTGGTACGAGTACTCAAATATTATCTACTTTGGTTGAAAAAAGAAAAAGTAAAAACTGTAACTTTCCACATAAAATTGAAAGAAAACGTCAAAAAGCTTTTTAAAGTTCATTTCAAATTTTCGCCCATAATTCAATTAAGTTTTAATGCGTTTCTAAAAATAACTATATAACCTCTAAATAGTTTCTTCAGATGTTGAAATATTGCTTGTGTGAGGTTGATGATAGGTATACAGTTATAGTTTAGTGGTGTATAAGAAATATAAATGATTAAATGTATACAATATACGACATTTAAGTTTTATAAATTATGTTCTACTTAGATGTGAACGGTTAGCAGCTTGTTTTGAAATGAATTATTTTTTCGGTTCACTCCACTTCTTGGACAATGTGAATTTGATATAAAATAATATTTCGGACGAGTTGTAAGCCATGATTTCAATAATTATTTTTGGAACCATTTCACAATTCATTAACTCAATCAGTCAATCAATCAATCATCTTCCTCTTTTTGAACGTTTTCATGGTTTTTTTTTTACCATGGCCGCCCTCATCTCTGCGCCGATTCAAATTCATTCATTCATTTCACTAAAATAACGACAACTATTTGATTGGTTTTTAGTTGAACAAGTCGTAAACATGTCATCTTGTACACTTCGTGAATTCCTTTTTATGGCTTCTGCTGTGTTTTCTGTGTTTGTCGCCGTGTTTGTTCGACCGTGCAAGTTTCCTCTTCATATCTGAGACTAAAGTTACATGCTGTGCTGACATTTGTACGAACGAAGCGGTGCCTGTTGTGCCTGTTGCGCCTGTTGCGCCTGTTGCCTTTCATCTCAGCCGAGCTGTAATTTGGCATTTCAAAGTCGTCGACAAAGGCGTACCAGCATGCTCTGTGAAAAACGGAACTTAAACATAAAAGGAATCAAACAACGGGTTGTGGTCGCGCGATATTAATAACGTCTGCTCTATTAAAATTGATGAAAACGACACTTTGGGAAAATTAGATTGATCAGGAGCGTAGTCAGGGCGTGGAAGGGAAGAGAATACGAACCTTTTGTCCGTCGGGCTCTAATTAATTAAGATTTGAGCTATTAATTGAAGAAGAAAGAAGTCCTCGGCAGCGGATGCCAGATGGGGGCAGTCGAATTCCGACGGGATGCTGGCCTCTGGGTAGTCCTTTAATGGATTTAAATTAGTGTTTTGCGGGATGCAGTGGAGTGGAGGAAGGAAACTGGACATTCAAATGAGCTGTACAACCTGCACCCACAAGGTACATTGCCTCTGTAGATCGTCAAATGGGCCCAACCAATGTCAGATGTCGTACTGACTTACTATTTGAACTTATATGTACTGCAGTCACAACTACACAAGAAACATAATTTTGGAACCTTTAATTGACAGAATCAATATTTAAGTGGTACCCAAACGAGTAGACGGACATGTAATTCTAATTAGTACGGCGGAAATCTAATTCATGCAGTCAGGCCCCCCTAAGAAATGTCCAATTTTGCTGTCGTTGGTTTGGCGGTTCAATTAGTTTCTGACACGTGAAAGGAAACTTATTCTTTCGAAGTGAAAAATCCATTTGGGACTTTCTCTACGTCACTTCACAACTATCCATTTTGACTTATTTAAATCCATGTCTGTTTATTGTCATTTTACTTTTTTTTATTTATTCATTCGATAGATCTTGTATGGTGACCGAGATCAGGAGATCTATCACTGGTTTTTGGCAGCCAACTACGACTCTGACTGCCTTCTGCTTCTTTTGTTTTTAAAAAAAAAAGAAGTAAAGGGAGAGTTTGAAGTAAAGCCGATTTGTCGTTTAAATGAAAGCCCCGATGGCGATTTCTCAAACAGATTTCTTTAATCATGAAAAAAAGAGTCACATAATAGTCATAGTTAAAAAAGAAACTATAATAGGGGAGAGAGAGAGAGAGACGAAAGAAATTCAAAAAATCAGAGGCCGTTACTAATCCCACGTGTAAGTGCCACGTGTGTCCTTGTTTCTCTCACTGAGTCAGAATTCCCGTATTTAGAATTTTATAATTAATTCTTTTTAATTTTCATATACGAAAGGGGTAACGAGGACAATGAGGCCCACTCGGGGCCCCGACGTGGGCCCTCAAACGAAGCTAAGTGCACACCTGTGTGCAGACGCTAAGCCTCGCCCCGGTGGAAAATGGAAAATTTTCCATTGACCGAATTGCCCGTACGATTTCCCATCTGATTGACATACATCATTTTGATGGTTTTATCAGGGCCGTCCTCTTCTGCGCCCCTTAAAGTTTAAAATTTAAATTACTTTTTCAATATAAAAAAGGAGAACTGGATGAATTGTGAATGTGTTTTTTGTAAAAGAGAATAATGACGGCTGCACCGGGATGTGAAAAAAGGGTTGAAAACCTTTTTTTCCTTTCATTCCTCCTTTCTTCCTTTCTTTCTTGCTTCCCTCCTGTCATACACGGGGATAAAGGAAATAGAGAGAGAGAGAGAGAGAGAGAGAGAGGCGTCCGAAACAATGGCAAAACAGTCCGGGAGTAAAGGATGTTTGTTGCTTTTGTGGAAAAACCGGGACTCAGATGGGTTTGGCCACCTACTGCCTCCACTGCTGTCCATCTGCCACATTTGGATGAATCGAAAAAAGGCAAATGCAGGAGGACACAAAAGTAAAAACTCTGTTGTGTGAACTCTGCTCAGATTAATCCCAAGTAAAACTATCAAATGAACTTCAAGTATTCATATGTACCGAATTGAGTGAACATTGATGTTCACTTGATTGTTTTTATGGCTGGAAGAGTTCTTGAGGGTGTAGAACCTTGGCCAGGGTGGTGAACTTTTATAAAATTATAGTTGTGAGTTCTTGTTCTAGTTGAAACTTGTTGCACTCCGCCTTAAACACCTTGATTTGTGACTAGTGTCGTTGTCAATTGCCGTTGCCTAGCCTTTAATTGAACTTAATTGAACGGATTGTGAAGAAATCCAATAAATTCTATTTAATAATAAAAAAATAAAGTCCCGTAGAATGGCTGACTTCCGCCAAGGGTGAGAATCACGACCGTCAAATCAATTTGTAAATTAATCATAATGTATCATTTGTAATGATAATTTGGGGTCGTTAACAAAACGTAGAAAAATTTAAATTTTAAATTGAATTTATTTATTCACGCGAATACTTCAAATACGCAACGAAGAACGTTTCTTTTGTTCAAAACATAGAAATGTTAGCTGTGTCAAATCTGGTGAAACGAAATGACCAACAAACAAATTTATTTTTGTTTAAAACTTGTACTTTCCTGTGCAGCAACAGGTACAGTACCATACAATTTGGATAGTTCACGGGTTCAACAAGATTAAGTAAAGTGAACGCAGCAGACCTTAAGGCGCCATAACTTGAGAAGGAAGCTAGGTACGTGTATAAATGTATATAAAGGAAGGTAGACGTGTTCCCCGAATGTGAGAGAAGAAACTACAAGGAAGAGAATCCCGTGATGTCCCCCAGTTGTGGGATATCCGGTGTCGGGAAACGAAAGAGTTGTAGGTGAGACCCGTGGGAGAAACAGGTACACACGCACGACAGGAAGGAAACCACAGCCGAAAGTGTAAAAAAATTGATACAACACAAGAAAAGGCACAGAAAGTATAGAGTTACCCCGAAGGTTAGGGGTGGTGAGATTCCACACACGGAGGTATGCGACCGTGACTGACAAAACAGTTAGACGACAGAGCAGGTACACGTGGGAAACCGGAAATTCAATCCGTAAGATTTCCAAAAAAATGCATAAAAGACGTCTGAGTTTTGTGCCGTGTCACAAAAGAAGGAGTAAAAAAAGCATTCGAAGGGTTTTTTCAACCCTTCCGAAGATGCAACCCTTCGTGCACGCAACGGCTCATTGTACACGGCCTGAAAATCATTAATCATCGCCGTGAAAAAGAGCTGGAATCTCACAGATTTACTCTGAGAATCTCAGTACAACGAGTGACGTGGAACAAGAAAAGTAATTTTTTAATAGGAAAATCGATCCTCGACGGGGCACAGCCCCCTGCACAGCACCGAAAAGATTTTTTAACCCCCATAGGAACAATAGCATTTTCTGCCTATGTGAACGTGCAGACATCCCCTTGGTGGTATCAAATTCAATTCCTTCACGGTTTACGGGAATTGCAAGAATTGCCAAAAGGTTAGGGGTGAGTTTTCGAAACCCGAGAAAGGGTTGTTTTCGCAAAATAAATCCTTTTTGGAGACACCTCGGAAGGAAAAGGGTTTTTTCCTAAGTCTTTTCTTCTGTTACCCTTTTTTTTATAAGTCACATTACATTGCGAAATTTATTCCGTGGAAAGAGAAAACCGTTTCTGTTGCCATTGTCAAACGTCGTCATTCCGTATTCTTTAGAAATTGAAGGAATACCGTGAGATCGCGAGGGAGATGATGGCGCGGATGATTAAGGGTAGGATGGGCAACATGTGCAAGTTGAACAAAGAAAGAGTTGAGACGGGACTATGGGAATTTCGTCTTTTTGTCGAAAAAGAGTTAAAAGAACAAGACGAGTGGGGCAACAGGGCCAACGAAGCAGAGGAAGATCACACCCGAGAGATCACATCTCCAAAGATACTCCAACTATCCACAACTAAACTGTTATTCTATTGATGTGCGGAGTCGATAACTGCAGAAGGAAACATCGAGTTCTGACCAGTTAGGTAATTTAAGTTACACGTTGTCTGCCGCCACGGATTTTTAAAATCTTGAGGTCAAAATTGGCCGGCCAACTGACACAGAAAAGAAACAACAAGATACTGCAGGATTTAAAGATGCTGATGGTCGTGTGGTGTCGACGAGGCCTCCGCGATCAATGATTCAACTCGTCAAGTATTTTTGAAAATCGTTTAACGGATTAGCCGAAATTGAAACGGATTAATTGATTAGACACAAGAATTGTTCCTCTTATTCCTTCGCTATGGCGAGAATCAAAGTAGGTTTACAGTTGAATACTTCTCTAAATAGACCCCAGGTCCATGGTTCATGGGTTCTCTTGCCTCAATTTTTGTCTTTGTCTTATAGGAATTGCCATCTGACCTTTGGTTATTTACTTATTGTTTGGTATCCCTGCAAGAATGAACACTACTTCTTTTAGGGGTTTCTTATTAATCCTAGTAAGGTATTCACAGGTTATTTAGTGTGAACTACCTTTTTCACGCGCTCAGGGCTGGACCAGGTACGATAGCTGAACTAAACTTCTGCTGTTTTTCTAATTCAACATGAAGCCTCGCAACACCTGACAATCCGCTTCCGTTTCTTTAATTCCCTTGTTTATTCGACCTTTGACCTTCGTCACGTTTTTCGGGGTTTAATTCCCAACCGAGAAATCAGTAATTTCCCTAAACGGTTGTTATTATTCCATTTCGTTTCCATAGATCTCAAGAGGCGAGAGATGGTTCCCTTGTGCAATGTGTCACCATCGCTACCACCACCGTCGTCTTCCTCCTGATGGCTCTCTAACTACCAAAGCAATAGATTAAATGACACAGGGCAGGGCTGACAGTGGTAAGGGGTTGAGTACTCCCGGGCCCCGGCATTGTACCCTTAGGTAATAAGGGTAAAAGGAACCCCGGAGGTATCGACCTTTGCCCTCATCCTTTTTGACCTTCCTTTATACTTTTCCCCGTAATCCGGGAATCGCAATTTCTTACTTCTTTCGTCATCCTCCTATTTACTTCTTTTCCCTTTTTATTCCCGTGTCACTTACCACTCCTTTTAGTTTTGCATTGTCATCGATAGAGAATTTATTCGATTATAATGTTGGGGTAGGTTTTTGCTGGAGTCTGGCACTCTCTTTCACTTCGCTTTTCGTATTCTTTACCTTTTTTTGTTACTTATCTTTTGTTTCCGTTTTAAACGTCTATTTTTAGGATGAAATTATTAGGACTTTTTCACCTCACGATGAGTACCCATCTCTCGCTCTGTTTTTTTTTTGCTATTTTAGGGGTTGAAATGCTAATAATTTATAAAAATTGGGTTCAAAAATAGTCATCCACGTGTTTCCTTCAATTCGTACAATGGAAGTGACGCGGCTCGTTGAACCGAATCCGATTCCATTTTTGCGGAATTTGTGTGGTGCTTCCGCCGATTTGTTTCGGTTCAGGAAGGTTGATGACCCACACCTGCAGGGTACCTTTCGGACTGCGTTGACGAATACACCGGGTGGTAGTTTTGGTATTCGATATTGGGAATCATCAGAGTAGAATAAGATGACATCTCATCTAGTGCTTCCCCATGTGGAACTGCTAATTGGTAAAACTCAAAAGTCTGACAACAAGAAGCTAGTGGTCCTGGCCAGCTGGGATTTTTACTGCAGCTATCGAACTGTTACCGTTACCGTTACCGATGTAACACCGTTTTAACTCTAAAGTTAAAAGAACTTTACTTCCAAAACTTCATTATAATTATTTTAATCCTACTTCTAGTCATCATTCACTGCGATTTGACCTGTGAATTTACATTTACTTCCCTTACAACATGAGAATTACCGTCCTGCATCAAATGCACCTTTTAATATCGTCATCCTCATCATCAAAATCAACGTACAATTCCACCCCTGTGTCGTTTTACTAACAAAAAAAGGAACCAAAGGGGTTGAAAACGGAATTCTGTTTCCTGGAGTCTCAATTGACGAAGCATATTTCTTCCCTTGTGACGTTGCTTCCGTTTCGTTTTCAAATTCGTCAGGGGCACTAAGTTCAAAGGGGGTCTTTGCCTCCCTAGGAAATTCCAATTTTCCCATGCTCCCTGTGCCTGCGTTGCGGGATTTCCAGAAGGAAGTAAATCAACTTAAACTTGTAAGGTGTTATGTAAACGTGTATTGGTTGGGTTCTCTCGAAGTAGTTGATAGGCTATTGTTTATTTAAAAGTTGACGATTTGGTGGTTGTGAGGTTTACGTTTATTGTGTTCATGGCCAGCTTTCCATCACGTCAAATTCCATTTCCGACCAGTAGATTTAAAGGTCACGTCGTATCCGAAATAAACTTCGTCTCGTTTCCTGTTGATTATCTACGTGAGATCCCTGACAGATCGGTCGAACCTGAAAAGAACCTTCTCGTCCAACGTGGAAGGCACTCCTCTTTTCCCTTGACTTCAGCAAAAGTCAAAACGAACGAATCAAAAGTAGAGCTTTTGATTGTTTTCGATTATTTATTTTTCTCGTTGGTGTTGTTTATTGTCGAGTACAAAAATCGACCCACCCGGATATCTTGAAATTAATCGATTAACATGGTGACCTCTCTAGACTTTCTGAAAAAAAATTTTTGTTTCCCCTGCGACAACCGAAAACGGTCCCGATTTGAATTTATCCTTTGCCATTGTTATTTTTGAGAGTTATCGCGTTTGTTTGTTTGTTTTTTTTTGTTTGCTACCAGAACCAGTCGACTGTTCGAATTGATTGTATGCTCCTGTTTGTTTCAACTTACTGAAGAATTTGTCCGTCCTGCAAGGTTTAAGTTATTTGACGACAGTGACAACATTTGCTATGAAACAAAGGACTTTCGTTCATTAACATAATTTTCTATATTTAGTTTTCAAATGTTTACGTTTCTGCTTATGTTTGTCTTGCTTCTCGATATTTCTGGTCTCTAACAAGTTTTCAAATTTTTGATCTATTGAAGAATTTAATTTGAATGCAACCTTTTACTTCTTTTTTTTTCTGGCGAAAGGAAAAGTTGCAGTTGTGAAGTGACGGTTGTCATTCGAACTTTACGACCGACATGAAGTTCTCGATCATTAATGCTACCGATAGGTAAACAAATTAATCAAATAGGGAAATCCTTTTTTCCTGGGACGAAAGGTTTTTTCTTTTTTAGAAAAATGGTATGAAAAGTGAATTCACCCCAGAAACCTCGCATTCGACACAGAACACACACAAGGATTTTTTCCCTTCGTTCGGCCAACAAAAAAGTCTTTTGTCCCATTTTTTTTTCCTAGGCCTAGACATAGACAAAGAAGCTTCTTTTTCTTTTCACGGATATTCTTCTTTTTATTCAGACATTTATTCCGAGACATAAACGCACGCATGCACGCACACAAGTACACGCATACGACAGAATGACGCTGGAACCAAAAAAAAGAAATAATGATAATCTCAAATGTTTTCAAATCTATTTTTTTAACCCCAAAATCTAAGGCCGCCATTGAAAGTTGAACGAGGAGTTGTGAAAAGGGATCGACTAGGCAGACAAATCCCCTAAAAGGAAGAACGAAGGAAAATAATGATATTTTGTGAAAAGAGTTAGTGTGGTGGTGTTGTTGGGGCCCTCTAAGTCATCAGGTGTCTGCCCCAAACGATATTTCACAGATAAATATCTCTGTAATCGGTTTAGCCACGCTCTGATTTGCTCTGGTACCACTGGACGAAGTGACAAGAGACGACATGGGGAAGGCACTGCGTCAACAAAAGACAAAATAGGTCAACCACACAGAGAAGGAAAACATCAGGAAAGTACAATTTACATACATTCAATACAACCAAGGCCAACAGGATGAAACGAACAAAACAAGAAATATGAATTGCTGCTGCGGTACCGTGCCACATGATGTCAGAAACGGGAGGAAGTCAAGATGTGGAAGAAGAACGTTGTTCATAGGAAAGTGCAAGCGACAAAAGCAATGAGTCGGAGAGTAAGGCCGGTACTCGCGTGGCGTACCTTCCAGACGAGGGAGGTACGCCTCACTCTCCAAAAAGTGAATGAGCCCCATTCTGATTGTCGAGATTTGAAAGAGACCATTCGGTTGGCTTTTACGAACACATTTCTGTTCTCGATCATCTATTTTTATGAGACAATTATGAAAGGGTTGAATAAGGCAGCAGGAAGTGAAGGTGGCACAGGAAAAAAGGGGCAGCGGTACCGGTTAGACGGAAGCCAACGGATTATTTGAACAAGCAAGAAAAGAGAGAGATGGGAGAGATCTCGCGTCTCCAGATGACGAGATCATCCTAGGGCTGATTTTGCCCTTAAAAACAAGAGAAAGAGGAAGTTACGCCACTCCGGAAGTTCCCATTCCAAATGTATTTGACCCGGTACCGTTTTACAGTCATTCGATACCTCAAAATGGGCCCTCAGCTTCCTATCGTTCCATCTAACTCCTTCCTTTAAAATGTGAGGAAGTTGATCCGTTACGGTAGCCTGTCAAAGAGCCTGTCGAGCACCCACGAACCGGTTCCAACAAAAGATGCTGTTGCATAGTCGACAAGGGAAGGTACTCGTCCGAAATGACTGCCGTTCGTGCAGTCTCCGAGAGCCCGCGTTTGGACAGCAGCAGCCCTTTTTTATGCTGTGCGCAATTCATTAATTGGTTAGTAGGTCACTTGTTTTAATTAATTTCTCTGACTTGGTCATATTGTAAGTCACCGACTTGGAATCGACACCTCTGATGGTGACGACGGTTAACCCCAGTAAACCCTCGGTGATTTAATCGGTTTTCTGTCTCCTCCCTTTCATTTCTGACTTCGTTTGTGGACGCAACAGGTGGTGTTGACAGCACCAAAGCCGTTTGCAAAGCATTTCTATTTGACATTGATTTTGTCATTTCTGTTGGGAATATTTTTTACTTTCTTCTTCTTCTTCTTAAATGCTACGGTTTTATATCTCTGACAACTGTTCGAATATCGCCGGAATAGTTTAATTTATACCGAGTTGAAATTCACACGTTTCGCATTCCTGTTTCATGCTTTTTTGTTTCTTGTAGAAAATTTAGCCGAACGTATGGCGACTTATTGTAACTCTGTTACCAACTTGCATTTCAGGCACGTCAATCAGACCCTTTTAAGCCTAATAAAAGCAATTGAAACGACGGATTAACGGCCGAAAAAAAAAATTATTTTTTTTTTAAAAACTTTTTATCAATGTGAGAAGATTTGAATTCGTATTTGTTTGGGAACTGCAATTGGTGGCAGCATAAGAAGAGCGCGGTATTCCCACCGTTAACCCGGAGGTAGCCGGTCAATTAATTCAACCTGTTCACATGTTGTTTGTAGCGTTAGAAGCCTGATGCTGCGCGCGGAAATGTAACAGCCTAGTTGGGTCATTTAATGGTTTCACCGAACGCGTGTTTCTTCCCTTAAATTCCTATTATTCCGAATCAAGTTTAATTAAACGTCTGTTGAAACTTTAAGAAGACAGGGAACATGACAACTAAACCAATGCAAGATTCCGTCTTTTCTGTTCCTCTCGGAATATTGCCGGAGAATTTTTATTTGATCACTCGCAACCGCAGTAAGCGCCGTTTCATCGCATTTCATCTTATATTTTCTCCGGTCATCAAGTAATTTCCTCAATTAATAAAAGGCTCCTATGAATTGTGGAGATTTATTTTCCTTTTGTTAACGTCACCCATGCTTAGCTTGCGTCGCAGCACCAGGGGGGCCAACAGAATTTAATTCTGATGAAAATTTTTCTTTCTGCTATGGCGACGGTCAGGGATGTCCGTTAAGTCCAATTTGATTTTTATGCGTTTTAATGGTCCACAAAAATTTCACCTTATTGTTAATTGCTGTTTAGATATCTCTGAAGTTAGTCGGAAAGGAGAATACAGGGCGGAGGTAGGTGAGCAAAAGAAATTCAAATCTCAGGAAATCATGTATTGAATGGGAAACGTGGAAAACACAACCCAAATTCGAAGTTTAGCCACTTGATTAATGAAGCTGAGAAAAGTACATGAAACAACAGAAAACTCAATCCTTGTACAGGTTGGCAATTGCAATCATTATAATGAAGGCATGTCCAAACGGATTTTAATTTCTGCGTCATGGTAATAAACGAGAAATAACTGGGAAGAGCCTAAGAAGCAAGACAACGTAAAATTGACAATCCTTCCTCAGGTAAATGATTTAGTAAATAAAACCGACGTAATGTCACAGATTTAGTCAGAAATAGGCAGTTGTGAACTAAATATATTAGGATTAAGTTGGGATGACCAATGGTTGCTGCAGGACCACCGGACAAACAGAACAATTTAAAAAAATTTTTTTTTGAGGCAGAGTGAAATGCAACTAGAATAGAAATGATTATTTCAATTTACTAATAAAAAGAAACTGAAGAAGAACACGACGACGATGTGTTGGATGAGGTGATGGCAAGTGCCATTTGACTTACTCAATGCGAATACATAAAAAAATATAAAAATTGATAAGGACTAGCCATTTTTATCTGCTGCCACGACGAGCTATAAATCAAACATCTTCGTTTTTCTCTTCGTTCCCATTGTAATTTTTTTTCCAAGGGGTTTATTACTTCGGAAACGATTTGATTTACGATATTTTTCTGCATCTTTCCCTTCGGCCGTTCGCATTTTTATCTTCGTGCATTTTCTGGCTTCGTTGGAGGAGCCAAGGAAACGGTGAATGCCATGGGGAAGACACGGACATCAGAGAAATGGAAAGCACAAGAGATTTTGCACGGTGGAACAAATGGAACAATGGAACAATGTAGAAGCAATAAATGAGTAGTACAGAAAAGAAGATACTTGGCAGTCTCGGAAACGAACTCTGTGAACTCGACAAGTACTCGGCAATTTATGAGCCTCACCTCTGGATCAGGTGACTTAGTGAGGCAATGGGTAGTACCCACTGCAGCTACTTTTGTTTTTATAGAGATGTTTTCAAGTACAAGTACAGACACTGTGACTGGATGATTATTGATCTGTCATTTGTTGCATTAGGTTGATATTTTGGCTGTTTCTGTAGGGTTTGATCTACTCGTAAGGTTGACAGGTACTCTTTGCGTACTTTCTCCGTTTCGTTTCTGTTGCTGCAAGCACTCATTTTACTGTTTCAGTTGTTCATTTACTTGCCTTAGAAGAGGTAACTTATCACCGTTCTTTCCTCGAGCTTTATCTATCTGTAAATCTTTTCTGTAACAGCCTGAGATATTCGATCTGGAATTTAACACTTCGTAATGTAATTCTCCCCGTCGTCCTCCTCTCAGCCGGAATTCCTCCGGGCATAAATTAAATTGTCCGACGGCGACAGAATTTAATTTTTGTTTTGTTGCATTCGACACCCAACAAAAATAAAAAAAAAATAATACCTCATAATAGTATCGCGTCATTTTTAATTGTTTCAACCTTTCGATATCTCGAAAAAAACTCGAATTTCCCTGCGCAATTGGACCCTTTTTATTATTTCTTTTTTGGCTTATCGCTTCTCGGAAGACACAGGCAGATGAAAATGAGGATCTGAACTTACCTGTGGTACACAAAATTGCATGTTCGATGTGCAGAGACAATTGATATAATTTACGGTGCTTTTTCCAGGGAATTTTAAGTTTTCTCGCGTGTTACTTTCCATTATTACTATTATTACTAGTTTTTCACTTTATGTCCGAAGCGGAAAAGCGTTTTAGGAAAGTTTTTTTTCTTTTGCAGAGAATGAAAATTAAATTTCCCGCCTCTTCCTTTTGGCCATGTGTTGAAACCCTTACTTATGTTAAAATACTGTAAAATTTGTCCCGCAACAGAATTGATTTTGCTTTGCCCTCGTCGACCTGATTTAAAAGGTCAAATTGTGCCATTCGCGGGAGTTTTTTGTGCATATGAATTTTTCTCTAATTTGAAACAGAAGTTTGTATTCTTCACATCGCAACGATTTCTACTTATTTGTCATTGCTTTCGTTCCTATTGTGTCTGCTGATTTGTTCACACCTGAAAATTTTTACCAAGGGACAATTCCCCCGAGGGGATGAAAGCTCAAATCGAAAGACGAACCTTGACTTCTTCTTTCTGTCGTTTCCTGCCACGTCAAAGCCCTGAGAAAGCTCGGTAACAACCGGAAGGCCAAATTTCCAACCGCGGGAATTTTTGTTAACCCGTTTCTTTTCCTTGGGGCTGAAGTAAATAAAAAAAGCAGTTGGGACAAAAAACTAGATTTCACACGGTTTTCGAGAGCAATTAAAGGGTTCCAGTCATCGGATTCCGTGGAATAAACAAACAAGAGAATATTATTGTGTGTGTGTGTGTGTGTGTGTGTATGTGCGCGCGTCTATGAGGATGTCTAGGCTTAAGGGAGAGAGAGAGAAAGAAATAGATGAAGAGCACAGACATTGAAACTTAATCCGAAGGGTTATGAAATGCCATTATTTCACATAGGGCCGACCGAAATTCCAAAAAACTGGGGGAATTTGATTGCTTAACCACTTAACAAACGGTTTTTTGTCGTTACATTTCATCTCACAGATACACAGATGCAGAAGCCACAGACTCCCAAATTTGAAACTCCCCAGAAATCCTAGTTTCAAGGGTTAAACTCATAGTTCAAGTGTCATTTCCTTAAGTTTTATACTTCCCTAACCTGCTGGTTGCTTTGCCATTCCTCCCCTCAGCCACCTTTATATTTTTATACTTATATTATTAGCGGTTGAGTGAACCTCATAGAGATTCAACCGTTTAATAATCCACTTGGCTTTGTTAATTTTACTTCTTTTGCTTTTGTCTAGAAAGAAACTTGTCTACTCAGAAACTACTCTTGAATCTCTTATTTTGGTCGAGGACCTCTTCAACTGTGTTATTTTTTGCAACACTTTGATTTTCTCTTTTCCTCTTTATCTTTTTGGTTAAATTTTTTTACAGTGTCAAATTTTATTTTCTACCTGAAAGAATTGGTTAGTTACGAATACAGTTAAACTTATGTATTGCATTTGGTAATAATTTTCTGCGCTGTCGGTGGTGACGTTGGTTTCAGGTTCTTTGCCCCGAATTTGGTCTTTTTTTTAGAGTAATTTTCTTATATTGCGTTTATAGATTTTAAATACTTGCCTTCTTCGCTCCAGAGAAGACATTTGGGAATGTTACCTTTGTGCACCTCTGCTTTCCTCTGCTTTATTTTAAAGGTCCGACTGCCAATCAATTGCCCAACATATATTTTTTTCACGCGTTTTAAAATTTATTTTCATTATGGATATTTTTAATTACTCTTCTGGGTAACCAATCTTTTAGACATGTTGTGGCAGGGCCACCGGGTATGTTACAAAACTGGAAAAAGCATCCAGTTCCCTACCTGTCCTTTACTCGGACGTTCTGTAAATCTAGGGATTTATATAAATAAAAATTCTCTTTTGTTTCCCTTAACAAAATCCTCTGACAAAAATCCTCCATTGAATGTGACCAATCGACTCACAATTTAAATAATACTATTAAAGCTTAATAACTCTGGGAAATATTGTTGTTTTGGTTTTTCATTTTTGGCAAATCCATCCTCAGCTTTTGGGGGGAGGAGAGAGAGAGGGGAGGATGGCAACTCCCATGAAATTACATACCTGGACAAGCGGTGCTTATTAGCCACCCACCTGGAGATTCACCGTGCATTATTTTTTGGCTTTTATGTTTTGGCCAGGTTTGAACTCTGCCCGAATCACTTGGAAACCTATCCGTAATAATCGATTTGGTGAGAAATGCGTGAAATGCAGACGGTTATAAATCGGTATTTAGATCGACTTAAGTTGTACGTCAATATTTCATGTCAACGTTCGGACCTCCGGGAGATGGCCGACCGGACATTCGTTTTGTTTGACTTTCGCCAATCTACCAATTCGTCTGGGGTAGTTTTCCCCATTTCCACAAAGTGAGTTTGATGTCTGCAACAATCCGACGGGAGGAGACAGTTGTTTCTTCAAATTTCAGGTGGTTGCGTGGTCAAAGAACGAAACTGAGCGTATGTAAATGAGTTGGACATTTGAATTTGAACGAAAAGCTGGCATATCGGAACGTTGGGCAAAATGTAAGAAGCGGATGACATTACAAAATCTGGTTGAGGAGACGGTAGTTGAATGATGAAGGTGCGGTCCGACAAGAAAGTTCCTCTGGACCCGTACGAAGACCAGGACCAGGACCAGGACCCGTCTCATATCCGAAAATATTAGTCATGACATAGGAGGGCAACATCGAAACGAGAGAAGACGAGAGGAGGATTTATTGCAGTAAACAAACGATTTGTCCGCCATGTTAATTAAAAACGGTGATTTAAAACAATTTTTATTAATCAATTGAGAGGGAACTCGGGTTTACGGAGAAGGCGGCGACTTTAAATTAACTCCAACGACCATGAGTACGCGTTTAACCAAATTATTGATGCTCTCGACGGTTAATGGGTCAAACAATGTACGTAGAGAATCAGAAGACGACAGGATGAGCAACGAGAGAGCGAGAGAGACGATGGTTGAAGAGGAAGGACAACAGGAAAGTCAGAAGGCGAGAGATGGCGACAACGTGGCAGAAGACGAAATCAGGGAAAAATCTAAGGAAGTTGAAATTAAAAAAGATTTCTTCAATTGCTTCTCGGTTGGACGATTCATCATCAATTAATAAGTTCTTCTCCGGCTGGAATTCATTCTCAGTCTCTCCCATCAGTCCCCGGTCAATCAATCATTCATTCCGTTTGGTCATTTCAAATTCTCAGATGTACATTTATAATTTCATTTCGGGGAGAAACGTAGCCGTACGAAGAATTCGATTGACGGGACGCTTCACGCAAGAAAGACATTCTCTGATGGATGCCACATCGATATATCGAATTGTCAGATTTATGGCCGTTTCGATTAATCGATTTCCAGCCGTCTATTTTTTTTTGTATTTTAAATGTGAAATTTAATTACACGGTCACAGGGAGAGGGACCAGACAGATAAAAGTTTGATGGAGAAGTGTTCATCTTCGATTTATCGTTCGATGGATCAATTTGATTTAGAAGAAGACAAAATCTTTTGATTGACTTTTGTCACGTCGCGATCGTCCCTACTTTCAGACTATTCCAGCAAACCAGAAGTTTGGCTGTCTTTCACATTAAAATTTTTGGCTTCGTGTCGTTTGTTTGTTCTTTCGTTTCCTTGTTTGTTTAATTAAGAATTTCGTCTTTTTCGAGTTCTGGCCAAGTAACCGTCTGGAAGGATCTGACCGAATTAGAATGTATTTTTCCTCTTTGTTCAATCCATTTTGCCAGAGACGTTTGTTTCTTTGACAATTACTTGTCTTTTGACATTTCGATTTGTTGCTCGTCTCTGGTCGTTTTGTTGATCTTCGAGTTATGTCACGTCGGTTGGTTGCTTCCATATATTCTGCTTTCTTCGCCACCTACTATTTCAATTTCTCAAAACTTGTTTATAACTTTATAACTTGCTCCAAAAGTAGCGGTCGGTCACCTTGGACTTTGTAATACATCAAGAAGACAACAACCGTCAAACTGCCGACGAAGAAGTCTGCAAAACGACAACAAAAATAATATTGATTATTCCAATAGGTAGAAACGAACGCGTTCTGGGAATAAAATTTTGTCCGAAGAACAGAAAAGCATGTGACATCGACATAATTTTGTTTTACGAGTGAAGAGAAAGTCACGTCTGACGTAGGATTCCGACATTTTGACTCTATTAAGTCTTAATTTTTTTTCTAAATAAATTTTTTCTTTCTCTTTTCAGGTTCGCGACATTCTTCTAGTCCCACAAGAGACGCCAAGAACATGGCTCCAATCGATTATTCGAAATACGTGAAGCGATTTGCTAGTTCATCAGAATGCGGTAGCACCTACTGCAAAGATTTGAATTACAGGTTCGTGCCATTTGCTGTCGCCCATGATAGTCTGCTACCTTAGCTTTATTGTGTGTCAGCTGCCGACGTTGTCGTGGCCTCAGGTCTAATGTTTTGTCTGATTGCAATTGGCCAATTGACCAGCTGGTGTATCGAATTCAGTCAAAAGACGCTCCTTTTATTCCAATAAACCCGATTTTCACCTGATCGTGCGACACCACGTCCAGGAATTGACTGAACCGCCACCGATTCCCAAAAAATCATTTCACTTGGACCAAAGTACATTTCCAATCCGATTAGTCGCGAAGTACTAAAAACCATTAATAATTCTCAAAGAACCCCGGCTGGGTTTTATACAAAATGCAGCATTGGCGTAGAAACGTTTTTTTTTTTTTTTTGTAAATAGACGACTGGTTTAAATTGTCTAATCAAAACCCTTTTTGAATATCCGTACGTACCCGGTAATAAATGTTTTTTCATTTGTAAGAAATTTACCATGCTGTTAGAACAATGAAAGAAGTGTGTCAGGCAAACAGATGGAAGTTAATAGATAAATGGTTAGGTAGTTAGATGTAGAGAATGAAAATGATCGTCACGGTTAGGTTCAGCGGATTTGGGCGCTTCGTCTGCCTTCGTAGGCCTCTCAGGTTCTTGTTTTGGGTTTTATTGTGCCCAACCGAACGCAGGTCGATCCCGCCTTGGCAAATAACATACGTGGACCTAATTACATAGGACCCGATAAAATAAATTGAATTCAATTTTTGCTGGAAATGTTCCGAAACCAAATTGCAAGTTTAATAGCCGTTTATTAATAAATAAATGCTTCACTTCTTGTCCGGTTTTCTTATTTAAGTCGGCCCCTGGGCCATTCAAAAATTTTATATCCCATCATTTAACGTATGCTTTCCTTTTGTTCCCTACGGCAGAGAGCACTTTCATTGTCTCGACTGCAGCTCCCGGGTCTTCGTCAAAAAAGAGGAAATGATTCGACACTTCAAGTGGCACAAGAAGCGAGATGAGAGCTTACAGCACGGTTTCCTCAGGTACTCTCCGATGGACGACTGCAGCGAGAAGTACAAGAACTGTCAGCATAACAGGAAGCAAACTCACTACCACTGCGTTCACGTGAGAAACTTTTCAACGTGTTCAGTACTCATTTTGACATTTGACCATGTGGTGACCGAGTGTGATGTGCTGTTGTTTACAGGAGAGTTGCGACAAGACTTACATCAGCACATCCGATGTCCAAATGCATGCTAATTACCACCGAAAGGATTCCGCTATAATACAAGAAGGTTTTCAAAGGTACAGGGCCACAGAGGAGTGTCAGACGACATACTGCGCATTTTATGGACAAAGAACGACGCATTTCCACTGTAGGAGAGACAACTGTCAGTATACCTTTAAGAACAAAGCAGATATGGGTATGTTGAAGCTTTTTAATTGTTTCGTTCTTCCCGGGCCTTGGTCCTGGAATACCTTTGACAATGCGATTTGGGTTTTAGAAAAGCACAAGAGCTACCACATAAAGGACGAGCAGCTTTCACGGGACGGTTTCAAGAAGTTCATGAAAAACGAGAGCTGCGGCTATGAGAACTGTCGCTTCTCTCGCATCAATAACCACATTCATTGCATTCGTACCAATTGCAACTACGTTCTTCATAGTTCTGGTCAACTGCTCAGTCATAAGCGGAAACACGAGCGAAGAGAATCAGAACTCGCCTACCGGAAGTTCAAACTATCTCAGTCTATGATGAAAAGTCTTCAGGAAGGAGTTCCCATCAGTTTCGAGCAGGTAAGAGTCGATACGTTTCTTTTCATTTTTTCTTGCTGCCAGACAGACGTGCCAATTGACTTAATTGATCTATCGATTGATTCCTGTTATTCTTCGTTTCTCCTTCTTACTCATGATTTGTTTCTCTTGCGTGTTTTTAAGCAGTTGGAAGCAGCCGCCATGGATCTGTCACAGATGAGCAATGGGGAATGTTCGTCTGATGGGGGAGGTCCCGCATCACCTCCCACCATTCCGTCAGCATTCAACCGGTTTGGAATTCCTAGTGAGTACCAATTTTTTCATACTTCTTTGCTGGAGAGAACCTGCCATTGGCATGAATACTGCTGCTCCAAAACAAGTTCATTTTGCGAAGGGAATATGACAATATATTAAAATACGATATTTTCTGTAGCAGGTGGTTTTGATTCATTGTCTCAGGCGTCCTACCTTCTTCCACCAACTAGCCTTCACGCTCTTCAGAAGCTCCAGCTAGAAAACTTGCAAAAACTACACGAACTGGACAGTGCGGGTCTTCTTGATTCCAGCAAGAAACATCATTCAGACTTTGAGTCGTCCTCCGACTATCCTCACATTTCCCCAGAACTTTTGGAAAAATATCCAGAGGTGTTGCAGAAATTCCCGGAACTATTTAGAAAAGTACCACCAGAATTATTTATGAAAAACCCTGAGGTACTGAAATTCCTGAACGCCAGCTTGGGTGGGAAAAGCCTTGCCGAAACCAGCGCAGAAACCAACTCGTCAACGGAAGGTACCGAGAACGACAGCACCCCAATGGATCTGTCCAACGACAAAAGCGATGTATCCGCAGGAAAGGCAGGTCAGTCAGTGCATTCTGCCGACTTCGAGTACGACAGAGTCATCGATAGATCTCCGTTGGACGTGATGGGCCTTGAGGAGATATGGTGCAAGTACCTAAGGCCCTTCGCAGCCAACGAAACCTGCATTGACGGCAATACGTGCGAGGATGCAGCTAAAGACCATTTTCATTGTGTTGCGGAGGGATGCAACGTTATATTTCGGTATGTTAAATTATTTTCAGGCCACACCACTTTCCGCCACTATTTTTTGAAAAAGTCCAATTGTCACTGACGTTTTTTTTTTCAGAACAAAGGACGGCGTCCGGGAACACGCTAAGAATCACAGCCAACAGGACAAAGTGACTGAAATAAATTTTATAACAGTAAACGAGAGCACGTGCCATTTTGATAATGAATGTCAGCAAACGGTAAAACACTACCATTGCCTTTGGGTGAGCACAATCGTAAGACATTGTTGTTACTCGTGTTTCAGAAGACGGCTTATTAATAGGATGTTTGAATTTCAGGACGGATGCCGAGAGACCATCTTGCAAACGGACAAACCTTTTCAGAGATTGGACCACTACAAAAATCACGAATTCTCACGCAGGGCAACGGCTTTGGGTGCGAATCTTTCCAACACCCACCTCGCCAGTAGCCTCGACGCTATGTTTAGAAGAAAAAGAGGTCGACCACCGAAGAATCGCATCATCGAAGTTTGGAACGACAACGTAAGTATCGCAAATGGTGCATGGTGAGGGTTATAATCCTGCACGGGCGTTGGTCTAATTCCGGTCGTTTTCATTTCAGGCCAATCAGAACGGGCCACCAGGCTCGACAAATGATTCTCCACAGGCGATTTTCACCTCTTTCAAGCTACCCAAACCCTCGCTGTCTGCTAGGAAAGACAACCATCAAACGCAGATGAGTGAGAACATGGTGGATCTGACCAACGAAACACCATCTAGTCCTGTTAACGATGACAACTCAAGGGGGTCAAGTCCGGTGTGTTTTTATTTTAGCTGTAATATTTCTGGTTTTCCATCAGCAATGTAACGTATCGTTGTTTTGTTTTTCAGGTGCAATTAGATGTATCTACATACGGTTTTTATAGTTTTGACGACGGTTGTCCTGAACCCAATTGTCGGTTCACCAAACTCCACTACCACTGCACTCAGTCGAGGTGTTTCTTCGCCACAGACAACACCCAACTTGTAGTAATCCATTCCAAGGAGTTCCACGAGAATTTCGACATCCTCGATGGATTTGTCTTCTACGACCGATACATCGACTGCCAATCGTCAACATGCACACAGTGAGTGCCTTAGTCCCCCCGGAGAGTTTGGCTTCCATCCTTCGCTCGGAAAATTGCCATACCAATCGTTTCCTTCTGCTTTCAGTAACAAAATAAACAGACATTTCCACTGTACGAGACCCAACTGCGGTTTCTCTTTTGTCCGGTACTCGACCATGGCTATTCATGATACCAATCACAGTAACAATCAGGACATTGAGAAAATCCCAAATAATACCAAGGAGTATGAAAACGAGAGAGCATCTCCGAATGGAGAGGAAGACATCAAATTAGACTCTGCTTCGTCGGATGTTATCTTGTCCTCTCCGGCGAAGACAACAGGTTGGTACCCCCGAACAAAGTTAAACACTATTTCCCAATGGCGTGTATACAAATGTAGTTCGACTTTCTTTTAGTGAAAGCAGCTGGGACATTTTATCCACTTTCAGCGTTTCATGATGGCGATCACAAGAGTAAATTCAGCGGAAAACTGCGCAGCAACAGCTCACTCTCGGGTAGATCGACATCTCCATCAATCAAACCGTTCGACAAGGAGCAGAACAGTCCAGAAAATTTATCGAGCCGGAAGTCCGATGAGAGCCAGGAACCAAAATCGAAACAGGAAATTGGAAAAATCCAGCCCGCTAGTCCATCAAAGCTGTTTCCCAGTCATTCCCCTCAAAATTTCGTTCTCAATCCGAATTTTATGGATTTGCGTACTTCAGGTACTTTTTCTAGAAGTTCGTTATTTACTGCTATCCATTACCCACGGGAATATGTCTGACGTTTTTTTCTTTTCAGACTCAGATTTGGAAAGTCATAATCCTTTGACTAAACTGATTAAACTCCAAACAGAAGTGGCAAGAGCAGGTCGCGATTTCGACAGATACAAAATATTTAAGGAAGATCAGAAAAAGGAGAAGGACACGAAAGAAGGAACAGGAAAAGACTTTCTGCCGGAATGGATGTCTCTGGAGAAACACGTCAAGTACAGTCCGACAGAAACCTGTTCCCGACCTTTTTGCAAACTGAAAAGGAAGGAACATTTCCATTGCAACGCTTGCAATCAGGCGTTTTCAGATCTTGAGCGACTGGGTCCGCACATAGCCAAACATAGCAGTGGAGCCATGAGTCCTGTGTCAGGTGGTCTCAAGCGAGAGCCGGAGGATAACAACAATGACGAAATGACGGAAGAATCGGGACGTAAGTACAACTACGAATAAACGTCACTGTTATACCGTACCCAGTGTTACGTTATTAACGAGGAATATTTGTTTACAGATTCCATACCGCCGAGTTCTACCTCACTTCCGGTTCCAGGTTGCGACTTGGACTCTTCCAGCCAGGTGTCCCCATTTGGACATCCTTTTCCCCCGGGATTTCCTCTTCCTCCGGGTCTGAATGCTGCATTTGCTCAGCAGTTAAACATGATACAGTCTCAGGGTATCTCATTCCTTCAGCCGGGTTCTTTGTATTCCAGTCCGGCAGGTTTGTAGGAAATTTGTTGATGGTTGACAACAAATTTAACTTACTCTGCTTATTTGAAAGTTTACTACAAGTTTAATTTTGTGTTCCTATTAATTTAATTTACAGGTTTAATGTTTGCTCCTCCCGGTCTTCATCCCCATCATCCCTTAGCCAATGGACTTCATCCGTCCATGTTGGACGTAGAACAGGCACAGGCTATGCACCAACATCTCTCCAACCTAACTTTAACTCCTAATGTAAACAAGAGGTAAATTTTCGTTTCTCTTTACTTTCTCATTGCTAACAAATTTTTAATTAATTTTGTTTGAATAATTTTGTTAGATCACATTCACCGTCTCCGCTAACACCTCTAAGTGATCTCAGTCAGGAGGCTAAAAAGGCAAGAGTGCAAAATTCAATGAGAATTCTAAAGGATGAGCCCGTTCCTGAGGGATACGTCAGATACAGGTAAGTGTAATTAAGACTGATTGGAACTTTTTAACGGCTCAGGAGTAGAGGTTTTACCAAAATTGTGGCTATTTCTCATGTATAGATTCAACGAGGACTGCAAGTACCAGCACTGCGGTTACAGAGAACACCAAACCCATTTCCATTGCATGCGAAAGGACTGCGGGTACTCGTTCTGCGACAAAACGAGGTTCGTCCAGCACACGGCAAGGCACGAGAGATTGGACACCTTGATGGGAGGTGATTTCCAACAATACAGAGCAAACGTTTCCTGCTGCAGGCCCGAGTGCGTCTATGCCACCTCACTAGGTAAATAGACTCTCATAGGCTCCCGATCGTCTGAGTTTTTTTTTGTCTAAGTCTCGTCTTCATCGTCTTCGTTCATTTTCAGGTTCAGTACAAAACAAAGCATCACATTTCCACTGCATCAAGTGTGATTTTGTGTGCACGGACACCAACAAAGTGGTGGCCCACAGGCGTCAGCACCAGAAACTCGACTCCATCAACGCCGCAGGGTTCGAGAAGTTCACGCCGAGCCAAATGTGCACGACGGACGGTTGCTCCCACTCTGGCAAGCAGACCCACTACCACTGCCTCAGCTGTCAGTACGCTGTTTTGGGTCTTAGTCAAATGAGTGCTCACAAGTATCGACACTTGGATAATTAAGAAAAGACTTAAGCGTTGACCTGAACGACTTCCATGAGGAACCGAACCGGAAGTGTTTCCCGATGGGAGCCCAATAAGACTTTAAAACTCTACACGAAGGGAGTTCCAGGGTTTTTGTAGATTACATAAGGTTTTTCTCTAAGTTCGGGAAGTTATTAACGTACCAAATTATTATTTTGTGAGAGGTAAAATGAAATGTTTACTCCCGGTTATTTCCGGTTATTTTTCACACTTTTGAATCACTAAAAGTTATTTTTATGTATACGCTCTCCTATATATGTATATAAGACATTCGTATTGGTATATCGGTGTTAGAAAACTTTTTGGGGAAGATGTACGGGGATAATTTCAACTTTTTTTTTTTTTTAAAGTCTCGGTCTCTCATTACCGAGTAGAAATAACATAACTTATGGAGAGCTACGGAGGTACCCGTACTCTACCTACTGAGTAATAGTTTCATTCCTGTAGCTCTCGCATAATTTATTTTATTTACTCACCTGTGTAACTATTTGCGTTTACCACAGAAACGGCCCCTTGGGTTTTAGTTGCACACTGAAAAAATAATAAACGGAAGATACGAAGAAATCTACCGGAAGTTCATGGAACTCATTCCGTTCGCAATTGATTAATGTACGTAATGAGCCACGTACACAATTAAGTTCAGTAGATAATTAAATGCCGTACACATTTCTATTTAGAAATAGTAAAACTATTCGGGTGCCTTAGATAATTTCGGGTGAAATGTTTGTCTGCTTTTGACGGATTCCAGTCAAAATTTTTCTTTGGGGTTTTGTTAAAATTCACTTCCACATTTATGTCCAACTTGTCTGTACGTCATCCTCATACGAAAAGGTGAAAAGGTTTTTTATCCTGTGACCTCAGTGATATTTTTACATAGTCAGATTGTAAGGACAAAAAATAAAATGGGATCAAGAAGCGGTTGATCAGGGTGAATTGCTTACGTTCGTTCGCACAGACGAAAAAGAATGGTTTTTATTTAATTCGATTATAATTCGCCTTGAAACGCAGCTCTATGATCAGAACACGTCCGGTGGGTTTTCCATTAAACTATTTAATAAATAGAAATAAGTTGTAGTGCAACGACACACATACAGACACCGTGACTTATCCACCAACAGTTGAATGAAGAATATGGTGCGTTTCATTGATAAAATTGGGTTAATCGCGTCTTTCATAGGCTGTTTGTATTCGCTTCTTGTCTTATTAGACATTTTATTTAATTAAAACATTGCTAGTTTCTTCTGGGTTATGTATAGGTGACAGCCCGGTGACGTTTCTCTCAGCTTTAGTTCGTTTAGTCTTTAGATTAGCAAGCGCAACCATTTTTTTTTGTTTCCGACTTGTTTTCTCTTTCCATTTCAATTTATGCTTGTTCGTGAATTCGGGGAGTGATCAGATCGGTACCAAGTTGGAATAATAAATCTTCGCTAGTAGCTGTCCTTCAAGTGCTACAGATAGAGTAGAAAGCAAAGACCAGATGAATTTGCCTTGGACGTGGGAGAAACTCATTCGACGAGTTCACTCACCCATCGTATTTAGGCCTTATGGTATCATATATATATATATATCATATAGAACAGTATTATTTCCCTAAGTAATAGTATACAGAGATCGATCAGCAATGACTTCGTACGAGAATTGCACATTAATAGAAATTGCTATTTTCCTAATACGCAAAAAACTAGGCTGTAAGAAATCTCTTTTCTGTTTTTTTTTAAGTCTGAGTAACTTTTATTGTAATTTATTACCGTAGTAATATTTAAAATGTGATATATCATTAAAACGTTATTTTTTTTGTCAACTATTTATACCGGATATTCCACAGGTACGATTGTATCCCGGGGAGATTGCTCCTGGTTCCGCGCCTTACAAAATTGTTTAAAGCTCACTGTAACTCACGCGACGACATCCTAAAACGGATTTAAATCCTCAAATCTTGTAGGAGCCTATACAATAAGTCGTGACATTGAAGCTCAAAATTGAAAAATTACATTAGGCTAAGTGCAGCATGCCTCTGTCATTCGTGTGTCGTGCCTAACCAAGCCGGTGACGCGGTACAGCGAGCCCTACGTGTATACTAAAAAAGCAATTATAAGCAATGTATTTTGTAGTGATAAATAAACAGAGTTGCTATCACATTCGTAACGCAGACCGTTCCATACTTTTACGTAATTTATATTAAACACATCCCGGTCTAAAGCGCCATGAAAAAATTTACAAAAAAAAAAACAAAATAAATAAATAAACGACCGCCATTGTTGATAACTGAAGTGTTACGATTGTATTTTTATAATATAAGATCTCATTTGTTTTATGATAACAACGATGTAAATCTCAGAATGAGCCTTACGTATAATATAAATGAAATTCGTCTTAACTTTTAAAGGAAAAATTATTAAATATTAACATTAAGTGAGGTGAAGAAATTTAATTGAGACTTTTTGCTATCGTTAGGGTTTTAGCGAATGTGGAAATGTTTTATCTGATATTTTTGTAATGAAAAATAAGGCAATTAATAGTGTTGATTTAGGGACGACAAATTGACGCACAACCCAGGGCGGTGATTGTCAAGTTTTGGGCAAGAGTAAAAGCAACCAAACCTCTCAACCATTCACGCGGGCTACACAAAGTGTATAAAACCTGAATTTGAATGAATATAAATAAATATGATAAATATTTAGAGATTTTGCTTGGGACCCAGCATTTGAGGGCCTTCACGAAGCATTCAATTTCCAGACAATCACACGCGAACAAAGAGAGAAATTTTTGCAAATGTCCTACCGCGTGAAAAGGGATATTAAACGATATTATCAGTTGTATATATTAATTTAATTATTGTAATTGAAATGGAAAAAAAAATGTAAACGTAACAAGTAAGCTTGAAAACCAACGAAAAAAAAACTTTTGGTTAATCAAAAATCCGAAAAAAATGTTTTTTTTTTTAGTTAAATCACGTTGAATATATGGATATAAATATATAAATATAAATATATATATTATTAATATTATTACAAAGAGAGATTAAGGAGTTAAGATGTGACGTAAAATGACTAGGAAAAAAAGCGCCGATTACATCATTAATTATAGTTTTTCTTTATTATTGTTATTAAAGTAACGGAGAAAAGACACTTTATGTATACCAATTTTTGTGTGTGAGACCTTTTTTTACATAAATAATAAACGATAATATAAATAGGAAAAAGTGAATAAAAATGAAAAAGACAAATTGTATAGAGTAATACGACTATTATTATTGATTTGATTATCGATCATTGATTTTTTCCTTCTCTCGTCTTCATCTACGTCTCGCTTTTTCTATTTTCCTTTTCAAATTACGGCGAAGTTCTTTTTCGTGATGATTCGTGAAAGACTCAGAGGGAAAAAATAAGCAAAGAGAAAACGTAAAATAAAATAATTTTTTTGTTTGATTTTCGATTATTTTTTTTTTTCAATTCCACTCTCTCAATATTAATCCTACAATTCAGTGAAGTGCAATGAAATATGTGTAATTTTTTTTCATTTTCCGGTGTAACTTATTCGTAGTTAGATGTAAAACAGAATTGGTGATGTTTCCGTGATTGGTGATGTTTGATGTTTACGAGAAAAATAAACCCAAAGGTACGGGCTTTGTGATGTTTCTAAAATGGCAGTCATTCATAGAGCAAATTACTCAGGATACAAAACACATTACACCTAATATTTACATGTATTTTACTTGTAATTATTGTTTCGGTTTTTTGTTTTAATCATACATCCCCCTTAATCATGGTGACGAATAAATAAGACGTCAAATAATGATGCCAGCATTTGAAAAAACGTGGAAACCGCTCGGTCATTCTTATTACTTTAACATGAAACAAGTAACAATAATGAATACTTACAACTTGCAAAATTGAAGCAACTCCTCAATGTTTCTGTAAGATTCGATTTGTTATGAATAAATCAAGTCATAATGTAGACACTGCGATTAATAATTTACAAATTGAAAGTTGTCCGAAATTCGGTTTCTACCAAGGCAACGTCGCTTGTTTCTCTGCAACTTTCGACTTGGCGCTAAAAACTTCCATAGAGTAAGAATGCCTACTGCATAATCTTAAAATTTAGATATAAATTTTAAAGTAAGGTATTTAAAAAAATCGAGAAATTTTAAATAATTAAATATCACGAATTGTAACAATATGTGAACAGCAAGACACAAACGTAACCATTTACATTTCAATTGATAAATTAATGAAATGACAAGTGAAAAAATCCAGGAGGCATCGTTCAAACCTGCTCAATGACATTTAGGACCGCCTCAACTGCTACGGGGTGATAGGAGGAGGTCACGTCGAAAACCGACTATTTAACTAATGAAAGACGCCCAGGACATTCGTGGAAATTTTCAACTGTTTCAACGTAATTTGCCAGGATAAAAAATCGTTCTGCTCTGAAAATACCAGACAACCGATCGAAGCAAACTTTTACTTGAATTACTCTTTTCATCTTTTTCAAAATTGAAATTATCGACTTAGCAGCGCAATGATCTGTTGGTCCGTTTTAACACTGACTTGGAATGGACGACCCAAAAAATTTCCAAATCCTTGGTCTTTTTTTTTAAAACAAGCCCGTGTCCCAGTGATTTTTCATTTTCCAACACAATAAAGTTTTTGACTAATTAATATGCTCTGAGAAGATGCGGATCACACTGGACCGAAATCATGCGAGGAAAGAAAATCCGCGAGATAAAATAGGGTTAATAAACAGTTATCGAATTAATCGAGTCGAGTGCGAGAGAGAGAGAGAGAGAGAGCTGAAATGAAACGCCTTTATTAAGCATCTCGTCGTGTTTAACCTTGAAACCGTCGTGCGAAACATCTGCTTCTGTGACGACTCTCTCCTTTTGAGTTTTTCTCCATTGTTTTCGTTAGGTTTTCGGCGGTTTTGGGCACCTCGGCAAACGTGGAAAGTCGGACGAAATCACAGAGAACTGGTAAGCGCACGCTCAACGCCGTTCGAGACGGATTTTCTCGTTGTCAAACTGCGATATTTCGAATCTCGAATTTCCTCTCGCTCGAAAGGGGGACGCCATATTGAAATCCGTTTTGTTTTGATCCTCGAGGAAATCGTTTTTTGTTATTATTCCAGGTACCCGCCGTGTTTTGTTTTTATTTTCCCGGTGTTCGATCGATTACAAAGGAGGGACTCTGAAACAACGCGAATTCCTGTTGGGATTTGTTCAAATCGTCGACGATTTCGCTCTGCCCTAAAACGGAATCAATTTTTCTCTATTTGGGTCAGATAAAATGGTAAATAATCAGAAGGAGACGAATTGAATTTTTATAAATAAAATATAATCGGGTTGTTGTGTTTGATTACCACAACAAGAGGGGTTGTTTTCCTCTGTTTGTACTGTTTGAAGCGAGTGAGTGTTGAAGTGACTCAATAGGACCGTGCAGAATATCCCGTCAGATTTTCACTATTTCAATAAATTTAATTCTTTGAGAAAAGTAAAATTGTTTTCATTCTTTTAGATTTGCTTTCATCGACAGCAGGAGATCACGAACGAAGCCAGACATATATAAAGGGGAAATATAGCCCGTGCACAAATATAACCAAATCAAACTTGGCAATGAGAAGTAGAAAAAAGAGGAAAAAATAATGTAGGATTTTTAATTTCTAAACTTCTGACTAAAATAGCAAAAGGATGAATGCAAATACAGTATCAAAGTACATTAAGTTTATGCTTTAATGAAAAACATTAGTCAATCATTGGACAAGATGGAGCCCTTAAATAAAACATTCAGACGTAAGATGAGCAACACAAAGTTGAAGTTGTCTGATTTGAATCCTCATTTGATGTGTGTTCTCTGTGGTGGATACTACATTGATGCAACAACCATTGTTGAATGTCTCCATTCATGTGAGTACAATTTTAGTTCTACAATTTACAAAACATGTAATTTATATGAAACAAATTTTGCTTATTCTGTCTATCGTATAACTGATGAATATTCTTAAACATCCATTTTTAATCGATATTGATGGCAGTCTTGCTTTACTAGTTTTTTGTTCTTTTTGAGTGTGTTTTGATATGAAACTACATGCATTTGTTTCAATTTGTTCTGTGAGTGTTTGTGAGATTACAAATTTTTTGTTTGTGGAATAGATTTGACAGGTGGTTCTTCCATTCATTTTCTTACATAACATTTCTACAAATATAATTTTTGCTACTGACTTGTAGAAATATAATTAGGCTTTTAAATGTGGTAATAACAGTAATTTGCAATTAATGTTGTTTTGTTAGGCTGAACCATTTTTAACTTATTGTTGAGAGAATTTCGTTAAACAAATGTTGTTTTGCTTTATGTAGCAAGTATGTTGATAGTATTTTTACAGTACAGGCAGAAGAGATTGTGGTGAGAGGCACCAATGTGAACTCAATGTTTTCAGATAAGCATGACAGTTTCTTAAGTTGCAGTCTATTGTTTGTTTGTTACTCCTGCCAAAAGTAAGCAAATGTCCTTGCCTAGTTGAAAATTGTTTCACTTGTTTTCTATTATCAACATAGCAAGCATTGTAGTGTTATTTAACAAATTCTTATTCCGATGCAAAAACTTTGGCAGTCAAATCTAAAAAAGCTTTCGAAAACCAATAATAACAATTGTTGAAATTTTTTTTTATTCAACACCTTAACTACATGATGGTTTGTAGGACTTTTTATAAGGAAACAGCAGATGACTCTTAAGGAACGATTATTTGTAGGTAAATATTAAGTTGACTAGCCCACGATTTCACATATCTTCATTTCGTGGTGGTTAGTCGTTTTTGTCCCCAAACAACTGCACACCTGTTATCTTGGATGTTTTGCCCCCTTTGGTTTAATTTGCCGGTTCGGCGAATTTGTTTCCATCCGTTGGGTGACTGGACATCATGCAGATGTCGGTTAAACCGAATGTGCATGTTCGTTGCTAGTATTTGGCTGGCAGTGTAAATGCCCTTCATTAAATTTATACCAAAATTGTTGTTTCCTTTCAGTCTGCAGATCTTGCATTGTGAAGCATTTAGAGAGCAGCAAATACTGTCCGATATGCGAAGTTCAGGTCCACAAAACGAAGCCTTTGATCAACATACGGCCGGATAAAACATTGCAGGAAATTGTCTACAAACTGGTACCAGGATTGTTTGCAAGTGAGTTTTATATGAAAGTCAATCACTACAGGCATAAGTTTGGGGTGGACACTAGCAACCTGTACTTGTGTCAGTATGAGGAATTCAATAGACAGTTAAATTTGTCCCACTACCAGACTGAATGCCTGCAATTCGCTTTGATCCGGTTACTTTCACCTGTTTTTGTCTTTCACGCCACTAGGTTTTTGTCTACTACATACTCTTTTATCATGACTACACCTGACAGAGGTTGTTTTCTTTTCGAATGACACTAATGTCTTGTATTACTTCGATTTCGTAATTTTATAACTTCCTTTTTCAAAATGTTGGTAATTGAAACTCAACGTGGTCCATTGGAGAAACCAAGTTGGTGATGGAGAAATCATTTGGGTAATGAACTTTGACCTCTGGCAGAGCAAAGGATGTCAAGTCTGGGTCAAGAGGCGACTCACGATTACTACAACTAATTGTCATAATAATGATACGTATCCAGGAGGCACGACACTAATTAGTTTCCTTTTCACCCTTTTCTACTCTACAATTATCCAACTCGCTTGTACTGTACTACAGGATGAGGTCAAAAGTCATGGTTACTTAATTTAAATTCCATGTACCCAAAGTGGTGAATATGAAAATTAATTTTAATACCAAAATTCTAAAAAAATTTATTACTGTCATTCACACACAACCCATAGACAGGTAGATGGGGTGAATTCGTCTGAAAGTTGTTGAAATTTGTGTTGGATATTGACGTGTAGTGAAGCGACGAGAAATACATTTCTTCAATTGTATACATCAACAGAGAAGTAATGAAAATGGAACAACGTGAAAAGGCAATTAACAGTAATTAAGGAGTGGCAGCATGTCGCTTCAATAAACTCGGTAATAATTAAAGCTGCCGAGAGGTAATAATTAAGGTAATTTCACATGGCCGGTGATAATTACCTGGGTGGTTAATTGAAATGTGACAAGAGTAATGATTAAGGGGGTCGCAGGGACCTGGAGCAGGTTGCCTTTATTACCCATGTAATAATTTTCCTGGCCTTCTTCTCATCACCACCACCCCCCGACAAAAAATTTTGACTGAGTAACTGAATTTTGTGTCTTTTAATTCTAGATGAGATGCGCAACAGGAGGAAATTCTACAAGGAGAGACCTCACTATATCAAACCAAACAATTCAGAATCTGTGGGTGAAGTCTATGGGGACAGAAAAATTTACATCAACGACGAAAACATCACATTTTCCTTAGTCTACAACAAGGGAGTTACGTCTACGAACGTCGGCGAGTTTTACAGGGAAATTTCAACGCCAATTCAGGTGAGTCATGAACAAGACAAGGGGGAATGTTTGGTTTGGTAGTTGCTGATTTTTTTGTTGGGAAGGACCAAGTATGGTTGATATCAGTTCTTGTGGTTAGTACTGTTGGTAGTCTCTTGAAGCAGGGAGGATAGCGAACCGTTGTGGGGTGTTGATCTCCATTGTTGATCCGATCAAGTTTAGGAATGAATATCTGGGACCTGATATTAATATTTAATGTAAAATTAACTGTTTTCAACATCTAATATTAAAATTTTTGTTCCGTTTTCCGTCAGGATTGGAAAAGGTATTTTAAATGTCCAACTGGAGTAACAATATACCACCTGAAGAAATTGCTCAAAACCAAGTACGAGTTAAATGAAAGCAATTACAAATTAGAGATTTACCTGCAAGATCAGCCACTTCACAAGGATTTAACTCTCCTAGACATTTCCTACATCTACCTATGGAAAAATGTAAGTGCCTCAAATGAAGTGATTTAATTTGTTTTAAATCAGATTATTTTTATAAATAATTTTAATTTCTTTTGGCAGAAAGGAAACTTGGACCTGACGTACAAAATATTTGAGAACCTCGCCAAGAGGCAGAGGTTAGAGGATGCTTCACAAATCAGAAGCGAAGTGCCTGAGACGAATGGACAATTAGCGAATGCGCAGCCGAAGAAACATGAGGCCTTGTCAGAGATAGTACCTGTGAAAACTGAAGTTGCCTTAAAAGAGGAACAAGACTTACAAAAGGAAAGTCGCGAAGTCAAATCGGAAGCCGAGTGCACAGTCAGGAAGGAAGAAGCCGCAGAAGGAAAGAAGTCGATAAAAGAAAACGGAGTTTCCGGAAATGAAACTAAAGAAATTCAGTTACAAATCAGTGAGTCGGGAGTGATGAGCGTGTCTCAAGTGCAGGACGGGGAATTAGTAAGGACTATGGAGGACAAGTCACCAGCAACAGGAGCAACAGCGGTGGCAGAAAAGGTTAGGAACAATCAAATGATTACGGGTGTAAGTCTAGGTCTTAACAAAGGTGATAAAGAGAGTGGGGGAGGGGATACGATAAAACAGGAGAAGGTGAACCGATTAATACCTGAGCCACAGCAAAAGTCACAACAGCAGCAACAGATGCAGCAGCCGATGCAACAACAAAAGAAACTTTCAACAAAATCAGTCAAACCGTACAAGACGATTCGATGTTCGCCTAAAACGTGGCATCCAGTCATACCGAAGGAGAAACTTCGACCGACTCTCATGAAAAATTCGGACGAACCAAAGAAACCGTTAAAATTTTTCAAAATGCGAAATATGCCGCGGTTTCTGGGAAATCCCTCAAGCGGCGTGAAGCCAATGTTTGCGGAGCCACTTGAAACGAACAGCGTGGAAGATAGGAAGAAGCAGCAGCAGCAACAGCAGCAGTCGCAAGCCCCTGAAAAAAGCAAAGAAACAACCAAAAACAAAATACTAAGAATCGACCCTAAGACCCTTCGACCTATCGAAAAAGAAGAAATGAAGGTACCTCAGGCCCCCAGTCTACCCAATCTGATGACAAATCCTTTCATACCCAACAACAATCATTTCCTTTTCAGTGACCTGCACCTTCTCCCGCCTAATTCAGGCAATTTTTCAAATTCCAAATCTGCCGATGCAAAGGTTGGCAGCCCCGTTCCAGGAGCCACAGGAGACAAACCTCCAGTCGTAGCCTTCAAGGGCTCGATGCCGAACGGCAGTTACCCGCCCATATGTTTCCCATCACCCGAGCACAACCCCGGGTTCTACCCCTTCTCGAATCTAGCGAAACCCCAAAACTTCCCATTTTCGTCGTCCAACGACAAAATGGATCCTCTGCTGCGAGCTTCGCGACTTTCGCCTTTCGGAAACATCGCCGGCTTCAACATGGCCGGATTTCACGCGAGTCTTCCACCGAGCATAAGTCGCTTGTTGAATCCTCATCAGCATTTCCGAAAAATAAACCAGTCACTCGAGAAGAAAAACAAAGATGAAAGTACAAAGGGAACGACGAAAAATTGTGATGATAGCATAACGGTAACAGGTAGCAGGGGGAATGAAGGAAAGGAGCAGGAGAAGAGTAAGAGCGAAGGTACAACGAACATGGCAACAACGACGACGACGACGATGACGACGGTGACGGTGACAAAAAAAGACGGAAGTAACAAGCAGGATGAAATCAAAAGTCACAAAAAGAAAGATGGGGAGGACAGTAAAGTAGTTACTAAGGCGGACGTGGAACTGGAGAAACAGAACCGAGAGAACGAATCAGCGGGAAAGGAAAAAGATAAAAACGACGCACAGAAGGAGAGCAAAGATGAAAAAGAAAAGGAGGAGCAGAAGGAGAAAGCAGAAGAGAAGGAAACTGAAGTAGGAAATGGTGTGAAAGCAAATGAAAATGCCTCAAAAAGTAACGACAAATCAGAGTCAGAAAATAGTGAAAACGTAAATAAGACAATAGATAGAGATAAAAAGGAATAATTTTATGCTATTTACATAAATAACTAAGTTAAATAAATAAATAAATAAATGAAATATTATTAATATTTGTTTTTGGGTGAAAGTTTGTTATTACACTTTTTGTAGAAAAAATAAATATAATTATTTTTAAGACTTTGTTTTTATTAACCCCGGGGGTACCTCTAGCAGGTACCCACCAGAGGTACCTCCCGTGGCTACCACGTCGACCGACATTTTCACCCCGAGCTGTTGCACGCAGAGATGTTTTCCTCCCCCTTTGACCGGCCGCTGAGGCTGGCCGTCGACGCAGCCGCCGTCTTTTGCCTTCCTTCCCTTGGTCACCCACCGACCGCATCATCCCAGCCCTCCGACACGTTGCCCGTCGCTGGCTGCCTCTCAGAGGAAGTTCAGTCTGCCGTTCGATGTCACAGAGCCAACATGTTCGCCTCGAGACGTCGAGACGCTTCCGAGTAGTCGCTCTTTTTGCGTCAAACTTGACGTTCTTTTTTGTTGGCGTTTTTTTATCGCGCGTGCCGCGGGTGATAAACGACCGCGTACTTTGGTGGTAGTGCGTGTGTGTGCGTGCGTGCCCTTAGTGCTTGCGTGAGTTTTTCTTTATTTGGGTGGTGTAAGTGCGAGTTGTTTCCTCCTGAGGGTTGCCACTTGTTGACCCTTCACGTCCAGAGCCAACTGTTGCGAATGTGAGTAGTAGCCTGCATACCTGCTTTTAGCCGTTTTTTCTCCTGCCACGTTTTCCCAGTGTCCTTTTACTTGTGATGCTTTCGGTCACTTCGATCACAAAAAGTTTGTGATTGTGGTGTTTTGCTTTACACGTTGACTACATCACACCTACCCTCGCTCTTTCATATGGTTTTAACCTTTTCCGTATCCGAACAGCCTTTTTCGGTAGTTTCACTTCATTCAGGGTCATCAGGTTGTCAAGCAGACTCGCAGGAATGTTTTCTTTTCGCAACAGATTCTTCTTTGGTTTCCAAATGACGGATTTCAAGATTTCCTTTGGCAAACTGTCATTCAATTTTCATCTTTTTCTCCGGTTATGACTGACGTTTTACGTATCATCCACTTCACCGACATCTCCATCACTTCTTTCTGACCTTTTCTTTGTTATTTTCCTGCCACTTCAATCAGCACCAAGTTGCATACTGCTCTTTCGTCTGACTTCCGCGATCGTCACCCCTCTGAAACTTTGACTTTGTCTTTGACCGAGCAAGGACAACTACGGTTTGTTAGGTCATTTCTGGTTGGTTTTCTGGTACCTTCCTGTTCTCTCCGCAGCGGTTCTCCGGTCACCTTCCCGAACGGACGGTCCTGTGATTTAGTTATGAGTACTGTTGCCATTGGACTCCCCAATAACTGACTGACAGAAGTAAACAATCGAAAAAGCTCTCAAGGGGTTTCGTTATTAAAATGTATTATTCATGACGAGTGCTCATGAACCCCCGGGTACACCCCCAACAGGCGGTCCCGTTTTTGTTCATGGAACATTAAATTCTACTTAATTCTAGTCACCAAGTCTCTGTGTGGTTATTGTGTCACGGTGAGACACTCACTTGCCATGTGGCTTACCCGCAGAGAAGTGCAAGACAAATGAGTCAAGGAGATTGGACATTCTTGCGGGGTCCTGAGGGTCGTAACGCGAAAATAAACAGAAAAGTAGATTAAATGCAATACAATAACAATGAGATGTAGTGATAAATAAATTATTAATTTTTCCTGTCGTGGCGACGCGCCCACCGGGGTAAAAGTGTAAATAAAAATGTACATAGTAAAAATAAAATTAAAAGACCCGAGGTTTGTAAAAATTCATTTAGTTGAGTTTATGGAGACGGTTCTTTCGTATGTAAATAAAAGTAAACAGATAAATAAATAATATTTCAGGATTCCGGGAATGTAATAAATGAAAAAATATGCAGGAAAACGAGTGGAAATTAATGAACCTTACAAAATAATCTTAAGATGCTATACATAAAGAATGAAAACAGCAAGCTAAATAACTACTATTGTCAGGTAGGTTTACAGGTGAAAAAGAGGAAAGGTGGTGTAAATCTTAGGTTGAGTCGAATGGAATGAATTGAATGTTTAATTTGGATTTGATTCAGTCACAAACACAAACATGACTAAATTATTTTGTGCCCTCACCTGGTCACAATGGCATGACTCAGGGCATACAGTTTTATCAGGTGGACGTGTTGAGTCCTGAGGGCTGACAGAGACCCACCACAAGGGACCTTGAGGAGACGTTCCTTTTTAGATTTCACGTCTACCCAAAATAAAACACTAAAATGAGAGTAAAATAAAATCAAACTACAACTCATTGGTTGTTGAACATTTGTCAGAACCGTTTCATGAAGCACAGGACTGCACATTTCAGATGTATTGACGTTAAAAATTTTATTGTTTTATTAAAAGTTCATTAAATTTGGACGAGATTCTTGTTATTGTGCAAGGTAGAATTTCAACGTTTGGCTTTTGGCCACCACATTACACTTTTACTACCCCCGTTGAGCACACAGTTCCTCATTGGCCTTGTTGTCATCGGTCACTGTAAAATACATAATTTTCAAGTACTTCGGTAAACACAATTTCGTTAAAGTCCGGTGGACATTATTTATGTTATCTTCACGTCACACACACAGAGCAGCAAAACCAGGCGGTGTGGGGCAAAATACCAACAGCAAAATTTAAACAAAAAGTAAAAATATTAAGGGTTTCATTTATTAAAACCATAAATCATTTGGTTACGTTCGCAGGGAGGATTTTGCAAAAGGACAATTCTCGTAAATAACCGATGACAAATACCAAACATTGGGTTGAATAACTAATGAGATTGTTAATTTCCCTCAGGTAGTCAGGTACACGTGTCGATACCTTAAGGATCCCGTGCTCTCCGCGGACGTTGAAGAAGAACCCGTGCGCGGTTGCCTTCAGACCACCGGACGTCCGTTTGAGATTTCCATCTAGTCAATCGAAAATTGACTTCGGATTAATTACACAGAAAGCTTTTACTCAAACGGTGAATTCCATTTGATTAAAATAAGATTCTCTCTCTCCCATCTCTCATCTCCAGCAGGTTCCATTTCCGGTTCCATTTTAATTATTAATGGCGCCTAAAAATGAATCAAATTTTCCTCTCGTCTCGTCTCGTCTCGATCGGTCACATGCAAAGTTAATTTAATTTCTGTAGCTGGTGGTGGTGGTGGTGGTGATGCTGGCCGTAAACGTGGCAGCAGACAAATTCGTTTCACGGTGAACCATAAGACCACATCTCGTTCTCTGAGACACCGCGTATTTATAGACGATTATTAAGACATCAATCTCGTGAGCTTTTTAACGGTCTCTTTGTGCTTTTACTCCATCCATGTCTTCATCACTATTTTTATTTTTCTATGATTTTTCTATTACATAACAGTCAGAGGTTTTCTTTATTTTGTTACACCCCTGGGAATACCGGTGGTGAACGAACACCCAGGGGAGTTACTTAGAAGATCGAAGATGAAATTTACAAGTAGGAAAAAGCTTTTATCCAAAGTAGGTTCGAACCTTCGCCTATGTCTATGCAAATCCATTAGACAATTGCATTTTCACAGGGTCCACAAGGCAAGTGCAATTTCGTTTCGAAATGAACTACTACCTGCTAAATTACTTGTAAAAAAGTTTTAAATTTAATAATTAATTTATTCAAATAGTTTGAAATTAAAACGGAGGTTTCAGGGCACGGGTAAAACCTCAAATTTTAAATTTACATTTATTTACGGGTTTAATTATTTAAATTTTAATGATCGCGAGGGAGTGGCACAGTTTTACGACCGCAATAATAAAATCACTCGTACAGCGTGATCGTCACGGAAGTTAACTTCTTTTAACTGTGTACTGGGACTTTATGTACTGGGATTTCCGAGAGACAAACGGCGTCAGGCGTGCTTTTTATAAAAGAAGAGACGAGTGCCTTAGGTATCTTAGACCCACTACCGGTACTTACACGATCTAGGCGGTGGTTTGTAGTTAAATAGAGAGAAAGATAACTAAAGAACAAGATGGGTGGCTACCCTTCCCCGTTGTCCACGTGTGTGAACGTTAGAGGAAGTTACGCGTTCGTGTGAACGAACTCCCGGACTTTGGACAAAGGCAGATTGTCTCATTGGTACAACAGAAAGGCAAATACATAAGCAACATACATGTAACTTAACGCTGATATTTTAAGTTTTTTTTAACAACAATGGCGGCCCACAAAAACTGTTAATTGATCGTCAAAGTTCGAGCGTTCCAACTTTAAACAATTTACCCTTCCCCAAGTCTTAATTTCTCTTAAAAATAATTATTAAACGGCCGTTTTATGTACGATTTTATGTATTAATAACTGAAAGGGACGACTTAATTTAATTTGTTTTAAATAAGCGTCTCGAAGTCTCACTTTCCTTCACCCAACGATGTTTTTCAGATACTTGTGATCTTTCTCTTTGACTTGATCAACGAGTTCTCTGTTTTGTTCCTTTCGTAGGACTTCGGCTGTTCTCATGGTGACTTCAGACTTTCGAGATACCACCGATGTCAGGTATCCGTGGTCGGGTTTCCTGCCTCCCTTGCCAGAGACGATCATTTCGTCTTGACAAAAAAGCCTTGTCAAGATGATCAATCAGAAAATGGTCCTCTCAAGTGGAAATCGATGACGAAACAATTTGTCTGATCGAAAGCCTCCGCGATGTTTTCAGGCGGTTAATCCAATTCGTTTTCACCTCTTTTCATTTCACTTTGTGATCTTCTTGGTTTTTTCACTCCAATTACCAAGGGTTGGATGTCTCCACCAAAAAAAAAAGAAATCTGATCTCTCGAGGTGTGACAAATCCGCGGTCTTTTTCCACTGAAAGTTCCATTATGTTTTAATTAATCGTGGGTTTAAATTGAATTTTCAAAATCAAATGTGAGAGGTTGGTAGCTTCTTACTAAGATCTCATTACGCATTGTCTGGTGAGGTTTCCTTAGATACTCAGGAAATTTATGGTCGGTATATTGAGATGTTCAAGTGTGAAATGATTCATAAAATCAATCAAATTCTAATTGTAAAATAGAGCATGTACGAAAACCAATAGTTTGATGTAGGTATTTGATTTGTTAGCGTCGCAACACTCACAAAAATATAAGTTATCCGACTGAAGTGACTTATTATTTCTTCATTTATGCTTTCCGCTTTGACTTTGAACAGCTCCAATATTATTAAATGAAGACAAAATTTTGTACGAAAGTCAAATTTAATTCTTAAAGCGGAGTTCAGTTGCAGCATAAGGAAAATTTTCAAGTTCAGATTAAATACATGAGTTTTACTGAAGATAATGTCTAGAGTAATTTCAAATACTGGCAAATGTAACATTATTCAATTTGGTAAGTTTCTGTAACGAAACTTAATCCTGAACCTCATAAAAAGAAGTTGAAAATGATGGCATTGACTAAGGTACGAGTGGTAAAAAACTCATCTGTAGAACCTGATCCGATAAAAGTTCTTTGGATAACAAAACTTCTCGAACACGAGAACGACATTACAGTAAAAGTTTAGTTTTACAACAGTTCTGGGTGTCTTCTGCAGTCAGGGCCGGACTAAAAGAATTTTTGCTGAAGAAGGAAACAGAGAACACGACAGCACGACCCACAGAGAGATGTAAACTTGTTTTCCTAAAGAGAAAATATTTTCTCAAAACCATCGAAATGGTTTTCCATCCTTCTCAGGGAGTGCTTTTTGCCCTCTAGCAGAGAAAAGGAAGAAGAAAAGAATCGACAGCAGCAATATATGCTGTCGATATGTTATGTGAACATATTTGTAAGAATATACATTAAAAACGATCGCAATGTTTTTTTTTCTACTTTGGATAAAATGTATATATTTTACCTAATGTTACAACCCTCAGCTCATCTTCGTCTCGGGAGACTGAAAAAAATGGGACCCAAGTGATTTTGATGAAAAATAAAAATAAGTTATTTATATTCAGGCATAAATAAAAAGTCGTTGTAGACAGATTTTTGGTGTTACAAACACCTTTCTACTGAAGTTAGCATTTTTAGGTACTTACTGCAAGATGCTTGGAAATTTATACATATTCTGATTTCAGCCGTTAACCTTAAATATTAATTAACCTTTTATAAAAATAAATAATATGAAATGAGAGGAATGAAAGCAGTGAAAGCAACATGAAACTGCAAATTTCACAGGGAATGCAACAAAAAACCGTGAAATTTTGGTTTCCATGCGGAATTTACACATTTTATATTCTCATTTATAATTATAAATTAAAATTTTTTTTCAGATTTGTGCGAATGACAAGCGGAAATCTGCGAAAAAGACGCAGCCGTCGTGGAAAAGATGCAGAAAGTTTTCGCAGGGGGCCTGTGAGAAAAAACCAATGAGGCGAGGTCACGTGGCACCGAGGACAACCATAATCGAGACGATCATCAGGAAATTCGACACACACAGTAAGTTTCAATGGGCAAAAGGAGGGAAATAGATGTTGAGGAAGATATGGTGGGAAGTGGAGTAAGGTGGAGCAGGAGAATAGAAAGTTAGAAAATTGGGAAGAATAGGCAGATTATCGATTATTGACAGATAGCTGAAGAAAGACGTACCAGAAAAGTGAAGGTCAGTGAGAATGTGAGGCAGGCGAGAAAATGAATGAGAGAGAGAGAGAGAAGCCTACTGAAAAAGTAATAAAAACCACAAAGTTGTAATCAAAAGTGAAATTTATTTGTGTGATACAAATGCAGTCAAAGGAGTCGAAGGATCACGAGAAGAAGAAAGGGTGGCCATTCAGAGTGTAGTTAGGAAAGCAAGAAAACATTCGTAACAAATGTTGTCTGGACACAAGAAAATGAAGAAACAGACCAACGCGGGAACAGTTTAAAGGGAGAAGTGAAAAGAACCAGAAGATTATTAAAAAACCATATAAGTTTTATCTATGAAGTTTAGAGACTTGGTCTTCACAAATGAGAAACAAATTGCACCAAGAAATCTTGAGCGGAGAAAAAAAATTGCAGGAAGGGAGCCGGGAGACGAAAAGTTAAGAAGATAGGTGGAAGAAAATGGAAATTTGTGACGTTCACCTGATGTTAGAAGAAAAAGAAGATTTGCAAAATGAAAGAGTCGTGGCAGAAGCGAGTAAAAGCGGAAGTGCATAGAGGAAATGAGAGATGTAGGAGGAAGATAAGAATGCACCAGAAGTATAATGAAAATATTAAAGAAATTACAAGATGAGAAGATAAGAAATTCGCTTAAAGGCGTGCAGCAAAGCCATCTTGTTTTTTTTTTGCAAACATTCATTTCCGGTTTTTCGATAAAATTCGTTCACGGAGAATTTCGACTTCGATTTTCGATTTCGGCCATGTTTTATGTCCGGGGAGGAGGTCGTTCGATGGATTCTTTTCTTCTGACACCCTTTGAACTTCCTTTGCCTTTCATTTTATAGTCACGATGCTTCAGACTAAAGCCAAACGCATCCGGTGAAGGTCAAAGTGGCAGCAGACACTCGTCCCGACAGGTCGTTTCGGTCAATTTCACACCTGACTGGAGTTAATTAATGAAAAGGACGAGACGAAACTTTCAGTTAACCCAAGACTTCCCAACCTTTTGTTTGCATTGAAGCCCACAAGCTCGCCCTCTCCCCCCTCTCTCTCTCACCCATCCCCCCAAAGGTCAGGTGACGGCTGCTAAAGGGCAAAAGGCTCGTCCCGTGCAATCCGATCGCCTTCCGAATATAAATAGAAAATAAATCGACTTGGTCAATTATTTAAATTAAAGGAATATTTTCCTGTGTGTCCGGGGGTCAGGGTATAGGGGGGGTGATGGAATAGATTGATAACATGTTATCAGATGGCACGCTAGGGGACGATGCAAATAGAAGAACCAAAAATAGAAAGAGAAATAAGAGAAGAAAGAGCAGAAAATATCAAGTTTCACCTGTACCTGCAGGTTCAAGTGCAGACGGGGGTGGATGTGGACATTCTGCATTTGTGCGACACAAACGCTGGCTGTTCATTCATGTGAATGTTAATGAACTCGTCAGATTGTCGTGGGCTTTCGTCCTGCAGAAATAAAAACAGATTTTCCTTTCGCTTAATGCTTTGTAACTCGTAAAAAGTTGTTTAAAATAAAAAAAATAAAATGGGATTGATTTAGCAAAAGCATGGAACGCCGTAAAAATTTTTTTTTTTACAGAAAGTGACATTTTTTTGTTTTTATTATTGCAAAAATTCTTCGAGCGTCACATAAATAAAGTCGAAGAGCATACGATGGGTGGCGTACAAGAATTTCACCAAAGAAGCCATGGAAGATGCCAACAGCAGCTATCTGCAGAGGAGACAACTTCGACTAGCCGGCGTGTCTAACCAGAGATAGTACAAGTAGAAAATATCTACTAACATCGGTATAAGCGAAAGTTACTCGCGAGTCAGGCCATATGGCCGTCGTTAACTCGACCGTAGAATTTCGTGGAAGGAACCGCTTCGTTCTGGTCGGCAATAAAAAACTAAATTTATGGTCCTCTGATGGACTTCCTGTTGACCGCGTGTTGGGCCCACAGTCCTTGCAGTGATGAACTGCAGAATTGTGCACGTGGCTCACCTTGACGCTTAGAAGCGCTGCTGGAAGTGGCAGGAGAAAAGGATTCCGGTTTCCAAAAAAAAATACATATAAGATGGATAGTCGGAGAAGGAAGAATGATAGTGTGAGAAGAAAATTGAAAAATATTTCAGTCTTAGAAGTAGAGAATGGCAGAAAGGTGGAAGAAGCAGGAGAACCACCATAGCGGGGCACACTGGCTTAGGGCAGGGCAGAGGGAGGGAGGGAGGAACGGAAAGGTTTAGTTCTCAACGAAAGGAAAACTATGAATAATTGAGAGCGAAGGATTCTGGAGAAGAAGACTCTTGTCGAATTTCTAAAACACTTAGAGCTACAAAAGTAGCTGTTAAATTTCGGAATTGTAGCACAAAATTTGTTCCCCATAGGAAGGCAGCATTAAACAAAGAAGAAGTCTGGAGTAGAATTTCACTTGTAACAGATTACAGAGAGCTTAGGTTGACATAAAATAGTTGAACAGAATAGAAAGCGCAAAAATAAAATTGAAAGGTAAAAGGAAGAGCAAAGCTCACTGGGCAAGAAGAAATCAAAAAGGGTAGGGAAAAAATAAGCGGAAAATCCAAGACGTCTGGGGGTTGAAGGAGAGGGGCGGGAAATCAGTAAATCAATTGACTGATACCTGACAGGTAGACAATTGAATGAACAGGCCAATAACTAAAAAGAAAAATTACACAGAATAATTAGATAAATGAGACGTATGATATGGGGGGCGACACAAACTGCCGAATATTTCTGCTGCCACGCTAGTTTCTATAATTTGGAAAATCCTTCCTTCTCTGTCCTTCGTTTTGCTGACTTCTTCGATTTCTTCGGGCAATAAACTTTAATAGCTGAAATTTTAAGGGAAGTAAATAACATGTCCAATGTCGTGGCGTTAGAATTCGTGCCGATATTCGGAAATAAAAGAGAAATGGTTTTTTAATGGGAATTTCATTCAAGGCAAATACCAAAACCTTTCACCGCGGAGATCAAAGAAATCGTAAAAAGTCGGACCCTTGGAAAGAGTTGATGTGATTTGTCTAGAACAATTAAAGGTTTTCCTAGGAGAAATGAGTGCGAGGTTCCAGGTACGTCACACCCAAGAAGATTCACAAAGTTGAGTCAACCAGAAAGACACGAAAGGTTCGTTTCATCGTAACACCGCCGAGCTCTCTGAGGATGATGCCCTTTTCTTTGGGTCCTCTTTTAACGAGTCTTCTGCCACGTTCAGAGTGATTTACGCAATGCGATTAACCCACACATGGGTGACGTTTATTAGCCATTTTGTTCTGAACGAAAAGACCGATCTTCCACAGAGATCGCTCGTCAAAAGATCTTTCACCAACCCCTGCACCACCTGTACATCACCCCCTGAAATTGACTGAAATGTGTTCGTCTTGAAACATTTATCATGTGCTTTCTTGCGCCTTTAGAATGACAGCCCAACTCGAGGATCTCGACCCGACCGACAATTTGTTGTAGCCTTGAATAAAAGTAAATGTAGTGAAACTACTAAAAGAGAATACGAAGGTACGGGCACGACCATGGCGAGTTCTTAAAAGGTCAGACACGAAAATAAATGAAAAAGATTTTCATTTCTTTCTGAGAAGACGGGAGGAGCAGGAAAAATACTTCTGATGGATTGAATGACTGATTGGGAATGAAGATGAAGACCTGGAAATATTTTACAAAGATTCGGGGCAGAATACAGCGGAGAGACCAGAGCATCAACGGAGAGCAGTAAAAGCACTTCCAATTCATTTTTCTTCATGGAACGCAGCACAGTGTCCTAGTTCTGTTCTTTTATTACTTTTCTGCTGTTAAATTTTTAGCAATTTCAACTGAATAATTTGACCGCAGGGCTTTACCCTTCCGTTTCATTCAAGTTGAAGTTCATTAAATTTTCATTTCCTGTCGCATTCAGTGCTCTTTGGTCAGAAGCCTTTTGCCGGAACTCCTCTAAACAATCCAGGTTGTTTGCTGATACACCTAAGACAAAAGAAAATGGTCAAAAAAGCTTGAACTAATCTTTTCATAGACACTTGGTGGCAAGTTGCTCATGCGGAGCATTTTTCTACTAATTTTGATTTCATTTTGTACATGGCTGCTCTAAATGCATGGATTTGCGCAAGTGACAATTAAAAATCACGACTTGAATCTTCTTATCCAGTCGATTTCTTTCGCTTCTTCAATTGCCACATCATCATTTGCATCAAAGGACAGCTTTCCGCGAAGAAGAACGATAAAACGAGACGAGATAATTTCTTTCTCGGATTTGACGGACGGACATTAATGTTACATTCGTTAATTTTCATATTTTCCGAGGAATCGTTACAAAAGCAATTTCTGGGAAGTTGCATTGCAAAAAATCAAAAGGAGTAATAAAAACTAAGCGACGAGTCTGGGGTGTCGGAAGGACACCCCCGACACGGGGCAACGTCCTCGCCGAGAAGTCAGCATAGCATCGTGGCAGGAGAAAAAAGGAACACCCTTTATATTAATTTTAAAAAATTCTTAGAAACTCATAGTGAAATAGAAAGTCGTAAACTACAATTTTTCACCTTTGACCGCTCTACGATGTGGTCTCATTTCACGCAAAAGAATCGGTTTGATGACTAAAAATTTCGTACTGGCCTTGGTTAGTGAAAATGTTTGGCACTCAAACGCGACTTCTAACTAATTATTAGCTCGTGACACCATCTGAAGGACGGAGAAAGACCGTACAGAGGTCGGTCTGATCTTCGGGAAGACTGCAAGCCGAGGTGCCGTGGAACCAGGTCATCTTCTGACACGTCTTTCCATTAAGAAACTCGTAAAGCGTTTTATGGTGGCGCCTGCAGGTTGACTGTTGTCTGCGGCGACAGAAGCAGCGCCTTCGATGTACCAAGCCAGGAGGACGGGTGATCTGAGCAGATCCTCACGGGAGACGCGGTCTATTTCGGTTTCCTTTGATCTGAGACGATGGGAAAATTCAGGTCGAAAAGTGGGCGATCATCTTACTTTTTTGATAGTAAAAATGGGTTAACGGTTCCAATGACCCGTCACCTATCAAATTGATTTCATGTCAAAGTTCCTGCGTTTTGTGTGAAGTGAAAACGGCAAACAGCAATATGTATGTTAAGGAGTAATTCAGACAACTAAGAATGAAGTTCGAGGGAAAAAAAAGAGCAAATAGAATGTAGTAGTCGGTTTAGTGTCCATATATATATTTATGAATAACAACAAATAATTACAATCAATATTACACTTCCTAACATACAAGTGTAAAATAAAAACTTATGTTTCAATTACAATGAGCTTGAGGATGGGTCTGTTTGGCGTAGGTCAGGGTAGCTAAGGTAAGTTTTTTGGAAGTCGTAGGAGTCGTAGCAGGGAACGTTTCCTGTGGTGGTGGCGGTAAAGACAAAAATTTCGAGGGATGGAGCATTAATTTCGATTCCTTCGTCACTTTCTTTACATGAAATGGATGAACTCCCGTGTTGTTTTACTCGTCTGGAAAGTCCAAAACTGTTCGACTCTCGTCTTGACTTCCCTGAGTGGAAAAAAGTCACTACCCTGAAGCAGTACATGAGTAAACTTTGAGTAAAATCGAAAAGTAAAAGACAGGTAAGCCAAAGAGGTTAAAAGTTCATTGACAAGTAGGGAAAAACTTCACAAGACAGGCAGAAAAGAAGAAGAAGAAGTAAACTGGAAATTGTCTTCTCAATTTCTTCAAGAAAGACAAAGGCAGATTTATGAGGATGCTGAAGGACTGAAATCAGAGTTAAGAAAACAAACTAGATACTTCACAATTCAGTTTAAAGGGAAAGGGCCGGGGGAATTAGGGAGTGGATGGAAAGAAATGAAATGGAAGAAGAAGATTTAGTGAAGAGAGGGAAACGTGAAAATGTCGAAAGTTGGTGGCGGGTGATGAGTGAAGATTTGGTAAAAGAACGACAGTCGAAAGTTGGCGAGCTGGAAGAAGCAAACATAAATACGTGGAAAGAAAGACAAGTAGTTTAGTGTGGGAGGGAAGGGTAGAGGTGGAATCAGGCACGAGAGAGGGGGGGGAGAGTTCAGAGGGCAGTGACCCACCGACAGGGGCGATACCCCAAAAAACCGACGTGTCGCTAACACATTTTAAATTTTCCACTCGAACAGATCGAAGCTTTCTCGTCGCGAATGCTCAGCCCGGCAGCTGCCACGTTATCTACTGCAGCGATGGATTCTGCAAAATGTCTGGATTTTCGCGTGCGGAGGTGATCGGACGTCCTTCGGTATGCGAGTTCCTTCACGGGCCTCTGACATCGCAGCTGGCCATACAGTCGGTCAAACAGGCCTTCACGACCTACGTGGAGAAACACCAGCAGATTCTCTACTACAGAAAAGATGGTAAGTCGGTCTTGACCTAGTCTAATAGAAAGAAGACGTAGGCCGTCGAGATTTATTTCTGTAAGGACCTACTTCGCGGAGTCTGTTGACCCATTTAGGGGATCGGTCCACGCGGCGTGCACGCGCGCGTTTCTATTTGACGTCACGGTCACTCCAGCAGCATCTTCTGCTGACCAGAGCGAAACCTCCGTAGAGAAAAACAGTTTTTCTAGTTAAGGTGTTTCTAATTACACGACACGTTCACCTGCCAAATTCTTTACCGTTGACGGAACCCAAATTTATAACTTTATTGATTATTGATTTCTCATAGAATTACTTTATTGCACTTGTTGCCGTCGGCTAAATAAGTTTCAGATTTTCTCCTCGGCTTCCTCCTCCTACTCCTGAATTGTCTGCTGACACGTCACTTACACAACTTTGTTTTCCAGTTGCTCTGCACCCATGTAGTGGGGTTCTTCACATGGATTTATTTCAAATTTCTTTCTCCTTCCACGAATCCGTTAAACTGCATTCCTTGAAATATACAATTTCAAACGTTTTATTTACTTTTCTTCTACAAATTTTAAATACTTACACAAATTCAATTCTTGTCATTTGTGTTTTCAACTCGTCTCGGTTTGTTTACCTTCTTCCTTCTCTCTACGTGTTCTCGTTTTCTATTTTCTTCTCTCATTTTGTGCCACATGCCCACTTTTTCTGGGAAAGGACTTCTTCCCCAGGCTAATGAAAATCAAAAGAGAAGTTTCCTGGTATTGACCGAGTACTCAACAAGTTACTCTTCTGTTTCCAAAGAATTAAATTGTCGTTTTTCATTTTTTTTTATCTCTATTTACCGTTCCACTCGCTTGACTAGACTTTTTTTCTTCTTCCACTTCAGTTTCGGACTATCCTCATCAGGTCTGATGAACCAGCAACCCTCGGCTTCTGCTTGATGAACGTGAAAGAACTGTAAACAACTTGTTACATATTATTTTCTATTGTGTGATCTTCTAAGATGATCTTAAAGAATTTTTTGAGGAAAAATCTTACTAATTTTTTCATTGTTCGTCAACCATGAAATTCATCACTAGTTTTTCACGGCGCGGGCCAAACACGTAACACATTCTTTTTGTTACTGTCCTCCTATGTTTCTTCTGTACTTCTTTGTCGGTTTTACTTTTCTGATGGTCTTTTCGCTCCAATTCTTTATATATATAAAACAGATTTATTTGCAGTTGAATTAATGGCAGAGGAGGCAACCTGAGTGACACGAGGTCAACTAGGAAATAAGACTCCTGTTCAATTTTCTGTCATATGACAATCTGAGTGCCATCGGCGATTGATCGATTTGCGTTCAATTTTTGGCAAAATGGGCAAAAAACTCAAGGTTTGGCATGTTCGCGTACTGACAAAATTTAGAGAGTCACACATGTGGAAAGTAGTGGCTCAAATCTTCGTACATTGAAAGAACCAAACTGCAATTGTATTCAGGTGGGAGGCGAGGGGGGTAGCAGCAGTTTTCGGGGGGTTGGCAAAGAGTGCGAGTAAAGGAGTGAAATTTGTTTAAGCTTCAACAGTAATCTCTCTAATTGCTTGATTTCGATAGAGACGTAAGGAGTTAACTCTCAAAAAAATAGTGTGCACTTTGTAAAAAGAGGAAGCAACAGCAGCGCAACAAAACAGCAACAGCGGCAATAGAAAATAAACAACCATATCGGTCACTAAAAATTTCACAGGGTCAAAATTGTGTGTAGAAGCCAGAGGTGCGAGGTAGATGTCGAAGCGTCAACTCTAACCAAGATTAATTTAAGTGAAATAGACCATAAAAAATCTTTTCGGGCAAAGCAAACTATAAATAGAGGTCTGCAAAGTTCGGCTAGGCAATATGCTAAGTAGAAAACAATTAAAAATATTTAGGAGAGTTCTGGAGGTGTAGCAGACCGAAAGTGACGAAAGAAAAAGTTCAGGAATGAATTGAAGAAAGCGTGTAGTTTAGTGAAGAACCAGTTTAGCGAGACTGGAGGACTGCCGAGAAGGTAGCCAAAACGGTGGTTGTAGTGACGGAGGTAGTCACCTTCTGTCACCTTAACCTTACGTTGCTTCCACGTGTGCTCTCACTGCCTCCTGAAGGTCCCATGCAAAAGATAAAACAAAAACAGAAAAATCCAAATGTGACCGTCTCCTACCTCAACACTTCTATTTTTAAATTTCTTAACCGAAAATTTTCTTGTCAGAGTGCCAGACCGTGGCAAACACACTTCAGCCGTGTCTTCACCGTCCAATTCGGTAGCTGTTTTTTTTTTTTTAAGAAATATATATTTATAGACGTAGTGGCCGTTGTCTAGTTGTTCTTTGGTTGAGTTTCAGTGTCCGCTGTCCTAACCCCACCCTCAGGGCTTCAGGGCTAAGTGGCACGCGAAATTTGGACATGAAAACCTCAAGCCGTTGGTCTAATCAGATTATCTGCTGACACGACACCTCCTCGCACTTGTAATATTTTTCTGTAATTACCTTATGGGTTTGTGTAGACCCGACGTTCGGTGCCAACGATGTCCCGACTCTGACCACAGGAAACGAGTGAACAACACGAAGGTGCGACAAGGAAAGTCAGGGCAGGCACTCAGAAACTCAGAGACATTGCCAGGGGGTTGATTTGACCACATCCTCTGTATTTAATAAAATACAGAAAAATACAATTAAAAAATATTTATCTGTAGAATGCGCTGCATATGCGACGCGATACAATTCGGTACTGCTGAAGTAATCGTAGGAGAAAATTGGAGTGAAAATTCTCTAGTCTGGATGTGCAGTAGTGGTGTTGATTAGTTTGACAATTATTATTAATTTTAATATTTCCATAATGCTGTTGTCCGTCCGAAGTTCCCTGTCCATTGTGTTTCATTCACCTGTTACTTTCTGTTGTACGCTTGGTTTTATCGTACAATTACTTCCTAGTTTTGTTAGATGAAATAAATAATTTATTTGAATCAAAAATTCAAGTCAAACTTTTCAATTAACTGGAGTGATCCTCACAAGTTCTTCTCCGTTTTAACATCTTAATCGTGTCACATAACTTTGTTTATTTAATATGAATTTCTCCGAACTTATGTAATGTGATATTTTTACAGGACGATCTATCTTTAAGGAGATCAGTCGATCTTTTTGTTTTTAAGAAATGGGCCAGGGTCAATATCACATTTAAATAAAATGTTTTTTGTTTTTCGATTGGGAAACTTCCAACCTCTTCCTCTCTAATTTTTGCGTTCTGCAAGAAAAAACTCGGTCTAATCAGGGGTTTTGCTGTGAAGTCAATTTGCTAGAAAAAGGTTTTTCTTGGTTTGAGTCCTGTTTCCGGTGGTTGGTAGGACGCCTCTCTTTTTTTTTCCAGCCGTACACGACGATATTTCATGTAAGGTGGACACCCTTTTCGCGTTACTGTCGACTTAATTTGCTTGCGTTTAAACCTTAAACGTCTGCGTAGCATGTGTGCAAAGTAAAACGTTGGTCCGGAACTTACTTAATTTATGCAAAGGATAAGTTTAAGCTTAAAGCGTTACACTTTCAATTCTGTGACACCTCTTGGTTTTAAGTTTATTTCTCGTTAATAATTTTACTTCCTTGTGAAAATAAACACAAAACTTACTTAAAAGTGAGTTAAACATAATTAATACCCTTGGAAAAAGGAGAAAAAAATTAAATTGAAAAAGGAGATGGAGACTGTAAGACCACGGGATGAATAAAACGACAGCAATTACAGTTGTAATGTCAGTTGTTTGGGGGATGAGGGCTGTCGCTTCCTAGAAGGATGTTTGTTCGCGACCAACTTGGGTTCACACTGTCTCAGTTTGTATTCTCATCAATGTGCCACCTCCACCTGCCATTGAGGCCGATGTCATCTGTTCCCGTGGGACTTTCACACGGTCCTAGCCGAATTACACGTGATCAGCAAAATAAGGTTCTGGATGACTTCGGCAGGTTCATTCAGTTAGGTGGGTCTCGTAAAAACCTTGGTCGAGTGCAATTGTATTAACTAATAAAACATTTTATATTGAAGTGTCGTTAAATCATTATTTAACGTGAGGGAAAAACCCAACTTTAACGTTGAATCAACTACATGTACACTACAATGTAGAACACACCATCAGATAAAAAACAGGGCAGTGAAAAACTTTGGAATTTCTAATAGAAAAACATCAAAACCTAATTGAAAATACAAAATGAACGGAAGAAAAGGCACAAAAATTTCGCTTAACCCATGGGAGTAAAATTTAAATTTTGCCAAATTCAAATCGATTTCGTTCGATCGTCTGCAATTTCGACATTCAAACCGGAAGTTGGGCCCAAAATTGAGTCCGCCTGATAAGCCCCCGTTACAACAAAAGCCAAATGAATTGGGCCCAAATCGACAGCAGAAGGATCCAAATCTTTTGCATCCCGGAACTTTTTCCTTCGGGACCTCATTACGTCATTGTTGTGACGTAAGACGCGATGCCGTGATGTTTTTTAAGAGAAATTCTCGGTTTCCTGTTGCCCGTCGTCTCAGTCGGTCGTCCATTAGACGCTCTCCCACTGTCCCAGCTGTTTGGATAATTAAAATTTCTATTTACAAATGAAATAACTGAAATGGTCGCCTGACGGAAGTCTTCGGATGAACTGGGCAGTACGGGAGAAACAAAGGGGAGAACAATTACGACGCAGGTTGATGGGACTCAGGTAAAACAACAGGTGGAACTTTAAAATTCATGAGATGAAAACTGAGAATGAAGTGCTGATGCGAGGTGAACCAAAATTTTAAAAATCCAAAAACTATTTCCACGATGAAGAAAAATTAATAAGACCTTGCTATGAGTGTAAAAGGGAGTTTGTCACTCCGTGGTCTAATATTTGTACAACCAGATGTGCCATACCACAGGCAAACACATCATTTTCATAACTTTGGTCGTGTAATAATGAAGTTAACAACAAAAATACAAGGTTTTTTTAGCGAAAATTCCTGCACTACTGATCATTAATTATTTATGAAATGGTTAAAAGTGTGTATGTAGACCTGTTATAAGCATTTATAAAATGCACTATTAATAGTTAAATATTTGGTCTTCTTATATTAACCCCACTGCGCTACACTCGTCGTAGTTTTGCTTCGATGAAGAAATTCTACATTTTTTAATCTTTAGGTCACAATAATTTGGCCTCGAGCCCATCGTTTCATGCATACTTTTTTAAGTAGACTAAGTTAACTATTTGGCTCATTCAAGTGCCGAATGATGAATTTTGCAATTTTTCAGAGTATTGGATAAGGTGACGGAATAATTTGGGATTTTCACTTACCAGGTGCGAAAAACTTTAACGGTCACACGTTTCACTTGGATGTCTCTCATATTTCTGTGACTGACCTTTGCCCGAATTTTTATATATAACTTTTATATTTAATGGCGACTCTCGTACTGGTCTACCTGAGTTCATTAATATTTCATCAACGCGTGATGATTGATATCCTTTTCAACTTCGTAATCCATGTCGTAGACGTAATGCTGAACACTAATGTACGACATGCACATGTTTTCGTTTGTAATTTTATTACATTGATTGAATATGTGGGAAGTGACACGAGAGAAATGGACTGTTTCCTCGGGCTCGGGTCATTACCTGAATCAAAGCAAATTGAGAGGGGTCATGTGGCAGCCACCTAAAAGAAAAATTTCAAACCAAACCAAACAGGAAAAATATTTAGATTTGATAGATCAAACAAATCAGTCGATGAATTCGACGAAAATAAAAAGTAAAAATTTCATCTTATGGTTCTAATTGACCCGCATTTAAGTCGTTAAAACCGAAACGATCGCTGTAAAAGCAGAAGAAAGAAAAAGAAGAAGGTAAAACCGAGTAACAAAAAAAAATACAAAAACAGTTTTAATTATCGGCCTCGATCGATTGCAATAAATAAAATTTCCAAATCAAAATAATCGAACTTTTGTTTTCTTCTGCTTTTAAAAATCGATCACCCCCCCTTCTTCTCTTCCTCGTTCGCCTCTCTCCCTCTCGCATCTATTTATTACCCGGTAATAAAACCACAGAAACATTAATTTAACTTCTCTTACAATTTTATGACTCGCACGAAGAGAAAGAGGAAAAGAGAGAGACAGACAGACAGAGAGAGAGAGAGAGACACAGACAGAGAGAGAGAAGAGAGAGAGAACAGAGAGAGAGAGATAGACAGAGAGAGACAGAGACAGAGAGAGAGACAGACAGAGAGAGAGAAACTATGGAAAGGAATAGATGGAGAGGCAGAAAAATAGAAGAAGAAACAGCTGCACAAGAAAAATAGAGAAAATAGAAAAGAAGGACTGAGAAAAGTAGACCCGTCTGCTGTTGGCCTTTTCTCTTCCTGCTGTTTTATTCGGTAGTTAAAAAAAATGTTCACGGCATGCCACTTTCTCCAACTGAAAACCCGAATTTTACGGTAGGGTAAATGTTGGGCAGAGGGTAGTGAGATTGATATTAGTAGTACTGGTATGAGTAGGCTAGAAAAAGCATTCTCAGGAATGGGAGAGTTCGTCGCGTTCTACAAAGAAACCGAATAAGGGAACACAGGGGTACATTTGTATATTCACATCATAATATATTAAAATAAGATGAAGAAGTTAAGAATTCAGCGAAAATGAGTTTAATGCGAGTGAATTAGGTAAAGTTTTTCTATGACGAACTTAAATTTCACATCGGCGTACAAACCACCGTGTCCTCCTGTTATTCGACACAAAATAATTACAAGTATGAAGTTTTTCTATTTTATGCTTCGATCAATTCCGATTTTCCCGCCACGTAATCCTCCACTTTATTTTAACTTCCAATCATTCTCAATCAATCATTCCTCGTTATTTTTCCACCCACATCCATTAAATTTACTTCTTTGAATATTTCCATGAATATGATTGAATGAACCTATTTTTGGAAGAAGAAGAATTTTGTTCAATTAAATAAACGCAGAGGTTAATTTAACTTACAATTCCTTTGACTGTTGTACTTTTTTTATTGAACATGTTAAAAAAGTCATTCCCGATATGCCAGCAGTTTTTGGTTGAAGTTGAGTGAAACAGCGCGGAGATGCAAGTGCTCAGAGAGTAGAAATTCAATGTTTATTCTAAAACATAAAGTTATTGATGGAGAATTGTTAAGTTCGAAATTTACATTTGATTTGAGCAAAGTTTTCTTCACGTGAATGCAAAAGTCGATTTTTACTTTTCCTATTTTAATAATTTTTTTCTTTGATGGCCGGCACTCGGACGTAAAACTCAGCCTCAAAAGTTGACAACACGCAAAATTTTAAGGAACCCTTGGTGAGTCTCAGTTGTGTGAAAACAAATCGACCACGGAGATTGAGAACTTGAAGGTAGAGAAAGTAGGGAGCTGTGACAGGTAGACACACAGAGACGACTGCTTAACAGTCGGTAGGTGAAAACTTTAAGTTCATTGGCAAAATAAAAGTTGAGAGGCCGTCAAGTGTGTAGAGTGAAGTGTGTTTTTATTGAGTGATGAAAGACAAAACATTCACGTCATCAATTTGATGATGTAGCTGATGAAACAGATGAGACCGAGGGATTTTGAAAAATTAAAATAAAGTGAATTGGTGAACAATGAATTGGTCTATTAATAGTAGTTTTCATCTATTCACCCAACAGCCAACAGCCTTCAATTGAGTCGTTTGATTTGTGCTGTTGATCGGGAGAAAAATAGATAAGAAAGCAATGACCTTGTAACAATTAATTTAATTAGAAAATTTGTAATTAAATTACCAGAAGAGGAGCGCTAGACAAAACTTTTTTGGATTTTGGGTTTGGGTTGCACAGGGCGAGTATTAGCAGGAGGATTAAAGCAGTGAAAACATCCAGGCTAATTTGTGCAATAAATGTTTGTTATTCTTAGGTTTTTGTTAGTTGACTCAAACATCGAGTAAATTCAATCAATCAGTCAATCGTTCGGTCGTTCGATCGATCCAATACAACAGCTGACCAAACATTTTGCTGCAGTTGCTTCCGGCAATTAAAGAGCGGAAAACATAAAAAATAAAATAGAGAAGCTGCCTGTTGGGAAATGCTGGGCAAAACATTTGAAAGGCTGTGCTAGAGAAGGACAGCCTAAGTGGGAGGGCGGCTGGGTCAGCCTAGACAACTGAAAAAAAAGATTTCTTAATGTAGAAGTCAAAACAAAAATAAAATCAGAAAGGTTGCAAGTCCATCAGGGTGTTTTGGTGTTTTTTCCTTTGCAAAAAAGGCTCAAATGAATTCTAAGAATAAAAAAAGGCTTTCCGGGAAAACGACCCTTGGCGGGAGATTCCAGTCACTGGAAATATAACCGAAATGAAGAGTTCAACTTGAGTACACCCAAGTACCTGGTACTCAGCGTCGAAGGTGTCCACCGAGAAATAGAAAAGGTGACAGGTAACTTTGACTTTTCAATTCAGGGGAAATTCCTTTGGCACTTTGTAATTGAACTTAATGAAAGCTTAACGACCTGCAACTGAGTGCAGCCATCTTAAAATTTTTCTTTTTTCGTGGAAGAAGAAATTTTGAGAAAATATTATTCATGACATTTTGAAGTGTTTAACATAGCGTGGCAAACTTAGTCAACGAAGAAGGTTCTACGGCGAAACGTTAGCCGAATGGTCACTTCTTCACAAAATTGTTCTTTTGTTTTTGTGTGTCAAGTGTCGCGTGTGCTTTTTATTTAAGTTTCGGTCTTTTCTTCCGGCGGAGTGTCACCAGACAAGGGCAGTGCTCAATCTCGTATTTTATCCAACGCGACATTTTCTCTGACTGATAACTGCTGAGTAAGTGCCTAGTAAATTAAACATCAGGTCTAGCTTATTCAGTTTACAAATAACTTTTGTATAAGTTCCCATTTTTCATACCATTGCATTTTATATTATATTTTCATAGTATTATATTTCCACTGTATATAACTTGAACAACCTGCATTGTTATCGTGAATTGCATCACCTAATTATTTATCCATTAATTCCCTTAGTTTCACTCCTGTTGTATATTTCTGATTACCCCGATTGAGCGTGACAACAACTAAAAGTATTACTGGCTTCTACACAGTCATTATCCTAAATCTTACAATTCTCCTCATGATCGGTTGTCTGGTGCTGTTGTAATCACGTCAAATCTAACGATCTCAAATGCGACGGCAAGCAGGAAATTAATCTGTGGAGTGTAAAAACAGTAAAAAAGAATGAATTTTAGAGTGAAAGTTTCGTATGAGAATTGGACAAGTGGAAAAATAAGATCATTTTTATGTTAACATAAATTGAGAGATCAACGAGATTAAGTTTTGATCTTTCATTCTTTGTCTATCTGTAAAACATAATATTTTTCATTTTTTGGTGGTATGCCCAGAAGGAAGAAGATTAAAGTAAAATCTCCTCTACCGTACAACGTAACTGCAACGCGAGAGAGCATATCCCTCGCTTAAGTTAAACTTAAATCGAATTAAACTTGAATTTATGTACACCGAGTAGTTCAAAAACAATGAATGAATCATTCACATGCTGATTAATTCCTTCTGTGAATGAGATGAATATTTTTCTGAATGTATACTTATGTATTGCTCATTGAAAGGTGACACATCATTTCTTTCTTACATTGTCATACGTAAGTCAGAAAAAGTTATAGTTACTACTGATGGTAAAAGTTGAGAGTAGGAGATAGTTACGAGGAATGATATTGCTATTTATAGACATAAATTAACACCCTAAGAATAAGGTCTTAGTTATAAATCAAAAACAAAATTATTTTCCCTGAACCGATGAGTCCGTCAAGATGACATTTCTTCTGTGTTATTTTAAACGAATTTTAAATTTCAAATTTTAAGCCTGAAGGGATTTAATAATTCAAATATATATATTTGAATAATTAAATTTAAAATAAAGACAACACCGTTTACATTAATTCGGCAAAAATAACTGAAATGTCTTAATAGATATTTATTAAACAATTTCGTTCATTTACTCATTATTAATTAAAATTCTACGTAATTGGTTTTTCGTGTTGCCTAACTTCTTTGAAATTAATCTGCGGACAAGAATATTAAGCGTATTCTTGGAATACTTAAAGTACAAATGCAGTGATTTAATTAGAAATCAATCTGAAGATTTAAGCTCAGTAACCGAATTATTAATTTCAAATTATTAATAACCCACCGAGTAGAAAATTAAGACACAAAGTGTCTTCCAGTGAAGTTTACCCGATGCGAAAGATTATAAGGGAGAATAATAAGAAGAAGCAGACTAAGAAGTCGCGATCAATAGGAATGAGAAGTAACTAGAGAGAGAGAGAGAGAGAGAGAGAGAGAGAGAGAGATTATATAATAACAAACAGAAGCAATAAAAGAGAAGAACAACAAGAACATTATCCCTGAGAGGGCGAGATGAACCTTCCTAGGGGCAGGGGAGAGAGATAGCGGGAGGGCAGTCAGGCATAAGAAGTCACAGAGAGGCAGAGAGAAAAACACGTTTTCAAAGGATCACGATTTGTTTTCCTTCGAGGTGTTGTTTGCACGTAGAGAGTGAGAGAAAGCGGAGAGAAGAAGACAACAGCAGGGTATCCATCGCTATATCCGAACGTAATAATCGGCCAATGATGCGAATGTTTGGCAGAAGTCTACATGGGAATTCGATTGATTTCGATTCTGTTTGATAGGAGCCTGGCTACCGTCCAAAACGAATCAGAAATCCTCTAAATAATTAAGACGAACGGACAAAAGGGTGTGAGGCAAACAGGTTGCCTGGAGAGTATTCGGCTACCCGTCGGAAGTTCGAAATCCTCAAAATAAACAGTCGGAAGATCCCAAAAACCGCGCCTTAGAAAATACACACGCCATTAAAAGCAGGTTAAAGTCGGAGATCCGCGTGTTTCCAAGAGGTCAATGACGTCGGCGTAGGTCTGACGTCATCGTTCTCCCCGGGAGAATCCCGCTGCCGGTGATGACGTAATGGAACGGAGGTGTGCAGACGAAAGGGGGAGGGTGTTGCTGCTCCTGCTGCTGCTCCTGCTGCTGCTCCTGCTGTATCGTCCGACCACGTTTCAGCTGTTGGACTTTTTGCTTCCTTTAGACTTTACTGGTCTTTTTTTTAGTTTTCTCTCTGCTCTTCTTAACCCTCCTGTCTTTTTCCGTCTTTCTCAACAGACGAAAGAAGATCGGTGTTCTGTTGTAGATGGACCACACGCGAATGACAGCAACCAGAAACGTCACTTATTTAACTGAACGGGCTCGGACGGGACATTCATGAGGTTTAGGTTGATGGAAATAAAGTGACTCTGTGACGTAGCGCAAAAAGGCATTGAAAGTAAGAGAAGCCAAAAAGGAAGAGAAAGAGACCGAGTGAAGTGGGAAAATAAAACTGTTGCAAGTCAAAGTGCAGAAAATGTTTTAACAAATCAAAATGGAGGACCTGAGTTTGCCAAATGGATTTCTAATTGAAAATGCCAAAACAATATTTGGCCGAAGAATAAAAGTTAAACGTTTTCCATTGAGACGAACGTTCGTCATCCATTTTATATCTTTAATTACTCCCGCTGTTGTTTTCAAATTAGATTGGCGTTGCAGACGGAACAACACCAACAGAACCGCACTTGTATTTCGAAAAAAATAAACAAAGTGGAACAACGTCAGCGCCCCTGTATAAATAAATAAATAAGATTGATTATTAACCATTATCTGTCTGCAACTGCAACATACACAATTGTCTGCGCATGCAAACACAAGAAGTAGCGAAAGGTTGCGTCGAGGCAGGAGACAAACAAACGTCATCGACACGTGTAACCTTTAAAGGTCCTCCGGTTGGTCCACGTGCAACAGCAGAAGCCCAAGACATGACATTGTTAAGACCAATACTTAAAGTTTCTTTCACTGGTTTGTCTGATGACACTGAATAAAAAAAAGTGTCCGTTGAGGTCAGAGGAAAAGTCCTTGATTGACACAAATTGCCTTCTCCTTTTTTTTTTTTTGGTAATAATTTTGATGGTTGAATTATTTTCTTATTTTTTGGACTCAAACGTCTTGTTGCATTTGCCAGCGCTTCTCTGTGGCATGCAACGCTCCAGAACTGTCTTTTCTTTGTATCCTTCCTGATGTTCTTCTGAGTTCCAACAATCGTCTTACCTTGTCATTCTTTGATAACTTTGCATTGACTCAACTTGTCCTTGACTCCCTATGACACGACCAATTGCTTCGACTTCTAAGAGTTTTTCCATGTTTTCTCTACCTTCTATTTCTGTCTGTTTCAGGTTCAAGGTTCCTGTGCAGCGAGGTGATAGCACCCGTCAAAAGCGACGTAGACGACATATCACTATTCATCATCAATTTCGAAGATCTCTCAGTGACTCCTTCGCCTGTCGTGGAAGAAAATCCCGTCGTTGCTCTAAGCAAATGTAAGTTATCAAACGTAAAACTTGAGAGAGAGAGAGAGAGAGAGAGATAGGAAGAGAGTTGCTCAATTTAAAATCAACGATACAAAGACCGAGAAGTTGGCCATGTTGGAAAGATTCGGTCCATGACATCGAAGACGATGATAATTTTCTTGTTTTCTTGTGCAATTTCCCCAAGGAAGCGAGTTAATAATCTGCAGCACCTGCAGCGTAGGACACGGCTGGGAAGTGAAAAACACACAAAATATAAATAACTGGAGTACTCCAACAGTGCGATACAAAGAGGAAATGAAGAAAAGTGCAAACTGACGCCGGAAAAAAAAGGAAAGTTTGGAGAGGTCGACAGGAAAGATAAAATTTTAATTAAATATCGTAAAAATTATTTTGTTGAAAAAAAAATACAATGGAAGACTACAATTTCTTTTGACCGGCAGGAAAGAAGAAGGGATGAAGGGAAAAAAATTATTAAAGAAGCAATAAATGAGTTACATGAAAGTATGAATGAATGAAAGAGTTTAGCATTTAATAAATATAATTAAAAAATAAATATGTTCACGGGGTCACGTGCTGTCGCTCTAAAGAACCTGATCTTTTTCAGTTGACAGGGCAAGGCAGAGCTTTCGGAAAACCATCAAGAACCCCCTGAGAGGTAGAAACATTAAGTTTCCCGGGTATTTTTCACCGGCGGGGACTCCGATCGACTCGGAATGCCCACCGGACGAACTGATGGGCAACAGGGTGACAGAAACAGAACTGCTGATGAATCAGGCCATCGGTCAGCATAAAGTAGGTGAAATTGTCGGGGATGGACGAAGAGGTGAGACAAGGACCCAACAGACACAACCCAGTCCTCGTAAGTTGAGACGGAAGTTAGACAGTTGTGCTTAAAGTTTCAGAGACCGGTGGATTTCGACGTCTTCAAAGGACAAAGCACAGCTACGACTTGGATGAAATGCCCTCGATGGACGGGTTACCATCGACAGGCTTTCACCAGGGCACCGTTCAGGGTCTCATCAGGCACCAGTCCCTGGACGACGACGCGGTGCTGAAGAATAGACTGGAGAAAAAAGACGGACTCTACGGTGAGTACCTGAAGGAGGTAGACGCGACTGCGTCCGATGCCACCTGAGGAAACCGCTGCAACCGACATTTTCTTCTTCAACAGAGAACAATCATTTTATGACTTGCAACCTGCAACGGGATGTTGGTGACCAGGTGGTCCAGGAGACTGCCACGGTGACGACCGTCGAGGACGGTAGGCGGAAAGAGAACTGTCAGGCCCAACAGAACCATTTCCGGCCACCGAAATCTTCCATTAAGCCGAGGTCTTTGGTTCAACCGCTTCCCACTTGCCTTACTTCTGTGCCTTCTTTGAATTCAGTTTTGGCGCCAATTGCATCACCGGAAGTGGTGAGTTACTTATACGTCATTCAACTTCCTTTTCATTCTTCAAACACGAAAGTACGAAAGTTAAATATTTAGAAAGTAAAGAAAGAGAAAACGAGTACTTAAAAAATAATTTCTGTTTGCCAAAAGAAGTTAAAACTTTCTTAATAATCAATATGGAACAAAAACAAAATATATAAAGTAAAACAAATTTACTTGGGCGAAATTTTGACGATCCAAATTAAATGTAGATGAAGGAAGTTATAGCAAGATGAGTGTAGATAAGTTCAATATGTTCAGCAAGCAGAAGCAAGCAAAACTCAAGTGTCTTTCCTGCAGAATGGAACATTTCCCGGTGATTTGGTTCCCCGACAGGTAGCCGCCACACGTGTGAGTCTTTTGGGTTCCCTCACCTTATGCCTCGTTAAACAAAAACTTTTCATTTAGACTGTAGACTCACGCAGAATAAATATTTAATATATAGTTTGAACAAATTCGTCAGAGCAGAAATTGTTTGATTGTAACGAATGCAAAACGAGAAGAGGAAAAAGGCCGATTGCCAAAATCTTTGTCAATTTACAAATTCCATCGGATTAGCAACATGACAAAATATTTTGCCGGTTTCCGCCTTTAACGAAGACGAACGTTTTGCACTTTTGCTCGTTTTGCTGTAGATAAAACTGTTTTGCTGTTGGACGGGCAACGAGGTCCGTCGCTACATCTGATGGAGTCAAATTTAACTAAATGTTGGATGAATCCGACGATGTAGGACGTTGCCGGCCTGATTTTTGACGGCTTCTTTTGCCAGTGTGCGAGTTCATTTCTGGTTTAGCCCAAAGGGAAGGGGATGCGTCGGGATACTTGGAAAACTGGAGGAATTTTCCCCCGTTTTTCAACTCGGTCGACCCTCACCTGACAGCGACTCCTTGTAGCAAAACCCAAGTGATTTGTGTTCTTTTCCTACTCTCCGCTACGTTTTCATCCTCGAGGTTACTAACTTCAATTGTCTTTTTGTGTACTGCTCAAATACCTTGAAGGTTGAAGGACCACCAGAAGTAGTTCTCTTAAAATGTTGTAATTCTTCAGCCAAAATCTAATATATAAAAATAATAATAATAATAATAATGAGAAGTACTAAAAGTTTAAATCTATGCATAAGCATTTAATTATTTTAAAGTTTCTTCACAAATAGTGGTCATTATGAAACGATAAACATAAAATTTTTAAACTTCTGAAAAGATCCCTAAAAAGATAAAATAATATCAATGAGATGTCACTAGTGACGCAATAGGAAACTAAGGGTTGAGGGGGAGGTAAGTCAAGTAGGTCAGAAAGGCAGAACCGTAAAAATATGAGAGATGGAATTCAGAAGAGGGAAATCCGAGGACAGTGGAAGAAGACAAGCAATGCCGAGTTGACGACGACGGTGAAGAAGTGCAGACGCGACGAAGTTAAGAAAATCAAAGTTGTGGAAAAGAAACAAAGTAAAATAAAACTAAAATTGAATAGGAGGAAAAGAAGCAGAAGAAAAAAGTAAGAAAGAAAAAAAATTGAATATAAGCAGTTGAGATAGAGTGAAGTAATAAAATCAGCAGAGTCCATAAAGAGCGTGATGGGTGACTGAAGACAAAATGGCGTCGACATGTCGCCATTGTCATTTTATGAAAGACAGACAGGCAGACAGACGAACAAGTGAAACTCACAAGTGCCGAGATGTCATGATCAGGTCGACGGTCGATTTCAGGTATCCCAGAAGAGCAGCATGACGTGTGAGATGGACGAAGTAAACGAGAAGTCGCAGTGTCTCAACAACAGCCTGGTGCCTCAGGCGATCATTCGACCAGTGCCACACGCGACCAGCTTGGACACCATCACAAAGAAACCTAAGAATATCGAGAGGGATTCAACACCCGTGCAGCCATGTAGAGGGGCCACTCTGAGTACGTAAAACTGACATTGTCGAGCACCTGGTCAACTCACCTTCTGGTCAACTCAGTTCTGAGGGGCACCTTTTTCTTCTTTTCAGGTTCCAAAAACGCGTGCAAGAATTTTCCAAACGCGTCGAGTGAGTCCGATTTGCAAAGGTACAGGGCAAACGACAGGTCCCATTCAAAGGAGAGGACATCGCCGTCGTTGGGAGCGGAGAACATCAGGCACAAGGTACGTTAGAGAGTGAGGGAATACTCCGAAGAGAGCGATATATCATCGTTATAAGCGGAACGGTTGGCACGCTTGTTTGGGTGAGACATCGCAAAACCCTTTAGATTGACTTTAATTAACTCAGACCGCTGCAATTGATATAAATAATATTACTATTTAGTTGGAGTTTCCGGTGAGTAATGCGCACGAAAATAGAGAAAGGTCGCATGTTAATCATTCGTCCTAGAGAAATAGAAATCAATACCGTAAAAATTCATAGATAAACGTTCGTGTATCTACGACTTGAGAGAACGCTCGTGCCTTACCTGACCGTAAAATTATTTTTCTTTATCAAAACTAAAAGACGAAAATTCGAATCGAGGCGAATTGAAATTTCTGCTCGAACTCTGTGGCAGGGTGAAATTTGGAGTGAAAATTCAAGTAGAAATAGAATATTAGTTAATTGGTAGAGACATAAATCACAATCCATTTGCCAGGGGTAACTTAAATAACTGAAAAAGAATAGCAAGACCAGCAAGACCTGCTTCACGGTGAACTTCGTAGTTTGCAATTAAACCAGTAGGAAAATTCCATGAGAAAAGTTTGTTGTCTACTGAGTCTTTCCGAAGTTAATTCAATGCACCGCCAGGCTCCAAGTTGAACTTTTCAACAGTTCGGAGAAAACGCACTTGTTTTTATAAAAATTGATGTGCACTGTTATTGAATCCACTAAATAAATAAATGAAATGGAATGAGTGGATATTAACCCAAACTGAATGCCTCACGGGTAAACTTTTTAATAAAAATCCCCGATTTGAAGTTGCTAAGTACCAATAACGCGAACGGGTTCGCTTATTATTAATAATTCAATAAGCAGAGGCCATTGGGAATTTTTTCCAGGTTAGGTAAGGTTCAAAGTGTGCCTATCCACTTATGTATTTCATTATTTATTATTTTTCAGTATTCCCTTCAAGACAATGGGTCTGCCAAACTCCTTCAGGGAGCTCTTCACACGCCCAACATGGGTGAAAAGGTCGCACAGGTAAGTTTTTCAATTAATAATTTAACTTGGGCACTTCACTCTTTTATTTATGTATTTATTAACGTAACGAAAACTCGAGTATTTTTCGAGTTTCTTAATTTGCGAAATTTGGGTCGTCGGTGACCGCGCGGCGACATTTTCAGACATCTGGTCGAATCCAAGTAAAATTTATTGAAGCGGGCCCAGGCAAAGGGCCCAGGAGTAGGCCCCGGAAAGCGGGGCTTTCAAATTAATGGTCCTAAATTATCGGCTAATAGTTTCACATTATTCATGTTAATCCAACATGATTTGTGGCGGCGGACGAAATAAAATGGGGAAAATACAAATTATGTAGAAGACAAAACAGAATTCAATTGAAGTTAGCTGTACGGTGAAAAACCGAACTAGGACTAGACGAAAGTAGATTAATAGGCAACATGTGGGTGTGGTGAAAACTTTACAATTTCAAAATAAAAGGTAAATTTTGAATGCCTTGATGTTACATATATTGTGATCTAATTTGTTAAACTCTGGAGAGAAGTTTTGGAGCGTCTGGCTGGAACAGAATTGGCACGAGAGAGAGAGAGAAAATAAATTTTTCAGCTACTTAAAGCTCAGAACTTGAACTTTGAAATTTCCAGGTAAAAATTTATGGAATGGAGCATTTGGCTCGACGAGCCTGCGACGCGATGTTTTAATTTGACATAATTTGAAATTAATTTTGGCTTTATCTGTCTGATTGAAAAGGAAAGTTGAGAAAAATATGTGTGGGTGGCGTGGATTTAGAATTTTGACTCCAAAGAGGCCCTGAAAATGGTCGAACGAATTACGGGAGAAACCGAGGCAGTGAGCCAAATCAGAAATGTTCAGGATTATCCTTCAAAAAAGGAAGAAACAGTTCAAATGGGAAATGGAAAGCAAACATATCCGCAACCGTGGTAGGAAGGAAGAAGGGTTAAAATTTTCCCGGGACCATCAGGCAAAATTTCCTGTGGCCCACGGCCGAAATTCCCAAAAAAAGCAGGTTGATGAATGGCCAAATTACTCCCTGCCTTTAGGCCAAATTTCTTGGGGCCCACAGTCCAATTTTCGTGAGCATTTTCACCAAAGTGGGTTGAAGAAGGGCCAAAATTCTTTTTTGTCATAGGCCAAATTTTTGAAAGAGCAAAAGGTCAAATTCCTCAGGGCCCGCATCCCAAATTCCCAGTTGCATTTGCATCAGTGGCGAGTCAGACAGCTCACCAGCAGAACGTAAGCTCCGGTCATTGGAATGTCAGGACAGGTGCCACTAGAACCCTGGCCATAAGCTCAGGAGGAAAAGCAGGGCAGTCTCTGAAGAAATCAATTTCGTCGTTTCCGGTTCTCAAGTTTGCATTTTTGTTTTCCAAAAAGCACCATTTTACTTCTCTGTAAGATTTTATTACCGTTTTTATTACTTTGCGTTGTCATTTTAATTCCTCCAGACTGCTGCCGATTTGAGGTTTCTCCTTTTCCTGTCGGGCGATTGTCTGAGTTGTTTTTTTTTCCTTTTACAGCCGTGCCCAAGGCGTAAATCGATTGATTTGTCAGTGCAATTAATAACGAGACAGAGTACTTGGTGTTAACCGCATTTAAATAAAACTACAAATTAACCACGAGTGGCACCATGTTGGTCTTAAAAAGTTCAATTTTCAGGAGCGTTCATTCCTTTGACTATTTGTGACTAAACTAGGAATTTGTGTCATGTGAATCTTATAAAGGTCGGTTGTAGTGCTGTTGTGGTAGCTACATTTTGACGGAGAGATAGGAGGAGAGGAGATGTGACATTGTAAGCAGAGTCACAGCATCCCATTGACTTTTTTCTTCTCATGAAAGGCCCAGTAAAAAGGGAAAGTCAAACTGAGGGAAAAATCCTTCCTTGAAAGAAATCAAAGTCTAAGAAAAATCCACAGACACACAGGTAGTTGATGCAATTGAATCTGAAATATGTGAAATTCAATTGCACTGCGATCGATGTACTTTTGAGGTTTATCATTTCCTCTCAGAGATCTTTTTCGAGTGAATTTTTGAAAATATCTCATTTCTTTATTTTCCATGTGTAAATGTTTCCAATGAAAACGCTGCTTCATCGCCGTGGACAAATCTGATCCGATCCCCGTTTTCCCGCATCGATCGACAGATCATCCATCCAACCCTCTCTAAATTTGATTATAAAACCCATTTCACTCTTTGATCCGCAGATAGATCGCTGATAGATTTTGACTCGTCTCCCTGTGTCCCGTCGTCCCGAACATTTCCGATCGTCGAACTTTCACTTGCTTTGAATGCTTCACGTACATTTCCTAGATCGTCCAGGTAATTACCAGCTGTGGGAAACAGATTTCCGCAAATAAAATTACGTCGAAATGACTTTAAATTGAGTTGCTTGCTATGCACACCATCTACTTCTTCTTCTTCTGACACGTTTAATTTATGCAACTTACATTTTTTATTTTAACGTGTCTATTTTTCATGTTTTCTCTGGGAAATTTACAGCAAAAGAAAAGTCTTCTGTCTGTCATTGTAAATAAAAAACTTGTAAATATTGTGTAACATGTGACTAATTCGTAAAGGTCGAACTACAATATTTTGTAGTTAAACTTAATTAGTTCGACCAGGAACGTTCGTTTGGCTCACATCGGTTTGACTGACATTGTCTAGGATTTCTAGTATCTAGATCTATCATCTCTGGCTTTCTCGGTACGTTTGGATACCAAAATTCTATTAATAATTCGAGTCAAATCTCTCACTTTCTGTTTACGCGCGTAGGTGTTAATTGCTTCAATTAGTTATACACCCTAAATATTATTTATTTTAGTGATTGAATATTGAAGATTTGGCGGGTGATTTTATGAAAATTTAATAAGAATCAAGAACCTGAATATCGACTAAGTAACCATGTATCATCACAGGAATTGCTTGGAACTGTATACAACTGTCTATAAAACATTCGATAACATCTTGTATCTTTTAATTCACCATGTTATGATTGATTATGAAAATGAACGTACAGATGAATTTTAAATTTGTTCTTCACTTTACCCTTTTGAAGGAATAAGTTCAAGTTGAACTTTGCTTTGTTGTGCTGCGTCGCGTCGCGTCTGAATCAGATCTCATATTTATCACACGTGCCGTAGAAAACACGTGGGTTCTCGGATCTCTCTCCTTAAGGGAAATAAAGTGCTACTAGATTGTTCGGTCGAATCGCTGACTCGAATAATTTAAAACTTATCGCCATTGCTGGAGGAAAAGGAAGTTCTCGATGGGAGCATCTCGTGCCCCAAATTGAATAAATATTTTTCTGGACTTAATAATGCCGGGAAACATATGCGAATTATTTGTTTGCGACGGTATTTTTCGCGGTGGAGGTGCAACAAACAAAATAAAAAATAAATTAAATTTTGGGCAAGAGAAAAATAAGAAGAACGTGTCAAGGCGTGCTAAAGAAGTTGGATGGAAATTTGAGTTGCGTAGTGGCCGGTGCGATGGTGTCGCCCTCCGAACGACGTGGCGACAACAGCAGCGCTCCATTTTGCCTGTTTCCGCTCGTCTGAGTTTTGTTTTCCCCCGACCAGTCGTGTCCCGTCGACGGCCATTGACGGAAGCAAAGTTTTGCAGAAATAAAAAAAAACCTACACAGTTTCCAAATCTAACAATCGTTGAAGCTGCGGTTCGGGCTTTTTTTTGCGGTTAGTGCGAGTTGGTGCTCGTGTGAGTTTCTTATGAAAATTTGTGGCCGTCACCCGGAAAGGGAAATATTCGAAAGGTTGAACGAGAGGAAGGAAGGATGCTGACGATGTCGACGATGGTGACGAGGAGGAGGAATCCGACGATGACGTCTGGCACATTGACGAGGCAAGGTGCAAGGCCGTCGCGAGCCTTTTCCGCCCACAAATTCGTTTACTTTTTCTAAAACGGTAAAGTCCTGGTCGTCATCTATTTCCCACGACTAGAAAATTTCCCAGAACCAAACAGAGAGAGAGAGGGAAAACCACGAAAAAGCACAACCGTTAAAATACCCGCCACAATCCTAGAAACTTCTTCACTTCCTGTCAACCCTTTGAGTGTTTCCTGTTAATCCTACCACGGAGGGAACCCATTTTAAGTTCAACCGTTTCCGGTTGGGAAAAAAATTAACGACGTTCCAATTAACGACTTTATACCAAGGCGGATTATTCATTTCTATTGGATTACATAAGTATTAAATACATAATGGAGAAAATGTTTTTCACCTGAGGTTCAGGTTTTTGTTTCAATTTCTATCAGTTCACCTTGGTTTGGACGGTGGTGAGGTGAATAAATTCGATGGGATTAATAGAAATTGCCCGCTTCTGGAAGGGAAACTAGAATAACTATGAGATCAGATAAATAGATAAATAGACAAATTCCACGGGGTCGTATGAAATTCTAACCTTCCGGGTGCCCCAGGCAAAAAATTTGTACACAAACGTTAGCTATGTATTTTATTAAGGTGCCCTATTTACAAGCGCACGAGGACGTTGTTTATGAAATCTTTTTATTTATTTATTTTTTTCACACGGGGAATTAAAAACTTAAGCGCAAAAACATAAATTCCATTTTAAAAATTATTGCCCCGGTTATTTGTACGTGAAAATTTAATTTTTAAGTAAAATAATGTAAACATTTCGTTAAAAATTATGTAAGCAATAAATAAATGTGATAAATTAAACTCGAGAGCGTTTATTACCTATCAAAATTTAATGGAACATTAATTTTCGTTTTACCGTTGATTTACTTTAGTAGAAGGTTACATACATAAAATGAATGAACAGAGTAGAACGTGAATTTTCTTCTTCGACTAAAAGTGACATTCACGCGACAGGGGCACTTACGTACTAACCTTAATAATAAACGCAGTGTTAATAATAACAAAAAAAATTAAAAATTCGTGCTTTGTAATATTGAAAGAATTAATACGTTAAATAATTATACGTTAAACAAAAGAATTTACATTTTTGTAATAGTAAAATTAATTAATTAATAAATCAAGTTTACATAAAAGTTGGGTTCTTGGTGATTCTTGAGAGTACCAAACAGCTACCCCTGAAGGAAAATAAATAAATAAATAAAATATTGTAATACGAACTTGAATTATTTGTCAATTAGTGTTTTACTGGAAGTTTTAAGTTTATTGCAGTATAATACCATGTTTAATGTAAACTGTATTTTAACTGAAGAATTTAAATAGAAGATTTAATATACATAAAAGCTTCCTAAATAACAAAACAGACAGTAATGAGTAACGCACTCAAGAACAAATTTTGTGTATTTGTTTTCAATAAGGCATGTTATCATCAGCAAATGACTAAAGTTCAGTATAATTCTCATAAATTTTAAATAAATATGCATCAAAATTTTATAAAGGCATAAAAACCGTAAAAATAAAATAATACACTAAATAATAATGAAATGAATAACAACAGTTGAGGAAGTTTCACTGCGGTCTCACCCGGCGACTCTACCTGGTGGATGAGCCTAATTTAAATTTTAAATGGAAGAAGACCCAGCTACTTGTACGTAGGCAAAATTTATTACTTGTCGAAATAATTAACGATTAATTAATAATAATAATATTTTTGTTTAAATTGGGTAACTTTTAATGAGACGAAAAGAATCTTAGTTCACGCTTAGGCTAAGCTTCCCCTTTCATGTTGCCTATACATATTTTTTTAATAAAATAATTAACATTTCACAAAGTAATCTCAGTTAAATTTTTCTGTGAAACGATGCTAAAATTCTATATAGCATTTTAATTACTTTTAGTGACTTTTTTTTTATCTTCTTTGACGGATTGATTTTTTTTTCCACGGGTACATCACTTATTTGATTTATAGAATGAATTCAGCTGTTGTTGTTGTTGTTGTTGCTGCTGCTTCTGCTGTTGGTGTTGGTGTTTATTATTCAATTAACTGTGATTTTCTTTCAATTCCGATTTCGCTCGTTCGTTATTATATCAATAATCAAATAAACTTCAATAATATAAACAAAAATGGTGAGGTGAGATCCCATCAGTCAATTAAAGAAAATTAAAGTTTACTTTTGTTTGGGAAAAAAAATTAAATTAAAAATAATTAAATAAAATCTCAATGTGAGATTTTTCAGAGTGCAAAAAGGCGGTCGGTGCTGTGGGAAAGGGCGCGACGACGAAATAATTTCAACCTGCCATAAATAAAAGTTATGAAAAGAAGGGTTATGTAACGAGATACACACGTTGTGTGTTTTATCCGCTTTATGTGAACCTTCCGGCAACATCTTATATATCTAAATGAAGAATATGAATAATGTGATTATTTGGAGTTTTCCAAGCCTTCCTGCGGAGAATTTTCCGACAGCGAGGAGCAAATGGTAGGCATCCTTCTAGTAAATTCTAAATGCCTCGTGCCAAACTGAGTTATGAAGTGGTGTAAATTGCAAGCAACGTGGAAACCAACGCGTGCAACTGCATAAATCAAGTGAAGTCTCCGAGCATTCGGAAACCTTTCCGTGTGCTTTCTCCTTTCTTTTTCTTTTCTTGTACTCGGTTTTTAAAATATGAAAACGCGAATGATGAGAGAAATAGTTATGTCAATATGAAAAGAAAATGGGACAACTCAAAATGGTGGATATGTTGCAGAAACAAGTAATAAATTTTGTTTATTAAATTATGAAATGTATACAAGTTCCACACGGTTGTGTACATTACGTGATGTCATGAGTATACACTTGTTTTATTTAGTGGGGAAAGAGAACTATTAATTTAACTAGATAACTATTCATATCAGGAGCAAATGTTGTTGCTCTGTCTGAAGAGATTCAATGTGGTGACTCGACTACCCCAACTCCTAACAAGTCAAAGTATTCAAACGAGAGAAGTAAAAATTCTGTTGGCGCCATTTTGTAGAAATAAAGGAAAAAAAAAGATTTTTAGGACAATTGTATTTAATTCGACGAGTTAGTGAGGAGGAGAGAACAATTTAACATTTTCTATTCTCTTGGGGAGGCCTTTTGTCACGTGACAGTGAAAAAAAGGACTTGCAAAGGGGAAAATGAAGGAAGTTGAAAAGTTTTTTTGTCATTCTTTTCCAGAAAACCCGCAGCAATTTTGAATGAAAATTTGTTTCCAATCTATTTCCCACCCGAAAATGTTTTCTAAAAACAATCTTATTAACGGAGGATTGCATTAATCGGAAAGTTCAACGGGGAAAATCGCGACGACCGGAAACGCAGTGAATAAACAAACGGAAATAATTAAAATTTAAAGGAATTTAACGGAGTTGTATTTGAACAATTCAATTTCCAGAAACTTACTTTTTTTGTCGTGTCATCAGACAAGAAGTCAATAACTAAATAATATTAATTAATTTAAAGGAACGGAGGACGGTTGGCGGAGCGTTGAAATATTTGACGGGTCAATCTATTTCCGGTGACCTGTTTCCGGTCCCCCAGAGCTCCACTTCCGGTTGGCCGTGACCCCCTTGGCACGCCGGCTGTTTCTTTCCTCTGAAATTGAGTTTCTTTCTGGAGGATTTAATTTTCTCTCCACCTTCTCGGGTTGTGCAGTTTTCCTAGGGCTGACAATCCTCCTTTTTTCTATTTCCCAACTATTTTCTAGTTTGTGCGGGAAAATTCTGACGGGTTTCTTCTTCTTCTTCTTCTTCTTAATTTTTGACGTCTGTTTCGTCGCTCGGTCGATCATTTCTTCTTTCTCTTTCTTTCGATTTGACTTGTCATTTTTGTCGTGAAGAAATCCGTCATAATTTCATTTTCCAATGTCGGATTGAAATTTAGCGAAAAGGTTCCCCTGTGTATTTTCCAGGAATCGAAAGGCTTTCTCAATGGAACGTCTACCGTTTGGACTGAAACCTTCCGTGGCTTATTTGCATTCACGGAAGATGACGGGGGGGGGAGCAGGGGGTGTTCGGTCGGGTTGGACAGATTTGCGTGTGCGTTTTGGGGGTGGTTTTGTTCACCCGGACGCCTACCCCTTGTATTGTGACGCTGGATTTTCGATGGCCTGCACCACTAGAATCATGTTTTCATTATCTAACCTTACTGTCTCTCTCTCTCTCTCTCTCTCTCTCTCTCTCCAAACTACAGCTTTGGTCCCTTGGGAGGATTCTCTTCAGAAGGCCCCTTTGCCTTCCTTCATGCCTTGCCTCTTCATCATCGTACGAACTTAAAGTCACATAAACTTTCCTGTTCCCTTTTAAGTTACGTTTTGATTGTACAACTTGTACGGTTTCGTGGTTTGTTTTGAGTTTTATCACCTAAATTCACGACGCCATTGTCTGGTTTAATTGTTTTCTCTGTCATTCATATTCACGCGGCTTAGTTCTTCTCATTGCTCTACCGAAGTTATCACCGATGGACACCGCACAGTTCATATTTTCTGTATTGTGTTTCCTTCTCCTGCTCCTCTTACGAGCCGCTTCTCAACCGCAAACATTTGACTCATAATTTTTTGTACTTCATTTGATTTCGTTTCGTTTCTTACTTTTTTTCGTTTTTTAATATCACGACACACTTCTTTGCTTTGCTGCTTAATATTTTCAGCCTGAAGGAGTGTTTTCTACGAAATGACTCCTTGTTTCGTGGGCTGCACTACATTCCTTCTGGTTCTATAATTTTCCCAGCCAGAATTCATAACTCACGACATAACTCATAAGTCTTTCCACGAACGTTCCGCCGTGAAGTTTTTGTATTTTCTCTGCTTTTCTTCGCAAAAAAAAACTTGTATCTTGATCTTGTAATTAGTTCACGTTCTTGGAAAAAATTCTAGTTTACGAACTATTTCAGTTGTACCACTTGCTCTTATTTGTCATTCTCTGCTTTCCTCTGAGACTTTTAAGCACGAAATTCCCTCGTTGATGTTCAATAAGTTTAACCTTTGTTCTCGACCCTCTGCTGCCACGTCTCAATTCCGTAATGTCTCCTTCTAATGATTTACGACTTTAATAATTTTAATATGCGTTAGATGATTAATTCGAAAGGTGTTTTTGTGTGTGATAAGTGACGTCTCCGTGATTTAACTTAATAATTGCCTTAAAATCGATTAACCTTTTCCTTGTAGAGGTCGATTTTGCCTCATTTCCGAAGCGAAAACCCTCAAATATTGACGGGTAGCTCTCGACCTCTCCTGCCGTGGCACAGACTCCCTGGAAAATGGGCAAATTTACTATTTTTCCTTCAAGTCTTGTCCTTCCTATTTAACCTGCTCTCCTTGGTCTTTCTCTCTCTCTCGCTCTGTTTATACCTGTAATAAATCATTTAGATTACAATATCATACGTAGTAATAAACATCGTTAAGTTTCATTACAATTGTATATTTTATGCAAATTATCTGGTGTACAAATTACTCAGATAAATGAGTTTCCCAATGTCGTGCGTGTGAACTTGCTGCTTTCCTAGGAATTTCTTCTATTTCTGTCGGCCAGAACCCGCGGTGGTTTTATTTATTTGCCTCGTTTTGCCTTTTCCTTGTTCTTCTGTTCTTTTCTATTGTCTTCTTTAGTGATTTGAACTGCATGACAGGCCTCTTCACCTTCCATCGGTTCTCATCGCTTCCCAGATTTTACGGATGCTGCTGCCTTTTTTGTTTTCTCTTTGTTTTGCCTTAACCCACCCCCCCGTCCCATCTCTTCTCTCTCTCTCTTCCTCCGCATCCCACCTATTCTACCTGTTTTATTTTATTGCAAGACTTTTGAGATTCTTTTCCTAGTTTTGATCTTTGTTTATTTTGTACGAGTCTTTCTTTATACTTTGACTCACTAAATTGCACTTTTCCTTTTGTTTCGAGCTCTCGTGACATCTTCTGCTCTCTTCCTTTTGACCTTTTCACGAAGAGGTAGCGTGTTTATCAGTCCAGATATTTTGTTAAGTAACAATGGAATTTTATCTACTTCACTGTCGTTTGTCGTCTAGCGGTCAATTAATTTTTAGATTTTTCTTGGCACAGCCTTGCCTCATCAGGCCTGGGGCCTCGCCTTTTACGGTGCCTTTCCGGAAGGTCACAAAAATCCTAAATTTTTCCCTTCTCAATCGAAGTGTAAAATATTTTCCAGTATTCTCACGGGAAATCTTACGACCCTGAGATGTTTCTTTTGCGACAACAAAACGAAATTTACTTTTTGAGGGAGGAATGAAGAAATTACTTTTAACTTTTTAACTTACAACTTTCTATTTCTGTTCTTTGTTGTGATTTGTTTAATATGCTTGTTTCCTGAGTGGAGGCAGTAAACACGGGGCGTATTTCGTCAAACATCTTGAACTTACCCGCTCAACCGTTCAAATAAAATCATAACATCTATTTCCATCGGTAAACAATGAAAGCAACTACTTCTTCACTTCGCGGACCACGAAATTGTGGTGAATTAAACAATTTATCTCACACATTTCTTTCTTTCCTTCTCTTCTGCTGCTTCATTTGTTTCATCCGCAAGTTGCTTTTTCTTTCCCTTTCTACGAGTTATAATTGAAATTCAACAAAGGCCTTAACCGGTTCGAGGACTTTGTAATAATTTCCATCTGATTGACTTCTTTCACCGTCTCAATCGTTTCCGGCTACGTACTCATCTCTACTTCCGGTGGCCCCTTAATTACAGGTTCTCCGAGCCGGAAACGGAAATTAAAATTTCATTAGCAAACGAGGTGGGAAGCGGAGAAAAGTTTTGACGGAGTAAATTTGGGTCGTCCTTTCCCCATTTTTTTTCTTTCTCTTAGACTTTTAGTCTACTCCTTAAATTCAAATTGCAGCCTTGTCGTCTACTTCTGAAGGTCTCCTTCTTACGTGCTAACCTTTTTTTTCCGCCCGACCCGGTTGAGTGAAAAACTCGCGTTGTAGGCCCGACTACAAATTTAAAATTTTTCCACTTGTGATGATCTAGTATATTTTATGTATGTGAAAAATCCAATTAGAACTTTGGTGTTCTCGTTTTTGTTACGGAAAAGTTTGCGTTTGTTCACAGGCCGCGATTTTGTTTCACTTCCCGAAGCAAATTAGAAGCGCTTGGGTGTTGCCTTGTTTGCCTTTGCTGTTATCACTAAGTCGTTATCATTTGCTGTTGACCGAATTTACTTTCATCTCTTTCTTCTCATTCTCTGCCCTTTTGCCAAAAAAATAAAACATTTTTTCCTTATTCTCTGAGATTTTCTTCTTGTGAAAAAATTTCTCATCTTTTTAATGCCTTTGTTGCTTCCGTTGGCTTCCATTTCGCTTGGTTTTCTCCTTTTCTCTGGGGTCAAATACGACTTTTCAGAGTAAATCCACTTGCTTCTTTTCTTCTTTTCGTCTTCTGTTTCTTTTTCGTCCTTTGAATTATCCCTAATTATTCATCAATGGTATATTTCATCATTAGAGTGAGTGGAATTTTTTCCTTTTTCCCGTACGATTTTCCGCTTTTCCCCCAGAAAATTTCAACTTTACGTCACAAGTCACTTTCACTGTAATTGAGATTAATTTTTAATAGCAGATTTCAAGCGTTTTCTATTATTTTTTCCACATCTCATTACTTTTCTGTCAAATAAAACAACCGGCAAACGTTTTCGACACACACACACACACACATATACACACGCACGCACATACACACAGAAATACAATTTCTTCCCAAGTGACTGATTAGTCCACATCTTTGGTACTCCGCCAGACACTCCGAGCAACCTGCTCATCTACGCAAAGGATACAGCGGGGAGGGCAAAGATTTTCTTGTACCGGAGATCCAACAGGAGAGGAGTAGAACACGTCTCATGAGGCCTTGCCGTTGTCGAAAATCATATTATTAAGAAAAAAAATAATGTCTAAAGAAATGAAATTACTGATAGAAATAGTAAGTGAATTGGCAAGAGAACGAAGTTGAACTGAAGGAACCAACCGGACAGATAAAACGGGTCGAGAGAAAAAGATGAACGGAAATGATAGGACGAGGTCCTAAAGAAAGGTCGAAAGGAGCAACAAAGAGAGATGCTGAGGAGAAATGGAGCAAAGATGCTGGACACGGCCCTTTCAGAGTCCTCTTAATATTTCCTTTCCCTCGGCTATTGTTCAAAAGAAACTTTAAATTTATTTCATGTTCATTCTTTTAAAGAACTCTCCAACCGGATATCTTTTCCTGTCCTTTTGCACGTGTTCCACCTCACAGAAGGAACCTGCTCACCCGCAGGGGTTCACAAAGGAACTTACCTTTGACTGAACTCTGCGTTCCACTTCCGGTTTAACTTCCGGTCTCATTTCCGTAATCTTTTTCAGTCAATTGAACAACGAACGTATTGTTATGAATGGTTGACAAGCCGTTTGACAAAGCCGATCAATCGGAGAAACTCGTGACTCGGATGAAGCGATCACGCGGATTTCGGTCGTGAAGCCGAGGAAAAGATCGTTCGGAGGAGGTGGAGTGCGGAACGAGGATTGAATGATCGCGATCTTTCATGTTCAAGCGATCGGACATCGGAGTGAATAATAGTAAAAATCTAAAGTTATCCGGAAACGTGATTCCAAACTCCGTGTCTTCCGTCGAGGAGGACCTGAGAATTCTCGACAGGATTTTGGACGATATAGAAAATATCGGAGATGATAATTATGTTGATACTATGTTAGATTGCGGTAATAAAAAAAAGGAAAGTCACAGTAATAGTAAAAATAGCACCCATTTGAAACGGAATGTTGGGAAAGTCGAGGAGGTGCAGAAATTGGTTGTCGAGAAGAAGCTAACAGCAACCGAACAGGTACGAATAATTATTTATATTTATTTATTAATTGGTGAAAGTTCACATTTTATTTCTTTTCGATTGGGACATTATGTCCCTCCACTTTCTCTCTCCTCGGATTATTCATAAAAGGACTTCAAATAATAACGAAAATTTTCCCAATTTTCGTCTGCTCTGCCGATTAAAATTAAGAAAAGTCAAGTTCACAATCAAACGATTGTTCAGTCAGTTTGAACCCTTCAAGAATTGCCGATTTAATTTTCGGCTCGTACCTGTCTACCATTTTTTTTTTCATTTTCACAGGGTTTCTAATTCCAAACTGTTCGACACAGATAAGTCAACCTGAAGTTATTAGTAAATTGAATTTTTTTTTTCTCGTTGACGAACCTTTTCAAACGAGTGTGAGCGAAATCACTGAACCTTTCGACGATGCAGTTCCTACTGTATTTTTTTTTTAAATTTTCAAATTCCGTTTAATAAATGATCATTAGAAATGTATTTGTAGTTAGGGGCGTACATAAATTGTCTGACGTACCAGGTGAATTTGTCTACGAAATACACAGACGACAATGCGATGAATGTTGACTGTCTGAATGCTTAGGAAATAAATTGAATGTGGAAGTTATTAAATCGAATGGAAACGGCAAAGAGACATGGAGAGAGTGAGAGAGAGAGAGGAAATCATGACACAAATGAAAAGGCTCTGACAGGTTCACGACAACTATTGAAAAGGTCATGTGTTAACTACACGGAAAATAATTCCTCTCCTACTAAGAAACTAAGAAAACTGGTTGGAATTATTTTGGGGAAATTACACTTCCTCCTGTTGTAGAAAAATCAAATTGAAAGTTCAGCTGCACTGCGTGCACTGCAGTGAAATGCATTTGAGAGTGAAATTAAATGTCAGGGAAAAATGTCAGCGACGTACTGAAATGGCACACCGGAAGTGAGACCTTAGGAAAGTGTTCAACTTCCGTTAGTCTCACTGCGTCTTATGACTGACACTCATGCGGGTAGTTGTTTCATCCCCTGCCCTGCTGTTGACAACCCTTCTGCACCTGTCCTGTAACGCCTCTTGAGAAACGCCCAAGAACCTTAAATTCTGCCTCTTCATTAGCAAATGGATTCATTGGAACTTTCCCGGTAACCTTTTTTTTGCACTGGAAAGAACAGAAATGAGCAAGGAACACCACCGAATTAATTAAATTAGTTAAACAATAGTGACGCGACAGATGTTTGGCTGGAGCTACGAGTCCTTGAGAGAAAATACAAAACTATTTCGCTGCTGCCACTTCAACAGTACCACTCACTTCCTTTTTTGAGTTCAAAAAACTTTGAAATTTTTACCAAAAAAGGTGATGGTCGAAAAACAAATCAGAAGAAACTTTCACTCTACACGTTTCACACGACTTTTTCTCGCTACAAAACATTTGCCGACGAATGTAATAATTTTTAGGGGAAATTAGAAATCCTGCCGGTGACACGCAGCAGGAATTATTGCCACGGGAAAAGCTTAAGCATTGACGTGTCAATAGACGAAACGACGTTAATTCTGTTAAATGTCGAACTTGTTTAATCCGATGGTCTGGCCCGCGGAATTTCACCGCCGTTTCCTTTTCTGCCTTTTCTTACTTTCACTTCAACTTTCACCCACTTTCTCCCATCTGTTGTCCATTGCACTTTCTTTTATTACTTTCAATTGGAAGCTCAAACGTTTCTGTTGGTGAAGCAGACGTTCTCTAGCAGACTGCACTGCATTTGCATTGCAGAAATCTTTTCAGAAAATCTGAAATGATTTCTGAATCACATCAGGTGCTCTCTGATTCTTTCCTTCTGTAGTTAAGGAACGTCTTTTTCAGCTGCCACGTCTGTCCGTTGTCTTTTTCCCCTGAAAATTTTAAGGAGTTGCATGACGCTTTAACACGAAACTCGACCTAAATGGAGCTGATTATTTATTTATTTATTTTGAAAACATTATTCGTTGTACCGTTTTATTTCATTCAATTTAAGAAAATTATTTAAATAAACTTTTACTTTCTATTCAACTCGTCTCATTGAATCAGTGGGTTTCCTCAGGGTAACAGCAACTTTATGATTCATATTTTCTAAAGGCAACACTGCAGCATCATTAGCATTTCATTATGGATAAAAATAAGTATCTTTGCAACAAGTCCTTTTTGTCTGAAAACTTGACCGGAGAACTCGAGATGAAAGGCAAGAAGCCAAACAAACGTTGTGTGATGAAGGAAGGAAAGGAGAAGGACAAAAGGCTTTGGAAACCTTCAGAGGCAGAGGGATTTTCTGCAGACGTGGACGTAGGATTAGTTGAAGTAATTAAACTTGAGGGTCTTCAGAAAAGCGACTGTTGCTACAATCGGGTCGAAGGTCGAATTGCTGTCGGACACCAAAGACAAAGCAGAGGATCGGGTGATGTGCCTTAAGAGGTTTGCTCTTTCTCTACAAATTCCATTCTTTAATTTCAACAGCATCAATTCTTGACTTTTACCTTCATCTTCTTTCTTTCGTAATAAGGTTTCAGGTACTTGTCAAGTACTTCTTACTCCCAGCCCATTCCCGCAAGTCGACAGCTGAGCACTGTCCGTACCATGCCTGAAGGGAGGGGGGACAGGGAGACGGGAGAGGGGAGCGTCTCACCCTGGAACCTCTGCAGCGTAACAAAATTCAGTGAGTGTGAAAATAAAGGAAACCACCGCAGAGAGTTGCGGACACACAAACAACGAAAATGTGCGTGTTCAAATGAGTAAGCACACCAATTGGACTACGTCGCCAGCATACGAATTTTAAGTCGTCCATTTTGGTTGCGTGTGCTGCCACGTTCTTCCTAGGCCCCATGGGCAAGGACTTTCCATTGCAAATCGATGGCTGGGTCGTGGGGTTGTCCCCCAAACCCAATTTCGTTTAGCCCGGCACCTGATATTCTGCTGCCACGACGTTTCTGCACCTGTCAATCCCATCGCCTCTCCGTTCTCCTTCTCTGTCTCATTTCTGCTGCCACGTTTCATCCTTTCCTTCTCTTTTCATCTCGTTTTCATTCCTTTGATTTCGACTGTTTTTCTTTGATTGATTGTTTCCTCTCTTTGTGGGAACCAAATTGCCCCTGTGCTGTTTTGCTTTGACGTTAAATTTTATAATTCTTGCCATTTGTTAGACAACAATTTTCCTTTTTCACTCGAATTCTTGTCGTTCGACTTGCTGTTTTCCCAACTACTTATTATCCTTTCTTTGCGGAGCCTATTCGGTCTCGTGTACTAATCGATTCTTCCATGTTTGTTCCTTCATTCATACGCATTCGCTTTTTTCTTCCTTTTCAAAAGTTCTTTAAAGTTTGAGTTTTTTTCTTATTTTTCTGTTTCCCGACCGACTTCTGTCGTCGAGTGTTTTGCATCTTTCCTGTGACTCGACGACTTCTTTTCTTCTAATGTCTGTTTTTTTTTATCGCTTTTTACATTTTTATTACTATTTACCTACATTTAGAAATTCGCTATATATATATTTATAACGAAAGTCTTCTGCTTTATATGCAAAATTATTAAAATATCATTTTGAAAAATAGAAAATTAAAATTTTACTGCTGAATTTTACATGACATCAATAAAAATGAAATACGATTGCTTTGATATAAAATTATTAGTGGAAAAACTTGAGTTGGGAGATGTTTGAAATAAAATAAATGTTCACATGTGTGTGTGTTCGTGCGTGTGCTTATGTGTGTGTGTGTGTGTGTGTGTGTTAACTAGATTTTGAATAGAAACAATGACAAATAGCAAGCAGTTACTTCTATTGCGGTTAAATTCGGCACGTTCCACTTCCCCCCATCCCGCCCCTAACCGTCGTATGTCTAGCGCCACGTTCACCAACCCTCTCACCAACTGAGTAATTGTAGAGTAAGATTATTGTCAAATAATGAGGAAGCTCTTTTATTTATTTATTCTAACGGAAACACATTGGGAATGAGTGTCAGAATTAACAACACCTACCTTTCTGCATCGAGTTTGTGTTCATAAATATTTATGAATTCGTTTTCAGTGCGGTTTACCTCCCTCTCCCTCTCCCATTCCTTTTCCTACCCTTGCTTTCAACGCCTTTTTTAAAAAATCGAGAGTTGATTTTAAAAATAATCCCGGAAAATTCATTTGAAAAGAAATACCAAAAGGAAATGTTATATTTATATATTTATTTTGAAAATACATTATTAATCCCGTAGTAATACCTCACTGATACTCCACTACACTTATATTTATATATAATTTCTATTTGACCGTTTCTGTAAGATCCGAAATATTATTTTTCGGGTGGTGATGGTGACATTTTTTGTCATTTATTAATAATTAACTACCTATTTAGGCTAGCTATTTAAAAGTAACGAAATTTATAGAAGGTGGCGTGAAGACGAGTAGACGAAGAACATTGTGAACGAAGTAAGACGATGGAGAAAAGATTGCAAATTGGGAAGGTTCGGTCTGGGTGGAAGTGACTCCCTCACGGAAACACCTCGCTTATTCCTCCACATCGACGCTTCCCATCTAGAAAGTTTAATGTACATAATAGTTTATTTAATTCTGTTTCCCTTTGGTATGTTTCTACGTTTAGAAACTTAAAACTGACGAAGACGTTTAGTTTAAGTCCCTTAACAAAATAAATCGCCAAAGGAAAAAAAAAAGATTAGGAAAATAAGATTTTGTTTGTGAACAACGCCCGCATTTGCCACAGATTTTACTTAATCCGGAGATTCCTTCTGTGTGTTATCATAACCGCCATTTTAAGCTTTTTACACCTTTCAGGTATTTTTCTCATTCAAACCCGTGCCCAAACCGTACCCAAACAGCAAGTCTGAATTAATTTCACATGTTCTGTTCTTAACTTTCTGGTAAAACACAGTAAGCACAAGCGTATCGAAACTTTAAAAATATTCCTAACTATAGAAAATTATAAAAAATATAATAAAAGAGTAATGAAATTTTAATTTTTCATTTGAAAATTTCACGAGGAGCCTTTTGACTTGCGCCCTACGCCGTTTTTCATTTCCCCAGGTACCTCTTTTGTTATAATTAAATTTATAGTTCTCATATACTATTCCACTAGTTCTTGGTTCCTTCAACTCTTGACCATTTCACAGATTTGCGACAAATTTTCTACGGTGGCCAGTGTCGGACAATACTCCCTCGTGTGTGCCACGAAAAAAGACGAAGTCGTCTGCTTTGAAAAGTTCAACTCCAGAAATTTTATAAATAAAAACATTCCCTGATTTTTATTTTCTGCCAAAAGTCATTAAAAAGGTTTTTATGTAATTCAAAATATAAATTAACTTGGCAGAAATTGGAATTTTGGCAATTTCTTGCACATTCAAAATTAAAAAAAAAAGAGAAACTTTCTCTTTGTCAGGTTCAACGCTTTCTATTTCTATTAAAACGAGTAATAACTTGAACTTTCAGCTTTTAAAACCTTCAGCGTTGCTTCAAAAGTAGAAAAGTAGACTAAAATGAAATCTTTTGACTACTTTTTTAAAGAGACATTATTTTGGCACCCTGGTCGTTCCCTGTCGTTGGAAGCTTCTCGAGTATCCCCTGTTTATCACATACAATCTATACTGTATACAGTTAATAATTCTGTTGGTTCAACTGTTCACGCTGTTTGATGGGTCTGACACCAGACGCATCCCCAGTATAAACCACAGCTATTTACTTCCAGCACGTCACTGCTCAGCTACCTGCAAAGTCGCAAACAGGTACCAACACCTTGTGTACCTGTACACTGGGCATTGTAAGGACTTGTCTGTGTTTTTTTTTTTTTTTTTTTGGGATGTCTGACTTCACCTCTGACCGTTGCGGCACGCGGCAGACACTTTCGGGTTCCTCAAGACGTCTAAAACCACCGTTTCGTCTGGTTGTCACTCTGTCTTAAGTTGCCCACGGTGTCTCGTGCCTTTTCCGCGTTTCCCATCATCTTCACTTTCTTTTTCTCGGGGTGAAAAACTTTGTCCTTTAGGAACTGTTAGAAGACCCGTCAAGTTGTTCGCTGAGGCCAGGGAAGTCTCCAATTTTCACGTCGGTTTGGAAAGGTCGCCTTGACAACGGCGATCCGCACTGGTGGTGGCACCCCTGGAAAGTCGATAATGCCTTTTTCACGTCGGCTGAATTTTTATATTTTACCGTGGTTTATTGTGCCTCAGTCTGGTGCCACGTTGATTTTACCATCTTCGTGGACGCCACTCAATTCTGCCATCGACGAAGGGAAAGAGTCCTCGTCTGGATCTCCCGTCTGACGTTCGATCCTCCAATTCTGTCCGGTAATTCTGACTTTCTTCTTCCACGTCTAAATTTTTGGGATTTTTGAAAGTTCGGTTGTCCCCGTTTGGCTTTCTCTTTTATGTGGGAGAAGTATAATTTTATAATCAGGAAGTTTAATTTGCCTGGAATACAAGCTGAACTTTTGTGCAACTTCCCACACTGGCCGTTTTCTCTTTCTTCTGCTCACTCAGCCACTTCTTTCTTGTGTTCGCGTCTGTAGAAATTGCACCAGAAAAAAAGAAACAAAATTGAACTTCCGTCAGACATTTTATTGACACCAAACTCATCCAATGGCTTTGTCTACTTTTTATTCTTCCACTCGGAGTTTCTTCTACACTTTCTATTGAACACTCGGTCCTCTCCTGAACCCTCCATCAGTCCCCCCCATACCTGTTTTCTCCATTTTTTTTATTTATATAACGTTATTTTAAAAAATACAATTTTCAGGTTCACCTGTCTGTTTGCAGTTTCTGTTGGTTTTTATGTTTTCTTTTTCTCTTTCCAATCGCTCATTCCGGTCTGCTTCACCTTTTACGCTTGTCGATTTGTATTCCACTCTTTTCACCAATATACTTCCCTTCCCTACCTCTATTAAGGGCTTTACTCTTCACTTCTCTATGTGTTACATCCGATTTCGGTGTAGAATATTTCCACTTCCGCTCTCATCATTCGTATCCTACCACCAAATGAATACATCAACTTCATCTCCTGAGTTTCTCCATGTCTTCACAATTCACATTTCTGTTGCTTTCAAATTGTATTTTCTTTTGCTCTGGTTAAGAACATTCGAGGTCTGTTACTTTAACTTGTGTCTTACGTGATTTTTAGTGATGTTTTATGTTCATTTAATATTGCTACTGTCCCAGTACTGTTTTTGCGTCCTTGTGCGTCGTTTATTTAGGTAAATGACTGCTGTTGCTTCGATCGATTTCACGGAATACGAAGCTTTTCTTTTTTGTCCGATTTCTTCTTTGCTTTTTGACCATCAATGGTCATGTGAATATGTGCGTGACGGTGTGCTGTCCTTCCCATCGTTCCTGGTTTTTTTGAGTTTGCCATTGACCCATTTTCTAGCCGTAGTCGCAGGTTTTCCAAAAAGCTGATGTTATTTTTCAACAGGAGAGAGAAGGAATTTCCCTGTCAAATACGAAGTAACAAAGTTAATGATGTAAGCGTTGCTCGTGTATAACAACTCTTGAGTTGTTGAGGAGGTTAACAAGGTGAGACAAGGAAACTCTACAACTCCAGTGAGATATACATATATATATGTATAAATCAAGAGGATCACTTCTTATTGTACGTAAAATTACGGCGTATAATTAATCAAGACGAATCTGGTGCCACGACAATTTCTAAACTCTCGCAAGTAAATATTTTGTGAAGTACGTCATTAAAATTGCTCCCTTCACGCAGAATTCAATTAAAATTTGAATTTTTAATTATGTGTCACTAACATAAATACATAAATGTATATAATAAATAAAAATTCAAATTCAAACCCATTAGAATAGGAAAATAGAAAGGAAAAATTAAATTGACCATTAAGTGGTGTTCCGTGTTCTTATTCAATGAGAACTCACTTAATGTACATAAGTCACTTGGAATATGCGATGTATTTCTTATTTTCTTATTAAGCACTCTGTCTAATTTTTAGGGTATTTCTAGATATTTCTCTTTACTATTGCTCACCTTTTTTCCGTTGTCGACAAAAGTTCATGTTCATTAGTTTTTTTAGTGTTCGCCAACACTAAATGTAGGCACCCGGTGAGTTAAAAATTTTCTGCCCGGGATTTGTCACCTGTCGTAACCAACTGGCGTAAAATTATTGAACTGCTTTGGGACAGTACCTGGTCTACGTAATTTAGTTTTGTCCTCTTGATATAATTGAATAAAGCTAAGCGCAAATTTAATTTGTAATTCTTGTAAATTTCCAACTGAGTGTTTAACTACCCGGAAAATATTTTAATTTCATCAGGAAAACCTGCCGAGGCAACTTTTTATTTTTAAATCATGTATCATCGTGATACATAATTTCGTTTAGGTATTTAGAGAAACTGAATGAAAAACTTAATTTAATGCTCATTTTAAAAATACCAAAAAAAAGAGGTTTGACAAACTACAATTGTAATTAAATAGTTACCAGTCGGTGAAGCTGTTTTTTATAAATTAATGTGACCTGAGTCAATACGACACTGAATGACAACGATACTTGTCAAATATTATTAAGCATTTATGTCTACTGCCGAAAGGAACTACATAAGCGAACGTACACGGGCCTTCCTCTGCAAAACGACACGAGATCTGCGATAACAAAATGCCTCTGATCAAACGATAATTTCTATGTTAATGGATTAACTGATCACCTGATCAGTAACTAATAAACAACATCGATCGAGAGATCAATAAAACATTTCTCCTTGAAAATCGTTTTTTGTGAGGTTTTTGAATTTGGTTATGTCTTAAAACTTCATCAATCGGAATCTACATTAATAATTATTGATACAGCCTTAATAAGTATTGAAAATTTTACACAGTTAAAACAACAGAACTGCAAGGGGTACGTGCATACATCGCAATAGAGTTGCATATATCGTGTAAATTGATTCTATTTTAAGACTAGAACAATACACCATTGTTTTTACAAAATTCTAGACCTAATTAGAGCACATACTGCACATAAAGTTGTACTTCCACGGGGGATAAATATTATTTAAGAAGATTGTGCACTCAAGCGGTGCCGAGTTATTAATTAAAATTACGTAAAACGCAGGGTTCATTGTCGTTTATTTAAAGTTTTAAAGTGAGGTAAAATTTTTGGACAAAGAGAGAGAGAGAGAGAGCGAAGCGAAAGCAAGAGGAGAACGTTAGGAAATGTCTGGTCCCACAAAGGTGGAAAAGGTTGTGAAAGTTGTGAAAGTTACGAATAAAAAGAATAGAAAACTACAGAAAAAAATGAAAAATATAAATAAAAATAAGCAGATTTGCACGTCCTGTCGACCACTGAAATTTCGTTTATTAATTTGCTCCAGTAGTTCCATGGATAGAACACAATTGAAATTAAAAAAATAAAAATGACTAACTAAAAAGGAGCAACATGTGAAAATAAAAGAAAGTCTGGCCTTCACCTTCCACGGTGAACTTTTAATTTCTCTTTGAAGCAACTGGAAGAGTTAAGAAACTATTTATGAAAAAAAAGGGAAAACTCAGGGACGATGAAAGGGATAACGTCAAATTTTGATGTTTTGTCACTTGACTGCGGGCGCACTGCGGTCCTCTGACGTGTGGACGCTGCCACAGGAAGAGGCTCAGTGAGGTTCTGTCGAATCGTTTGACGTCACTTTGACGTTTCGTCCTTTTGGTCCTTTTTTTGTAGTCGAAATCGGCCCACCGTCGCTTCTTTCTGACTTTTATTTTTCTTTCATTTCATTTTTCCATCGAAGGTTCCTCTCACCGCCCCGGCCATATTACCGCCCTTTAATTTACCCTTTTCAATAGAAATTGGGTTTTTTCAGGTTCCGCTTTCTCACCATTTGCCTCTTAATGAGATCTTCCTTTTGATTTTTCTTCGAGACGTTCATTTTGGGATCTTCACAAATTCCACGAACCGATCTGACTTCTTTTTTTTCTTCTCTGTGCACTTGTTAATCTGCTTTTTCTTCTGGAAAACCGACTAAGTTAACGAACTCTGCGGAACCTCTGACGGATTATACCCAAAAGGTTTTTCTGCGTTCCTCAGATTAACCGAATGAATCATAACCTTTTCATAAATTGTAATTTTCAAACCTTTTTTTACTCCCGTTACGGGTTTGAGGTTTTCATATGTTCTCATCTTTCGGTTTGCCTAATGTCAAAGTAATTGTCTCCTCAACTCTGTTTTTTCATCATTCTAGTTTTGCATGATTTACAAGACATGAGGGCATTCAGGGCTTTCCTCGTACAGCCTCCCCCTCATGCGTGTTACTAGGGGCCCCTGCACTTCAACAGGGGTGCAATTCGCCCTTACCTGCCGCATACGCCCCTGTGTGCAGCTAAGAAGTGTGACTGCAGACGAAGAACAACTTCTTTATTTACACTTTTTCTATTCCTAAAGACCTGGTTCAGTGGTAAGAGGTGGCAGAACTCAGGCCGACTGATATGTTTTCGAAGGAAAATAAAACAAATTTGCATGATAATTGAGGTCACATCTTCATTGTGTACTTGTTTATGTAGCAAATTACCCTACGTCTGACTAATTAACGATAATTGCCAATTTTTGAATCGAATGGTTTCTAATTAATTTTTTGTTATCGATGAACTTCGTTCAACCGGTTAATTTTAATGAATTAAATTTGTGTTATGGTCGAAAGTTTTCTTTTGTTGAGAAAGAAAAGGTCCAGTTGACGAGCAAAACCCCCGGGGGTGCCTCAGTTCTTTCTTACCTCCAACAGGTGGATTGTGCCAGAACTCCGCAAAATCTTATAAGTTATTCTGTAAATAATATTTCTGTATATGTTTTTGCTGTTGAAATAATTTCTGTACCGGCACAATTAGTTTCATACGTTTCTTTTCTTTGATTTCATTTTAATTTGTTTTGTTTTTGTAGTTCGTTCGCCCGTTCGCGTGTTTTCTTTCGTCATTTTCTTCAATTACAGTCAATATTTAACAGCGCTTGTGTGCAGAAACTTGAAAATTATTTGTCATGTACGTCCTATTGATCGTAAAAATTCCTTTAATCGTCAATATTTGACCGTTGTTTGGGAAACAATGTTTTCCCCTGGAAGTATCGATGGCCACCTGTGCGCCGGTGACTAATTGTGACACTTGAGGACACCTGACAACCCAAAGTCACAGACAGAGTTCAAAGGGTGCAAGGCACACGTTCACTGCAACTAGTGAATTAAAGAATTACAGTAAAAAATAGAATAGAATATGAGAAATAATGCCGTGTAATACAAAAAGGGACGGGTACGAATTCTAAAATTCAATTACTACAATTAATTAAATTATTTGCAAATTGAAATGCTTTTAATTGTAATTGGTAATGATATTTTTAACGCTGTGCGGGAGAAGTTGATGTTTGGTTTGTCTACCTCTGCACAAAAGGAAATTAAAAAAACTCAAAACTTCCCTATGCAGTGCACGGGTACTTCACAAGCTATAAAATAACTAACATTGTAATTCTGACACGAGACCAGGTAGAATTTGTATTCAATCTGTTATAACAATTATTACAAATGGAAATAATTAAAAAAATGTAATATACCGAACAGTTAGCTTTGTCTGTTTCACGACGTATAGACGTCGAAGTGTTTCCAATGACACGTACTAATATCATATTTTATTAGACGTAGAATTTTGAAAAGAAACGCAGAGGTGTGTGTGTGTGTGTGTGAGCAGCTGCGTTTAGAAATTCATGAGTTGGGACTTGCAGCGAGGCGAACTATAAAACATAAATTAAAAAACTGAAAATGGAAAATAAATAAATGACAGAAACCTATGAATGAGATCGACATATTAAGTTATTCTGACTGTTCTTGGAAATGCTTAAACATGCCAAAGACATCAAAAAAGTTTCTAAGCCACTGATCGAAGTCACTCACAAATTATGAACAGAACTTATATTAAGAATTTTATGAAAAGAAATTCCAATCTCCCCAGAACTTATTCCGTGCGGACTTGAAAGGAAGATGAACCTCATGGAGTTTTTTATTAGAAGGGCAATGCTGGAAATTATGTACACAACATAAACCACATTGTCTGAATTTACATTAAAATGTCCCGATGTGTCGTGCCACTTAGAACAACTTAACTCTCTGTGTTGTTCATCAATAAATAGAAGAACCGCGTGGCCGTGACTTATCAATCTGCAGGCCTGCGTGTCATCCATAAGTCCCCGACAGGAGTATCCGAACCCGAACCCGAACCTGAACCTGAAAATTTAATCCAAGCAAGACGGTATCGACTAAATCGTAAAACCAAACTCAGAGAGAATTCGGAAATTCAAAATAAAAAAAAAACGTCAAAACAATTTGTATTTGTACAACAAGCGATTGAGAGACCTGCTGACGGATTCACTCAAAGGCAACAGCAACGACAGAAAAGAAAAACAAATGTCTTCTTTTCGTAAAACTTTAATGGCCTTTGAAGTTTATTTGACGAGTCACTTAGTCCGTGATAAATTACATACATAAATACAAATTCAAAGACTGTGAAGCCAAGAATAAGTGCCCGTTTCACGGAGTACATTAATTATTCACGCGGATTACAAGGTAAATAGGAAAATATGAAAGACAGAGAATTGTGGAAAAGAAGGGAAAGAGTTATGAAAAAAAAAACGGAGATGTTGGGAAACGATAAACGTTGAATTTGACTTAATTTTTCATTGTACTTATATTGCCTATCGAGTAAAACGAAAGACAAAGAACTTAATAACCAACTTAACTGATTTAACTTTTTCACCGTTGTACTTTCTCTTTTCACCTACTTTCACAACTGCCTTTCACAACCTTTCACTTACAACAGTACAAAATTTACCGCATTTTTTTATTGTGTTGTATTACGAAAACTTTTCTTCATTACTTTTGAGTTGTTTAGTCTGAAGCCTCTCTGACGACCTTTCCCTTTTTTTTTTTGCTGCCATTACTTGACTTTTGTGTCACTTCCAAGTTTCTTTTCTTCCTTCCTGCCTGCCTGCCTGCTTGCTGCCTGGCCAGCTGTCCATTCTCTAAAAAACAAAATAAATCAATCGAAATGAACGGTCGTCAGCCTTCCAGCCCGACAAAGAAGTACCAATTTTCTGGTTGAAATTGACTTTTTTCACTTTGTCCGCAATAATCGCAAACGTTCTTCGTTCAAATCAGAAATTATCGTGTTATTTATTAACTTGTATTGTTATTAAAACATTTTTTTTTTAATTTCTCCACTTGACCTCCAGCTCTCGTGTAGTCCAATTAATTGGAAATTGTTGATTGGAGTGGTACCGGCGGCTACACAAAAAGTTAAGAGGAAGAGCACTCAACCTTTCGGTTAACTTGGCATTATTAAATTGTGGATCATAAGATCATTTAATTAAACAAATGGTACTGTTAATTTTGTCTAATTACACGACCGTTTAATCTTAAGTGATAATAAAAACTAATTATAAAAATTATTAAATATTATTTGTTTTGAATCGGAGTAAACTTCTGATCGGCTCGAAGAAGTCTGATTGATCGACTGACTGATCTATTGATCAGGGGGTGGCGAACATCTCCTCCTTACCTGGGAGGTGCTACCTCCCCTGACTCATCGAAAAAAAAACTAATTGGCAGACTCGATGAAGGAGTTATGATTGTTTCGTGTTACAAGTGCATAGGAAAGTTGAATTATTGACGGTCTGCATGGTCGTTTCCAAGGGACGCCATTAAACATTCAACTCACGTAATATAAAATGAGTGATGCACAAAATGAGATCGAACACGAAAGGCAACAGTTCGATATTTTCCCATTAGGAATATAATGAAACTAATTTGATACATTCGAAGAGACCAGGCCAAGTCCTGAGGGATCATTTTTTACTCTGTTTGTCGTCGTTTTGTCGCCATTTCTGCTTCAATTTACAATTGCGCTCTCTTCAACTTTTACTGCCATCGGGAATTCACAAAATACAGAATACATTTCTATCTCTGAACAGTTTAATTGTAGAGCATCTGTTTAGTTTTCTCTGCACTTTACTATTTCAGCTATCGGTGTAAACGACAAGAATGCCGCGTTGTATTAAATGTATTCTCAAATATTACCATTTACAACTCGGTTATGTCGGTGATGTTTTTGTTTGTTGACTTATCAACAAGTTCCTTTTGTTTTGGGTTTATTTTCACCTATTTTTGCACCTTAAACACGTTTTATTATTATATTAATATGAATAAAGTACACGTTAGTGGAAAGGTCAAGTGTTTTAGGTGATCCATCAAATTAACTGGCACTTGCGTTGTCATTTCTCGTGCTGTCGTGCCGTTTATGTCAATGTTTTCTCCTGCCGCTACAGCAAAAAATAAATCATTTTAACGGTATCATACTCACAGGTATCTCCCTGAAAAATACAATACAACCGCCAATATCAACCGTTCAAAGTTTAACTACTGCCTTTAAATCAATTCTGAGCTTCCTATTCGATACGTTTTGCTTTGATTGATGATAACTCGTACCTTTTGTGATGATCGCTGGAGTTAATTATAATTTCCTACGAAGGGCCCTGAATTACTGGACAGCGGTAGTGTTAGAGAAAAGGAAATGTCTGATATTTGGGGAATACGTGTAAGAGAAAGGTTAAATGGCTTCGAGGTACAGGGGATGACAGGTAGGAATTTAAATAACAGGAGCAAAACCACTGCCCCAATAAACTATTTTTGAGTGAAAATCAACGTTGTGTTTGTCGTTCGAATGCCAACCTTTCGGTGAACGAAAATCCTCTGGGTTTTATCTCGGCTTTTATCGGGTCTGTTAATTAAATGAAATAAAAGTAGACATTTCCTACACAGGAAATATTTATTCTAAACTAACTTGAGTGAGCTCATCAGTTATTGTACCCACCACTAAGGACCGTTTCACTATTTTTAGATGATTTTGGTGGACGAGAGCGGTGACGACGGCCGGTACTCAAACCCGAAGTCACATGAACTGCTTTTTTAGTTAGTTTCAGTTGTTATTGTTCGGGTGTGACTCAACAGAAGTGTGTCTCGTGTCTCTCTTAGTTCTGTGAGATCATTCAAGTTCAGTTCATCGCCATTTCCGTGCCATTGGGTCCTTCCTATAAATGCAGTATTCACCTCCAGTATGTTCGGTGAGATTATTATTATTACTGATATTGGACAAAATAAGCAATTAATTTTCTCATTTCTTGTTGTTTGCACCTGTGTGAAAGGTACACGCGTTAAAAGAATCTCGTGAAGGATTTGACAAAGTGAAATTTAAAGAGAATTGCCTGGTGTTCGAAGAGTAAAATTCGTTGGCTGGTAAAAGAAAAAAAATTGTAGTTGTTGAATTTGCAATTAGATGATTAAAGGCGATCAGAAAGGTTGGCGCACGCGATCCGCACCGGAGGAGAGTAGGTTAACAGTGGAAAGGTCAATCGCAGGCGTTTCCTTACGAGTAAAACGCAGGCGTAGATGAGGTCCGGTTATTTTTCTCTGCCTTTTACCTCAACACGCATCTTTCCGCTCGAACCCGTCACGAATAGAACGCGATAAATCTATCAAACTAGTTTGGTGAAGGAAAAAAATGTCGATGTCGTGTCCGTCAAGCTGCAGTGGTCAGAGACGAAGAGTCGGGACAAAGTGACGAGTTTACTATGCCAAAATCGAAATTCAAGAAAAACAATGCCGCCATGCCAAAAAGATGTAACGCAGAAGGAGCAGAATGTTTTAACAATGGCCGAGAGGAAGAGAAAGAAGTAGGTTGGCTGGTGGAAAGGAGAAGGCAAATTACATCGTGGTATGATGACGTCACGAGTACCTGACAGAACAGGAGAACAGGTACGGGTCTGCGGGTGTCCCCCGGGCCCTCGGTACGGACCCCGGCCCATACGTCTTGCCCAGGTCTGATCTGGAAGTCAGAAAAACATGGCGGCTGTCATCGGCTCCGTCAACCAACCAAGTGAAAACAAAAATTTCCTGTCGTGGCGGACGAAATCGGTCGTTTGTGTCGCCCGACAGCTGAAATTTTCACTTCAACTTCAATCAAAGTGTTTCTCTTTTGATTGACGAACCTTCCCCGCAAAGTTTGCCTGCTTTATGACAGAAAAGCTGTCACCCTCAGGTGGGACGTTTTGGGAGAGAAAAGAAATCAGGCACCAACAGGTACGCGGGCCAATTTGGCAACCAACCTTAACCTCATTCGGCGGTGATCGCCGTGAGGGTCGCTTTGTTTTGACCTTTGAACTCTTCGTTTGCAGAAATAAAATGGGTGGGTCAGGGCCCTTCTTCTTTTTCTTCTGTACCGAGTACTTTTTACTCACAAATAATTTATTTATTTATTTTATTTTTTTCATTTTTATCAGTACTCTGCAAGTTTGCATTCCTCAGGTTTGCTTTCTTGTCTGAAGATGTTCAAAAAGTTTCCTGCGAATTCACAGATTTTGCCAGTTTTTTTCTACCAGTCTGTCAGAGTCTACCAGAAAGGTTCTTGTCTCTTTTTCTCTCCAACCTTCTTTTCGACGTCTTCGTCTGTGCTCTGTCTGTTTTTTATTGTCAGCTGCCAATGGTCGGTTCTTTTCCCGCGAAAGTCAAATTTTACCCACAATTTCTGCCTGGTTTTTATTTCCATCTCTTAAAGCAACTGTGCGTCCGTGTTC